>CM029385.1:15606211-16206211 GCA_017165825.1 Hepsetus odoe | reverse complement strand
TCATGGACTTCCCTTACCTGCCTCCCTCAAGAACTACCTGCTCTACCAATGATCGGAGTGCCTTTTTCAACAGTGCAAGGCAAAGCGCTCGTTCTCTCTGGGATTACTTTCAATTTTTTCCTGACAGACGTGTTTTCTTTAACTGCTTTTCTCCTTTCTTTTGGATTTTTGGTACAAGATTTGTTGCAAAAATGTCTGTTTTATGATTCACACCAAGGACGCCTCTATCACTTTTGAAGTGTTTACGGTCCCATTTTGGCGTCTCTTTGGTTTTTTTAAAACCTTCATTTTGTTACTTGCTTTAGTCATATACTGGAAACACATTGGTAGATGTGCAGAACCCCAGAAAAAATGTACAGGCCCATTGGCGGGGGAAAAAAGACCGTGTCTGCATGGCTGGATGGAGATGTGCTACGAGTTTGGAACCTCAGCTGTTTGCCATGGCTGCGAGTGTTTCCCTTTTTCACCATTTTCAATTCTTTATCACTAGAATTACAATGTGTCAGGTTTACCTTTTGGAATGCTGGATGTGGAATCAGGTTTAGAATGGGTTTAACTGGGCAGCAATTTAAAAAAAAAAAACAAAACAAAAAACAAAAAAAAAAAATTAGTTTGTCACCTTCAGTCGTGTATGAAACACTGTCTTTTGCTTTAATGAGTCCCTAGGCATGAATTATGGATCCATTTTTAAGGAACGTTTTAATCTACGGCTCATTTTTTCCCTCTTAGAATTCAAATAAATTTGGCTAAATGTGAGGTTCAAGATGGAGCTCTTTTAAGCAGGATGCAGATATAAATTGACTTGTGATGTAGAATGGGTGCGTGGCAATGGCCTCTCCCTTTGCTCCTGGCAGGTTAAATATAGCTTGGTGTTAGCTCACAGCAGGCCTGGGCGTCTGGCCTGGGGAAAAGGCTCTGACCTCAGTGTCTATAACAGGGCTGAGAAACTAGCCACATGGCATTAGAAGCCACAGCAAGTGCAGCCTGCCTGTATCGCTCCTAAAGACACCAGGCTGTGTTCTCACTTAACACTGTAAAATCTGAAGTGCCTGCCCATGGATTAATCGGGCCATTGTTTAAATCAATTTGCAATTTTAAAGAATTCTAAAGACACACTGTGAATCTGTAGCATTCATGAGAGATGCTCATCGCAGCAGGCTGTTTTGACTGTTGCTATATTTTAATAGTTGCCCTCTGATTCAGTTTTTGTCCAACTTTCCATTGTGTGTTCCTCCCCCCTAGAGAAATGCTGTTTTCAACCTGTTCATGTCTGTGTTATGCTGGGGGGGAGGGTCCATTGCCTGGAAGTGAAGTGCATATGTGGTGACACTACTGTACTGTGCCTTGTCTATGAACTAGCCATTGAGTGATACCGTTTGGTGTCAATGGGCATATGTGATTTTATACATATAAAGAAACGTTCAAGTTTCTTTTCACAGCCCAATATGAGACTTGGTGCAAAGGAGGTAACATTTGTTTAGGTGGTGTTAGTGTTTTCCAGAGACGTCCTTTCTTTGCCATAACTGTCTTTTTAAGTGTGCAAATGTAGTTCCTGTTTGACATCTGTTTAGCTGGGCAATGTTCAGCTTTCAGTTCTTGTATCGTTCCTGCCTGCAGACCATCATCCTCTTTGTATTCAGTGATGTAGATAATGCTGATAACTATCTAATAAAGTTTATTATAAATGAGCTTTTCCCTTCATGTGGATTTTTATATTTTAGCCCATTTGGTCTTTTTAGTTTTTGAAAGAATTTTGAACCATCAAAGGCACTGCAAGGTTTCATGTAGGAAAATATTTTGTGAATTCTTTTGGGGGAGTGTCTTTTTTTTTATATTTCTGGTTCTCTTCACTTTTGCCAAAAATTTATTTTCCATAAAGACATGGGGCAGCGGTGGCCTAGCGGTTAGGGCGTTGGCGTTCAAACCCCTTCCCAATAGGTTGCTCTGAGGTACCCTTGAGCAAGGTACCGTCCCCATCACTGCTCCCCGGGCGCTTTCAATAGCTGCCCACTGCTGCACGGGTTTGAGTGTGCATGGGTTAAATGCAGAGGTCCAATTTCGTTGTGGTTCATGTGTGCTGTGCCATGACCTCGCAATGACAAGGGTTGTCACTTTCACTTTTTTCACTTTCACATGCGTTACAGAGGAGGGGGGGCGACAGGTCACAGCCTCAAAGAAGGAAAATATAAAATGGAATTTTTAAATGATTACTGTAGGGTTTTCTTTTTTTTCAGTCAGAGAAGGATGAGCGAGAGAGACAGTCAGTCTTTATTTCTTTCTCAATATCAGATATAGAGCTATTCATATTATTCTTGCACCTTTTAAACTATGTAAATGTTTTCTTAAGGATATTTTACATTGTTCCAAAGTATGCTTGTTTAGGCTACGTTGAAGGAACCATAGATTTGCCCATTCCTGTATGCAGGATTGTGTGAAAATGCAAATCAAACATCTGAAGTGAAAACTTGTCATTGTGAAACACTGCACAACACAATCTTGGAAGTAAACTTAACACAGAAATGACTAGTCCTTTCATTATCAGTTTCTTTTCAATAACAGTTACTCATTTTAACAGGTGACATGGTGGCTGTAGCCTCACAGCAAGACCGTCCTGGGTCGGATTCCCAGACAGGCTTGTCACTCCAGGGGCGGTTCTTTCTGTATGATGTGTACATGTTCAAGAAAAAGTAGAGGAATTTTCAGAACTACAGTTAATGTAATAAGTGCTAGACTTGCACTGTTACATCAGGGAGCAGCTGACTTCTTTTTTGCTGGTTGCCATAGTGGAATAAAAGTCAGTACATTTCCAATACATGCCATTTCTCTGATGGCTGGAGCACAGGCAGCTACATGCAGCAGGACTTTGGGTCCTACTGGGGGTATTAGAACGGGCATACTCCCTTAACCTCCCTCACATCAGCCGTTGGGTGTCTGTATCCTTTCAGCGAATACTTACAATATCAGCCATTGGAAAGGGAAAATTTAATTGGTGTATCCCTATATTTACATAAATCTGTATTAATATTTAGGGTGGTGGTGGTCTAGTGGTAGGATACTTGCCTATGGATCGAGAGGTCCCAGGTACAAATCCCATCTCTGGCACTACCATCACTGAGTCCCTGAGCAAGACCCTTAACCCGGAGTTGCTCCAGGGGGACTGTCCCTGTAATTAGGACATGGAAGTTGCTCTGGATAGGAGTGTCTGCTAAATGCTGTAAATTAATATAAAAAAATTGCTCCATGCAGTTGCTCAGCTGTTGGCGTCCCTGCATTGGTGGTCAGCAGAAGGGGTGTAGAAACATGGTTTTCAATTAAACATGGATTAAACATACTCCCCCCTTTTTTAGACATCAACTGAACACTGAGTGGAACATCACTGCATCTCTGAATCACACTACTGGAAAGTCCAAAATATGAGCCTGTAACTATTTATGTCCCACTTCAGATTAATAGCAGCTTTAATAACAGACAGCACTTCTTCAGACAGGTTCTTTCCTGCTGAGCGTGTCTGAGGCCTTGTTCCTCTGGTGGAAAGAAGCTATCTTAACACTCACATTTTGTACTTGAGCTGTCACTGAACTTTTCATTCACTTCTCAAATATACACAGTGGAAACTTTATCTCTAGACATAACAATTCAGAGACTGAGTGTGAAGAGCAGGACAGCGCCGCTCCTCCCCGTTACCTTGTAACATCTGCCTGGCTCAATGCTTGTTTTGCGATTCCTCTGATGCAATGGAGTGCCTGGATGAGCTCATTAATGACTCTTAAGGCAAATGAAATGCTGCAGGTCATGGAGAAGACTTTTCATATCGATGTTCCTGACGTTCTCTCGGCTGCCTGGTTGCCATGACAGTGTGTTTGCATACACAGAGTGTGTTGCTGCTCCAGTATGAGGTCACTCATCTCAAATATGTGGCTTGGCTAGAACCCCGCACTGTTTGGGTGTCTGGAACAGCACATTCCTGCCTGCAGTATTCTCTCAGTGCACTGAAGGCCAGCAAATTCTGCATGCACTTTATAAGTGTCTTATGTAGTTACCTGTACTCTGATACTTTGAACCATTGCTGAGGTGGTAACGACACAAAGTGTTGGGTTAGATTTTAGTGGGGGAATATTGTCAAGCCCCGAAACAAATCCAGGCTAAAATATTACAGAATTTTAGGAGCGCTAAGTAACATAAAACAAATTGATATATGGTAACAGACAGCTAGCTTTTTTTTTTCTTGCAGAATAAAATCAAAATGAACAATGTACTGCTTTTTTGCTGGGAGCAAAAAAGAAATACACACATATAAAAAGAAAATACCAAATTCGCCATTAACATTAGCAAAAAAACTGCCATGTTTAAATTCTTCCACTGGGTTTGCTTGTGTATGATACCCACACCCCAACTTTGATAACAGTGCTGGATACTTTTGTTGATCCTTGTTGCAATCCAAAAGTGGTTTGGCTTAAAGCAGAAATTACTGTGAGGTGTTTGAAGTCTTGCCTGAATGTGGTTTGACTGAATCCTAGACTTACAATTCAGAATAGACACACATGCTGAATTAATCACAAAAATGACCAAAGGTGAGCGAGAAAAATAATTGCTGAAGTATTGTGAAATGTTTAAAATTACCCATGGTGTAAACTGCACTCTGGTCTCGGCATCATGGGGCGAATGAGTGTGCCCCTCTTAACGCCATGCAACATTGTTTAACTTGTGTGTCTTGCTTCATTAATTCTCTCTGAAGTTACAGACGGCGGACCACTCAAGAAGTCCTGGCATTAATTAAACAGCAAATCACAAGTCTAACAACAAGCATGCTTTTTGGCTCACATAACTGCTGATGTCTAAAAAATAGAAGTTTGTTCGATTTAGATCTTTTGAGTTAACCACACAGTGTGCCACATGTTTATACAGATGGCACATATTCTACAATACAGTTCATCAGAACTAAATGAGCAGCTGAAATCATAAACTCTGCTCACTCTAACTTCCCATCACAGTCTCCAGTTTTGCTCCTTTGAGGCGATGAAGAATTTTATGAAGTGCCCCGTGTCTCAGTGTTTGCTGTGATGTGGCTCCATGTAAACCCAGCAGAGCAGAGATGTTGCTTTTGCAGCTGGCCAAGAGTCTGTATTTCATTCCTCATATCACAGGCCTAAGTCTCTCTCAACTTCTCACTGGGAATGAGAAATGACAGAAGCCCAAATGCATTTCTCCAGCTGGACTGCGTGTGTGTTTGTGTGTGAGAGATGTGAGATGTCTTTCTCATAAGGAGTCTTTATGAGAAATGTCATTCAGGAGGAACAAATATAGCCCTTTGTAACCTGGTACTGGTGTGAATCATTCCTCTTCAGACAGGCAGTGAATAGAAGTAGCTCTTCACAGTGCCCGTGAATGCAGGCTGAACGTTTAAATCCTTAAACTAAAGAACCTACATCCTACATTGTTCTTGTATTATGTTTTCATTGACATTCGAGCAGTTTAAAGTCCAGTAGTAGCTGTGATTCTTTTTTCAGATGACTGTTTTCCAATGTCTCTTACAGTCACTTGATTGTTTTTGTTGTACCGTTGGCTGATAAACCTGAGGTAAATGACCTTCTTTATGATAGGTTACCTTGTGTTTTTCCTTTCATTTCTAACCTAGTAGACTATTAGAGTCTAACAGTTAAAACCTAACTAACTTCAGCTTGAATGAGCAGTAAAAATGGGTAACTGACATGCAAACACACACAGGCGTAACAGCTACATGGGACGGTTTGTAATTGGAGATCATAAGGAGTTATTTCACTCCAGGCAGTTTAGTTTTTAAGTGGTGGTTTATTTAATACTAATGCAAAGGCTTTCAAAATATAATCACAATGCTCCTGCTTGCTGGTTTACACTGTGGGAATCAGAAAGAACTCTGTGGAGTAAAAGTAATGGTATTGGTTGCAGGAAATTAGTCCTTGTATCACTTGCTGTCTGATGGAAAATGACACTTAGTTCTTAATTACAGTAGGCTGAATAGACAGCAATATGGTCTCTCTTTCTCTCTCTCTTTCTGTCTCTCTCTCTCTCTCTCTCATACACGTGTGTGGACTGAAAAAAAGTTTACACAGTGCATTTAAAATCTTTTTTTTTTTAGTAAAAAGCAAGCAAAATGTTCCTTTTAGTGGCCCTTTAATTATTTTACCTGAAGAACCCATTTCACATTTCATGTCCTACAGTATTGTGATCCGAGAATGAGGCTACTACACAATGAGTTCAAATGATTAAGACAAGGTTGGGTTACCAGGATTCACAGTCAATCATATACCTCAAGGATTTTAAAAAGGGAGGCGTATGCCTAGAACGCAGACTCTTGTCAGCTCTGGCCCATAATCAGGCTCAATAAAGCTATAAAGAGTCGTGTAAAACTGTTTCACTTCAATAGCATAGCCCGAATAAAACTGCCCTAGGAGAAACAGGCCACAAGCAATAAACGAAAGAGCTATAGAAAAATGGAGAGAAGTAGAAATGCTAACAAAGTAAGTGTGCCCCAAGTTTAGTCTGCAGAGAAGAAATGAAAACTGTTTGAAATTCTGACTCTTAAGTGGCCTTACAACCAGCAATTACCAATGTGCTGAGTATGACGAGCTGAATAAACCTGTAAATGTTTGTAGAAAGACTGACATAGCCGAGTGTCTTTACATGTGGTCTTTCTCAGACCTCACGCATGTACATCATGACTGTAAGCTGGCTGCAATGCACTGTGTGATACTGTTTTCTTAACGCATGTCTTAGCTTTAATCATCCCTTGGAAAAGCCATACAAACATGAGTTCACTCAACCTTAAACACACAAAAAATCTTAGCTGTCATATACAGTTACTATGCAGCTACAAAATACTTTAAGTCAAGTCACTAGAAATACTATTTGGAGATACTTAGAGGTTTATCCCCATGATGTGAAGCATAAACAAACCCTTAAGCTATAGGTTATAATCCACGTCAACAGTTGCCTTAGATATATAAAGTGAGAGTTTCAAGACTGTTGAGGATGTCAGTAAAAATCCCCACAGTGGTTTTCACAGTTGCAGCACAGCTAAGTTTAGCTCCATGTCCTGGATGGAAAGTCTGATGCCACAGAGGAATATGTCGTTCTTTTTAAGATCTTGCAGTGAGGGCACACTTTAGGCTCTACTTCAGACAATCTGATGGATACTGTTGTCATGTGTGAATGAAATGAATGAAAATCTTTTTAAAGGGCCAATATAAAGGAAAAGCATCTATAAATGGAAATCTGTGTTTAGAAACTAAACTGCATTTACATCCATCCACATATACAGCCTTCAGGAGCTCCACGCATTCATGCTCACGAGGAGCTCTAAAGTTGTGCTATTTTTCTTTAATTGGCAACGCTCCACTTTTTCCCTATGTTCACACCAGTAACAGTTCTGGCTGCCGTGCCAGCAATGCCGTTGGACACTGTCGACATTCTGATGTAGAAGAAATAGTTTGTTTCATCTTGCAATATTTTTTTAAAGAGCCAACACAGATATCAGCAGACACCAATGACAACAACACAGATTTTACAGCATGAGAAGCTTTAAAACTAGCTCACGTAATTTATAAACACTAATAAAGCCAGTGTCGTTAAATGTTCTGCGAAATTTGGTGGCTAAAGTAGGCTGTTGGGCAGCTACGCTAATGCTTCCAGTCTGACAGCATCATTCACACAGTCATGAAAGTTTCAAAATCACGTTCAAAACTAATCCGGAAGACCAAGAATTTCAAATACTTTGGTCACTCATTTTTTTCTTCAAGTGTCTGTGCACAAACAGGCACGCGTCCATCATAAATATTCTGAAAACCTACCACGACCATTAGCAGCACCTTCTGTTTTGTACGTAGTATTTGAGAGAAGAGAAGTTTTTAAAGTGTTCTAATGAGCTCTCTGAGTACTTCTAAAAGATTTTTGCTTGCCACTAAACCACATCATAGATCATTACCATAGAATTTGCCAGACCTTAACTCCATTCTGATTCCCACACTGCCCACAGACGCTCAACCAATAGCTGCACCATTGCTGGCTGTAAAGAGTCTTCTGGTCACTAAAGAAAAATATATAAATATTGCCACATGAAAGCTAATATTACTGCAAATGAAAAAATGAAAAAATAACCTGACAAAAAATGAAATGAAAAAATAACCTGACAATCAAGTCATCCCACCTCTGGAATATTAATGAACATTTTTATTGAAGCAGTTCTGCTTAGGTACAGTTTCTGTTTTGGTACATTTACATTTACATTTACAGCATTTAGCAGACGCTCTTATCCAGAGCGACTTACATGTCCTAATTACAGGGACAGTCCCCCTGGAGCAACTCAGGGTTAAGGGTCTTGCTCAGGGACCCAGTGGTGGTAGTGGTGGGATTCGAACCGGGGACCTCTTGATCCAGAGGTCCGTAGGCAAGTATCCTACCACTAGACCACCGCCACCCATCAGTACATGGTACATAAATTAACAAAACCATCACAATGTCAAAATTGGATAACTTACAAATGGAATAAAAGATAAAAAAGTCACATATGATCCTTTTGAAAAATAAAACAGAAAGAATTTAAAAGGTTCTTTTTAAGCCGACCAAGTAATAATTGTGCCTAACATCACTATGATGCAAACTTGAAAGTGGCTAATGCTTCCAGTTGGAAAGAAACTGAAGGCTTTTAATGAGCTGAAGGTTTAGAATCTAAAAGGAGAGATATAAAAGAAAACAGCCATTAGGACTTGGTGTGCTGAGTTAAAAGGGGAGAAATGTATCATGAAATATCTGACTGCGCAGAGACTGGCAGGAGAAAGTTTTTTCAGGTTACTGCCAAATGATGATGATATGCAGACTGAGATCTAAGAGTGTGTGAGAAAGAAAACACAGGGAATGTGGAAAAGGCTCAGACCAGTGTGCCTTGAGGAGTGTGTGAGCAGGCCAGCCCAGCTGCAGACATAATGGCATAGCTGACCTGTAACTGCTGGTTGTTATGCAGAGGATGGATGAAGGGTAATAAGTTACCCAGTACTCCTCTCGCACTGCTTGCATTGGTCCACAGGGGAGAAGAAGTCATCAGCCAAAAGAGTCTACTAGCTTCATGTGTGCACTGCTTGTGATTTCATGTGGAATGATAACGTATATAATGCAGATTTAAATGGAATTAACCAGAGAGTATTTTTAGATATTTTTGGTGCAAGAAAAGTTCTTAAATTGTAAATAATACAGTGTATCTGTAACCAATACGTTTTGTCAAATGATCTGCCTTTTGATTTTCAACAATTTTGTGGCAAATCTCCAGATGAAAAGCCATTTTTATTTACTTTATTCTTAATGTTTTACAGCTTCAGTAATTCATGTCACACTTGTCTGCAGATATATTCATCTTTCTTGGGCACTGACATTTAACTGCATTCAGACTGCTAATACAATATTGAACAATGACTAGACCACATTACAGACAGTCAAATCACAGTAATGACACTGGCAACTGAAATCGAAATTAAGAGCTCAGTGGCTTTAGCAAGGCAATACCTCATTAACAGGATCTCCACTCCTTCTGACATGCAATTCTACACTAATCCTGACTGTGTTGCATAAATCCACAGGATAAACACCTCAATGCTTTTATGATATTTATGTAATACATATTTGGATGTCTGTTAGCGCAAACCATTCAGAGAACTTTGTCAACAGATCCAAAGGATTACTATTAGCACTTGCTAGTGCAGAGGATGAGCCTGTGCTACAAGTATAGATAAGTCAGGATAAGCTCACTGTGCCTGTCCTGGGCAAACCATTCTGTCCATCATTCTGTATCTCACTCTCTTCCCACATTACCTGATGCTTTATGGTAGTCATGGAGGTTGAGAAGGGCATTAGGCTGTAGCTGCTATCTTGGCATGCTTGAATCAGATCCAGTGCCAATGAGTGTCTTTGAGTCCTAAACAGGGAAATCCTGGACCCCAAAACAACTCCATCTACTCACAGTGGGCCAGCCAAAATAAATGTATCCAGTATTTCTCAAATATTGGCTTAATTTCACTGTCATAATGTAACTTTAATGCAAATTATTATAGCAAGACTATTTGTTACTTTCTGTAGTTACTTTCTGTAACATGATAACTATCATATCATATATCGTTCTGCCCAACTTTAAACAGCAATATTATATTTAAATGCCCTTGTTTCACTCGTAATCCAAAACTATGAAACAAATTATTACCTATATAGCAAAATCAAAAATTTCTTTAAAATCTTAATGAGAAACTTTTTTGTGTAAAAAGTAAAAAAGTAAAACTTTTACTTTTTACTTTTTTAGAAAAAAAGTTTTTCTTTTGCTCTCTTCAGTAATATTCCCATAACCACAGTGTATAAACAGATTCTGCTGGAAACTGGGAGGAATCCAGAGTGCTTCACCTCACCTCCCGGATTTGTCTGCTGCCGCCACAGGCCAGACAAGAGAAATCTGTCTGAAACGCTTTTCCTCCGCAGCAGATGTAGCCTGAGTTTGGTCAGATTATCGCCTACCTTTGCTGTGTCTAGACAACACATTATAGTCAGGCTGGGAGAGTGTTTCTGTTACGTCGGATAAAAGAAGGATTACTGTATACCATTTTTCACCAGAGTCATCCCCTTCACTTCAAACTGATAAATGTCCAGCTGTTTCCCCCCCTCCTGTATGTTTATCTGGGCTAAGTGACAAGAAGTAATTTTCTTGGTTCATACAGCTGAACTTTACAACGGTTCTGCATGAAACAGGAGAATCTTTAGGATCCTTATCTTCCTTTTGTTGCAAGCAGGGGTCTGAAAAGACATGTCTGATCTTCTGAAACACGCCTGCTATTTAGTAAACCTATTTCATCACCAGAAAAGCTTGAGACCGTCTGACCCATATCTGAATGGGTAATCTTAACACTCACTAGACTATGAATACCCTGGCAAGCCCATAATTTGTGGTTTGATGCCTGCTAGCAGTGTACAGAGTGGCGATGGTACTATACTTTTACAAACTTGAGATGAACAGGATTTCTAGTTTACTCTGTTTTATAATTGGCCTACTTCTTTACTGAAGCAGAAAAGAAGTAAATATTACTTAAAAAAACTTAAAATATTACTTGAATGTACAGTTCAAAAATTTTAACTCCTATTGAGGCGTTATATTGCTTGGGGGTTCCTCCACACCCTCTATTAGAATTAAAAGGATTTAACTGTTCTACGGTTTTAAAATGAAATTGTATTCAATAGAACTTATGTAGAGGTTCTATTGGAAACAACATTGCTTTAGAACTAAACTCTCGTTTTCAAGCATTACTGGCTTGAATGTACAGTTCCAAGGTAAAATTTTAATAGATAGACGTTACATTGTGACAGATCTTGAGAGTTGTTCATTTAATCTCAGAAACCTTATGAATGCTTACATTACATGGAGGAGCAATAGGAAGTGAAATAGTTTAAGAATTACATCCTCCAATATAAAAAGCAATCAAGTGATCTTAGTTTGTTTGAATCTAACCTTTACAAAGTGTGCAGGTTCTTTAGGCACTGAATTTTTGTCTTACAACCAACACTCTTTAAAATAATGGTTCCTCAAGCAGTCTTAGCTCACAGACCTCATTTACAAGAATTGTTCTTTAAACAATATATTCAAAGGTTATTTTGGCTCCCAGAGCCAAACACCTTTTGACACCTTTATGTTTCAAATTGTATGGTAAAGCACTGAGAATGACGTTGTCTGGGTTGTATGGGAGAAAACCAGTGTGTGTTGTCATGGCTGGGCTGGAAGAGGTATCAGAATGGTTACAGCACTCTCTGTCTGGTGCCAGAAGGGAAGCGTGACACAACTCTCTTGTCAGCCAGGCCTTACCACCATCTGCTCTCTCTCTCCCCTTTCCTTCTGTTTCTCTCTATTTCTCCACCTCCCTCTCTGTTTCTCTCTCCCTTCATGTCCATATGTTATCCTGAAGCCACAAGCTGACTTGTAACCAATGGTAAATGCGCTGGTCTAAACCTGTGACCAGTAAAGAATAACCCTCTTAACACTATGCTGCTTTTGGTACACAGTGTGGAGCACAAATATAATTCTCTGCGCTTGACTCTGAATTTATATTCTGTATTGTTTCAAGCATACTGGTAATGGAACTAAAACAGTGCAGCTTTAGTTTCAAACCTTAACAGCTTCTCATGATAGAAACCACCCAGTTTGCTTTGTTTCGGCTAAGCATTAGTCATATTTTATTTTGGCTTCTATCAGAAATGGCAGGGGACTCTCCCACTCTTACTCACTTATGTTGTGCTAAAAGAAGCCATAAACCTTCACTGAATGTTCTTAGCCATAAATAATAGCAGAGTACAATTTAGCCCCATAAAGCAATATAGGTACAAGTGGATCTGTTAATTCAGAATTTATAACCATGGGTGTTGGTGGCTATTACACATGCAGCAGTAAAACCAGCCTGCATTTTCCTTATTTTAACTCAAATACAACAGCAGCTTGACCAAATTAATTTTGTCGTAAAACAGGACTGGACAGGAAGGCATTTTCTAAACACAATATCTTAATCTTTTTTTTACTCCTCCCAGACCTTATTAAGTCTTAGTAGAAAATTGGCGAGAGGCTGAAGCACATTTCACCTAGTACTAAAATTAGCACAGAAATAACCAGGATTTTCCCACTCTGGTTTCACTTATGACTGAACATATGAGTACTTTAATGTCACTTTAGAGTCTGAATTATCTCTCACTGTTCTTACTTAATAATCATATATTCCACAAACAGTAACTGTTTCACTAGGGGTGGTATGCAGGTAAACATGCTTCAGATGCTTTATTTACTTTGCTCTAGTGAGGGCCTGAGAATGCGCTCTGTGTTCAGTTTAGTCTCTGAACGCCATGCTCCAGTGTGTGGGATAATTTTGCCCATATGGCAGTGCCCAACTTGAGGGCATCTCTGCTGTACCACCCAGGAGAGGGCAGGAAGAAGGAGGGCAAGCCCACTCACTGGTGCACTTCTGAGCTGTAAACGGCTAAGGCTCATGGAAAGACGCGTAATTGCTACAAATGGTTTCCAGAGCTTACTTGAAAGTGGAAAAAAGGGTGAACAGGACTGATTAATGAACAAGCAGTTTGTTTGAGTGTCCCATTTAATTAGGCAGGCAATTTATCATAGTTAGCCATGGTAATTACTTCAGTCCTCCATCATGTGGAAGGGAGGGGCGGGGAGGAAAGGGCTAGCTGGGGTCATGGTGGGTGAATGAGGGCTGGAGCAGGTGGAGAGGTTGTGGTCCAGACTTGAAAACTACTGTCTTCATCTGACTAACTAAAGCACTGACACTGACTCAGTGGCTCAGTTCAGTTACACACCAGTCTGACTACATCAACACGAACTCCCACACACGCTACTGTTGCATGTTAAAAGTGGTTAGTTCTGTAGCACTGCTTGTCTTGTCTGTCACGTCTGTCTGTCTGTGGCCAGAAGGTGGTTGCATCATGATAAAATGATGATAAAGCATTTTCAGCCATGAGCTTTCAACCTCAATTTATTTTTACATTATGGGATCTTTTTATTTGCCAGTTAAGCTTAACATAATGCCTGTGAAAAACATATGAGAACTTGACTGGAGTGAAAGAAATCTCAATAGAAATATTTTTTTTGGCACACCGGCTGTTGTCTTGTGACTACAAAATCATGCTGCTGTACAAAGGTCAAAGTATGAATCATCATTCTCTGTAAGAGAAAATGAATTATGTCACACTGTACAGGCGTCATGAATCAATGATAGGTCAGATTTAGTTAGATTTTAGAAACATTTACAGCAACTGCACATGACATCAACCTATGTTAACTCTTAAGCTCTAGGCTTGTATTTAGCTCTTAATCTTAAGGCATATTTTCTGCTTACTACCTTGAATTATTCCATGACTAATTTGAATCTAAAATATAATTTATATACATTACTGTGCAAAAGTTCTAAGCCACGCATTTCTTTTTTATTTTGCAAGGGAATCACCTTGTTGGTGCCAAAAATACTATTTATGCCTGCCAAATGTCTCATCTTTGGCATACCAAGTAGAATAAATGGAAGAAATGGGAGCAAATGTTAAACTGTAGTAATGAAAATGAGGAATGGACAGGTCCTTGGAATTTATAGAGAACATCTCATTGAAAACAGATTTTTTTCACTAGCACAACACATTGCTGAATATAGGGGTTTTGGTGGTCAAGTGGTAGGATTTATGAATCAAGAGGTTGCAGGTTCAAATCCCATCTCCAGCACTACCACCATTGGGTTCCTTAGCAAAACCCTCAACCCCAAATTGCTCCAGGGGGACTGTCCTTGTAGTTAGGATTTGGAGGTCATTCTGGAAAAAGCGTCTGCTAAATGCCGTAAATATATAGACATATGTTTTATACATGGAAATAAATATATACATATTCACTGTTTTCATAATTTCTATGCAGTATATCAAGTTATTTAGCCTTTAGCTATAAACTACTTGAAGATTATTTGCAGTGTTTTAATAAAAATGTAGAACGTTGGCTCTTTTACAAGAAATAAAATTGTTATTACCACAAACAGCCAGTAAAAAAAGCGCAAGTGTATGCATGTTTGCATAGCCAGGTGATTGGTGTGGACATCCTCGGGAACCGGCCGCTTTATTCTGCTGTCTGAGGGAAGTGTTTCAGGCATGGCTGAGAATATCCCGTCGGAATGCTCGTCACAAGCAGTTCTTAATTGTGCTTTTGCTCTCTGTTTGTGAACAGTGATTAAAAACATGTGGGCGAGAACCTGAGGTAAGGGCCAGCGGCAGGAGCCCATGTGAACAGGCCGGCTTCCTGTGGAGAAATTATTCACAGCCCTCTGTGGTTCACAGCTCTCCCTGTTGGCTAGACATCACAAGCCCCCAGCCAGACACCACAACACACTGTTTTTCTTCAGCATGTTCGCCACATACTGTAATTTAGCAGTACTAATCTGCTATAGAAGGCAGGCATGGAGGCAAGGGTGTCTGTCTCTGCCCATGCTGGCTGTGTGTGTCTTGATGAAGGGGCGTTCTGAGCTGCTTGCTTCTGTCGTTTCCTTGAAATGAAAGTGTACTTCATATTTCATTTGGAATAAATTCTTGTCTTCTTGTTTACTTTGCCTAATTGTAGCAATTTATTGGCTTTTCCAAGCCCTGCCCACAAACAGAACTATCATAACAACTGTTTCTAGATTTAGCAGGATTGATGTAACACTGTACCAGTCTGTTTAGAGTTGCTACATAAATTTAAAAGGCAGCATCACCAAGTTTGTTGCAAAATTGTTGAAAAAAAAGTTGTTGCAAAGTCAAAATTCACAATTTCTCTTCAAAGTACACTTCAAAACTTATTTCGTCACACGTAACTCATACTGAAAAGATGATGGACTTCTCGTTACAAACTATAAATCACTATTAAATGGCTATTGAAGTTAACTGTGCACTTTAAATTTCATATTTTGACAAAAATGTAGAGTTGTTTACTACAGTTTCTCATTAAGAATAAAGGATTTTTTACCCAATATTATTACCAGGGTCCATATCCCTACATTTTCGCATTGATGTTTCCATTTTCTTTGTGTAGTTTTATCCACCATAACAGTCAATTGTGTAGATGCAACTGCATGTATTTTATCATATGGAAATTATATTACTGTATTACTGTAAATTAATGACCTTTTTTGTTTGGAGTGTAGTTGGGTGAGGGGGCGAAGCTACTGAAGTGAAGGACCGCATGCTGGTCTGGTCCTCATGCATGTGCTGTCTGACCAGTTCTGATAGGTCATGGTTGTCAGTGGTTCTTGTTTAAGAACAAAAAAGATGGTCTCACTGAATGAAACACATCACAGGTTATGAGATATGGTGATAGTGTCTGCCCTAAACGTCCAAAGGAGCCTACTCAGAATACGTTACCGAGATATCAGTCTGCATATTTTTAAAAAGGGGACACAGTGTTTCCTTTAAGAGTTTCATGGTTCAGATATCTCCGATGTAATCTGAGCCCAGTTATATCTCTCTCCCCTCAAGCCTTTGAACAGGGCTGCTTAATAGCTAGCCAAAATCTTGATTTACAGCTAAGCAATGCGAATAGAAAGGCTAGTCGCAGACTGTGGGAGTAAGAGTCATGCATTCATTTTTAGGCCATAATGCATGAAGAGATATGTGAGTAATGTGATAAATACTGTGTGCAGGTGTCGGGCTTTAATTCACTCATAATGAGCGTTTCAGGGTTAAGCACACGTTTAAACCTCTTTCTGTCTGCTGCACAATGCAGAGTGCACCTGAACCATCAGTTCAGTTCAAGTGTTACACATTTGGAGAAACTGCTGATTCTAAGAAAAATGGTTATGTTGTAAATCCTGCAAAATCCTGCTGGAATGCAGTGGAGGACCACGTTTGGAGAGAAAAGGAGACACGGGGAGGGAATAGAAAAAGAATGATGACTGTAGGGCTGCAGTGACTGTAAGCTGCAGGGAGCAGCCAAGCTATACCTGCCTTTTACATTCACAAGCCTGAAGGCTTAAGGCTAATTTTAAACCTTTTGGTCACACCTCAGTGGCTTAGAGCACATGTGAGCAATGAACCTTGATATCACTTACGAAAATTCAAAAACATTCTTGCAAATGAAAAAAAGCAGAGGTCAGAGAGTAATTAGTTCATGAACTGATGTGAAATAAAACTGCCGTGCACAGATAAAATGAAAAGGTGCAGCTGTAAAAAATGTCCTTATCACCTTTCGGTGTTTCAATAAACACATAAACCTTAATCAGGATAGATAGTAAGCATGCATCCTGTTTTTTTGTCTTAAAAGGGGTTACTTGGTGTTAAAACTGATAACTACCCTTTAATGTTTACATTACAGAAAATGGAAAAGATGCTATTCTGATTTGTGATAGAAAATGGCAGAACATACAGTGCTTCATTGAGGCTGTGTAGCCATAGATTCAAACTCTAAAATCCACTTTGTGCTTTTTGCTAAAGGAATTGTGAATGATGGGCTTGTAATGAGAGCAGTCATTCTTTATAAATTCAGACAGTTTTAGCAGGCAGTGGAGCTCTTTACAGTGAAACATCTTACCATTTCTCAGTATTAACAACTGAGTCTATAAGCATTGTTTTTAATTTATTGACCTCAGTGTTGTGTATTTCATCCTCTTCTAGTTGCTAAAATGTGCAACACTGTGGTATAGTATGATTATATTATGCTTAGGGCAGTGTTGGCCTAGTGGTTAGGGAGTTGGCCTCTGGCTTGGAAGATCATGAGATCATGAAATCCTTTTCCAGCAGGTGCCCTGAGGTACCCTTGAGCAAGGTGCTGTCCCCATCACTGCTCCCTGGGTGCTTTCAATAGCTGCACATTAGTGTATAGGTTAAGTGCAGAAGCTGGGGGCAGCGGTAATCTAGTATTTAGGTAGTTGGCCCCAGGATCAGAAGGTCATGGGGTCGAACCCTAGACAGTAGGTTGAGCTAAGGTACCCTTGAGAAAGGTACCGTCCCCATCACTGTTCCTCAGGCACTTTAAATAGTTGCCCTCTGCTGCACAGTGTGTATGGGTAAAATGCAGAGGATGCATTTCTTTGGGGTTCACTGAGTGTTGTGGTATGTATTCATAATGACAATTTGGTGTTTTCACTTTTCACTTTGACGTTTCTGTTAGCTTGTTAAAGAACAGTACATATAAATATCTGGTATGCTATGTTTTGCCCTTTTCCAGACTCTAGACTCTAGTCCGTTTCTAGACTCACTCATGTGATTCTCCTATTTTTGCAAGCACCTGATGCTTAGTTTTTCTCACTTAAGAAATACCATGAAGTGAATTTACCTCTGTATTGTTAATCACTGCTTCTACTTGAGTAAGTTTGTCAGATACGTAAGCTAGTTTTTCTTCAATTACATTTTAGTCCTTTAGTTTGGCTTTTGTTTGATTGTTCATTCATGCTATGTTGGTGATCTGCAACTTTTGGTCACAGCTAATTATTGATTGGTGACAGATCTGAATGTAGAGCTTTATTCTTCTACTTTGCACCAGAAATGATTCCCAAAAGATTGTACTAATAGATGTTGGATGTACAATGGAGTTTAACCCGATACTCTTAAATGTCTACCATAGCATGTTTATTGCTTTTTTGAAAGAATTTTTTTTTAATCTCACTTTCACTTGAGTATGGTTTTAGGTCATTCACCCCATCTCTGGCTTTAGCCTAAGGTGGAATATAGAGACTTTTATTACTTTTCCGGTGTGTGTATGATGGTGTGGGAGGTGTATGTAAGTACTTCTAAAAACATTATAGAAGAATGTTACTTTTGAACTATAGAACCCTGGCACTCACCCATAAACTAAAGCTATTCCCTTCAATCAGACACACAAAAAGGGATACGAAGGCAGTCAATAAAGATCGAATTTTACAGCCAGGCTCCTAAACTCAGCAGGTTGTGGTCTTAGTGCTCGTAAACTCACCCATTTGAAGGTAATCATGTGGTCACTCCCTCAATAATGGTGTTTTCTCAGGTTCTCATTCCTATAATTTTGATACTGCTTCTTATAAAATATGTTAGCCGTGTCATGCAGTGCCTGGAGCCATAAAGCTCTCTGATATTACGTAACTCAGGCTGTCTGAGGTTTTTCCCGTTCATCGAACCTAAAATCTCCTCTCACTGCCTTTAGGAGAACTGTGTCCCCAGTGAAAATTGATAATCAACTCCATGCACACAGGGTGTGACAGGACATGAGTCAATGTCTTGGAGAACCCAAAGAACCTGATTTACACAAGAGCACAAGGGATTATCTAAAATATGTAGATTGTTGTTGCTTCCAGACAATATGATAAACAAGAGGATTTTCCAACACTGTTTATAACTATGCTGTGGTCATACAGGCTCAAAATATTCACTAGGCTTTTTTTTTTTTTTTTTTTTTTTTTTTTTTTACCAAAAACTTCATCCATTCTCTAGTTTTATCTCTCTGAATGTTCCCCTTTGTCCTTTTTTTCAAGGAATACACTGAAGTGGCCTGGACTGTGAATAATATTTGGTATTTGACATGCTCTGATGCAAGAAAGAGGACTTATTTTGCATGTGTGCTGTTCATGGAATTGCATTTACTGGAAGACCTTGGAAGCAATATTGTGCAGTGACATCCAGGGCCCTGTGATCAAAGCACATACAAAAGGAGCAAACAACGAACAACAAACTCTTGAGAAATTTCAGTCTAATTCAATCAAGTTAATATGCAGCATTAAGGGAAAGGCGCAGTGTGTGAGATTACAGAGATGTGCTCACTGCCTGCTGTCTGTCATTTTTATGACTGCCCTACAGTAACCTGCCATCATACATACAGGATACATCCATCAGGGGTCACAAATGTTTTTCCATCATCATTCTTACAGGACTAAAGTCTAATCTACAAAGATACTGAATTTCTTCAGTCAATATGATCTTTCTTGTGCAGTCCTCTGTTACACAACACAATGAGGTTCTTTGATCTTTCAATCAAAATTACCTTTCTTTACATCATCACTGTCAGGACAAATCCTCTCACTCATTCCATCTCAGCTTTCAGAGGGTGAAATGGAGGGAAACACCCTGGACAGGTTGCCATTCCTTTGCAGAGCAGACATGCAGATGAATACACTCCCACCTAGGGGGCAATTTAGCATCTCCAAATCACCTGACCCCCATGTCACAGGGAAAACATGCAAACTCCACAGATCTGGGAACCAAACCCAGGCTTCTCCTTGTGAAGCTACTTTTTATCTTCAAAAGGATAACTTCACAGGAGGAGGCGATAAGTACATAATCCATGTAAAATCAACTTTGTATATCATTTTAATACATAATTTTGGAGCATTGTTATTGATTTTTTCACACACGTTTAAAGGGTTATTGGTGTTTTGAAATAACATTTTGAGAATGAATGCACTACATACATTGCATGATTGCTCTGCTAAAATGATTATATACACATATATAAATACCACTGTCAAATCCCATATGCTAAATTGCAAACATGTGCAGGACTGTAATGTGTATATTATTTAAGCCATATTAAAAATAAGCCATTCTTAATAAGCCATATTACATTATTTGTATTAGTTAATTCATCATGAAATTCTTAAAAAAATGTAAAAGAAATGACATGAAGATTATGCAACATTTTATATATGAATTTAATAACATATAAGGGATTTGTTTCATAATACAATAAACACCACAGGAGGGAGTTGAGGGAGTGTGTGTGTGTGTGCACAGAGAAAAAGGTTTACTACATTGTGTAAATGTTAACTTGAAAGTGAATCTGTATGGTGAGTGGAGCTGATAAAATGGACAGTGAAGATGCACTAATGAACCTAATGAAGTGGTTTGTCCACCATCTTGCTCTGAGAGAGAGTTTCTGTAACATCACTGTGGGAAGAGGAAATTCTGCTGAAAGAGACCACTGCCATGAAAAGGTGTACCTGACCTGCAGCAATGTTTAGGTAGGTGACATTTAACTGTTGCGTAAATAAATACAAAGGCATGGGGTGTCCCAGAAGGACTTTGCCCAGAGTATCAGGCTCTGTCTGGCAGCTTGTGTTCATCCTATGGTGTCCTTAGATACTACCAGATAAACAGTGTACACATACTCATTTAATCATATGTTGTAAAAGAAAATGGGGCTCTTTTTTCCACTGCTCCAAAGTCCAATTCCAGAGATAGCCTTTGTTACCCATACAAACTGGTGAGCTTTGGGGGCCCAACCCCTAATTGCTGGTTCTAATTTTATTCCCACTTGAATTCAGAGTTTTCTGCCTATAATGATTTGTCCTTTGTTAAAGTACAAAAATTGATTGATTCCCTATTGTTTTATATATCCAATACCATCCATCCATTTTCTGGACCACTTATCTGGACCAGATTGCTTTGTAGCTGGCTGAGGAGGTTAAACCAGACATTCCTTTCCGCAGCCACTTCCACTAGCTCCTCTTCAGGGATTCCAAGGTACTCCCAGGCCAACCGTGATATATAATCTTCCAAACATATCCTGGGTCTGCTCGTGGTCTCCTTCCAGTTGGTTCTGCCCAGAGCACATCCTCTCGTTAGCTCACCATCTGGGAGAGTAGACATAGGGGCTGGGTGCAATGCCACATGGGTGGCTGGTTGGGGCGTAGGCCCTTACAAACTGGACCCACAGTACAGAAACTAGTGATATCCAATTCCTTAATATGCAATTCTCCTGACATGGTCAAAATAAACCTTATTGACTTCATATATTATATGATTTGTACTGTATGTGCAGATAATGTATGTTTATATGACTGAAGACCAAGACACTTTTAATGAGTTACAGTGTTGTGTAAGTTTATTTTTGTTTTTAGGTTTTTGCCATAATAGAATTAAACCATCCTAGTCTTTCAGATGCATTAAGCATGACCAAACTGATTAAAATCATTGATGCAGCTTCTGGTCCATAATTGATTTTCTCCGTCTCTGATGGTTCTGCTGAAAACAAGTGACGGCATATCATATGGTCTGAAGGAACAGGGAGATGATCTGTTGTGTTGGAAGATTGATGGTAAACAAGTTTTCTTCCTAGCAGTGCTTACAGGATGAAGAAGCTGAGAAGAAGAGCTTCTCTGTGTTGGGCCTGATAAAGACTGTAAACAACTTAACCCTATCACCAATTATTAGCAAGAGACAGGAGAACACATATGTGCACAATCAGACAAACAAGCAATCTCTGCAGAGACAGTGAAGTTGGGGCTGAGGCAATGGACTCTGTGGTAAGAAGGATTTTTTTTCTAAACAATGTGAAGATGTTTTACTGGGAGCCATTTAAGTTTTGAATTTGGTGAGTGTATGGGGCAGTTTCACGTTCCTCTGCTGATGAAGTACGGCTCTATCCACACACACAATAGGGATTTGTCTGTGGTTGTAGCCACATGGATCTGTCTGCAAAACCATGTGTTCATACACAGAATGGACAAAAGATGCTTTATTGAAGGGTGGAAAGAAATATAGATCAGTATATTATTTACAGGAAGAGGCAAAACATTTGTGAATGGGGGCCATTGTGACAATGATTCGAAAGAACATATGTGACATGATCAGGTTTTCTCTGATGAAGAGGTCATGTTTCAGTACTTGAAAGCAACTAGTGTAGTATATGTGCATTCTTTAAAACAATCCATTTTTCTTCTAGAAACCTTTTATCAGTGGGCCTCACTGTTTTTTGGGGGGTTTTTTCAGTTTTTTTCCAAGCCAGTTTTAGCAAAGAACAATCAGAAGAGTCACATTTCCATCAAATAAATGTACATTTAAGAAAACTCTGCTAATTTCTCTTTCCACAGCATACAGCACATATGTATTATTAAAAACCTAAACCTCACTAAACAAAAAAGCAGCCATTACAAAGCACTTTTTTCTCTTCAAGCCTATTTTTTGCCACTTGCTATGAACAGCATGCCACTAGAACAAGCCCAGAACCAAAGTTTAGCTAAGATTTGAGTCCCAATGAAACAATGAAACAAATAAATGATGGAGAGGGAAGATTAACAGGGCAGAAATAAATAAAAATAGATAAAGAAATAAAAAATAGAACAACAACAAATTGCCATAATTTTTGCAATTAATCAACAAAGATCTGCCTACTTTTATGTCTACAACCAATACAACATTTCTGACCACTGGATAAGATTTTTGTGATGGACCATTTTCCACACATGGTAGTGGCATAGCAGTGATAGCATAAGTTTATCAGGAATCTTTGCATTGATGGGGTTTTTAGAAACACCTCTAGATTGAGCGTGCTCAGTTAGCCAAAATATCCACCAACCGAAACCAGCGAGACCAGAAACTGACCGCTGATCAATCAGCTAGAGGCTGGGTAAAACAAATTAGGCCTGACACGAGATGGACTACAGCCTATACTTATAGGAAGCTGTCTAGTGTCTGTACTCCAGTAAGGTGGTTTTACAAAGAAAATGAAAAAAATTACAAAGAAAAAAAAAGAATACAGAGTGAGTGAACTTCCTGGAATGAAAATGTAATAATATGAAAAATACATTTAGTAGTCACTGTCTGCAAACACAGTTACTCTTCTGAGTGGGATTTCCACAAAGCACTCCACCTTGGTCCTTGTGTCAGGGTTGAAGAATGAGTGAGAGAGAATGGTAAAGCCATCACACAGCTGGGTTCCCCTCTGTATGTCAAGTAATAGAGATTTACCTCAGAAAGTGTCTCCGGTAAACATAAAACTCGCGGGGAAGAGGGCTATGCTGTAGACTACATTTTGTGAGCTCAGGAAGGGTAAGCAGTCACTCCTGGAGGCCACAATAATAACAGCACAATTTACTGTATGGAATACAGATTCTGGTCTGCTTTAAATGGGACAAATAATTCACAACTATATGAACACATTTTGCTCCCCAGAGCAATTTGACAGCTGTTTTGGCTTTTTCTCCTTCCTTTTTCCATATTCAATAATCCATTACAAGTTTTCATAAGTTTGGTTGACCTGCTGATGCACGTTCCTGTTAAAGTTGAATTTTGCAATATATTGTGTTCGAGTAATTAACCTAGGTCTTTTAAAAGATAGCTTGGTAAAGATAGCATATTTTCTCAGGACAAATGGTAGACTAATTCTTCGAATGTTATGAGAATATTTATGAGGAGCGAGAAGTTTCTTTTGGGAACATTTTTCCCTATACGCCTGCTGTGGGTTGGCGGCTAGCTGTGAGAAACAGCTGGACTTTCCTTTCTTTTCCCCTCCTTTCTCTCTCGCTTTACATCTCTCTCTTTTGTCTCTATAGTTCTTTGCTTGCTATTTGTTATAAAGAACCCTTTTAACATTCTTAATGGCTAAGGTTCTTCGTTTGTCGCTTTATTAAAAATGACCCACACTGAAATAATACACTGATCATTTCATTTCAAACCTTTGTTCAGGTGAATTAATGCTGCAGCCTGAAAAACCATTTCAGGAAACTTTGTGGTAACGGTTTGGGAAAGGCCCTTTGCTGTTCCAGCTCGACTGTACCCCTGTGCACAAAGCAAGGTCCACAAAGACATGGTTTGGCAAGAGTATGGAAGAACTCCAGTGCTCTGCACTGAGCCCTGACCTCAACCCAACTGAACCTATGATTAATTGGAATGTTGATTATAAGCCAGTTCTTCCTGTTCAACATCCGTACCTCACCTCACAAATGCTATTTTGATTGGATGGGCACAAACTCCAGCCGGAAAACTCGAAAATCTTGTGGAAGGATTTCTGTGAAGGTTCTTAAGCTGAAAGGTGGGAACAATATGTACTATTAATGATAATTATATTGATGATTTAATTGCTGTAAATATGGGCTCATAAACAGCATGAGCAATATTATATTGAGTGTGCTGTGTGCCATGCAGATGGTGCAGCTGGACCTTCCATGGGAGATCGCTCTTTGGCATGTAGTCATCACTGTCATGCCATGCTCCACCTCTGGCTGGAAAATATTAGTCTGTCAGAAGAGTGAGCTCTGGAGGGCTGTCAGACTGGTTGTGTTTAACAAGCAGGTGTTGGGGTCCTGCTGTCCAAAGAAACCCTTAGCCCCCTGTCTATATTTGACTCCCACTAGCTGTCTCCTGGCAACCATGCAGCGAAGCTACCAAACATCTAGCACTTCATTCTTGAGTAAATTAATAAATCAGCAGTTCCCATGCTTAAAAGAGCCTGTTTAGATACTTGGAAAAGTGGTCAGGGCATTCTGTAATACATCTATCCATTTTATGCCAGCTAATAATACTATTATTCGAGTTATCCATTAGTCCAGAGTTATTTAGAAGCTATTCAGGAAAACACTAGTAGAGATAATATGTCCCCATCATTAGCACTATGATTAAAAAGAGAAGTCCTTTCTTTTCCAATTAAGGCATGAATGTGTTCATTCCTAAAGTATATGTTTTGAATTGTGTGAGCTAGGGGAGAGTTTAAAGGGAAGGATATCTTGGACAGGACACTGTTTGTTGTGCCCTGATGTACCTTTAACAAGCTGATTCTGCCTGGTTGTTAAAAATGCACAACAACATGTTGGTGTCGGCAAAGGCCTTCATCACATTATTCTCATGAAGCGCACTGTATTGCCAGTCCTTTTGTGGCAGTAGGTGGAGTTTGGAGATTGGAGTCAGTTTCTTTTAGGACATTCTGTTGTCTTTTATTAAACCAAACAGTGACTAAAATGCAAAAAGATAAAGGATGTTTTTTCTCTCAGTATAAAAAGACAGGCATTCATCAAACCTGAAATTATCTCGAAAATTTCCATATGGCCTTTTCGGTAAATAAAATAAAATAAAATAAAAGAGTGGCTAGAATAAAAATGCTTCCTTGGCAAACAGTAAAAAGGAACCTACATTTTTTTCCCTTTTTTCTGCAGAATGCTAACTTTAGATTTTTTTGTCACTTGTTATAAACAGCACTTGTTATGATCCAGACTCAGCGCAGTCCAGAGCTACTTAGATAGTCTTCAAAGCAAGCAGAACATTTGACGTGATAAGCACGTCATTTACATTCAATGTTATGTCAACAGCCGACTTTGGCTTGTTGGAAAAGTCACGAGTGCGTCTGAGGGTTAGCCTGAGGTAAGAACTGCTCAGAAAAAGCACAAATAAATATGGCTCACTGCGGACCCAAATTAGGGCTTTGAAGTTCAGAGTTGGGAGGTACATGATACAGCTGTGAAAGTGAAGCCTGGGGGTCTTTCTCACGGACCAGAGAAGAAACTGAAGCATATCACTGATGCCAAAAACACCAGTCCACCGTTTGGGCCACACTCCAGTCTGGTAGGAGAATCTAAGGGTGTATGAGTCCATCCAAAGTACAAGAGGTTGTGGGGTCGCGATCCAGGCTGAGGAGGTAATTAGTGGATAAAAACACCACTGCTGTCTGGTTAGTCTCTCTCTCTCTCTCTCTCTCTCTCTCTCTCTCTCTCTCTCTCTCTCTCTCTCTCTCTGCAGCTGCTCACTCTTGTTTTCTCTCGCTATAACAAGGCCGACTGTCCAGGTTCTCATGATCTAATACTTGGAGCTTGCAGACGGAGTTCACTCGCTGCTGCTGCTGCTGCTGAAGGGTGACCACAGACATTTCCTCAAACACTCTCATACACTCCATCTCTTTTACTCTTTCGTTTTTATTCAGACTTGATTTTTGCATGAGTTAACATTTAGTGAGGTTGAGAAGTTCCAATCTAAGCTATGAATTTGCCAGGGTTGTTGGAGTGGGGGCCTTTGAATTACATTTAATTTTGGGAAATTTGCCTTTTGTTAGCAGCCGTGACTGAATTAGAGTGAGAAATTATTTACAGTCCCCCCTCCTCGCCCCCTGATTGTATGGCACAGTGCGGGGGCCGAAGGAACCCCCTCATTGGAATTCTGAGCACAGACTGGAGAATGCAGGGTGATAACTCAAGCCCTAGAGCAGCCGAGGAGATGAGGCAGGCACACATCTCCAACCTATTGTCAAGTGTGAGTTACGCTAGCAGCTCCACTAGCCTGGCAGTCACAGCGAATAAATCAGCTCTGTAGTGAACACACATCTTCTAGTCTGCTCTGCTGATTCTGAAGATAAACGAGTGGAGGTACTATATCTAAGCCAATTTAGACTGATTGATAATCCCATGTAGACATTATTAATACAAACAGGTCAAATGATCTTAATATAGTTCTAGATATAAAGCTCAAGTGTAATAGTGATATATTTGTTGTCTTGAGGGAACATAAATGGCAGCTGGGCTACACAGAGCAAATGAATGCTGAAAAGACCAATAGAAAGGATCCAAAATAACTTTATGCAATAATGGAACTGATTAAAAATGGGATTCCCTTCTACAAATAAGCTATTTTAAACAATAGATTCAGGGATATAAAGCTTTCTTATGACAGTGACTATTTGCGTGTGTGTGTGTGTATGTGTGAGTGTGTGCGTGTGTCGTGTGTGTGCATTTCTTCTTCACAGGCCACAAATTATGCTGCATATAAATTATGCTTTAGACTCTGTAGTTTAATATTCTCTTAGTTCCCTTTAGAGGACGCTAACTTATTATACTCTGAAAATCTTTGAAACATGTAAATGATTTTTATATGACTTTATTACAAGTCAGTTCTTACTAAGCTCCCCATTCTCTGCTCTGCATTATATATCAAGTCAAACGCCTAAACACTGATTAATAACACTGTAATATATTGTCTCAGTCAGATTCTACCCCTTAAATCTGTCTTTTCTTTTGGTTAAAATTGATAAAATGCATGTTTTAAAGTTGTGAACTGCAGCCCTCTCTGCTTCCCCTCTAACACAAGGTTCATTTACTTCAAAGAGACCTCAGCCGTTGTAAAAATATGATGTATTTTCCTGTGAGAGGTCGGGACTTTGGCAGAGAGTCTAGTCTGCATAGTTCATGGTATGATGTTGAGGGGCATGTTTTTCATATTCCACACCGGCTCCTTTCTCTCCAGCAGCTAACCTGATATTCCTGCAGAAAAAAAGAAACATGTGAAGGGCACAGAGAGGACGGGGAATTCTCACCGGGTGCAGAAATAAGCAGCTCCAATGTGTACTGAGAATTTAAATGGTGGGATTTTCAGATTTTGTTTCTTTACAATTATTTGGGTAACTTCTCAGTCATCATGAAACAGATTTCGGGGCAGTTTGAATCGATTTGATTTATTTATTTATTTTTTTACAGTACAGTGAAGAAAAATATGCCTGCAAGAACGTCTTATACACCAATGGAAATTAGGCAATATAAACAATACACCACACTTATCACATGTAATAATAACATGAGGATTTTATATTGGACTAAATGTGATTGCCAACTCCAGTTATGGAGCGCTGGTTTCCAGTCCAGTTTACCTGTGCAGAAACAGCTGGTTAAACTCATGTGTTAATTGCCAGGTTTCATATGTACATTTGAGCAGGGGAACTCTCAAACTGTGCTAGACACCAGCCCCAGGACCAGAGTTGGGGACCTCTCCTGTATGGAATATTAAAATTATTGATTATCCATTTAACTGTCTCCTAGTTGTGAATGTGCATCTTTCTGTTGGTCCTGTGACCCGTCCAGCGTGTTTCTCTGCATTGGAGATGCTAAACTGTCTCCTAGTTGTATTATTTTTATATTATTGCTGGGGTAAAAGCTTTGCCTGCATGTTATTATTATAATTTTATTTCAACTGAAGGCTGTAGGCCAATGTGTTACAGTGACTTTACTTTGTTTTACACTTAAGCAAAAAAACTACACCTTGCTTCTTGTGGCTTATTGCTTTATTCAAACATAGTAAAACATACTGCAGTTTAATTGCTGCCTACAGAGTCATGCATCATAATGCATGAATTCATTTTTATACCACAAGTGTGCGGCATGGAGGACCGGGAGGGAATGTGGTGTTCTGAGCCTTGCCTGCCTCTGAGTGCACAGAGAGCCTTGTGTAACCTCTAGCCTGCCAGACGCTCACAGTGCCCTCAGTGGCACACAAACCACGTCTCCTCTCTGACTGAATCGCTTACGCTCAGTTCTGTAAACGGCCCACTTTTCCTGCCTGTCACGCTTTCAGTATGGATAGAGTCTAGACAATCCTCACTAAGAACACGTGTCGGAGGGGAAAACTGGGGCTGGGCTCAGCTTGACCAGACGTTGCTCACTGACGCCCAAATTAAAGGAACAAGGCCAAAAGCTCAGCCAGATGTCATAAAGTGCCTTTTGTGAGCAAAGTAGTGAACGAATGTTAGAAGGACACAAAAGCATGCTGATTTAATCTCAGACCGTGTGGGTGTTCCTAATCTTTTGGCTGTGGTATCTGTGTATGAGTAAGTCTCTTATGAGAAGCAACGCTTTCGACAAAAAAGTTGGGCTGCGTGGGTTATGAACTTATTATTCCTAAACATTTGTCATACAAGCCTGAAATTTAATTCTGCATTATCTAAACTTTTATTTCTACAATTACAGTTGACTTATCCCTTACTGAGTTCTCATGAAGCATATCCAACTGCACTGACACTCTAAACTCTTACTCTATGGTTTATCTGTATGAATCCCAGTGGTCCTCTCTGTTCTAGTGCATCACAGTACCGATATGGGTCAGGATGAGGCCATCTCTTCAAGGCCAGGGCTCCAGCACATGTACAATCAGGATGTTCTTTCAACATAAAAAGTCCTGATGACATCATACATTTAGCCTTCAGTTGTTTCAGAGCCATTTTTATGTAGAGTTTGTTCACTTGAATTTCAATGAGATTCAATGTGTCTTACTGAGTTACTGACTGGTTGAGTGCCTGTTGTTCAATGTAGAAAAACAGCTTTTTACTTGTTTAAATGCTGCGGCATTCATCACCAACATA
The DNA here is from genome assembly GCA_017165825.1 of Hepsetus odoe. NCBI lineage: Eukaryota > Metazoa > Chordata > Actinopteri > Characiformes > Hepsetidae > Hepsetus > Hepsetus odoe. Next base: position 16,176,852 of record CM029385.1, on the reverse strand, counting down.
AGTCTAATAAATAATGCTAGGAAACACAAAACACTCATTAAAACACATCATGGACCTTATGACCAAACTGACCTAATAATGAGTTAATTAACAGCCATATTTCAACTCAGGGTCAAGATGTCTGGCTTTAGCTGTAATCTTGGTTTCAAGCAACCCAGTATTGCACTTCTTAATTCTCATGCACCACTTGCTCATGCACACATGCACTTGAACGTAACTGAAATAATATTATGATGTGTTGCTAATACAAGTGAAATTCTGGAAAATTCTGGCCATTTCTCAAACCAGCCAGTAAAGACATCTAGACGGTTGATCTGAATCATTTGCGCTGATTTTGATCCAATAAATCCTAATGAAAAAATGTCCTACCCACAAATGCTTTCCTCTGGAAAACTCTGAAATTCATCAAATTGTACAAAGATATGTTCAGTTTAAATGTTTACTATGAAGTTCATTAGCTGCCTAATAGTTTATATCATGAGTGTTTATTGAGTCAGTGGTTAAACTCTGTATGACTATAAAACTAAAGCTCAAACCCAGCCTGTACTCATGAGTTGACTCAAACTAGTCTAGCTGCTACTGCTAGGTTTAAAACTCCAACCAAAGCCAAAGCCAAACCTGCTTAAACATTCCGAAAGACATGACTGTGACATTTCCACCAACCCAAAACACCATTTTCGTCATTTTCGGTTTCACCTTGATTCTGAAGCTAGTCTCAGTATCGATTGCTGGATTGATCCTAAAAATACTTCTTAATTCTTTTTAGAATTTAACTGCATGTGAAAAAAGTGTTATCATAATAAGTGATTTCTTTAACCAGAAAGCTGGTTATCCATCTGTATATTTAGCCTGACGTTCCAGTCCTAAAAAAGAGGTAAGACCTTGAACATTGTAGCAAATATACGGGTATGACTGGAAAAATTCTCCTTCTGTCCTCTATGTCTGCTTCTCATATACACACAGGAATATGAGATGGAGTAAATGCTCTGTAATGGCATGTCATTTCTCTCCATTTAAGTCTGTTTATGTGGTGATTTTTTCATAGTAATGCAAAGCAAAATGTCAATGTTTACACTTACTGGTTTTCACTGTAAATCACTGTCAATATATATTCACTGCCAATAATTGTCGCTTTAACATGACAAGAAGACTTTAACTGGGATGCACACCTGCTCTTTTGCAATGCAACACATTAAATGTGTTTGTAAAAGTCAATGATAATCAACAATAAACTTCAAGTGTAAATACAAACCGAAGCAATTAAGCACGGTCATGCTGTGTATGTGTGTGCCCTATGCCTACAGGTAGACACTGTGTTGTCAGAAGTTATTCATCAGTTCAGACAGCAGCAGCTCTCCTTTTAAAAGACAAAGATAAAAGGAAACATCACTTTGAAAGATGAAAAAAAAAAGAAAAAAGTTGTTAAAGCTGCTTAATTAGCTCGGACAGCTCCCCAGACAGGATGAGGTGATGAGGAGTTTGTTAGGTGGGTGAGAAGCGATAAATGAGGTGCTAAATAGGAGTGGATGCGAGGGCTGTGAATTATTCATCACATTATGGGAACGGGTGTGAAATCAGCAGCTTGATCTGACAGCCCCCTTACTTACTAAGCAACACACATGTAGACGCATCAGAGCCCTGAAAGCTGCTGCCCTCTCTCCAGCTATGGTGACACACAGTAATCCTCATAGCTCATAATCCTCATTTGACAAAATAACGTCATCAAGTTTACATTCTGGTTTTAGATCAGACAACTAGGCTTATCCGAAACACACTATTTAATTCAAAAACTCAAAAAGAATCACAAAAAATGATTAATCCAAATGCAGCTTCTTGAATGACTACAATGGTTAATGATAGCAATTCATAGTTTAATTCTTCTACTGTCCTCTTTTTTGGGGAAATTCTTTTTTTTGGGAAAGTTTCTAGTACCAAGTATGGAAACCTATATGCTTTCTTGTATTATTTACTTAAATTTTGTTATTTTGTCACTGAGAATACTCATATTGTCAGAACAATTGGTCCTTTATGCATTTAATCAATGGCTATCAACTCTGCTGAAGACAGGGACAAACTTGATGGAAACCAGTGAAAGAATATTACTTCCTTTTGTGATGTAAGGCCAGTGCAGTGCGTTAGAGCATCAGCTAGTTCAGGAACATACTGTGTGTAAGACACAAAAAGGATGTTATGAAATGCTGGAATTTATAGAATGCAGAAGTAATGGGCCCAATGACATGCTGAATTTTGTACATTATTGGATTGGTATGAAGAGCCTGACCTTGTGTTCAACTGTGACATTGCCTGAGCATTTACAAATGCATTTACATATACAAAATTAGAGCTATAGTGGTATAGCTATGAATATACAGTACTGTGCAAAAGTTTTAGGCAGGTGTGGAAAAAATGCTGTGAACAAAGAATGCTTTCAGAAATGGAAGTGTTAATCATTTATTTTCATCAATCAACAAAATGCAGTGAATGAACAAAAGAGAATCTAAATCAAATCAGTATTTGCTGTGACCACCCTTTGCCTTCAAAACAGCATCAATTCTTCTAAGTACACTTGCACACAGTTTCTGAAGGAACTCGGCTGGTAGGTTGTTCCAAACATCTTGGAGAACTAACCACAGATCTTCTGTGGATGTAGCTTCCTCACATCCTTCTGTCTCTTCATGTAATCCAGACACACTGGATGATGTTGAGATCAGGGCTCTGTGGGGGCCAGAAGAACTGATGCTGGTTTGAAGGCAAAAGGTAGTAACACCAAATATTGATTTGATTTAGATTTTTCTTTTGTTCGCTCACTTTGCATTTTGTAAATTGATAAAAATAAACAATCATTATTTATATTTCTGAAAGGATTCTTTGTTTTTAGCATTTTTTCCACACCTGCCTAAAACTTTTGCACACTACTGTATAAGATAAAGACATGAATACCATGCAAGCGGAAAGAAAACTGCAGTTTGATAATATTCAAGGATACCACGTAATCTCTTTACTATGGCTCTGGGCCCTTACAGAGAAGTTGCATTTGTTTTACGTGTGCAGCCTGTAAAAACCACAAGTAAACAGTTTTTTCACTATGAAAACAAGGTTTCTAGAAACCATGGTTATTTGTGTATAATGTGTTTCTTCTGTGAACAATTTTAACTGGCTAGGAAATAATTCCACGCCTTATTTCATGTTGGAATTTTTGTCTCAGTTCCTTCATAGCTTTTGGCAAATGGTGGCAGTGCTCTGAGGGAATGATTGTACTGATGCAAGTTTTGGCTCATTTCCAGATAAGCGTGGCAGAAACTTGTCATTTATCGTCTCGATTTATTGTTTCAATTAAGAAAATGTAATACATTTTTATTTCTAAAAAAATCACCCTACAGACCATATATGTATTTAGCAAAGACACTGCAGGAAAAGTTCATTCAGCTACACTTCTCAATCTATTTCAAAGAAACATTTATTCATACGGAACTGATTTTAGTTTCCAAAGAACGACTCTCATCAAACTGTGACAATGTGGCTCTTTTCACAAAATTGCTCCTTAATTTTCTGATTATAAAGAAACTTTCCAAACAACCTGAGACCCTAAATACCAACTTAAATTTTTCTCTACTGTTGGCATGGAAACCACATTTGCATAACTCCCACAACAAAGCAAAGGTTTGTGCTCCATTTGAGGTTAGTAGATGCACTTCAAAGCTCTTTTCATTTTTCTTACAATGCAGGGGTGCATTTAAACCCCGTGGAGCTCAGTTAAAGTCAGACTGGCAGTTTTAGTTGCTCTCTTTCGTGCCCTCAGCTGTCTTCAGCTCTTGTCACCAGCGCAGCTTTGCTCCAAAATTGAGTCATAGCCACCCTCACACCTGTCCAACTGTGCCTAACATCAAACCCCCAGCTGTTTTTCAGCCCATTACGATGACAACATTAATCAACACTCCTGGTGACTGCAAGACGTAGGAGAAAGTTATTAAAAAGGCATTTTTATATTTTAAAACTGAAGGCAGTTTTTGCAACATTTAACAAGATTTATAGGCGGTGGTGGTGATCTAGTGGTAGTAAGCTACCAAAAGAATGGACCAAAAGGTTTCAGGTTCAAATACCACCTCCAGCACCATCACCACTGGGTTCCTGAGCAAAACCCTCAATCCCAAGCTGCTCCAGGGAAATGGAAGTTGCTCTGGAGGAGAGTCTGCTGAATGGCATAAATATAAACAAAATATGGGCTATTTTTAAGCTTGATGGATTTTAATATGTATATTATCACAAAATGACTTCTAAATTCCTGACAATTACCTTTTGCATAAATAATTGCCATCTGCTTTTCTAGATTTTGTGTCATTATTAAACATGTCTATTTTTAACGTTTGAAATAAATGAATAACTTTATCGTTATTGCATATTACCTTATTGCCTTATCTTGATTGTCCACTTTATTATTATTTTTTTACAAATAATTCTAAATTGTGACCAAATAAACATCCAAAAAAACGAGTTTACCTGTGAAAAGATTTCATGATAGTGAGCAGGTCCCTTAAAATCAGAATTATTGTTTGAGTGACGAAATTCAGCCTGTATTTTGGTGGGTTTGTATGATACCTTATCAGTTTATTTTACTGTTATGATGGCAGAGTCTAGTCCGAAGATTGCAGACAGTTGCAGTTTCTTACCTCTTGGACGGTTCTGTATTTTATGTACAGGGCTGAACTCTGGCATGAACTCAAGTTACTGCTATATACTGGGTCAACAGATAGGGGGGTTGTCACATGGCCTAACACTGACCTACATCTTCCAAGCACACATGACTCTACAGTAAGAGACTGTTCAACTCTATACAGTACTATTATTTACAAAGTACTGCCTTCTCCTCTTTCTAAGAACTGCATTTTGCTTTCACATTGCTTTAAAGTTGACCTACAACTTTAATTTGAACTGAGCATAAATCCTCGGGCCACTTTTAATATAAATCCATGCCTTTGTTGGTCCCACTTATGACAATCACTTTCATACATTTCCTTATATTTGATCTTCACTCAAAAAAGTTCATCCTCAAAAGCAATTACATGCTAAGAACAGGTCTCAGTAAAGAATGTAACCTTGTTAGTGTACAATTTAACATACAATTTAACTCCATCTAGTGTCAAGATGCATACACAGCACATCAAGGAATTATATTTTTTTAATGATTTGCCAGAATGAAAAAAGGATCTGTTGTTATACACTCATATCTACCTCCTACAGTGTTGCAATAATTTCCCAGTTTAAAGAGAGGGCAAGATAGAATGATAAATAACTTCACATGCTGTGGGTGAATTAGTTTTTTCTGTCTAAAGCAGAAGGAAGTTAAAAAGCTAAGAGCTGGTCATATCTGTACTTAGACTTTATAAAGGATGATTCATCAATGGAATTTTCTCAACAAATGAATACTACATGTTATGCTAGTTTCTATATCGAAATATAAATATAGCATGTTAATGGATAATAAAGCATCAAACCAACAATTCTTTAGACACATTTAGAGACTGTTTGTTAATGAATTAGGTCATCAAACCCCAAGGAACATCACACCCAGCTCTCTTTATTTAGGCCTTTTCGGGACAGGAGGCATATGTACAAAACAGCTCTATTTACAATGATGTTTTAACAAAGCATGAACAGGTCACATGTACAGTCATTTGAGAGGAGCATGTAGCAATGCGTTATTCATACCCTGTTTAGAGCAGCACTTTGTTCGTGCTTTTTTTGGCATCAATTCTTTTGCACTGACATTACAATATTGACACTTGAAGAATAAAAGGACCACAACTCACTACAGAGGGGTACAAAAGCGTTAAGCCAGGCTGATGACAACAGTTTAATTTAGATTTTCTTAGCAAACAATTTCCCTTTTTACACTTGATTCAGTTTGAATTTGTGATTTCCATCGAGTAGTGAAAATGCATATCCCACATTACCCTCCATTCCATCACACCCCACAGATGGAGACTAACATGTCAGACCAAGGTAGATTTGAATCGCTGTGATTAACCTTTTACCAGTGTTTTTCAGCCTCCCTTATTAAAAGTGAAGATTACTTACAAGGCTCTGGCCATGGGGAAAAAGTGCAAAGGCAGCTCATTTACACCTTCATTTTTCACAGATAAACACATTAATGCTAACATGGACTTGATGATAACATTTCTACCTACAGCTAATTTACACCTTCATTTGCTCCTTGACAATTCCTACAGTAAGGCAACTCCAAACCACTTACACTTGGACTGCTTTGTACTGGTTATTTTCAGTGATCTATTCATCTTCACTTAATAAGGGCACACAACTGATTTTGGCATTACTGATGCTTCAAAGCTAGGTTCAGTTTTCAGGACCAAGCAGGGTCCTTCACTACAAAATAATTTATAAATATTTTTGAATGGAAAAATCCCTATTTACACTTTAATTTGAGTCTAGCCTTATGCTTACACAGATTACAGACGCTAAGATTTACACCCAAAAATATTCCCCAACAATATTATATTTTACAATATCCTATTTTAAGCTGCAACAGTGAGTGAACTCTTCATAGCAATTCCTGCTGTGGCATGGAGGTCTAGCAAGTAGGATCTGAAGATAAAGATTTTAGGCACACATTTAACCTCCAGATCTTTTCAAAATTACAATCATCACAGATTTACAGGACACTTGTCCAAACACAGAACGGAGAGCAACCAAGACAACAGCACATACTCAATGAAGCACAATTCACGCCAGGCCTAGGAAACAACTGACAGTATATTTTGTCTAATGTCTTTTGAGAATTTCCTTTGCACAGATACAAAAGACTCATAAATTTTATGGTAAAAACTGAAACCAAGACCCTGACGAGGGGTGATCTTGTTTAAAACAAACCAAAACGCCTATTTCTGAGTTCAAGGCAAAATACATACAGCAACATCAAAACTCATAACAAAGAGTTAGTCACACTCAGTAGTAGCTGAACACAGTCATTGGATTTGAGTTTCGTGCAATACAAACATGGCATAAATCCACTGTATGATGGTTAAGGCAAGGCATTTGTAAGTGAAGTCTCTGCAGTAATTCCTATTGAAAGAATATTCATTCCTATCTGAAGTTTTCTGTAATCTTTTTCAATGTTAATGGGATAGTTTTGTTTGTTTGTTTGGTTGGTTTTTTTAGTTTCTTCATCTGAATGGTCCTCCCACATATGAAATTTTATGACAGCCTGGTAAATTGTTAATGTAATATCTTTTTCAAATATTATTTTATACTTGTCTTGAGCTGTTAGTAAACGATTTTATTAACAATGATCACCTACAAGCAAAGATTTAAAAAAGAGAGAAGAAGAATCATGCCCATGCTGAAAGCCTAAAAAACCTTTCAGGCATCTTTATCTGGTTGGTCCTTGTGGAAGTACTGAAAAAGCTCTTGTTCAACACAGTGGAAATATTTAATTTCTAGGAGTCCAATGAGTTCAACACGATGCAACTTTAGGACCCTGTGCATTTCATTAACAAAGCCATTCACCGAGACAATAAACAGGTAGCACTCTTTCTTACATAGGTAAAAAGCCCACAGTGATTTAGGGCATGGAGAAAAAGCGCTTCAGACAACAGAAAAGATCCCTACACTGAGGCTGAGTGGGGAACAATAGAGGGTAGTGACAGTAAAAAGGAAAGTGGTGCAGTGCAAATGAGGTCTCTTCATGAAGCCTGTACTCTCTCTCTCTCTTTCTTCACTCACTATTGCACCGGACCACCTGAGAGTACTTGGTCACATGATCATAGTCTTGTCATCCTTCATTTTGTTGGCAGGCTGCAGTTATCTTCATCATCTTTATCAGCAGTCATGGCATAAAACCAAGTTTCTCCTCATCTCTTGGAGACAGTGTTTTTATGGGAAATGCTATTTTAATAAATAGAAAAAAAAGACAAACAACAATATGAAAATCTAATTAATGAAAATGACAAAAGCACATCAAACAGATGTATAAACAGCCTTATTGTAAATTATTTAATTCTTTACAATCATATTTTGTTCTTAACAACTCAAGATAAAATATCCTTTGTAGAACTTTGCATGCACTGAACCATTTTTAAATATAGGTAATGACCAGTTGAATATTTTCAAAACATCTTATTTATCTATGATATATTCGATTAAACATTAACTTAACATATAAAATATTAAATCCCTTGAATATAAAAATATTAAATCCCTTTAATATAAAAATGTTTGAGAGTTTTTGATTTATTAACACTGTATTGAAATGATATCTTTATAATTTTTATCCAAAAGGCTTCAACTAAATTTTAACGAGGCCTTGTTGAGGGCAAGCTGACCTGCTGATGGAAATCCATGAAGCAATCAGACAAGAAAGGCTAGCAGTTCTGCACAGGGAACAAAATGTGAAAAAGAGCAGCAGCCCATCAATAGGTCACATAAAAATGCCAAACTCCACAAATATGCAATGCATCCTTACAAAGCTATTTACATTTACATTTACGGCATTTTTTCTTATCCAGAGCGACTTCCATGTCCTAATTACAGGGACAGTCCCCCTGGAGCAACTCAGGGTTCAGGGTCTTGCTCAGGGACCCAGTGGTGGTAGTGCTAGAGGTGGGATTCGAACCTGGGACCTCTTGAGCCATAGGTCTGTAGGCAAGTGCCCCACCACTAGACCACCACCACCATTTATCTTATATATAAATATCTTATATACATATATATATATGTACATTGATTTCTCAGCAATTGTGAGAAATGTCTCACCGATGTAGATTTGTGGTTGTGTGGTCTCTCTAGTTTGATACGGATGTCTGTCCGGTTCTGCTCATGGCTCTTTCCACACTCTGGCTGTGGAGGTCTGCCTGCAGTTGGGATATGACATGTTCGGTATGACCTTTTACTCTTCACATACCTCTGATTGTAGTTACAGCTATGTTAGAATTGACTTTTGCTAGTGTAACAGAATTCAAGCTGTTAGGTTGTTTGCATTTTACCAGGAGAGCTGCCCCTGCTGTTGGTGCTGACATTGCTAACATTGTCCTCCAGCCAAGTGCTATAGGTAAATGAGTCTCGTTTCTGTGGGGTGCCGGCCGATGACAAACTTTCCTGAAAAAAGAGTGTAAGAGTAAGTAAAAAACTGCTCTCCAAAACTGTTGACACAGTCAATCTTGAAAACAGAGTAAAACAAACTCACAGTGATATCAGAAAAAAACCAAGCTTAATCTGTGTCCACTACACTTAAGAGTGTCCTAAGAATTTATGTCTTACAGTAATGGTGCAAAAGTCTGATCCTTTGGTTTCACTGCCCTACCGAGTTCAGTTCTGCAAACTAAAAAGCTTAATTCTTTCACAATCTGTCGTGCCTGTGGTTCTGTTTGGGCACGACAGATGGCGCTCTGTTCTGACTGAGCACACCTGCGCTCATGGAGACACAGGTGTGCTTCATTGGGGCGGCTATTTAAGCCCCAATGAGTCACAACAGAGCGCAGTTCATTAACGAGGCAAAGCCTTACAGTTAATGGTGGCATTTTTGGTTCTGTATTTGGGTTTATGTTTAATGAAGTTACGTTTCATAATACTGGCTCAGCGTTGATGTCCTTCCCACACCCCGCCACCTTACACTTTCCTGCTAAAACATGTGATGAGAAATTGTGTGTTTATCACAGCCTCGTCAATCTGTACAGTGATCCAGTGATTAGATGTTTTAATGAACACTTTCACTGTTTTAGCTAGAAAACTTTTTTTTTTTTTTTTTACAGAAAACGTGAACGGAACTCATAAACTAAATATACTACACATAACATGTGTAAAACATAACATAAATAAACACAGAAGTAAGCACACAGAATGACCAGCGCCCTGGTCGTATAAGCCTTGTTTGGGCTTATAACACCAGCCCCCGATGAGGCACACCTGGCACCCAATGCCCAGGTGTCCACAATCAGAGCAGGGCGCTCTCTACGGGCACAGAACCGCTACAAATTCTGTTAATCAATGAATCAATCAATTAAGGGCATATGAATATTGGAGCAAATTTGTTGCAACCATAGATCTTAGACACTAAGAGAGCTGATGATGTCATTATACACAAAGCAATGAGAAGACTTATTCTGGGAAATGATGACATAATGTTTCCATCTGTTTCAGCACTGTAGGAATACCAATAAATTAAGGGTTCAGACACATTTGAGTGTAAATGCTCAAAAAAAAAATGTTTATTTCATTTTGCCTGAGTTTTAAATCAAATTTTATATTGTTGACCTTTACTGTTAACAATAAAGTAGGGGGTAAAATACAATCATGCACAAATCAATTGAAGTGTATTCAAGATGCACGATTCCCATTCTCAATATTTAAAATAATGTTTGAATAAAAAAAATCAATAAATTAAAAGATCCAGATGATGCATAATTTATTCATTAAGTTAGAGCCGGGAGAGAGGACGAGTGTGGTGAATGAAGACTTGCAGTGGGTCACAGATTGGTGGTGGTGGATATTTAGGCATCCAATGTTTGTCAGTTGTTGGACTAAATTCAGAATGGTACTCCCAGACCACAGCTGGTCTCCCTTGTTAGCGTTCCAGCTTTGATAAGCAGAGATTGATAAACATTGACCTGTGTGGCTCTCACCATGCCCGTGTCATAGTCCTCAGTGGCCTCTGTCTCATTCTCCTCCACCACACTGGCAAAGCTGCTGGCATTTGAAGATGAGCGTGACAAGTCATGAGCCTCGGGGATGGAAGGAGCCCTGCAGCACATGGCTGAGCTGTACAAAGAAACACATGCTTTTTTGTCTTTGCATTGTACCAAAAACCCTTTATCACAGTGACTATGAGCTGCCGTTTCTATACTTAAGCATAGACTAAACGCACAGAACATTAAAACGGTTCTAAATTCTACTTAGATCTAAAATCCCCAAAAAATCTTCCAAATTCATCAGTCAACAAAATCAGTTTTCTTACTTGTTTTTAGTAACAAGGACCTCAGGTGAGCTCTGATTGGAAGAGTTTTCTGACTTGGGGTCCTGTGAGGCATGGCCACTGTCTTGAGTTTTCTGTGTGCTGGGAGAACACTCTCTGCTGCTGCACATAAACACACTGACCATTAGAGGGCAGCACAAGCATTCTACTTCACACCCCACTGTACCACTCCGTTTAGGCTCATTGAAGGCCAAGCTGCTGACCACAGCTGGTTAGTAGAAGCTTTCTCTGTTCAGAACTGTCATGCTGGATCTCTATACAATAAGAATTCCAGAAATCCTGGCTCTGTTATTAGTAAAAGCAGATTTATGTTTAATATACAGTACTGTGCAAAATTTTAGGCAGGTGTGGAACAAATGCTGTAAACAAAGAATGTTTTAAAAAATGGAAGTGTTAATCATTTATTTTCATCAATCAACAAAATACAGTGAATGAACAAAAGAGAAATCTAAATCAAATTAATATTTGGTGTGACCACCCTTTGCCTTCAAAACAGCATCAATTCTTCTAGGTACACTTGCACACAGTTTTTGAAGGAACTCGGCTGATAGGTTGTTCCAAACATCTTGGAGAACTAACCACAGATCTTCTGTGGATGTAGGCTTCCTCACATCCTTCTGTCTCTTCATGTAATCCAGACACACTGGATGATGTTGAGATCAGGGCTCTGTGGGGGCCAGAAGAACTGATGCTGGTTTGAAGGCAAAAGGTAGTAACACCAAATATTGATTTGATTTAGATTTTTCTTTTGTTCGCTCACTTTGGACTTTGTAAACTGATGAAAATAAACAATCATTATTTATATTTCTGAAAGCATTCTTTGTTTACAGCATTTTTTCATACCTGCCTAAAACATTTGCACAGTACTGTAAATCTACAAGTCACAGAGACATATCTTACACATAAATAAAATGTCTCCCTCTTAGAATTCTTATTGTTAGAAGTATTGCCTAGAGCAACATTTCTTCTGATTTAAAAAAAATTGGGCTACTTCAGCAGTGCAGAAAGCATTTAGGTATTTAGTTAAGGCTGATTTATAATTCTGCGTTTTTTTTTTTATTGTTGATGGACAGATGTTCAATCAGTAGTAGTCTGCCAGTAAACTAGAGCATTATGTGAGAGCATTTTGTACACTTGTGAACTGAGTGTTGCACTCAATAAAATGTTTTATTTTATTTTATTTTATTTTTTTGTAATATTTTGAAGATTGGGTTATGCAGGTGTGTTCACGTTCATCTTAACAGAAGTACAAGTCAGCCTTTTCAAAAGCTTTTAATACATTAAGCTAGCTACTTAAGTTAAATCAAGAACAATTCTGGGATTAACCAGCGAACAGTCACAAGATAGATTTGTCATATTTTACAAATTTAATCACGTGCCCAAAGACTTCTAGCTGTTCTAGCCTTTGCCTATGGATGCATTTCACTGTAATCTAATAGTCCAGGCTGTTCTGCAGTTAGGAAAGAGACATTCTAAGGTGGCTTCAATACTTGGAAGAATCCATGATGAGCCTGCCATTCCTGAGACTGATGCTAGGCAGAGACATACACAGCACCGTCCTGTCCTCAGACAAGAGTGCTGCAATCCTTCACCGACCACACATAAACAAATGAAACAATACAAAATAAGATATTTTTCTTTCTTTTTAGCTTTTCTTACATAACAAACAAAAAGCACATTTGTTTTAATAGAACCTCTGGACAATGGAAAATGTCCCAAATGCATTATATATGTGTAAAAACCTTCTATATGTATTATACATGCATGCAACTATTTTTTGTAAGCTTTTGTTAAGCCAGACAGTGGAGGAAAGCCCTATTTCTACCTAGTTTTCTAAAGTCAGAATGCTTTTGCTCTGAAAACGTACAAATACAAAGAAAGTGGCAGTCTAAACAACCAGTCTTGAGGCTGATAAATCTTCAGTAATGCCATGACCTGTGACATTTAAGATGGTACTGCTTTATGACTCAACCTCCTGAAAGGACACTCAGTTCCTCACCTTTTTTCCTGCACCTCCTGGATGTTTTCAATGCCAATGGCACTGCTTCTGCGAGAGCTGAATGGGCCAGACTTTTTCCTTGTTGGGCTTTTCCCAGGTATTATCAGGGACTATAACAGAAAGACAAGAACTGTTAGATCACAGATCATCATCTAATTTTTGTTACTCCTTTACATTTTTAGTAAAATGGGTTGCGAAAGCAGGTTGTTCTAAACCCTGGCCCTCAAATACTTGTGTCACAAATGTTTAAAGGGGCCTACATTGTAAAGTATCATTCTGTTTATATGCTGGTACGGTTAAATTGGGACATTGTGTGTGTGGTGTGGTGTTCTATACACATAAGACAACATTATTGAGATTATTATTATCACATTGTTACTGAAAAAGAGTAGACCAAATGGCATAATGCCTGTTATTTGCCTTTGTTAGACCACCTTTTGTCTTTGTTAGATCACTTTCTTTACATAACATTCAATGGCACTGGAAAATCATAAGATTAATGGAGAGGAGGATTTTTTTTTCGTTCTCTGTACAGAGATGTTTGAGAAGTTTTTATAAATCAATATGAGCCCTCCAGGTTAAAAATGAAAGTGACTGGTTAATAACAGCTCAAATTTATGAGGATGTTTGGCATTTATTTAATATGTCAGTAACATTTGTCTCTGGCATATTTTTTATCTTCTGTTTTTTTCTTTATGCTTGGAAAAATTAGGTTGAGTATCAAAAAATCAAAATTTCTGATCCCAACTGATAGCCCTAATACCAGTCTATCCATAACCTGTTACATTAATTGTTATTCTTTTTGATTCTACCTGAGACATATGACCTTAAAATCAAATTTAAAGTCTGATTTGTCTTCAGCTTGAAACTCTTATCAAATGGTAGGCACTTTGACATCTGGACATGTGCGGAAAAATGAAAGCTATTGATCTGCAGCTGGACCAGCATGGGTATTGCTAAATTGTGCTCTCCGGGGCTTAAGGCTGCAAAAATGATGACAGGCCTCTTATATGACTACGAGATGAAAGACTGAGGCTTGACTCGTGGGCTTCAGTGAGCTGTGCTTTCACGGTTTCGCTTTGTTCTTTCTGTCTGCGCACTAGGGGCTATAGTGCTCCCACTTTGCAGCTTCTAAAAGCCTTTTATCTTGAATGGTTTCAAAAGCTTTGGGAAGAACTGTGTTCCTGTCAGTCCTGTCCATTTTATTTCGCCCTTCATGTTTTTACAGTATACAATCACAATCAGATAATAAATAAAATACAACCAGTGGACAAGAGCAAAGGAATACATTACATATACATACCGCTGTGGACATGATGGAAGACAATAGGAATGTAGCAAATCAATGTGGGATATGAAAAGCAACACAGAGGGTTTTGCATTAAAGGTGAATGCATACATTGTGAATGGACTCTTTCTCTAAATTATATATCTTAAAGTGGGTAAAATGATTTCATGATTTCATTTCATGAAAATGATAATAAAGTAAATAATATGTAGTGCATGTCAATTTATGACAGAGTTCATGCATTATTAGTGAGATAATACACCATGATTATAGATTTATAAAACTAGATTTAAAAACTATAGATTTATCACAAACGAGATTTAAAAGAAAATAGATCATGGGAAGGGATGAGATGACAAATTCCTATCATCACATCTGACCAAAATGATCATTTAATTAATAAATATCCATTAAATTATTCTTTTAGTATTATTGTGTTTTCAAACTGTTTGTTATTGAACTCTATAATAGCAAATAACCAAATACTAAAATACTAAAACTAAAATAAAAGTAGGAAAAAAGAAAACCATCAGCACTACAATTATTCCATTATAATAACTATACTTTTCCTGGTATGTGTTTTGAAGTGAATTTTTAGGACCAGCATTTAGAGATTACCCACATTTTACTTGTTCCCTGTTCCCTTGCCTAATGTGAGTACCAATTCTGCTTAACCATGGCAGATAATGTTTACACTAGACTCTCCCTGTTCCTTTTACCTCACTCACTGTGCTAATTTTGTTCCTCATGTCCAAGCAGAAACCAGCACTGACAGGGCCACATTCCCAGCTGCAACTGGTTCATTGGCATGATGGAACACCGGGAAAATTTTAGTTTACCAGTGAAATCATGTAGATGTGCAGATGATCTATATGAATGAGTGTAGGTCATGTGGTGAGAGTGAGAAATGCAGAGTGAGAAAAAAGGGAGAGTTATACATGAACCTCTTCTATCGTTCCTATCCCTATGGCACTGCCGCGGCGTCCATATTTACTGGGACTTTTCCCTGGGACAAGCAATGACTGCAGAGGGGCCACACAAAGGGAGGGAGAGAGAGAGAGAGAGAGAGAGAGAGACAGAGAGAGAGAGAGAGAGAGAGAGGGGGAGAGAGAGAGAGAGAGAGAGAGAGGGAGAGAGAGTGAGAGTGAGAGAAAGAGAGTGAGAGACAGAGAGAGAGAGATAGAGAGAGAGAGGGGGAGAGAGAGGGAGAGAGAAAGAGAGAGAGAGAGAAAGAGATAAGAGACCATGAATTGTCATGCAGCAGACTGTTATGTTATAAAACCACATAGGCCAGCTGGTGGCTTCATTCTAAAGCACATATAAGGCCCATCATGATAACAACACTGCAGCTAGATGAGGAGAGAGGAGCCTGCAGAGCCACGTTGGGTACGGAAGCCTGTGAGGGACAAGCAAGCAGAGAACTGAACTGAGGAGAGGAGCACACACAGCACACTGTTAGAGACACCAGGACACTGCAGACAAGGTATTAAATACAACATAGAATAGATATGCACACACAATTACATGAGGCTTAACACAACTGGTCATTGGTTATGATAACCAATAAGGGTCAGTTACATAAAGAAATGACTCTGTTTAACATTAACTCACAGTTCACAGACAAAGGTCTGGTATTCTCTGCATTCTAATGTAACAGCTGTTTTTTTTTTTATTGGACAGTATATACAGGAGGATGATTTTCCCAGGATTCCACGCTGTTAAACCCCACAGGCTTACATAGAGCATAGTAAAGAGGACTGTGACATACTTGCTGGAAAAATAACCCCAACAGAATCTTAATCCTTAACCAAGGTCAGAGCATCCATATGACTGAAGTGAAGTAGCAAATGAAAGCATAGTGTTGGAGGAAACAGCGGAGGCAAAGACAAAACAACAGTATTCCAGTTGTTTGATTCACAATCCTTCTCTTTGGATAAAGCTGGTGCATCAAAATCTCCAAGCACACATGGGACCTGATCAGACAGGGTATTGCCATGATTCACCTTGTTTGCCTTGATTCACCTTGCTCTGACAGATTTAACAATCCTTGTAGCTGGTGGAGTGCCATTAAAATGAATGTGCTTTTTGGAGAAAAGAATCCCTGCTGACTTGTATATACTCACCATACACAGCTCATCAGCACACCATGCCTGTGGACAAAACACCGGCGCAGCAAAAAAATGCCCAGCACTCACTCACACACAAAACATATCATGCTCTCTCAGCACATTGTGAGGCAGTCCACACACACACACGCACACACACGCACGCACACAGAGCTAATGCTTCAGGGAATACAGTGAGGCAAACCCATCCGTCTTCATTCTGATTGCCTCCCAGACTCCTAAATGTATTATATTTAAGAAAAACTGTATAACATGGACATTTTCAGGGAAATAACACGTTAACTTAAATAAACTATCAATGCTCCACTGAAAAAATCCATTCTACCGAAGTAACTGTTGAGTGACTCAACAAGCTTTAAGAATGCTGACCGAAATCCTATCAGAAATGATGGAGCCTGTTAATGATATAAAATCTCCTTCATTTTAAAAGGAGTAAAAGGTCAAACTGTCAGGAAAGACTGAGTATAAGTTTTATTTTGTCTAAATGAGCAAATGGTAGAATGTCATCAAAATGGATTCATCCTTTGATTCATCCTGCTGGCTTTGGAGAATTCAGATATATCAGCCTAGTTCAGCTGAGTAGCACATCGTTTTTCTAAACAAACATTTTATTGTCTATGTGTGTTCTTATTAGGATGAATGAAATTTTTGCCAATATTCTGTAAAATGTCCTGTAAATCTAACAAATGTAACATCAAAACATGTATTTGTTGGCAGAGCATGCAGTTCTACTGTTATGCCTTTCAATATCAAACCACAAGTTAACATGCGGCACTTGGCACACTGCTATACAATGCAACATAAGGTGAATACCACGCATATTATATTACAGGCAGTTCAAATTAGAGCTTTGATGAACAGTCCAAACAGTGTGTTTGATGCAACACACCAGACTGTCTGTCTGACTCTTAAAACATGCTTATAATATAGAAGATGTATTATATGACAAAAGCAAGGTCAGAAAGAGTGCTGTAGTGAGTTTCAGGCAGCGTAACATTAGTAAAATTGAAATACCATATTGTGGATGCCAAAAAGCATGATGAATGCATAAATAATGTCAAAAATATATATCAAATAATTTATCTGGTTTTGAATATAGTTTGTAGGTTTATCAACAACTCTTAAAAGCTGCACTTTTGTTAAATGGGTCACATCTTTTATTTTTCTTGGCTTTCACACTCAAGTCATAAGGAGTATTTAGAAGACTTTGTGAGGCGACAGGTGTGGAAGGGTGGAATGGGCAAGGGGCAGCATGTTGGAAGTGAAGGTGCTTGGGGTGGAGGTGAGGGTCAATATTGGCTTTTGGGGGTTACTTACTATCCCAGGCATTTTGGGGGTCTCTGGTGAGTGCAGGTGATGGTTGTTGTGGGTAAAACTGCTGCTGTGACTAGAGGAGACTGTGTGCTTCCTGATATTGAAGCCCAAGGTGTCCAGAGACTGGCTCCTGCTGCGGATCACCCGCTAAGGGTCAGAAAGAGATGGGAAGGAGACACTGTGAGCTGGAGGGCGGGGCCACAGGGGAAACATAGGGGCCAAGGATAATGAGGCAAGAGGAAAACATCCTGTTGTGAATGCCCATTAGCAATGTAGACCCTGAGTAAGGACAGCTGGGGATGCCAGAGGTGAGAAGAAAGTCAGCAGGGAATCCAGTGTTGAAGAGATGAGTTTCAAAAATGAACAGAAAGCACAAGCAGCAAGGCTAGCCAAGAATCCACCGAGGTGTGTTAGGCACTACTCAAGGCTATGCGACAAGACAGAGCAGCAATTGCTCACCACAGTCTGAACACTAAAAAACAGTTAATCGTTGCACTCCAAGCCCAACTTAAAAGACATGTCCAGTTGCAAGGATACTCCTTTTAAATCCTATTACCAATCAACAGCAGTAGAGATATTACAGAAGAGGATATGTACCACAAATGTCTAGAGTTTTACCTTAGTTGAGGGAGTTGCTTAAAAAAGGTTTCCCAAATCACAATTTTATAGATGCTCTTAACATCATGAATGAACTTGGAAGTATATTTTATTCACTGACTTTCAGTCAGTCCTTTTTTCAGCAGTTAAATTGAGCTCTGTATAGAACCTGTTACTTGGACATTTAATTAGAAAGATATGGCCTGACAATAAATTAATTAAAGGGATAATGTTCAATTCTACAGATGCTTAGTTTATGCATCTCTTCTTTAGCTACCAAGCTACCAAGTAATGATCAGGCAGAAAACTAGTTGCAAACAAAAATCTGGCACAGTCTGACAGGTTGAAAGCATGCTCACTATGTTTAGGTGTAGCAGCAAAGATTGTTTGGTTTCAAAGTAGGGCTGAATGATTTGGAAAAAATATGTAGTTGTGATTTTGTATGGCCAGTCTTGTAACTGGATTATTCTCTACAATGTAGCCTCCAAGTAGCTGCTTGCATAAAATATGTTTAGTATGAAGAAGTTAATGAAGAAGTTATGAAGTTAAATGCTGTGATACAATTAAAGTTGTAAATTCAACTGTATATGTAGTTCAAGGTAAAGGCCCAAAGCTTTTTTTTTTTTTTTTTTTTCAAAATAGATAGAACTGAATCTATGTGAAAAGTATGCTGAGCATCAGGAGAATAAACAATAAATAAATAAAGAACTCAATAAAGATCTACAACTGTAATCATCAGAAGATATGTATGAGCAATACTGTTTCCCATGGTACCAGCAGAAGTAATTAGAGATAATTAAAGTAACTCATTATCATATCATATCACATCATTATGGCACTATAATATCTGTTGAGCCCTGATACACTACTGAACAGTTAGTGTAATTAGGATGCTGACTTGGCATCTCCATCCTAGAGGAGGATGTGTTACTAACAAGGAGGAAAGCAGTACTTGGCATTTAAACATTACACAGGAAATTATTCACTTGCTAAGATGCCTGACAACAAAACCGTAAAAAGAATAAAGTGACTTAGGAGAATAGATTCTCATAGATGAAATGTTCAGAAATAGACTGTGAATGAACAGAGAAAGAAGAACACACTCCAGAGAGCACAACCGCTTTGGCAACAAACCATAAGGAGCCCACACAAAAGCAGTTCACTGACCATATTATTATTATAAGCAGCACTTAGAAAGACCCAGCCACCCATGAATCTGTGCCCATAATCCTCAGCACTTAGGGAGGCAGTTGTATGGCCTTGCCCATGGCCATGCTGGGTTTACCTTAAATGACTCGAAGAAGCCCCCACTTCCTCCTCCTCCATTCTCCAGCTTGTCTTCATCTCCACCAAGCCCCATCATGGCCTGACTGTTGATGTGCAACTCTTCATACAGGGTCTCCAGCAGTGCTGCTCGTGTGCGCTCCTAATCCCACAAACACAGATTGATGCACGACGAACAGGCCATTAGACAGAGGAACAAACAAACAAACTCGAATAAATATCTTTATTACCACCTTAATTTTCCAAGGTCTTACACAAAAGTTTCAGAAATGTTCACTTTGTCCCCTGTAATTCATTAAAATATGTCCCCACAATAGTCAAGCTGCTGATCTGTCTGAGCTAAGCAAAGTATTGTATGAAAGCTTGTGTGACCTTAGCACTGAAAATTTACAATGCTGAATAGAACAGATTCAAGACAGATGTTTTAGCATTGGAATTAAAATAGGCTGTAAATATGTTGTGTAACTCACTTCCAGTTTGGCAAACTTTTCAGCTTTGTAGCAAGCATACTCAGCATTGATCAGCTTAGTGAAAAGGAACTCATGGAATTCTGGTCCCTAAGGGAGGAAGAGAAAAATAAACCGCAAGTGAAGATGAGAGTTTTTTTGTTTAATGCTGAGCTGGGAAAATGCAACAAAAAGAGAGAAGGAAAACAGCTCATTTGTATTTACTGAGAGCTTAGTATGGATTTATCTAACTTACTTTCCTGAATATGGCAGGGTCAGGTAGGGCTGGTCCAAAGAATGGGACATCATCTCTTGAAGTCACTGATACCTGCATAATGAAACATATTGTCACTGCCTAAAATAAAGACACATTTAATGCTTACTGAAAATTACTTTTTTTGTCACATTGATGCATGTTAGAGTTATTAATGTTTTATCCCGGGTAACATGCCCCTGCTTAAGGTGTCTCTTATGTAGATATTACAGACATAACCTTTAAGGAAGTCTACTGAGGGGTTAACAAGTTCTAAGTAAAAATTAGAGACTTCAACTTTCGGTTGAGTATTGTTAGATAACACAATAGCAGTATAAGGTGAAATGAAAAGCCCTTTAATATTTTTTCTTCCTTCTCTTCTGTCCCATCAATGGATTGAACCTACAACAATTAGGCTATGAATTTTAATGCAGTACTGCAGATGCATCTCTTGTCACAACTTACATTAATATAAAAAAATATTACTGACATTAATGTAGTGTTGGCGTAATATCTGAGCTACAAAAACATTTAAGGAACAATTCAGGAAGCTGTACAATTAGATGCAATGAAAGGCTACTTGTTTCTGGATGTATGTACCTTGTACAGGACGTTGTCAGAACAGGCATTCTCCACTTGCACCACAATGTAGGCATGCAGGAAGTTAGATGCAATCATGTCTGGCACAAAGGGAGTGTTCTCTTCTTGAAACACAACGGCTACAATGTCATTTCCTATATGCCTCTTTCTCTGCAGCTACATTAAAGATGAACAGTAAGAGAGAGAAATAGACAGGATGAGGTAATGGGAGGAGCCACAAGGAAGAAGAGAAAGAAAGGACATACATCTGTCACGTTTCTCTAACACTTTTAATCCCTCTAGGCATACTTGTTTGCTTATATAATTTACTCATATGATTTCATGACCCATAAAATGTTGCGTCCATTATTTTTTAAATATTTACTAGCGTACCAGATGTTCACCTTTTCTGCAACAGATGGAATTTAGAAAGATGTTGGAAAATGTGTCAATACTAGGGAAGCAATTCCTAGTTATGATTTTTACGACAACCTAAACAAATTTTTCCACACTGTTAATTATAATGAAATCAAATATATGAATCTGCAAAGAACTGGACTACGCTGAAAAAAGCGATGCAGTGCTTAACCATAACATTAAAACCAGATTAAGAAACATAATATTAATTATCTCATGATATCTCATTATCTCATGATGGCAACTGTCAAAGAGTGGGGTATATTAAGCAGCAAGTACAAAGTCAGATCTTGTTGATAAGTTGACAGAAGGAAAGATGGGCAAGCTTATGAACCTGAGCACCCAAGGCTCATTTAAGCATGTTGCTCACCCAGTGGGAACAGGAGATGGTCTAACAAAACTTGGTCTAACAAATACATCATGTGTTACTTTGTAACAATGTTACTTTTTAACTTTGGGCCCTCGCTTTTATGTGGAAATTACATAATTGTACCCACTACCTAAACCTTGGTGCAGGCCAAGTACACCACATCATGTCAATGATATTCCCTATTGGTAATGCTGTCTTTCAGCAGGGTATTCCACCTTGCCATTTTGCAAAAACTGTTCAAGAATGTTTTGATATGAGAAATCTAGTTTTCATCACAGTCAAGAAGGCGCCACGTCAGAATTTTACAGAACTATAGACAACACATTGCACCTTCAGAGGTCTTGTAGAGTCAATGTTTTGATATAGAGGCACAAGGGGAACATGTATAGTAATAGGGATGTGGTTTTAATGTTATGGCTCATTCAAGGGATTATTGTATCCTTTTGCATTTGATCTGGGCCAGACTGATTTAATGTGTCATGATGTGTCACATGTGACATGCCTGGAAATGCAGTGGCGCATGAGTGTATGTTTTTGCAGCTGTGAGAGTACCAAGGGTTCTTTCCCAGGGTTCGAACAGATGGTTAGCAAGGTAAACACCATTCATGGAGTTTGGACAGGATATGTGGAAAAAATGGCAGTATGTCACTGACTATAAAGAACGAGATTGCAGTTCAGTAATCATGGCTAGTGCCCAAACCATCTAATTATCAGCTGGTTGCATCAATACATCTGTATTATCAAAAAATTCATGGATAAAATATACAAAAATAAGTATTTAACATTTGTTTTGTAGAAAAAGACAGAGACACATTTGACATAAAAATAAACTATTCACATCTGAGTAGATAATGTTTTCATACTACTTTTCTAGTCTTTCATGGCTAAAAATGCAACCAACACTCTGCCTTTTCTGATTTTTTCTGAAAGTGATTTTCTGTTTAACTAGATTTTAAGAAATGGGACAATGAGAACAAGTGTTTGACAATAAAGAATTACACTTGGCTTAGCTACATTTGATTTTGTTTAATTATTGACCCTTTTAAATGACTGTGGCTGCTGTTAATAGTTATTGGATTTTTTAGTACGTAAAATCTAAGAATCCTAGAGTCCTAGAGAGCACTCTTGTCTTCTCAGTCAACCCTGACTGCCTCTACTACTTTGTGTGTCTTTTCATCTGTGTGTATGTATGGAAAAGGGATGATTCTCTAAGGGGTATGTTCTATAAAAATACTGCTCCCTGGAGACAGCTATTGGCTCTGAGAGACAAGAAACAAGATAAAGGTCACACTGTGATGCGCATCAACAATCATCTGCTAGCACAGTAGCGGTGTGTCTGGAAGCAGGACATCCGGCAGTGAGGATCATCATTAATGTCTGACTCATCTACTCTGTTCAAACTAAAAGCTTATTCCACAGGAAAAAAATACACCATCACTGATCACATCAATGATTTTCATTAAACTGTATTGTTCCTGAAAAGAGGAACATACAGTCAGTTTGGTCTGCTAATGGAGAGGCAAACATCAATGCTGACCTAAAGGATGGAGAAATAGTAAAAAGAAACTATGATTGATTTTAAGGTCTGCTTTAAGGATAATTGTACCTGCTGTGTGTCTCCCTCTGTGTAGGGGAGCTTGGTGGACACGTGAAACATCACCTCCTTGTTATGGAAGTTGTAGTAGATAGATTCTGTGCCTGTCTGTCCGTGAGTCACATCCAACCCTCCTCGAAAACTAAGAAACATCATATTGTAGATATAGAAATGATAACATAACTACTTACTATTTCTGATTCTGCAACATCCACTCCACAGTAAAATTCTTTTAATAAACTATAAAAAGTAGTTTTTACATAAATAAGTCTTTTAATTTTTCCCAAACTATTATTTAAAACAAATAACATTCTGAAAATCTGTTGGCACTAAAGAGATTTAAACTCTTTTTCTCAAAATAAACTTGGTTACTCTTTAATATATAAAATGAAATCAAATCATCCACAAACTGAAAATGAAACTAATTTTGTGCCTTTTTGAAATGCTTGGTGTCTCAAAACGTTTGACAGTGTTAAGTGTCTTTGTGTTTTTTAGTGTCTTACCCTTTGAAGTCATGAAGCTTGATCTTCTGTCCCAAAAACTCCAAAAATTCTACAAAGGCAGGACTCTCTTCATTATTCCCGAACATCTCCTCCTCTGAGGTCTACGACCGACAAAAATATATTACAGCATTTGCATTTCACTGCCTTGATAACAAGATGTCACTGTTATTTGATTCATTTAACAGAAGTTTTCTTGATTTAAGATGTGATGAATTACAGTAACAATAGCTCATAAGAACACGGCGTTTGTTTGGGAGCACAAAGCTGAAACTGCAACAATTGCTAAATAAAATTAACCCTTCTAAACATCAGCAAACATCAACATAAAAAAAAACCTCTGTGCTGCTCTGATATTAGCAAACCTACAGGGCTGGTTCATTATCATTCCCCATGAGCCAATTAGCCTGATGAAAATGCTAATTGCTTTCCTGAATAAACACAGTCTCTCATTTAGTCATGCTGGATAGGATGCAAAGAGGGGGAGAGTGGATGAAGATGGAAAGTGCAGTTTGAAAACAATATAAAATGCTGGATAGACATTTATGTTTGTGTATTGGATGAATTCAGGAACACCGTATGTGTGGGTGGCAGTGTGTCTGAGCTTTTAAACACAGACCTTAGAGGAAGAGACCTTTTTTGTGGTTTTCTGCTCAGGGGTATGTCCTTTGCCATGCTAATGCTGCTAGCTGTTGTCTTGAGAGCCCTCACAACCACTCTGTTCCTCTGTCCACTGCTCTCCTGCTCTGCCCACTGCTACTTTTGCCTCCCACATTAAAGGTCAAGGTGCTGGGCCTATGCCATCAAGCCACTCAGCTGGGTACTCAGGGAACAATAGCATTATGATTTTAATAAAAAGAGAGCAGAAGTGATATTTATGGCCATGCTATGGTTTATTCAGAGGAGCTATTAGGAAAAAAAAGGGAAAGGAAAAGCATGCAGTCAGTCTTTGTTTGTTTTGAAAACCTGTTATCCAGTGGAAGATGCACATGGACACACATGGATGATGTTTGAAAAAAATGGATGCCTCATTGACTAAAATACATTATTAAAAAACATTATGGTCGGACAGCAATACACCTTGAGGGACCCACCTGTCCGAACTTCTGATATATCACTCCAAACTTAAAGTTGTTGCTGATTACATGCTCATCAAATGTGACAATGAGCCTAGAAGCCTGTGGGAGGACACAGAAAGAAATTTAAATTCTGTCATCAGAGCCAGCACTGCAGCATGCTGCGAGGCCGGCACGAACTCCTCCGCTGAATGACTCCAATGTCACAGCTTAATGAATCAATCATTATTATTAGCTATCTTTCAGGCCTCGATTAGAAATTTCTCAATTATGCATGTCATTTCATTGTAGCTAGATGATGCAAAGACAATTGATCGCAAGAATCAAACAATGAGATAAACCTAGCGTACCTTTGGGTAAAGCACAGGAAAAAAGCGGTCCACGTTCACCTCTTCACACACCAGCTAGGGGGAAAAAAAAACACGCTGATTGTTTTTTCTCTTTTGTCCTTAATGTTTGTTGTAAAGCTGAATGCAGTGTTAAAGGTTCTTTTGTCCCAGCTGCTGAGATGGGGCTCAGAGGGAACAAATATATCAGTCATGTCTTTCAGAGTGAATCAAGATGAATTACAAGGACAGAAAACAATAGTGCTGACCACTGCACCCTGCCCAGCACTGCACTCTCACCTTTGCCATCTGGACAATGTTGGGAAATTCAGTCAGACATGATATTGGAATCACATCATGATATGTTTTTAGTTTGGTTCTGAAATAGAAAGAGAAGTTTTATTTGCAAATACAAGAGAAAAATTGTGACCAAAAGGGTTTATTTGCATTTTCATTTTGACATGCTTCAGGGAAAAAAATACTTACTGGAATAATACAGAACAACTGATGGATGTAATTACCGACTTGTAATGGATTTTTTTTCCCATCATTCAGTATGTGGTGTCAGTGAGTTGTCATCTGCTGTAACTATGTCACTTGGGTAAGATGACAGCAATATCCTGCAGTTTTCTCTCCACCCACACACTGTCCTATATTGTCCATCTGTTGTCTAATTCGGAAATGAGGGTGCTGTGGACGGGCTGTCCGTGTAATCTCATGGGAAAAGTATGTGATCGAGGGGTATATTTTTGTGTCCAGATATGACCCATAGTTCTCAAAGCAACTATTTAGCCAGAAGATTAAAACCAACTGCCCAGTACCGTGTAAGCCACCTGGTTCTACCAGACCAGCTATGACCTGTTGAGTCAAGGATTCCAAAAGCCCAAAGAATTTGTGTTGTGCTTTTTGGCACCATGACGTTAGCATCAGATCCTTTTAGTTGCGAGATGGGGCCATCGGTTAAACTAGTTCAGCACATCTTACGTTTTTTCAATTTGCTTGAGATCAGGGTATTTAGAGGGAAAATCAACACACTGAACTCCAGTCAGCCTTAGCACCAATGACCCTGCTGCTGATTTACCAGTTGTACTTCCTTGTACTACTTTTGGTAAGTCAGAACATCCCACAAGAACTGGCATTTTGGAGAAGCTCTGAAGCCAAGGAGTGGGATATTCAGCTGCAGAGGTTATGGGGTTTGAGCTTGTCTCTAATTTATCACCCTTGAGCCATTGAGCAAGAGTCTGAACCCCAAGCAGCTCCAGGTAGATTCTCCCTGTCATTAGGCAAAGCCATCAGTGTAAATGAAAGTCTTTAGCAAACCTGAGCATCAGACGAAGGTGTTCCTGATCTCCAATAACTTCATATTTAACAGAGAAGACCAGGTGGCCCAGAGCGCTGTCCACTGTATAGTAATTAAAGTGCTCCTAATGACAGAACAGACAGCAAGAGTATGAGAATATATTCATCTTCTGAAACATACACAAACACTCATCACACTGATCCTTCAACAGATGCGCACATTTTATTAAAACTCCCACTATGCTTCAAAGGCTGACCACTTCTTCTATTCACACATGGAGCTCATCCATTATGGCATTTTATTAGATTTCAGAACATTATGGTAATTTGAAGGCAAGTCTAATATATCTTAATTAAAACCACACTTACAAGCACCTATGTCTAGGTCACATTTGCTTTCATCTTCTTTCATTTGTAAATTAAGGTAAAATAAAATTAGTGGCCCACACAGAGCAGGCCCATGTGTAAATGTTTCTGGTGTAATGCTTCAGACATCTGTCATTCTGCAGTAAAATGCATTCTCCTATTCCCAAGGGAAAGTTTTTTTTCAAACGCAGATGCTTAAATGAAAGTGCATGCAATGCCTGCCAATAACTGGACAAGCTGGACATGACACTCTGAATATAAAGGGCAAAATATTCAGTCTCTTGTTCAAGATTTCTGTATAAAAAGTAAGAAAAAAAGTAAGTCATGTATGAAACTGGTGCATTTTATAGGACGTTTCTAACCATGTTGAAAATTTCACTTTGTCACTGTAATATATTGTAAGCTCATACTACAGTCAAATTCAGGCACATTTTGTCCTGTGTCCTCCCATGTACATACATCTAGCATACAGTGTTTAGAAATATTCTCTTGTGCAGTGATGTTATTGAAATTCGGCTTGTCTCACCTTGCCTAGAAAATGTTTCCTGTATAACTTGGCAGTGGTGTTGCACTCCAGCTTGATTTGAGATGTGGGCGAGAGAAGCTGCTCTGGGTCATTTCCGTTAGTCAGCTCATGATTTGTTCCTTCAATCCAGTAGCCTCCAAACTGGGGTAGCAGAATCAGGGGGAAGGGGCTTTTCCTGCCCAACACCTGACAGGACACACATTTATTAACAAAGTGAGCATTTATTATTCACAATACTTGCTTTTGCAAAGCTGATATTACAGAGTGCTGCAATATCCAAAATAGCTTGCTACCAAAAAATGATCCAAATATGTTATATGTGATCATTTTCGAAGAATCAAGGCTGATCAAGTATTATTATATACTTGTTTGTAAGTTCACTAGTGTACTTATATGGCCCATATCCTAGAATCCACACAATGTGACGTGTAATTGATTTGCAGAAATTTGTCCATTTTAGTGCTCTCTAGGATCCAGATGGGTGGATGGCTTATATAAGAATATGTCATAAGGGATGTCAGAAGGCTGTCTGTATTGTATAGGCCTAGAAACCCAGCAGCAGTATAAGAATGAAGAAGTGAAATGAGCTGTATTCTCACCTCATGGACACTGGGGTAGGGGATGTAATCTTCCTCAGTCTACAAAGAACACAAAAAAAACCCACACATCTCTTTCATAAACTTTAAATGGCTTGTAAGAGATATTACAGACAAAATCTCCATATCCATATAAGTATATACAATGTTTAATACAACAGAATGGTAAAAAAAAGTGCTTTAGATGCATTTCAGGAAGTTAACACACTTAAAACATCAGGCTAATAATGAACCACTCTATTTGTCCCACACTTACTGCACTTAGAAGCCCTAACTCTCTGCTGCTCATTTGGATTCATTTCACACAAAATGGCCTTCAGCCAAAGAATATTGCTTAGCAACAATTCATCTCATTTGATTGGATCTCTATTACTTGGTGTCTGAGAGAAGGGTTATTGCTGTCTCTGAACATGGGACTTATCTGCTTGTCTGATAACTGGCCTTTCCATTTAAAGCTGTCTGCCAGCAGATAAGAGCACTGGCTCAAGACAATGAGAGCTGTGTGTGAGCTTTGGTTTGCTGTGTGTGAGTGTATGTGTATACGGGCATGAAGAATCAAAAGTTGGACATACTTTGAGGGGCGGAGGAAGGGTAGAACGCTGTTCATCCATTCTGTTGCTCTGAAACATACAGATATAAAAAGAGTCTATTATCTTCCTTTTTAACGAACAGAATATTAATCAGCTTCATGACACATTTAATGGGAAAGGATTTAAGAAGATCCTCCTAAATGAAACACCTCCTTAGTGAAACAGAGATATGTCAATGAATATACATTTACTATCAATAAAAACAATGCATATAAAAAGTAATCTAATCTAAACTGTGAATTGTAATTAAGCATAATCAATTAACTAGGGCATTTTCAGTATTTTTACTTCAATATTATTAAAAGCCAGGTGCACTTGTACAATAACAATTTTCAGACAGTGAAAAAGTCTAAATGTTTAATGAAATTAAGAAAATTTAAAAAATGAGACTGCAAATTACCCATTAAACTAAGCATTTAGTATCACACAGTGTTTGCTAGAGGCAGGCCTTAGAGAAATAAATCACAGTCAGATAGCAGCTTAGAAAGAACATATTGTGCAGTGTCTTAAGTACATTTCAGAAAACACTGTATGTAATAATAAAAAAAAAAGTTTAAGACAAAAATGGACAAAAGCAAGAGGTCCAGAAAGAAATTAGAGTTGCAAAAAAATTAATATGCAAAATAATTGAAGAAGAACAAAGCAATGTCAGCAAGAGAGAATATAGAATAATATTCAGTATTTCTTTCAACATTTGGCCAAAGCCAGTGTTAACTGCACTACATGTCAATATCAGATCGTATCAGAGCGTATTTCCTAAGTGCAGCTATTACATTTTGATTGAATGTCAAAGCGCAAAATGGAAATCTTTCATATGACAGCTCAACTGTTTGACAGAAAGTGACCCTGGGTCACTGACACAGATTGCAGTCTTGCCAAGGCCAAGAGTTCAGTGGAAGCCTACAGGCTGTGAGTGACTTTGACAGTATTTTGTGGACTCACATGGTCTACTGATGGTTGTGCCTATTTAAAGTCCAGGAATCCTTTTGGATAATCTTATGATAGGCATCTTCTTCCTTATTGTAACTTTATTAAAACATTGTTGCTTCTTTCGTTTTTAGTACATTCTATCCTGTATCTCCAAGCTGTGATAACAGTAAAGTTTCTTAAATGATTCCAGCCTTGGACATATTGTTTTATTAGAACTCTTTATTGGGATAAAAGGTTTTAATTCTTAATAATTCTCTTTAAACATTAAAGCATCTTAACATCTATGCATGCAGTTTGCAAAGATGGTTCTTTATCAGTTTATCTAGTGTCAGATTATTTGCTTTTTTCTTAAACCATATTTTTTTAAATGGTTGTTAATCAGCATTAGAAATCAATGTTACGTTGTTTTGAGATACATTTTTTGGAATACTAATTTCTCTTTTAGGATTCCTGTCACATATTTCTGAGAGATTTCAGAATTTCAGTGAGTGGGTGAGAGAAATGCTCCTTTAATCAACAGTTCAATTGCTAAGGCAATGCTAAATGAAGATGTGTTTGGCAATGATCCTGTATATTTCTGCTTTCCTCTGAGTTAATAGACGAACCTTGCAGCTCAATACTGTGCTGTACCTTAGAAGACATAGTGGTAAATAATGAAAGTGTTCTCATTATATCTACATCACTGACCTTCACAAGAAAGTGAAAAGTAAACAAATGCAACTAGGTAACCTAGGTCCTTTCAGAGTGAATCAAGATAATCAAGGTAACCTAGGTCCTGAGAGCTGATTCCAGTGTTAGTGGAAGATGACTGAGACTTAAAACAAAAGGGAAGAACAGTGGAAAAAATAAAACAAATACTTTACCTGCATTTTCTCAATCATTTCAAATAAATCAGTAGTCTGAAAAAGGGGAGAGGAGATGAGATGAGTGAGGTGACAAATGAATAAAACTGAGATGTGAGATCTGAGCCCTAGATTATGTTACATGATCTAAGTAGGGCAATGCTGAGGACAGGGAACATTGCAGCACTAAAATATATTCAGCATCTCTGCATCATGTATCTGCTTCATTTTGTTACACCACCATATCTCTGTCCTGACCATTTATTTTTTTGATTTCCATCAGTAAATAACTAGATCTTTGAAATGGTCTTGGTAGACCTATTTCAATTAGGTCAAATAGTGGTTCAGTGTCCTGAAACCTGTGCAGAAACATGGCCAGAGGTCACATATTATAGTGTGAAGTTAGCAGAGCAAAGCATTGGAATCAAATGTTTGAGCCCACTAAAATATCTGTTGGGATGACATGATGCATATGAGAGTACATCTCCCTTAATTCTTTTGAACTAAAATGAGAAGTATCGTTATTAATTTTGTTTGCTGTTCTATTAATCTATCCATTATCTATGTTCCAAATCCAAACCTGGGAAGAGCCTATAACAGCACAGGGTGAAGGAGAGGAAAGGAGGTCGCCAATCTATTGCAGGGCAGACACACAAACACACTTAACAATCATGGTACAATTAGGGTACAATTCCGGATCTCCAATCCTTCTTCACATGCATGATCCTGGACAACGTGCATATAATATCACTGATGGCAATTGCACCTTGTGATGATAAATCCGTTGTATAGCATTATTTCTACACTGCTTCAGAGAGTGTTTTGTAAGGTCAGGAGATTTTTTTCTGACGTTTCAGACTGGCTTTATCGCTTTAGGTGGAATTCACTTCCTTGTCCAAAATGATTCAGAGTATTACTTCTATAAGCTCCTTTAAACTAAATTTTCTACATCTTTCAGCATGAGATGTCCTGGATGTCTTTAATCTTTTCCATCCAGAGAGGCATGCAAATCAATGCACCTGTCTTAATCAGCTAAAAAGTACCAGTATATTTCCAGTTTCTAGATAATACATAATTCGCACCACAGAGTTTAGTCCAGGGCCTTGGAGAGACCTGAAAATGCACAAAGGAGCATCTTCTGTGTGTAGAACAAGGCCTTAATGAATTTATTCTCACAAACTTGAGCAAACAGTTGGTGTTCCACATTGTTTGAGTACATTGTGCAAAACCTCCGCCATACGCAAACACACCCAACTTCTGCCTTGAAAACAAACATCAGAAGAAAATTAGCCATGCCAAGCAAAATACCAATAGCACCTTCTCTTTGAGAGAGAGAGAGAGAGAGAAGAGTATGTGCAAACCTGTAGCTGCTGACCCACTTACTGGACTTCACTACAGAGCATTCGCACACCTCTTTTTTATCAGACATTAGAATAAAAAAGCAGGAAGAAAGGTTTTATCAAGACATTAGAGAAAAGACTCTACACCATGTGCTGCTCATGATATACAACATGACCCACAGATACTCCTTCAGTAAATACTGGTATACACTTTTTCAAAGTGTACCAAGTAGTGTCAAAATTATTCTTTTTAAAAATAAAATACAGATGCAAATACAGTGGCATAGACAACTATTTCCAAAATTTTTATGATGCCACATAAAATAATGGACAAATATAATGTTTATAAGGAGCAAAGCTTTTGGAATTAGGGTACTGTGTTGGGAAAAATTAATATACATAAATCACTCTTACAGTAAAAAAAAGTAAGTCTCAGGGGAAAACTATGCAAGAAGAATTTAGGATATGGGACTATTAAAATAACACAAATAAAACAATGACTGTGCCTAGCCTTTTCCAGGTTTTTTTAGTAAAATTTATTTGATCTGCACACAATATTATCTGTTTTTCTGCTTATTATTCTGAAATTGGTTTTTATATTATTGATTTAAACACTTAATATAATATTTAGGTTTTCGGAGGATTAATAAATTGGAACAGACAATGTATCAACAAAATAAAAAATGCCACATTTTATAAAAGATTTTCATTGCAAAGACTTTGTTGTAATTTATTTTTGTATGTGCATTTTTCATTACTACACTCATACAGGGCCAGTTATCAATAGAATATAAACTGATTTAGGTGGTCTATTTGGCATCCACAATATCCTCAGGAAAGCTTATCATCAAATAATGTAGTGAAACTAATAACACTTTGCTATGCCCCCCACCACTATAGGTAGCACATAGTGTTCTGTATGTTTTCTATTGACTTCATTAGACAGTACAAAAAAATAGGAAACTTAACCCTGAAAAAATACACTGGAGTCAAATACATCTTATAGTGCATGACTGATGTTTTGCTTCTGAGAATTCATTTTTAGCTGGCAGTGGTCAAAGTGATTGAGCTGAGGTCCATGAACTGCAAAACTACTGCAGCACTTGCTTACAGTTCAACATCCATGCACAGACACCAGATCAATTCTTATTTTCACTTAGTTTCAACACTCATAACTTTTCTTAGGCTTCAAACATATACTTACAGTTCCAGGCCTTTTCCAGTGCCCCACTGTAACATGAAGTGGACTTAGATAAATGGGGCGACCTTTTGTGGCCATTCCGAAGTGTAGTTAAACGTCTCTTGGGAAAAAAAATTATCCTGATCCAGACCAGTTCAGGTAACTATCCAGAAGATCTTTCATGGCCCTCAAGGAATATGTCCTACTTTCCAACAAAGTGAGAAGAACAGTCCAAAAGGTCCAAAGCAGAGTGAAGGAAATAATCCCATGACAGCGACCCAAAAACACCTCTGATGCGTAGTGCGGCAAACTACATGCGTGATCTGTAAACTATGTGTCTACAACCTGCACCGTGTTTGTGTGTATAAGCATTGACTCCAGGGTCTGTGTTGAAGGCAGTCATTATTCCATTATGTCCCCTCAGGATTGATGTTGTAAGAACAGGCAAGAAAAGTATTTCATTTCACTCCCAGAGTTAGCAGCTCTTCTGCTACATGTTCTTTCCCTCTCCTCTCTGTCTGTCTTTCTCCCTCTCTCTCTCTCTCTCTCTCTCTCTCTCTCTCTCTTTGATAGAAGTGCAGAGGTGGAGCTGAAATTCAAGCTGATGTAGTCCCTCAGCCAGACAAGTCTGAGCACAGCCCACCCAAGGAAACTAATGCACAAATGCAGAGCAGATAACACCCATTGCCTGCCTTTCCATTCTAACAGGTGCTGAATATTTAGTATGTGGCATCTTATCAGTCTTGGGATTTGGATAAATGTAACTGGTAACCATAACATGGATAAAATATCAGTATTGTATTACACTGCTGCATATCACAGTTTATGGATTATTATATCTTCCCTTACAATGACTGACATAAATGTAGTTTAAGTTTCAGCATATATATGAAACAAAAACAGCATGTTTTACTTTAAGTGATAACAGATAAAAATGATCAATTAAAAATACTAACCTGGAATTGACCAATCACCTTGTGGTTGGTTAGATGCTTGTTTGTATATGTCTTCTGCAATATCACAACTATGATATATAGTTGAAACAATGAAAAACAATGAAAAACTGGCTTTGTTTTCAATAGCAGTGAGTGAGTCACATGACAGAACTAAGCCAAAATCAAAAAGCAATTTAAATGATCTTAATCTATTGATACACACTGTGTTATTTCACCCAATTATTTCATTTGATGTTGTAATATGTAAAATATTCTCACTTTCTAAGACATTTGATAAATCACTCTAAATAATTAACTTTCCTGTACTTAACTTATTCATATTTTAAGCCTAATCTTGAAATCTTTTTATCGCCTTCTACTCATGTGGTTTAATTGATATGAACTGATTTTTATTTCTATGTATGGAAATTACATGTGAAATGTGGTGCGAAATGGGGTTTGTAGACTTATATTTGCGTTAAATCAATACAAAGTCACTGCTTTAGACCAATCAAAGCAAGTTCCTTTCCATAATGAAAGTAGTTACTGGACATGAATCAGTTATTAATAATACTTAGACGCTTCCTTAACTATTTTCTTTCTTTCTTTCTTTCTTTCTTTCTTTCTTTCTTTCTTTCTTTCTTTCTTTCTTTCTTTCCATTCTGTCAGTCAGCTGGCTTATTCACCTCAGCTTATCAGCCATGTAACTCCTTTCCTTGATTACTGCCCTGTGGCAGGCTCTCTAATCCTTTCTTTCTGTTTAACTGAAATGCAAATAAAAAGCAGAGTGAAAACAAACTGTTGCAAAACAAGCAGGGAACAGAACAGAACCTGTTGCTTGCTCATTGATTCTCCAGAAGAAGATAGTGATCCATTTGCAGATCAACTGTTTGGTCATATGAGTCTTTTTTGATAAGACTGTAATAAACATAATGTTGATGGCTATTGCCGGCCACCCGGATCCGTGGAAACAAGGAACTGCAATTAACTTGTAAAAGGATGTCAGTGGGAGAGTATCCGGTGCTTGTAGATAGGGTTATCAAGTACACAAACGCACACACACGCACACACGCGCACACACACACACACGCACGCACAAACACACACACACACACACACACACACACAACACACACACACACACACACACACACACACACACACACACACACACACACACACACATTACTGCAGTGTTGGCTCAGAAGAGCTCAATGTTAGTTTCACTTGTATATTGTCCCCATCTAAACCACAACAAGCCAAAGAAATGTACCCAAAATAGATCTTTGCAGCACGTAGCTCAATCCTTCTCTGACTGATCATGGAGAAAGAAAAAAAAATTAATTATACCAAAAATTAATTTTACATTACTATTCTCCAGGCTCCTTTTTTAACTGATATATGAAAATGACCTCCGTTCATATTGTCTGCACTGTATTATGCCTTATTAAAAAGGCAGAATCAGTCTTTAGCTTAATGGTATTTGAACATAACTGCTGTTCACTGAACAGGCTGGTTGTTTTTGCAATACTTTTTAACACTGATTGAATACTGTTACACCCTATTTTATTAATACAGCTTCTTTAAAATACACCAGAGGCTATGCATGAATGAGAACAGAAAGTGATTGAGGCCTACTTAAACTTTTGATTCTTTTAAAAACTTTTAAAAATTAGAAATGAAAACAAATGACCAAGAACCACGTAAGTGTACTTTTTCCACAATCTGAAACTTTTGCACATCATATTCCCCTGGTTTCTGGAAAGCAAGCTTAACTATGTGTTAACTATATTCTGGGCACATTATTCATATGGGTTATCAATCTTATAGGTATTTCACTAAATCTATCTTTAATATGCTTTTGATCTTTTCAGACAACCATGCCCACTTCTTTCTTTTTTTAGCATCAGATCTCATGTGTGTAATTGAACTCTTTAATCGCTGTGGCATCCTGGTGCCATCTGCAAATGCCTTCATCTGATTGCTGCCACACTTGGTAGTTCAGACACATCTCAGCTTTGAGTATCTGAATGACAAATCAATGAACAGGACAGCCGCCAATATTATTTGTGATAATGAACCTGGCTGGCAGTGCTGAGTGAGAAAAAAAGGAGATCCCCTCCCCAGCAACTGCTGTGATAAACTGTAGTGCTCAAAGTCAGGAGATCTGGGCATGCATTCTGCAATGAACTATCACAAGATAAAATTCTTTTTGCCTCCCCATGCCTAACAGCATAATAAGGCATACAAAGTGGATCCAAACTTCAGCATGATGCATTTTATGCATTGAAGCACTTTGTTATAACAAAGCTTAAAACTGCTCAGTTTCTTGATAAATGATGTATCCTCAGGCCTGGGTATCTGGATATACAACAGGAAATCTACTGTGCAAAAAGAAAGATTTTGCAGTGAAATAATGAATCACTTCTAGTTTCTCTAGAGGTCAAACTTTTATGCCACCCCATATTTATACATTTATGGATTGCATGAAATATCCTGCCTGACTACACTGTCAGAGCCATTCATTTAGACAACACAAGGATGGATATTTAGAAGCCAAATCAGAGTGTAGATTAGAGCTGTCACTAATAATAAGGTAACTACTAGGGGTGCTGTTGGTCTAGTGGTAGGATACTCACCTGCAGACCAAGAGGTCACAGGTTCAAATCCCACCTCCAGCATTACTATCATTGGGTTCCTTAGAAAGACCCTTAACCCCAAGTTGCACCAGTGGGACTGTCCTTGTAGTCAAGCAATGTAAGTCGCTCTGGATAAGAGTGTCAGCTAAATAACATGAATGTAATAACTGTGTAATCTACTGATTATAGCGATAATGAATAAGCAATCAGTTTTTTTTTTTAAATGGTCATATCTCAACAATAAAAAACTACAAACTTAAAAAAATTGAAGAAGACTTTTTAAGGAGCATTATATAAAGTTTTGTCAGCCACCAAAAAGACTTTATGAGCTTGATGTGGCAAAACTGTATATGAATGTGAGTGTGAAGTTACACAGATCTGGCTATGGCTTATGTCTCTTTCTTTTACTGCACTAATACAATGAAAAGATTTTTGATGTGAATGTCTGCTTTTTAAGCAACTTTTTCTCCAAGATTCCCTTGTTCCCAAGTTCCTGTTTCTCATATGAAAGGGAACATGAAAGGGAAAAAAATAAGTGAATAAAATGAGTGAGTGAAAATAAGAGAGAGAGTGAAAAGAAGCAAGCATCTTGTGTATAAAAAGAAAGAGATCTGGGACTAAAGGATCACATGCAGAGAATCATTAATTAAGGATTGACCTGATTTCACGCTAGAGATTATGCTCCTCTCATCCCTATACACTCCAATAAGCTCATCAGTGCCCTCTATAACTGCCACTCACCCTCTCACCCTCCCCTTCTCTATCTCTCTTGTCCATGACCATCCCCGGCTCGGCACTAATTAAATCAACGTTAGCAGACAGCGATAACGGAGGGCTATGCTTCGAAGCTGCTCTCTGCTAATCATGGCTAAAGTGTCTGGTGGAGTGTGAAGGCCTGAGTGCTGAGTCAGGGTTCAACCTGGAGTTAGCCAAAGTCCATTTCACCCACAGCCACAGACGTGCCCACAGGCATTGTGTTCAGAACAAAGGTTCCATGAGCTCTTGAAATTAAGTAAAGAGATTTGCAGGCTGGGCTTACTGCTTGTTTATTAATGTAAGATATTATTACTCCTTATGAACTGCTGTCAGCAGTCTATGATACACTAATTGCCTGCTAATGTCATGTGATATTTGATCGCAAAAACAAAAGGATTTACATCTGAGGATGTTGTGGACTCGTGGACATTTGCCAGATTTGACAAAAAACACTAGATATGCATAAACACCTGCTCACTACTTTTTGCAAGAAAACACCATCATAGTTACATTAACAAAGCTATACTGAAAACTATATTAAACTATATCACTCCTATTCTGAAAAAAATTCCTCTGGACAGCACAGACATAGACAACTACAGACTGGTATCTCTTCCTCCCTTCCATTCCTAGATCTTAGAACGAGTTGTATATAATTGACTCAATCTTTTTTTTTTCTTCTCAAAATAGGCTCCATGATCCTTATCAGTCCGGATTTAAACCAGCGTATTCAACTGAAGCTGCTCTATTAGCAGTCTCAGAGGAACTCCATGCTGCAAAATCAAACAACTGTTCTTCAGTTTTGATTCTTAGGCCTCCCTGCCATCTTTGACGTGGTGATCCACCAGATCCTCCCGATCACTCTCTACAACCTTGGGATTGCTGGTATAGCCTGGTTCTTCTCCTGTCTAGAGGATCAGCAATGTCAAGTGTCATGGCAAGGTGGTCAGTCAGCACCACAATGCCTGACAACAGGTGTTCCCCAAAGCTCTGTCCTTGGTCCCCTTCTGTTTTCTTTATTTACTGGCACTAGGGGATGTCATAGCCTCTCATGGCTTCTCCTATCACTGTTATGCAGATGACACACAACTAATCCTCT
This sequence comes from Hepsetus odoe, assembly GCA_017165825.1. Taxonomy (NCBI): domain Eukaryota; kingdom Metazoa; phylum Chordata; class Actinopteri; order Characiformes; family Hepsetidae; genus Hepsetus; species Hepsetus odoe. The sequence goes on along the minus strand of CM029385.1, from coordinate 16,138,604 downwards.
CATTTCCCTCCTACAATCAACAGGTCTCTGCCAGACTCTCCAACTGCTTGGCTGACATCTCATCACCTCAAGCTTAATCCTAATAAGACTGATCTTCTCTACACTAGGGGCAATCAGTCACCAAGACATGACCTTGCTGTTTCTTTTGGGAATTCACTTATTGTCCCCTGTAAGACTGCAAGGAATCTTGATGTCACATTTGATGATAAGCTCTCTGTCTCATCTCATATTGTCAATCTTTCTAGGTCTTGCAGATGAATTTGCCTGAGTCGAACACCTAGTCTAACCAGCTGATTGTCCTGTCCGGTCATCTCCAAACTGGACTACTGTAACTCTCTTCTGGTGGGTCTACCTATGAAGGCAACAAAAGCACTTCAGAGTGTTGCTGCAAGACTCGTCTTCAACCATCCCAAATTCTGTCATAATATGCTTCTGCTACAGGAACTGCACTGGCTCCCTGTGGATGCACAGGAACGGCCTTGCACCCTCTTACTTGACTGCACATATCAGACAACATGTCTCTTCTGGTCTCCTCAGAAAACTGCTCTCATTGAACGTCCTCTCTTTAAATGAAGAAGATGACATGCGTCTAGGCTTTTCTCAGTCCTGGCTCCTCTGTGGTGGAATGAACTTCCTCTTGTGATCAGAACTGCTGTCTTCAAGTGTCATCTGAAGATGCACATGTTCAAGGAATTTCTACGGAAGTTACTGCTTAATCAGTAATAGTTTGTTTATTGGCTGAAAAATAGTTAATCAGCAGTTGATCTTTCCCAGGTTACTAGAATGAAGATCAGGTTGATATAAAGCATGGATGTAATTTGCTTTGTATAAGAGTGTCCATTAAAAGCTGTGAATGTCTGTGAATGAAATATCTCTATGTGGAGAACAAATAAATGATAAACAAAAAATAGGAAGTTTAAATACTAAATAACAGGAAAATGTTAAGAATCTGTCCCCAGCCGTACCCTTTTATATTATTTAAGAAAAGGGTATAAGAAATGTTATTGATAGCTGATAATCACATTGGTCAGTCAAGCACAGTTCACAGAACTATTTTCTGTTTAGGACTTCCATCCATTATCTAAGCTGCTTATCCTAATCAGGGTTGCGTGGGGTGCCTATCCCAACACTTTTGGGGTGAATTACGAAGAAACACTTTGGAAGTTGCCAGTCCATTGCAGACACAACCAGTATTGGCCATTTTTCATATCTTTTCAGCCCTACAGCAGAGTGGCTGTGACTGCAGAGCAAGGGACCCCAGCTACCCCCTGCCTGCCAGACACCCTGCTAAGGCTCTTGTCCTTTATGGACCAGGAAATTCCTGCTATCTTTTGAATATGAATAAATAAGACATTCCCTTCAGGCTTAGAACAACACCGGTAGATCCCAAACAGTCATCTCAGCCATGCAGCCTCTGCAGCAGCAGGAGGAAAGCACACTTACATCATGCATCCGGGCCTGAATTAGAAAGCAAGCAGGACTCTCAAATCCTCTTTGGCAAGAGAGCTTAAAGGCAGCTGTCCTTATGCGAAACACATTTAACTGACTGACTTAAATTACAATCAGGGGCTTGGATGATTTCGATGCAGCAACTTCAGAGTAATACAAAGTAGAATAAGAGGCAAAGGGAGAGAACACAGAAGCTGTGTTCTGAATGAACAGTGACAAGGGGCATTACAGTCTAGAGATGATGGGAGATTTAGAGCTGGGTAATGCAAATTGCTTATTATATAAAAGACACCTTCTCTTTCTCTCTCTCTCTCTCTCTCTTTCTCGCTACCTCCCTCCCTCCCTCCCTCCCACCCAGAGTCAGATTACCAGTATAAGCTCTGTTGTTTCATGAACCCTATTAAAGCCCTCTGACATCACCCATATTTTATCCCTTTAATCTATAAGCTCACTCAACTCTGGATTCTTCTTTTTAAACAAATGCATTCTGCACTGTAGAGCTTGCTGTGAAGGATCCTACAAAGATCATTAATTAAGTTTAATATTATTTGGTTGAATTTACTTAATTATCAGCATACATAATAAATAAAATCAAGTCATCAAAATTATTCCCAAAAGCAGCAATAATAAGCAAATTAAAATAAAATATGTGGTGGTGTCATATATTTGCATGACATCAGTTTTTCAGCATAAAACACAGATGTTGATAATTGAAGACTTTACCGTGTCTTTGTATGATTGAGTAAGGCTGATTTTTCACAAAACTGTTGGCTATACAGAAACAGAGTACAGGCATAGACACAGTACTGATATTTTACAGTGCCATAATCCGGCGCAAAACTTTAGTTTATGCAACAGTAATATATTCCACTTACTTTAAACAAGCTTTTGACATGCATACATTTCGCAATAAAATAATTACTGGATATTTCCTAAGGCCATGTGTTTGGATCCAGTTATTTTTGAGCAGTCAAAGTGTGTTTAAACACACTCTTTAAAACTTTATGATGTCCATGTTTTTTTTTTTTTGTTCTTTGTTTGTTACCTGGAATGAATCACTGAAAAACAGTATGGATTGAGCTGAATGTATAAATTTATTTATTAATTAAAACCATACTGCTTTTTATTTAACCACTCTAATTGAATTGTATGCCATGTCAGTTGTCCTGTATTCATATTAACCACATAAACAAGCTGAAGCTGTCCAATAATATTGATTCCAAAAATATCCTCACTGGCCTAGCAACAAGCTGAATAATTCTTAGTGTTTTAATTAGCAGGACTGCAAATATCTGTAGGTGGCAATTCAACTGGATCAACTGAATAATAATATTCAATAAAATTAAAAATGTATTTCAACCAGGGAAATGCAAAATTACTGAGCTGGTGATGCTTTATTACCTTAGGGTTTCAAAACTGCAAATGCAAAAAAAATGAAAAACAAAAACAAAACAACAAAACCTTCCAAAGAATAAAAGATAAAAAAAAAGGGTAGAACGAAACAGAAGAGATGTGTAACGGCTCAGGATTAGAGGTGTGTGTGTGTGTGTGTGTGTGTATGTATGTGTGTGTGTGTGTATAGCATAGCTGAAGCAGTACCTTGAGTAACGAAGGGGCAGTGTAGGGCAGTGGAGCCTGGAACAGTGAGGCCTCTAGAGTCCTAGATATACGTTCTCCTCCATCCTGTTTCCTGCAAGCCGAGATATGTACACACAGAATTTAGTGTTCGGTGCTTCTTCATTACTTACACGCTCAAACATTAACACACACACACAGAGGCCGTTAGGTCACACGAGAGGAGGCATTATCAATGTGGCAGCCTGGAGGTTGACATTTGTACCACACTACACAGCTGTGCAGGAAGCACCTCCAGCAGTCTTTGTACTTTGATTAGCAGGTTTTCTGGGTCTGCAGAGAGCCTGACATGGATCCTCAGGCATGGGGGAGATGAGTAATATATGTCTACTGAGGGAGAGTGTGTAATTCAATTCTATTCTTGCCTTTTCTAACTTTTTGACAGCACACTATAATTAGATTTACCATTATTCTGTGACTGAGGAAAAGCAGATTGTATTACATTGTAGGCTAAACACACTTCAGAGCATTATGAGGGAGCAAAAGTATGACCTCCACTTCCCCTGATAAAACAGATGAGGCTCTACACTGAAGTAACATGATCATAATGAAGCATCGCAACAAAGTAAAAGATGTTTAGCTATAGTCAAAAAGCTTAACCATGATCATGATTAGGTATCTCTTTCAAGGCAAAAGAAAAAATTGCACTTTAAACAAACTCAAGGACAGTCAGCCATAGTGCATTACACAGTATGAAAATAGAAATATAGAAAATAAAGCTATGTTCCACTTAGTGTAAAAACATTGCCTAAGATAAATGTAATGTATAAACAAAATACTACATAGCTTCAATCTAATTGCACCCTTTCAAACTTGTTTTTCAAGTTGTTTATAGGGATAATTTAGGATATTTATCTTTATAGGCAGATTACGAAGAGTAGGTTGAACATGACTGATAGTTTAAACTGATTTTCAATTACATATTTATTGTTCTTACTATCAGCATAGTGATTACGTAATGCTGAGCAACTACGCTATAAAGAATTTAAAAAACAGTCTTACTTCTTAGGATCTAATAGTAATACATGTTAATTTATCTCTATTGGTAACCCAGGAAGAATTGTCAAAATCTCAGCATATATAAGTTTTGCCAAGTTTAAAAAGCAATGTGGGCTGAAATGTAATGGATTTAGGTAAGAGCTGAAACTTTCAGAATCACTAAATCTCTTAAACTTTAGCCACCCCTTTTGAAGCTACCATCTTCAGATTTTTTAGAAAGCTTAAATTTACATTAGCTGCCCACTGGGTAAACTGCAAACAGCACATTTTCTGTTTATATTAATCTGCTACAAACTATCTGATTCAACAATACTCTTATGGTTTCAACCTACAATAAGTCGTATATGTATATTGTATATGTTTGCAGGCTTAATATGTAAGTGTGTATTGTGTGTATTTTACCTGATGTACCCTTGAGCAAGGTTCTGTCCCAATCACTGCTCCCCGGGCACTTTAAATAGCTTCCCCCTGCTGCACGTGTGTGTATGGGTGAAATGCAGAGGAAGCATTTCATTGTGTGTTTACAAAATGTTTTGCATTGTATAGCCTTATATTTTCCCTTAATAATAATAATGCTCCTGAGACAAAATTTAATCTTGGCAAGAGAGGTGATGTCATGCTTTATTTTAGAGCTCCAGGCTCACTTAAGAACCAGCATGGGGGGAGGGGGGAGTGCTGCTGCATATCCTCCTGCAGAAACTTCATAGAGCATGCTCAAGTTGCGTCTACCTCAGATACACTCATTAAGGAGCCATCTCTGAGGAACAAGGCCTCACTATGGGCTCCGCTTCAGCAGATGCTCTTTCTTCATCTATTTCATAAGATCTTATGTGCCTTCCTCCTCCCTGCAAACACCATTCATCATGAAGCAGACAGCCACTTTAAAGTGAAATGCGATTATTCTCCAGATATGCCTCTTTGGCTTTTACCCTCATGAATGCATTATCATAAATTGTAGAAGAAATGTCAAGCTGAGTACATGCAGGTTTCATTAACCTTCAACTATCCTTGTAATTCAAAAGAGTTTCTTTAAAACAATAATGTTCTATCGCCATCTGTGGCAAGAAACTTTAAATAAACTCTGTGTGGAGCTACTAGAGTACTGACTGGTCACAGTGGTTAACTTTGGATTAACTTGGGATGTGGGGAAAGATGAGCTAGAATACAGACAGTGCAAGTCATATACCTCAAATGAAGCAAATAACAGAGCCAAAACAAACTGTAAAACAAAAGCTCTCAGGCTGCCTCTGTCATTGGCAAGCACACTTAAGGTATTGGCAGGTCTCCTCCAGCAAATGCTCAGGTTTTCATCACAGGGTGGTGACTGCCAAATATATCATTCTCAGCGATAAACCATACAAACCAGTGATCTGAGTAATGTAAACTGGTCTCGCCAAAAAATATCCTTTTGCAGATTAAGAATGTTTATTGGTATTTTCAAGTAAGTAACTGATTTCAAAATATAAAATTATATTTTTAAAACAACAATTAATCAGAATTTTAAGTATTTTTCTTATTTCAATTATACATTTAGACAGTATGGACTACAGCAAAACCAGTTGGTCATGCAGGGTATGTTGCTATTCCACTTTGCCATGGCGTCGTACCCATTTCTTGGTCCAAATTTAACTTCAGATTCCAAAAACAAAGCTTTGTAGTTGCAGTGGCACAAGCCAAAAAAATGTAAAGGTCACAGCTTTTATCATTCAAAACACATAGTACACATTCATGCTTTCATATGGAAGACTGAAAAGCACTCTACTAATAATCTCACTTCTGGCCCCCACAGAGCCCTGATCTCAACATCATCCAGTGTGTCTGGATTACATGAAGAGACAGAAGGATGTGAGGAAGCCTACATCCACAGAAGATCTGTGGTTAGTTCTCCAAGATGTCTGGAACAACCTACCAGCCGAGTTCCTTCAAAAACTGTGTGCAAGTGTACCTAGAAGAATTGATGCTGTTCTGAAGGCAAAGGGTGGTCACACCAAACATTGATTTGATTTAGCTTTCTCTTTTGTTCTCTTTTGTTGATTGATGAAAATAAATGATTAACACTTCCATTTTTGAAAGCATTCTTTGTTCCACACCTGCCTAAAACTTTTGAACTTAATAAGCTGTTTTTAATAAGCTTAATAAGCTTTTTTCTTCTTGTCTGTTATTTTGTGCTACCACATAAGTGAATTCAGGCGTCTTTGCAGGCATCTTTTAAATGTAAAACAAGTGGAATTGTGTGTTTGTTTGATGCCAGGTTACTAAGTTTCCCTATATTTTAATTGCCAACCATTGCAGCTCATTTAAAAAACAGTCATAAAGTACTCATAACCTTAGTGTGAAATGCGAGCTAAACATGCAGGTATATGCAAAAGCGTTGGTTTTTGCATGTCATAAAATTACTTAAAATGGCATACTTTGGTAGCTTGGTTTCAATCTATGAAATTTATGGATCAGGCAGAGAAAGACATCCATTGATATTTTACATCAAAGTGTTTTAGGAAAAGAGAAGAAACATTTCCTTGATATTTTGCATTTCATTTGTAAGTCACTTTGCCATACTTGATAAATGTAAAATGCACACTTGGGATGTTGCTTTCCCTACTCTAGTGAAAGATTAGTGTTTCCTTCCTATTCATCATTGCTCTCACATATAGGGCTCCTGAGAGAGTGCATTCAAATCAGACTTAGTTTCCCTGCAGCCACACGTCTCCTGGCATGGGAGTAAGAAAAGTGTCACTCTATTACAGTCTGAAGGCAATGTAATTACTGAACAATGACATCTGCTGCTCCTCTTCCTGCAGGTCATAGCCCAGTGCTTCACTTTACCATTTTAAACAACTTCCTTTATTCACTGTTGTAATCAAATTTATCTAACATAATTTTTTTTTTCTTTTACTGCAGTTGATCATCCCCAATACAGATTAGGTATTTCAAATGTACAAAATGCATGATGCTTTGTGGTGTTTCCCTTGTGTGTTTCCTAACCATGGTCCTGAGGGGGTCTCTTCATGACACCTGACATCTCAAGTCAAGAAAGGCTTGTTAATTGGCTGATGAGTTGTTTTTCAGGACTAAATTGTGCAGGGCAAGAGGGTCCATGTACCAGGACCCATGATCTGTATTGTCTTGGTTATTTTTGCTACTGAACATTTGTACAGTGTTTACATACACAATACTCTGCATGTAAACAATTTCTGTTCTGAGTGGCTGCCTTCTATTGTGCGTTAGCCAGATATAGTCTGGGTTTAAAGGGGACCTTTTATGCTCCTTTTTTAAAAGGCCTTAGTTTTCTTGTGTTGTACATATTTTTCTCTCCTGTTTTTATCCTTGATCTGAAAGAGTCTGTTGGAGTTGTTTATTTAAGGCTTTCTCCCCCTGTGAATCTTGTCTCAAGCTCAGCTCGCCTACATCTATGGCCTGCCACTACTTTCACCACATGCTGTACAAACATATTTGCATATAAACCATGTAAACTCAGCCAGAAAATACCCTGTGTTTACATTGTTTTAGATAAGTGCCAGCAGCTGATCATCAAAAAAAAACTTGCACCAGATACCTAGAGGTTGGTAAATTAGCTTTGTTAGCCTACATCTCATCCTGTGTCTAAAGCTTGGCTGCAAACAGTTCCGGAGTAAAGCAGTTGTATCAGCACTGCTCATGGTTTTAAAGAACACAAATCTGCAAGTAATACATCATACATGAAGTAGTGAGGTTTACTTACAGTTTGTGATCTCAAGCCCTGAATTCAGAAAGTTTAATTGGATTTCTTCAAAAACGTATTTCAATAGGCAAACTGCTGTAGGCTGGAAAGGCTGATATATGTAAATGAACTGGTTTCCATGACATCTCAAAACAATCCACTTATATTTTAGCATGGTCTGTCAACGAAATTGGGCACACTTACACAACAAACATGCTTGGAGTATTTCAGTAAAGCAGCACAAATATGATCTCTTAATAATATTCTAAACTAAAAGCAAACTATCACCTCAGACACATTTCTTTAGGCCACATTTGAAATGTAAGATTAATATTAACTTCATAATGATTAACAAAGCTAATGATGCTGAAATGAACAGAAGCTCATTCCCATATTTGCTTCAAATTTAAATGAAATTTACATTTCATTACTTCCAGCTAATCTGGAAAATGTGCCCCTGATGGTAGAATGTGAGGTAGCATTCAAGCCTGGAATTTAAATGAGCAATTTCACTTTTTTAAAAATTACTATTAATATTTTACATTTCAAATGTTAAAATTTTATTTTATGCAACTTTATGTAGATTATCATGTATAGGTTTTACATTTAATTAACAGAATAAACTTTCTTTTTGAAGTAAGCACGGATGCACTAAATAACCTTTAATCTCTTTTGGGATAGCACTATGGATGATTAAGTACACTATTACACATTCAAATGCTGTACAAAAGGGAGTGTTACAGTGGCAGGCATTGATCAATTTCCAGTTAAATGGCTTCAGAAGTCATACTAATGACTAATAATCTACCTAGCTTGGAGACTGCAAGAGAGCAATCTGTTTGTTATTAGCATATAATCTCTCACACTCTCTCTCTCTCTCTCTCTCTCTCTCTCTCTCTCTCTCTCTCTCTCTCTCTCTCTCTCTCTCTCTCTGCACTCTCTGTCTAAGTGGAAAGCTCCTCTTACAGAGAAAAGTTTTGTAAGTAGATGAGACATTAAAAGCTTTTCTGGGCACAAGCAGAAATAAGGGGAGACAGAGTGAGTCATATTTGGAATGCTCTGCACTGATTGCTCCTGAGCTTCTTCTTACACAGAACGTTTCTATTTAGCTGCAGCCGCATGAGCCTGCATGTCCCTCCCATACATTGGCAAAACTGTCTATGATTGCTCAGTGTAGAAAGAAATGCAGAAAAGGTATAAAAATAAGTATGGGTGGAATCATTCTATTGGCTCATTGTGCCAATACATTTCAAAATAAGCATCGTACCTGCTTAGGCCATTCAAAAAGTCCTAAAAATATGCACCTAGACATTTCCTTAAGCATCTGTCTGGATGAAACAGGGAAATATCTTAAGCATAAATACATCAACAAGGCATGAAAAAGCATTGTGCTCCTGTAGCTCTACTCTGTCCCAATGGAGACGCGCAGCACTGCTGCTTTGGAAAATCTACCAGCCTTCTAATATATAGGGAAGTATGTGTGTGTGTGTGTGTGTGTGTGTGTGTAGAGAGAGAGAGAGAGAGAGAGAGAGAGAGAGAGAGAGAGAGAGAGAAAAGCATCAGTGGAGAAAAATAACAGAGAACTCAACTGAATTGTCCAGGGTCACTGAGCACAACACAGGGTTAGGAGCATACAGGCTATCCGGTTACACATCAGGCAGTGAGTGTGCGTGCATGTGTGCACACACGTGTACTGTGTTTTGAATCTCTTCTCAGCAAAATCTGTTTGAATCTGTCAGAGACACGTAATTAACCCGATTAACAACTGCAATTGCAAAATGTCACAAGCATCACTCCATTTGCTACTACAGTGTGGGGCTATGGGGGACTGTCTGGGGCTGAAAATAAGTCCACATTTAATTTTTCAATCAAATAATCAATAATCTGCATTGATTCTACTCTGTGACTTAATAGAAATGTGGAACAAAATTTATTTCAATAATGTAATTGATTTCTTTTTAATTATATTAATGTAATTATTTTATTACACCTTTATTTAAGGTGTAATTCAAACAACACCAGCTATGGAAACACATAAAAGCAGACTCACCATGCAGCAAAAGCAGCTGTAGTACTAGCCCTTTCTTCCAGCTAAAGCAGTGCAACACTCTGGCTCTGACGAGTCTCAGCGCTCTTCTCTCATCATTACAGCTCTCAACTCTGCCACACACCTGCTAGCTGCTCCACACTCATCCTCCAGTCATTCCAAACCCCCCTCCCTGCCCCTCCTACAGCACTCCCTCCTCCCCCATCTCTGACAGCCCGCCCCTCCTCCTCTCCAACTGCTTCTAAGCGAATAAGGGCTGCCCATCCGTGCTGTCTGGTGGAGCCGTATTTTGCATTCATTATGCACCGCCTTAATTAAACACGTCTCCCTATCAGGAATGGTTGCTTAGGCAACCAAAATCACTCATGAAAACTAAGCTTCTTTTCCTAAAAAAAAAGAGCTACAAATCTCAGATTGCCTACTTTTCTTATTCCAAGCATGACTTTCTGCATCTTTTTCTTATACACTGATGCAAGCAGACCCCACTTGATTTTATCCAGTACAGTTGGGAAAACCTCATCTGTCCATTATTCTTTATCTAGGTTTGAGAAATAACTGTCCTTATAATGAGTGGAGACCCTTGTAAAATAACGATGCAATTATCCAAAAGATTAATCCCAATACCAGGGCTCCGTTAAGGAATAATAATTAAAAAAATAATCCATCCATTATCTTAGCAGCTTTTCCTGACTAGGGTGATAGCCGGTGCTGATGACAGTATCAGCACACATAGATTGAAAGATGGAGAAACACCATTAAATGTTCCCTGTCCATTGCAGGAAAAAACACACAATCATACAATCACACCTACACTTGACCCAGAAAGGACTCAAATCAAAAATCAAAACCAGAGCCTACTTGCTTTGAGGGAACAGTGCTAAACATTGCACAACTGCCTTCAAAAACAAAATAAGTTTCAAAAATGGAAACGCCTAAAATTTATGAGACTGAAAAAATATGTAATTTCAGGCAATAATATGACTAACCCTAGTTGTATGAAATGGGAAAAATAAAATATCTGATTTATTTAATTTTTACAGAAAATCTAAACCTTACAGAAAATCTAAACAAAACAATTATACATATCTTCATCCTATCAAGCCCTAGCATAACCTATTCACCCTTCCCTTTTATTTGAATCTGACAGGAGGCAGATGCAAATTTTTGAACATAAAAATGGCACAGGGTACACCTATTCATCTGAAGAGCTAAGAGGCATATCAGCCAATGATGGCTGCGTTTAGAGACTAAACTAATCCAATCAAATATATGAGTAGTGTACCGATATTGATGCAATCAATTAATTAGAGATCAACTGACATTACTGATCCTCTTACTGGTCCAGGAGCCATAGGTTTCCTTTCATATGACCCCATGGCCATAAGCGGCAACTTGGCACCACCAGCCCTGCTGCAATGCCAATGGCTTGTGTTGTTTACAGCTGTTTCAGCCCATCAGATGGGCTAGTGGGAAATAAGTAGCTAGCTAGAGTGAAATAACTACTCTGTAATGCTGCACTCTAGCACAGTTTGTTCCCTGCAAGTCTGTGAGTACATCTGGAGTAATTTTATCAAATAATATATATATTTTTTGGTGCACGGTAGGCTTTTACAGTAGTCTGTTTTCTCCTCACTAGACACTCAATTTCTGTATGTGATGATTGCTTAAATTCTCAAAGCAGCAGGGGCTAAATCAAGTTCCATTATAATGTGCTTGACTGACATGAACTTAAACTGAACATAGTCTGCTGTTTAATATGGGCTTAATATAATACGTGATTCCAAACTTTTGTTACATATTTCAAAAGTAGTTTTTTGGCTACCTGATGTCAGAAAGCATCAGCTGCCAAGAGCAAAGTGATACAGATTAGTTTACATATCCTGTAATGAAAGGTCATTTTTTTTGTCCAAAAATGTAATGGTCAATTTTTTGACACAGTAACAAATGTGGATCTGCACCAGTCCAACCAGTTTTGATTATATCCAGTAGAATAGGGCAGAGTGATGCTAATGGAAACAAGCACTTTGTTGGATAAATGGTGCACATAAACTCAATATTGTTAAACTTGAAACATATAAAACAGCATGAGGGGACATTAGATTTGTAAACTAGAGCCAATCATGGCCTTCATGCTACATATTTATTTAATATCAGCAAAGTTCAGTGCACTTTACTCCTTCATTCTGCTGTGCTCAGACATATTCAACCTGTTTAGGAACAAATGGAAGGCATGGTTAAATAAGCTATACAAAAAGCTTTTTTGGCTTGCAAATTGTGTCTTGCCCCTCAAGCACACACACTAAGCAATGGCAATGGAAAAAAACAAAAAACATTTATCCACTGATGGCCTTTTCAAGTCAATTCATAACCAGGGCAATTGACAAGCAGGAGGGAGCTGTGCATGACAAGTCTGCAGATGTAACACGGGATTACTGAGCAATCTTCAGATATAGTTATAGACTTCTATTGTAATAATCACTGGTCTAATCCCCAGGCTTTATAAAGCTGGTGATGACTGTCCCACATTCAATTTATTCTCATTCTAAAATCGCCACAAAATGCTATGGTCATAAGAAAATTTAATGCAATCACATGTAAGATGACTTCTGTTTTCAGGTTAACCTCTAATTCTCATACACATACATTATGGAAAACTAGCTCTGAAAATACTACTATTTCAGCACACTCTACTTTCCTCTCTTACACTCTACTTTCCTCTCTCTCTCTCTCTCTCTCTCTCTCTCTCTCTCTCTCTCTCTCTCTCTCTCCCCATATATAGTTGAACATCTTCCTCCTGACAGGTGCTAAAAAGGGTCTTGCAGTTGTACAGTGCTTTTTATTGCTAGGCCATTCTTGGTAATTTATCTGAAGCATATCAGAACTGTGTCATATTCATAAAATTGGCCATTCCAACTACATAGAACAGTCTCTGTCATTTCATTTTGAGTGTCAACATTCTCACAAGCCAGAAGGCTAGAAAGATACAGCTTGGAAGTGTATGATGAATCACACTTATGATGCCAAAAGAAACTTGTTGTGATGAAGGCTGTAGGGCCTGAGTTCAGTTCAGTAACTCTGTTATATTTGTCAAAATGAGAAAACTATTGAAGACTAAAGGCTTAGTACAGAGCACAACTTCACAAAGAAAACAGCTGCTCTCATCATTCGAGAACAAAGACACCATCACACGTAACAGATAAGCAGTAAATTGTAAATGGAAACTATTAGTTTGTGTGTTTTTTTTTATTAGGGTTATTAGAATTATCACTGTTTGTTCGTGCTTTTCCTCACTGAATACAGACTTATGGGACATTCTGTCTCAAAGTACAAATTATTGAAATGATCAAATTTCAACAAACTGCCCATTTTAACTTATTTACAGAGACTGACTATCTTAGTTTTGGTGCTAACAAGGTTTCCATTGTCGTTCCTCAGACCATTATACAAAGGAAAAGCCCATTATTGACATAATACTTTATGGGTAAACACTGGTGATATGTTTATTACAAATAGTACATTTGTGTTCTTTTGTATGAGAATTTAAAAACTGATCACATAATGAATGTCACTCAGGATGTTAACTGCAGCTACTTCATAAGGCTATATAAAATCACTTGTTTGATTAGGTTTCAGATGACTAGATATATTATAGCAGTTGTCTTTAAATATGTTTTCAGACAGTAAATGTTTTTGCCTATAAATATTTAGCAGTGTGAAGCCTTGCTGAGCACCTAGCTTCCCCAGCCAAGGACTTCAGAACAAATCCAAGTGTATTACAGGATTCAAATTATAAGTCCAACTTCCTCAGAATACATGAATAATAATGTGACAAAGTCAAAGTTAAGCACAGTGCCCTCGTAGCAGGAGAGATGGAAAATCTCTAAGCAGTTCAGTAATTATGTTCTCTCTTCTGTCTGTTAAACCACACAGCAGCAGAGCAGCACTGTCTGTGCATGTCCAAAGATACCTTAAAAGCCCTCTAGTGGTCTGGGAAATTCCATCTGACTTTAGCCCTAACTCTTCTCTCTTTTTCTCCTTCCTCTCTTGCCCTACCCACATCACCCATATCACCTCCTCCCAGGCTTCGTGTCATGTAGCTCCAAACAGGGCATTAGTCAGCCCAGCTCTAACCCTCTAAGCCCGAAAGTGAGTCATGCTCAAAACAATGAGCCAATTGAATCCTAACTAAAAAACACTCCCACTGACCTCTTCTCCATGATTTGGATGAGTTGAAAAACATATACAAAGAAATTAAGCTGCACATTTTTTCCTTATTTAATTCTGACAATATGTCCAGCAAGAGTGAAGCACTACTATTTCACTGCATGGCACATGATGGATTTAGTCATCGATACTGAAATGTATTTTGAGGACACAAAAATTGTTAGATTAATCAGGGATTCCCAATATGCTATATTAGCATATCAATAAACAGTCAAATTTCATATCATCAAACAACTTTGGAACTATAGCCAATAATCCAATAGATCATTATGCCTCCTATTTCCTGCTTGCACATGTGCTGATCTAGCTGCATTCACTAATAATGGGCATTTCCCTTCTTACCAAATAGAACAAATATGTTCTAACTGATATAATAATTCATTCAATTGCCTTCCTAAAGGCTGATCTAAGACACTTCTTGTAGCATCTACCAGTTTCTAACATCAGTCTGAGGAAAGTTTGCCCCACTTCTCAATGCAGAATTCTTTAAGCTGTGAGATGTTTGAGGGGTTTCTTGCATGTACAGCTTGTTTTAAGTCACCCCACAGCATCTCAATGGGATTAAGATCTGGGCTTTGACTCGGCCACTCCAGGACTCTCCATGAGCTGGCCAGGTCCTACTGCAGCAAAGCATTTCCAAACCATGACACTTCCACCTCCATGCTTCACAGTTGGTATGAGGTTCTTTTCCTGGAATGCTGTATTTGGTTTTCGCCAGACATGTCCTCTGTTCTGGTGTTGAAATAATTACATTTTAGAATAATCTGTCTAAAGAACATTATTCCAGAAGTCCTGGTCTTTGTCTACATTCTCTTTGGCAAACTTCAGTCTGGTCTTGACATTTCTCTTAGAGAGCAAAGGTTTCCTCCTTGCACAACTCATATGCAAGCTAAAGTTGTGCAGTCTCTTTCTGATTGTAGAGGCATGCACTTTTTCACATAAACAGTGGCAAGAGGCTGTTGTGGGTCCCGTAATGACATTTTAGGGTTTTTGGAGATTTCTTTTAGCATCTTGTGGTCTGCTCTCAGGGTGAACTTACTTGGACGGCCAGTCTTGGGCGTGTTGGCAGTTGTTTTGGAAGTCCTTCACTTGTAGACGATTTTCTGGACAGTGGAATGGTTGATTGCAAATTCTTTTGAGATCTTTTAAAATCCCTTACCAGACTTATAAGCTGCTACAATCTTCTTTCTGAAGGTTTCAGACAGCTCTTTTGATCTCATGATGGTGTTCACTGTCACCTAAATAGTCAGGAACACACCAAACTAAATGTCTGAGGTTTAACAGGGCAAACCACCTTCAAACTGCTGAGTAACGGTGTTCTAATCATGTGCACCTAATGTGCTACACCCGTGTGTGATTTGAGCCATCTTAATTGGAAATAAAGGTGGGGGAGTCCAAATTAATACCTTACCAGATATGGCATTTTTTGTAGAAATACATTTTACAGAAGATTTTGAAAAGTACTTTCTTTGGTTTTAATTGTTTAGTTATATTACTTGAATTTCCCAGTATTGTTAAAATTGAGATTCAATATGCATATGTCCAAGAATGTTACAAAAACACACAGGCTTTCATAGGGTGTCCTCATTTTTTCACATGAGTGTAGCTTTAATGAGGACATCAGTGTAGTTGATGCTGTGAGAGCAAGGAATAGCCTTTAAACACAGTGGTATTGAGGTGAAAAACACAGCACTCTGTGTATGTGAATCTACATGTGTCAAAAAATTCAAATGCAGGCAGTCTATAAAACCAAGTCACAAGCATTTATCAGTTCACTAGAGGTCAATCATTTTGAGACACTGCTGTGCCACATCACTGTGTTAGCAACTAAGAAGAACTCTTTAAGAAGTTAAAATATGGAATGCACAAAATTATAGCTTGTGTATCAGTATCAGTGTCAACAGGCCTACTAGCCAGTAACTATTAACAAACACTTTAATGAGTTGTCCTAGTTCTCCTGTTACATAAATGATATATAAGATTTATGTATAAGTCAAGGTACCATTGCTTAGGATGTTAGATTATATGCGGTGGATATTCTAAAAAATATGAGCTGTTTCTACAGAAAGAAACAAAACCAGAAGTGGGCACCCAAACTATATTCCTCTTTCTTTTTCTGTTCAAAACAAAGTGCATCTCATTATTCCCTGAAGCCTAATGAGCAAGGGCAAGAGCTAGTTTCCAGCAGAGAAGCCTCAAGTGAGATCCAGCTCATACCATCACTTTCTGCACGTCTGGATGTGGAGCTCATCTATCTCTCACTCTGAGCTGACTACTCACTCTCTGAGAAAGTGTGAACCCAAATCACCCACCCCAGAGTGGAGTGTGAGAGAGAGGGAGGGAGAGTGAGGGACACAGATGGGCAGGGACAGTGTATTACAAGTCCCTAGACGAACTGGGCTGCCTATGAGCCACAAAATTACATGAGCTTAACTCTTATTCCTTCAGTTCCCTCTGTGGCCACAATAGATGTCATTTCTAAGGGTACTGTAATATGTGTGCTTTGGAATGATGATCACTGTCATCTTCAGCTCTCTGGTGGATGAATGGTGTTCTATGCTCTCATCTTAGAAGGCTACAGTGCATATTTCAGTTGAATCATGATTGCTTGCATGTTTTTTTTTTCATGCTGACACATGATTCAGAATATAGTATGATGTTCAGATTTGTTTTACTTGACTAAGGAACAAAACTATATATGCATTTCACTGGATTTCATTTTCATTGCAGTCAACTCAAAATTCTTTATTCAGAGATCTTCACCTCTAAATACTAATTTCTATATACATATATAAAACACAACATGTATATAAAGAACACACACACACACACACACACACACACATACAGTACTGTGCAAAAGTTATATGCAGATGTGAAAAAAATGCTGTAAACAAAGAATGCTTTAAAAAATGGAAGTGTTAATCATTTATTTTCATCAATAATCAAAATGCAGTGAATGAACAAAAGAGAAATTTAAATCAAATCAATATTTGGTGTGACCACCCTTTGCCTTCAAAACAACATCAATTATTCTAGGTACACTTGCACACAGTTTTTGAAGGAACTCAGCTGGTAGGTTGTTCCAAACATGACTGTTTGAAACAACCTACCAGCACCTGTTTCAACCTACGTGTGACACTGCACATCATCAGCACCTGTTTGGTAAAATTGGCTGATCATACAACGACTATAATCCTACAAAATCCCTGACTTTGTGCAAGTGTACCTAGAAGAATTGATGCTGGTTTGAAGGCAAAAGGTAGTAACACCAGCATTTTTTCACACCTGCCTAAACTTTTGCACAGTACTGCATATATATATACAGTACTGTGTACATACTGTGTTGCTGCCCCTCCCCCATTTCACTGCATTTTCTTACACCTTATATGCATGCCAAGAACTGTTCAGGAGCCTTTCTTTTAATGACTGTATTTTCTTTTGAACTCCAAGATTATAAGCTTTGCAAGTGTTCCTTGACCACACTCTGGTACACTCTCCCAATTGGGATGCATTACACAATCAATGAATCTAGGAGACAGTGTAATCTACCCATGTTTGTGAGGCCGCGACACCACATGCTGCTTTTGGGTTAAAGGCGTTCTGTTAGAATAAGCCCAAATGGGCAATCTCAGATTGACATTGACCATTATCAACAGCGGTGGCTCAGAGCGAAAGTATGGTTAAGGCTGATTGATTGCTTTTTCTTGTACAGAAGGTTTTTTGCACTGGGTCACTTGCCACGTTTCCCCTAGGCTGTCATCACTGCATTTCACTTTGCTGACTAGATTTG
Organism: Hepsetus odoe; assembly: GCA_017165825.1. Lineage (NCBI taxonomy): Eukaryota > Metazoa > Chordata > Actinopteri > Characiformes > Hepsetidae > Hepsetus > Hepsetus odoe. The sequence continues at coordinate 16,120,760 of CM029385.1, read as the reverse complement.
TTATTTGCCACATATCACAACCATCCCTCCTCATAGCTATCTCAGCATGAACATATGTCCATAGACTGAACTCCCTGGAACATGCATTAAACAGTCATGTGAGCTCACAAACACACATAAATAAACACACATACACACACACACACACACACACACAGAGAGAGAAAGAGAGAGAGAGAGAGAGAGAGAGAGAGAGAGAGAGAGAGAGAGAGAGAGAGAGTGAGAGAGACAAAGAGACAGAGTGATCTCTTATCCTTCTCTGACTATATGGCACAGCTGAGCTTGAGGGCAGAGATTTTGGATGTTGTACCTTAGACACAAGCATCACTTAGAGCACTCTGCCATGAGGTCTGGACAACCATCTACACTCTACTTCTCTATTTCTCCGCCACAAACCACCTTGAGCTGTGGTCACTCAAGACAACACAACGAAAAAACAACACAAAGCCATGTCAAGAAATCAGCTGTTCAACCGATCACCAGTTCAACCAGCAATATGGTTATATTAAATTACAGCATGTGTAACAGCTTCAGCTCAGCCATCATCATACAGGCTCATAATCCATATATCACATATGCCCCTCATATCACATGTCTTGTTAATAAACCTAATAAAAATGTATATAAAACATTACCTAAAAATATTTAGATTCCGTAACAAGCACAGGACCTATAGATTTCAGAGATAAGTCTAGACATGCAGGACACATATTGTACGCGATTAAGCTCTATGGCTCTTCTACCTGTTTAGTGTACCAGCTGCAATTAGTTGTCATTATGCATTAGCAAATGCTGATGTTCATCCTAAAAGAAGTAACATCTGGTCTGCTACACCCAGTTATGTTGCTCTGCCCTATTTATGTGCGTGTATGTGTGTGCATGAGGTGTATGAATGTGTACGAGTGTATGTGCATGCATACGTTCCCAAGCGTGGGTGTAAGGGGTCTGTGTTAAAGCAGCTGAGGGTTAATTCTGTGATACAGTAATGTTACTACAGTTGCAATTTCTGTTTAGGTTGAGCAGCTGGAAAGCAACAAACCTTTTAATTTTCCTTGTTTTTTTTGTTTTTTGGTAATACAATATGGTGATGTGGTATGTAAACAATGCTGAAGTTTGCGAAAAAACACAAAAATGTCATATGGACAATGAAGCTCAAGAATACATTTTTATGTATTACATGAAAATTCTACTAAATTAAATGTTTTATGAAATCTGTCCTCACATTCTCACTTGTCGTCTGGTATGGGTAATTTCCTCTCAAAAACAGACTCAGATGGTGAGAGTATCATGAGTAGCAAATTTGACCTGGTTTAAAATAATGTATGTATTTAAGGTCTGGACCTTAAAATGGAAGTTGGCTGCAGATACAATATGCCAGGAATAACAGGTTTAAGAACTGGTTTGTCCCAGTCACAAACCAAAAAACTCTTTTAAAAACTCAATGTGATTTAACTTTATCTTAACTTACTTATTTTCTATTGCGTTTTTTCAACCTCCGTGTAACATTGATGATCATCAGCACCTGTTTGGTTGATTGGTTGATCATACACCGACTATAATCCTACAAAATCCCTGAATTTGTGCAAGTGTACCTATAAGAATTGATGCTGGTTTGAAGGCAAAATGTAGTAAGACCAAATATTGATTTGATTTAGATTTTTCTTTTGTTCACTCACTTTGCATTTTGTTAACTGATAAAAAAAAAACAATCATTATTTATATTTCTGAAAGCATTTTTTGTTTACAGCATCTTTTCACACCTGCCTAAAACCTTTGCACAGTACTGTATGTCTGAGGATATTGCTGACTGTATAACAAACATCTACGGATAATGAAGATATTAATAAAGATATTCTTGAAAATCAACACTTTTCCATGTCTTTGCCTATTTAGCTTACAGCAGTTTAGCTCGGCCCTTCCAGGATGAGAGCTAAATCTTATTCTCAGACCTGAGTTCATTTATTCATGTCAGTCTTACAGGGACAGTGACATAATAGCCTGTTTAATATTTAATTTAAGGGGAAGAGAGGTTGGAAAATGGTCATATAAAATTCATTTTCACCATTTTTGCTAAATAAAACAACCAATGTCATGAGTGACGTTTGGAACTTTGCTGATCCAAACATTGAATTATTTGTTTTGAAGCCATTCTGCTAGGAAAACAGTAGCCCTTCTTTTCATTTTCTTTTCCATTTTTAACAAATGTTATTTGGGGTTGTTTTGTTAATTTTGTCATTGCATTAAGAAGTCTCAATAACAATGCATAACTAAAAGAGACACAATTGGGATATGTGATGGGAGCACACTGCTCCCAAAAAAACAAAAAACAAAAAACAAACAGACAAAACCTGAAGCTTAGATACACAGCCCAAAAACCAGACTGTCCAGGTGACAGGTGGCAAGCCATGGATGGGTAGTGTGAAACCCTATACTGCTATATATGGCTCTCTAACTGACTCTACTCTCTGAAACAGATAATAATCATGAGCAGGCAGCTAAATCTGAGTTATGCAGGCAGTCTAATCCCTCTGAAACAAGAGCACTTTAACACCCTCATGGAATTTATGGGATGAAAAGGAAAAGCTGATGTTTAATGTCACTTTGTGTTCTGTCTGAAATGGTGTCATGGATCTAAACTCTTCCCACTATCCTTTATTTCCTGTAAAGCTTGACTTGTTCTTTTAGCATCGTGTTGTCCCATGTGTCTATATGGATGTGTGTGATGTAAATGGGCTTGTGTTTGGATATGCAGTCTCTGAGCGTTGGACACTAGCTTGTCACTTTCGTGCTATATTTAGTCAGACAGTGCCATGCAAGAAACACAGTAAGTCTGGGCTGATTAAGTATGACAGCTCTCTGCTCCCGCCATTAAACTTTACTTACTGAACACACACACATGCACACACATATGCACATATATATACACACATAGCATCAGCGGTATAATTTTTCTGGTATGGACAAAATCTAAAAATTCTGATAACCTATTTAAGCTTTTATGATTCAGAAGATTCTACTAGTTGTAATCAAAGAGTATATCAGCATAAAAATCTAATTGGCACTTGTAATCTTAGATATGTTAACCTTTCTCTCCTATGGATTGTCTCCCTAGTGTCTTTAAAGTTTAGCCGACAACTATGAATTCATTAAATTAATCAGAAGTTGTCTTTTATTTCAAATGAAAGTAGCTATTAATAAATAACTATAATGGTATTAAACTATGTGAATTTGCTCTAGTATATGCACATATTTGTATAGTTACAGGTTCTTGTTTCACTGGAATTAAAGCACCATAACATTCAAAATGTTGAATAAAGTATTGTGAGATTTTTTGCCAAACTATCCACCACTAGTACAAATACTAAACCTTCAGACCATTCTTACATGCTGAAGCAGCACCTTGCACAGTTTCATCAGGTTCTCACCATAATACACCTGATATTCCTGCTAGTTAACTGGTTATGCAGCCCTTCATGTGCTGGATCAGTTGTTGGAGGCAGAGAATCAAACTATGCAAGGCACTAGATCTCAAGGAATGGGACTGAAAAGCATTGTTCTAAAAAATTGAACATGATTGATTCTTGAGTCAATCCTCCTTGGAAAAAAATCGAATTTCTTCACCACTAAAGGACACATGACCTCAGACAATTTTTTACAAATTTAAAGGGACCAAATATGCTTTTTTGTTTTTGCCCTTTGTATAATCTATACCATAATTTTATTTTATTTTACAAGAAAACAGTATGCAAAGTTGCCATGTTCAAAGCATCCTCAAAAGTAAGAACCCCTAACTATTCTCCTTTGCCAGTGACACTTTAATGGCATATTATAAATAAGTCTAGCTCCACCTTACCTGTACTGGGCCATAGCTCTGCATGCTGACCTCATGCCAACTTCCCATCCTAAACAGGAATTTAAGGATTACTATGCAAGGCCCTCTCATAATATTAACCATGCCGAAACAATGTGCACTGGGTTATAACAGGACATCCGCGCTGTATTCTCTGACAATGGATGAGCCATAAAGGACTTATTGGCTATAATTGATTTTTAACACAATTCCAAACAATATTTCAACAAACATCTACTTTCATGATCGGCATGTAAAGGAGGGTTTTCAGAAATCACAGGCATTTTGAAGCAGGTTATTTCATAAGGCTTTCTGTTGTTAGATGGAGTAGTTCTGACTTTGTATCTGCCAACAAGAGAGTGATTGTTATTTGTGGAAATGATGATCTTTGAATGATCAAAGATGATCAATGATCAAAATGATTTTTGAGATCAATATTTGAGAATTTGTGCTGTTTAAAATAGCAGAGATTGGAGCTAAGCTTTACATATAGGCTGAGTTGTAGGCTAACAAAGGTAACTTGCCAACTGATGGCAATTGCTAGTGGTTTTGATAATTAGCTGCTGCACCACTTTTACTTCAAAGCGTGTGGACATATGTCTGGGCTCTGACTGACCAGCTTCACAGATGGAGGGAGGCCTTAAAGATCCAGCTGCCAACAGCCCATTTCAGATTGATTATAAGAACAGAAAATGTACAGTATATGAAAAAATTCAGACCTTTCTGTAACTTATAAGCATGCACATTTATTTTAGCTTACCTAAAGAATAAAACTATTAAATTATTAAAGTAGCATAATAGGTACAATTTGATAATACATCGATTAATTCAGGGACATACTCATTACATGTTCCAATGAAATGTCTTTCTTTGCTTAATTTTTTTAAGGCAGTCAGAGCATAACAGAATGGAAGCAGCCATTTCTGCTCGAAAAGTGACTTTTTCATGGACACCAGTGAGCATCTTCACCTCAGCCAGTCCTGTCAGAGTCCACTGACTTTGCACCTTAATGGCTCACTCTGTCTTATTTATGTCTGGCTTTCCCATTTATCTCAATCTGGTTTAAAAACGTTGTGCTGTCCTTAGTGGTTTGTTTTTATGTGTTAGTTGTGTTCTACTTTTATTAGAAAACTGAGGTGTGTAAGCTGAATCACCAGCCACCTCATGCTAAACTATTGTACAACAATAGTCAAAATAATAAAGATTCTATGTGGAACCATCCATCCATTCATTATCTTAACCACTAATTCTCATTAGAGCTGTGTTGTGTGCTGAAGCCCAGCAGTCACAGGGCGAAGGCACTTCTAGAGAGAAACACCCTTGACAGGTCAACAGTCCATCATGGGGCAGATACACAAACACTCTCATGCAAACAGCCCTATCAAGGGGGAAAACATACAGGCTTATATTGTATAATATATTTCCTGCGCATATTAAAATTTAAACACATAAGGTATTCTGACTATGTACTTATATGAACAAAGAATATTCATTCATAAGAAAGAACAAAGTTGTAATCTGACACCACAAAGCAATAATATTACAACATTGTTACTGACTTACATTTGTTAAAGTTTCTTCAGGTTTTAAGAAATATATGGTCAGATGTAACTTTTCAGCAATGGGTCAACATAAAAATAACAGGTGCAAATGGCTCTTGAACGTTTTATTTTTTAAAGCATTCATTTCTACTTTAACTATATACATATTTTAATAAACTGGTCAAGAGGGCTAGCTCTGTCCTGGACTGCCCGCTCAAGTCCATCGAGCAGGTAGGGGAGGAGAGGATGTTATCCAAACTAACATCCATCATGGACAACACCTCCCACCCCCTAATCGAGACTGTACAAGCACTGAGCAGCTCGTTCAGCAGCAGACTCTTACACCCGCAGTGTAAGAAAGAACGCTACCGCAGGTCATTCCTACCTGCAGCAATAAGACTCCACAACTCATCATCATAACATTAAATTACATTGCTTGTTTTATTATTATATATTATATTATATTATATATTATTATTAATGTATATTAATGTATATTATTATTGCATTGTATATTATTTATTATTATTATTACACTTATATCTTGCTACTTGCTTATTTATAGCTCCTGTACTTGTTCCTCTTTCCTTATATCTCTGTTTTTATATATCTTTTTTCTATTCCTTTTCTGTACATCTGTCATTTTTATAAGAGCCCCGTAATGCCCAAATTTCCCATTCGTGGGATAATAAAAGATTACTCTACTCTACTCTAATATAGTATCTAAATATTTTTATTAATAGTAATAATGTTTTGTCCAAATTATACATACAATTACACAAGTATACATTTTAAGCATATTCTAATATTGTTAAAATATCTATCTATCTATCTATCTATCTATCTATCTATCTATAAAACATCAGAAATATTAGATATATTCACTATGGCAGCATGGTGGTGCAGTGGTTAACATTTCCGCCTCACAGCAAGAAGGTTATGGGTTCGACCTACTGCTGGGGCACCCTGGGTCTTTTCTATGTGCAGTTTGCATGTTTTCCTCATCTGCATGGGTTAATTCTCTTGTCCAGACAAGAATATTAGGTGGCCCTGGGCTATGGTGTTTCTCTGCCTTTTGCTCTTCTGTGCAGTGATTGGGTCTTACTGTCTATCCGTCCATTATTCTAGCCACTTATACAGCCGTGGCCAAAAGTTTTGAGAATGAAACGAGTTTAGTTTTTCACAAAGTTTGTTGCTTTTGTGTTTTTAGATCTTTCGTCAGATGTTTCTATGGTATACTGAAGAATAATTACAAGTATTTTATGCAGTTCAAATGCTTTTATTGACAATTACATTAGTTTATTCAAAGAGTCAGTATTTGCAGTGTTTGTCCTTCTTTTTCAATACCTCTGCAATTCACCCTGACATGCTGTCAATAGACTTCTGGGGCAAATTATGACTGACAGAGCACGTTCTTGTAAAATCAATGCTTGGAGTTTGTCAGAATTTGTGTGTTTTTGTTTGTCCACTTGCCTCTTGAGGATTGACCAAAAGGTCTGGGATTAAGGTCTGGGGAGTTTCCTAGCTATGGACCCAAAATCTAAATTTTTGTTCCCCAAGCCTTAGTCTATAGCACGGTGCTCCATCATGCTGAAAAAGGCATTGTATTTCACCAAACTGTTCACGAATGGTTGGGAGAAGTTGCACTCATGGATGTTTTGGTACCATTCTTTATTCATGGCTGTGTGGTTTGGCAAAATTATGAGGTAGCCCACTCAACGCAGTCTTCAGCAGTCCAATCCCTGTACTTTTTGCAGAATATCAGTCTGTCCCTGATTTTTTTCTGGGAGAAAAGTGGCTTCTTCACTGCCCTTTTTGACACCAGGCCACTGTCCAAAAGTCTTCACTGTGCGTGCAGATGGACTCACACCTGCCTGCTGCCATTCCTGAGCAAGCTCTCACAGGTGGTGCCCCGATCCTGCAGCTGAATCAACTTTAGGAGACCGTTTTGACACATGCTGGATTTTCTTAGGCATACTGAAGCCTCCTTCACAACAATTGAACCACTTTCCTTGAAGTTCTTAATGATGCAATAAATGGTAGATTTAGGTGTAATCTTACCAGCAGCAATATCCTTGCCTGTGAAGCCCTTTTTGTGCAAAGCAATGATGACTGCATATGTTTTCTTGCAAGTAACCATAGTTAACAGAGGAAGAATAATGATTCCAAGCCCCACCCTCCTTTTAAAGCATCCAGTCTGCTATTCGAACCCAATCAGCGTGACAGAGTGATCTCCAGCCTTGTCCTCCTCAACACTCTCACTTGTGTTAACGAGAGGATCACTGAAATGATGTCAGTAGGTTCTTCTGTGGCAGGGCTAAAATTCAGTAATAGGTTGTTGAGATTAGGGTCATTTTCTTGACAAAGAGGGACTTTGCAAATAAAAGCAATTCATGTGATGAGGCAGCAAACTTTGTGAAATTTAATATTTGTGTCATTCTCAAAACTTTTGGTATGTACCAACCGACCACTGTAAGTGTAAGTGGCTAAAATAATGGATGAATATTCACTATGAGTATACTGAATAACACATAACACAGAATATACAAAGTCTTAAAACAGATGGCCTCTGTTACATGCAAACTACCTTGCAAAACCTCTATCCTGTATGTATTATAGGTATTGTTTAGTTTAGTTTTTTTTCTAAACCTGCGTAAGTTTCAGGTTATTTTCTTTTTGGAATAAATGCTTCATAAATTAATTAAAAAATAATGTTTCACTTCAAAGTATCACCTGAGACTATTTCTTTTTAAGTGGTAATGAACAACCAATATCACTCCATGCAGCCCTAGCCAAGCATATTTTGTGGCATTCATTGCTGCTGTATCAAAGCAGGAAATGTCTCTTTGATGTTTGGGAAGCAATAATATAACAGAAGAGACACTTGATTGCTTGCAAATATCACTTCCGAATGTCATGGCTGCCTTTTCATGGTCACAGGTTAGTTCAAAGAGTAATGAGAGTCTCCACTGCTGAAGACCACCAAGCTCATGAAAAAGGTGCAAGAAAAAGTGGCTGCAGTATCCTTTTTTGTAAGGTTGTCTTCATCTTCCCTTTCATGAGCTTCTGACAGATGAAGCTAGACAGAGTACCGGGCTAACAGCTTGTAATCTGAAAGCTGTTATGTTGCCTAAGTGCTTCCGGATGATGCTAATGGCTACACTCTTCACACAAGATGCAGCTTCATAACATAGTACAAATAGCTGAGTACAAATCACTTATAGGGAAGAGAGAGTGATGGATTACTGATGCTCTTGTCAGCTGTCAAGCTTCAAATAAAAAAAAAGTCTCATGCTAATGACCATCATGAGGAACAAGACTGTCCTTGTCCAGCAGCACCCACTGTGCTCAATTAATTAAACTCTCACTCTCAGTTTCTACCCGATACCACATGGAGAAGAGGCTTAATCAAGAGTTATTTGAACTTTAAGGAAAAGCAGAGACAGTACTAGAAATTCATTATTATTTTTTTATTTATATAAAATATATATAACATTGTTTAGCTTAGTGAATTTAATTACAGCTAAAACAGAACAATTTGGTGCAAATCATTATCCCTTTATCAACTAAAAAGCTAAAGTTGCTCCACAGTGTTTAAACAGCTGCATTTATTATCCTGTCTGATTATTGCTGTTCAAAGTGTAATGACTTTTCCATTAACTCACTTTCACTATTGTCAAAACTTTTTTTGGACAACAAGATGAAATTTAAGACTACCGGAGTTTGGCTTCTGGCTGAAACAAATATTGTTCAAATAACTGTCAAAACATGTTCAAAGTCTAGGCAGTGGTTTAGAGGGCATGGATTAAGTGATCATTATTCAAGTTAAACCTGCTTTCAAGTAATTACACCTGTAAATAAGAAAATATTATATTTTAATTCTGTCATTCATGTTAAAGGGTGAGAACAAATTAACCTACATCAAAATCCAACCTTCTAATCTGCTCCATATAATTGATAACTGATGATTGCTAATGTGATGACAATACTACAGGAGCCAAAATAGTCACAGAAAGATGGCCACTAAGGCAGAAAGATTTGGAGAAAATATCTAACCATTTAAATGCAATGCAATAATTTGAATGCAATTCTTTTTCTTCACCAAAGCCTTTTTTTTGCCTTTTATATAAAAAGTAAAATATATTTCAGACTTAAGGCTTTAAAGTGTTAAGTATAATGGGCTACAATGTTTAAAAGCTCAGCTAATATAATATAAATTCAGGTTATCATTATAATCGCAGTCTTAACAGTTTAAAGATTACCGTCCTTCACATTTTGATTTCACTATAAAATCCATTCATTATTCAGTCCTAATGGCCACCCTTATCTCAAAGATGGATGAGGAGTATAGAATGCTTTTATCACTCATTACAAAAATGAAAGTCTTGATATCTGCAGAAAGAAAATTAAAGAAATATACACAAATATATATCCACACAGACATCAAACCTCTATCTCCCCCATTTTATACTTTTTTTTTTGTCATTATAAAAGTTTAAAGCTTATATTTCTGTTATTAGATGCCTTGCTGAATAGTTTTTCACATCAAATTGAGGCATGCTCTTTCATGGAGGAATAAATGGCTTTTTCAATCTAACAACATTATACAATGAGCTAGGAAAACTCACCAGAACTTCTTGGGCTTCCCAATTCGAAATGGAGAACAAGGCATGTTGAGTTCTCAGGTCTTAAGTTTTTTTTGTTTTTTCCAGTGTTCCACAATAAGCACTTAAAGCACTTTTAGCAAAATCGCCAGTGTGCAGTACACTCAAAAAGATGAAAAAAGGCCTTGTGTACTGCTAATTTTTTGGTCATGTAGTTTGCTTCTTTTTCAGTATGGGTCAGAGTTGCAAAACTCACACTGTTCAAAATGACAGTTTAGCTAAAAAGTGCATGCCACCTTGTTCGTACTTAACTGTCCCAAGAAATACCCACACTTCCAACATAAATAGCAGCACAGATCATTGCGGAGCACATGCTTAATATTACCACTGAATAATCCGAAATTTCATTCTCAAACAGATTCTCGCCAGCCACTGTTCTATTAACTCTGCTCTTCATGCACAATTGTAAAAAATAGTCAGCATAAAATAGCAAAATACAGCTAAAAAAACAAGGACTGATAAATATGTATGCTAGGCAGCACTCCTTGTCTTCTCTGCAGAGCACAAATTCAGTAGCCTCCCCACTCCCTGGATGACGGACAGAGAGTGCTACTGCAGCAGCAGGAGGAGGCAGATAGACGCCAGCGGTCAGTGTAGGGGAAACCTGAGAGAGAGCCTCCGACTTTCTGACCTTCAGGGCTGCCAAGACTGCTTTCCATCTGCTCCTGAGTTCCAGAGCAAGGCCTATGCACACTTTCTGCTGTTGCAGGCACGGACTCCCACAGACTTACACTACGCACTTGGAGAAGGGATTGTTGCCTCTGCACCTCAGCCACTCTGCCCTGCCGGCACTGCAGAGCTGACGGTCGTTACTGTGGCAACCAGACAGCAAGGCTGCAGCGTGTCCTCCCAGCTTGGGACCGCTCTCTGACTTCCTGCCCTTCCCCAAACTACAGCCAGGCTAAAGCATACACCAGCTCATGCCAGCTAGCTCAGAAAATAAACATTAGGGCCTCTCCTTCATACTACAGGAGAAAAATTAAGGAGGTAATCAAATATTAAAAAGAAATCAGAGGGGTATTTAGACTGATGTATGGGATAAAAAATAAATGGTTTGTAAAGTGGATTTAGACTAAAGACAAATTATCATTGGTCGTATAAAATTATCTGAAAAATAGTGCTCCCCATATCACGTTACATGTCCTATAGCCTCACATTATGGCTTTGAACACAGTCAACCTCACAATTAACCACAATTAACAAGAATACTGTTGGTAAAATACATTTGACCTAAATTAAAAAAGATTACCCACAAAACAAATGAGATAAAAATTGTATTTTATTTCATTAATTTATTGAGGAAAATATTCAAGAGCACATATCTTTAAGTGGCAAAATTATGTAAACTGATTTCAGTATCAGGTGTGAGGTCCTAGTGCAGCAATAACTGCAGTTATTTGTTTCTGTTAACCGTTGATCAGTCTTGTACATCAGCCTGGATAAATACTATCCCCATTTCAAAATAAAAAACAGCATCAACTCTGAGATATTAGTGGGCTTCCTCACATTAACTGCTTGCTTCAGGTCCTCCCACCACATTTCTATTGGGTTAACGGAAGACTTTGACTTGGTGATTCCCAAACATCACCTTTCTTCTCCTTTACGCAGTGAAAACATCCAAACCTTCAAATCAACTTCTAACCCTAATTTCACATTTCAATTTACTGCTAATCCTGAGGCTAAAACTGAGGTATTCATACGTTTGCCATTCACAGTTTCACAATATTGGATGCTTTTTCCTGAATAAATAGGTCACCAAGAATAACATTTTTATCTCATTTGTTTAATTGGATACTTTTTATCTATATTTAGGACATCATTTATGAATATTTAACATAAATGAATATATTTGAACATAAATTAATATTTATGTTGAAATATAGATGATTATAAAAAAAGGTTTATTCATTGTTAAAATAAAAGGTTATTCACTGTAAAGTACCTATATAAAATAAGAACTCACCATAAGCTTCTTGCCTTAGAGAATGTCTTGTCAACTCTGAAAAAGAAAAAGGAATTCATTTTATAAACGGCACACTTTACATTTCCATATTGTCACACAGAATGTACATTATTCATTAAAAACTTATTACACTGCATGTCTACTCCATAAGCTTACCAGATGTATTTTATGTGAACTGTGAGTAAAATCCAGGTATGAAATCTAGAAGGACTACTCAGCCCAGCAACTACTGCAAAACATTTAAAACCATATCCATAACACTAACAGTGACTGTGGGGTAAGGAAAACATTTGTCAGCTGGATAAATGGCTTAGTGCTGGTGTTCCAGGTGTCCTATGAGAGACATAACATAAGTTATGTGGATAAACCCTGTTGGACTGGCCCAGCGGGGTTGAGCCTGCCAGTGCAGAGAGCAAGTCATCAAATACCTGCTCCCTCTGCCCCAACGTAGAGGAGCAGGTTTCCATGGCACCCATTTGAAGGGCTAAAAAATAAGTCCGATTCACTTAGTGTCCCAAGAGAGAAATGCACAGCAATTTGCACTTGCCTTTCCTATCAATAGACTTGTCCACCCACAAATTTCTCACTACTTACTGAAGGGGCTGAGCTTGTTGAAAAAACGCTTCATTTATCAATGTGCTTTTACACACAGTGCATAACTGTAGTTGTATTAGTAGTTTTTGGATTGATGACCCCAGAAGCATGGTAAAAGACTGTTAGGAATCAAGGAGAAACTAGGATAAATTATAACTGATCTCTAGTTTTTCAACCTCAAAGGGCTCTTATCATAGAAAAATCATTTTCTTTTTAACAGAAGACTTTAGTCTATTATGTAAACACTAGTAAAATCAATAGTGGTAAAGATAGAATAGAATAGAATAGAATAGAATAGAATAATCACATTATGCAAGGCAGTTCATGTACTGACTGAACAGATGCTAATGTTGTGAACAGATCGCTATAGTTTACCAAGCATTTATAGGAGAAGCTACTTCTGCCATGATCCTCCACAAGCCAGTAGATGGAGCTGTGATGCAACTGGAAAGGCACCGGCTACAGCGACTCTCGGAAATAGGAGAACAGCCTCAGCACAAGAGAACTGGAGCTGCTGTTGAATATGTGTTTCATGATAATAGAGCTCATACAATGCATAAACACTGCAACTAATACACTGTCAAGAATGGTAGCGTATTTAAACAGAAAAGTTTAAAAAGTTTGACCACCTTGAAAAGTAGTTGATTAGATTATCTTTGTCTTAGTTATTCACAATTATAGCTCATAAATAAAGCTGCACAAAAATGAATGAGGGTAGTAGAGCTAGTTTATGTCAATTTTGTCCAGCTTCTCAGCACCACTCGTAAGCCCGTTTTATAAGCATGTGTATTTTACACTCCAAAGTTGTTTGTTTTTCCAACTCTTACATACCTTATTCATAACTTTGATCTATCAGCTCCATCCTGAGCCAAATACGGAATGTAAGAGGATGGAAAAAACAAATCTATGTAGTGCAAGCTGGGACTCCAAGACCTAAGTTGGAAAAAACAGATTGAGACTTTACTGTCTGTTTAGTATCAACCACATTCTATGAATCAGAGAAAAGTATTTTCATACATAACTCCTCTTTTTAATAGTAATGTGAAAGTCAGCGTCGATGCCAAAACTGGCATTTCAATACAGTCTCAGTAATGAAAATAGGGCATACTGATTCAACAAATGTGCACAAACTGGAGAAAGCGAGTATGCCACAAATACCTAAGACAACAAAACATACTAACATTGTAGATGACTAATATTTAGAGGAATGATTGAGTCAGCCATCTTTAAGGGATTCCCATTTCCTGCTGTGCAATCAGTGATATTTATGGAAGGCCAGCTGGTGTCTTGGTTGTAACCATAGCCTTTGACCAAGGGTTAGGCCTTAGTCTAGCAGCCTAATAGCTACATTGTCTCTTTCATAATCATCTGTAGTGCAGCCATAGCTACCAGCCCTGGATGGTCCTGGTCCTCCCATCAGCCTAAAAACCATCAACCTATTTTGATGTTATTCACTTTCAACTTTGTCAACTTGATGTTTGTCAACTGATATTATGAAAAGTCTATCATGGCAATGTCTTTAAGCATTGTTCTTTTTTGAGTTTGACAAAGGCAGAGTTCACTCAAAATTTCATCCATTTTTATTTCATCCAGATTTATACAGTCCCCTCAAAACATAATTGAATAGCAAGGCCAATTCATTTGTTTTCACGATATAGAAAGTTTTAAGGAGGACACAAATATTAATTTCCACAGAGTTTGCTGCCTTAGTTTTTATGATGGCAATTTGCATAGACTGCAACTGACTAACCGTGAGAGTGGTAAAGACATACCCCAAAACAAAAGCCACTCATGAACAACTTCCACAAGGCAGGGGTGGCGATGCCACAATCCACTGTTTAAAGGCTCTGTGGCAGTGGTGGCCTTGTGGTTAGGGACTAGGTCCTAGGATCTGAAGATTGTGGGTTTGAATCCCACACCATTAGGTTGCCCTGAGGTACCTTTGAGTTGCGCTGTGCTTCACAATGACACTTTCACTTAAAAGCACAAAGAAGCCACATCACCAAAAGCAAACCACTCATCTCCAGTATAAATCAGAAAAACAGAAATTTGCACAAAAAAAAAAAGTATAGAGGTGAGCCCCAGATTTCTGAAAAAAAGTTTTATTGACTGATTAGATAGAGATTTATCTCTACCCAAGTATCTCTGAGTGATGGAAAGGCCAAAGTGTGGAGGAAGAAAGGATACGCTCATGACCATGGCTTGAGCTTTTCTGGCTACTTCTACAACAGACTAAATAATATTTATTGATAATGTAATTCTGATGTCTAAAGTAACATATTGTCTGCCAATACAGAGAAATGTATTCAAACTAATTGAGAGGAACTTTATTGTGCAGCAAATCAATGATCTGAGGCACACTTCCAGCAGTTAACAAAAGCGGAAAAAGTGGAAAGTTTCTGACTGGCCTATCACTAGATCTTAGTTTAATTGAACATGCAAGTAATCAATAATTTGATGAAGTCAATGGGTTGCAGACTTAATTCAGTTATTGTAAGCAAGATTTATAGAACCAAGAATAAAGTTTCATTATCTAACTTCTCCAAATGTGTTTATGTTCTAGTAATTTTACTTACTTTAAAACCTAGGTGATTTTTTAAGACAGGGGCTGTATATTTGTACTGTTCATGTGAGAAGTCTAATAATTATATTAGTGTCTGTTCAGCGATTTAGCTACTGTATACTACTGCTGAGCATGATCTTTTAAAGTTACGGCACATATTACAAGTGTAGTTTGTTCTAAGTGCACAGCCCTTGTTCCCTGGCAAGTGTGTCACTCTGGAAATCCAGTTTCCATACTCATGTTTCCAGGAATATGTCTGTCATGGATTATCTTCCATATTCTTTGGAATTACCCACCATCTGATAGCAGCTCTGGTATCCCTGTTTCCGAGCCAGATATATAACAAGGATTAATATGTGCCACACAAATAAAATCATGCTTTTTAATCAGAGCTATGAGTATCTTACCTTTTCTGCTTTCTTTGTGTAAACATTTATAGACCAAACACGATGCTGCCAGTGTTCATTTCTGTTCATTAATGATAAGGCATCAATGTAAAAATAGAGAAAATGGGAGGACTGGTAAGACAGGAAAGGAGAAAAGGGTTTGTTTTATACAGTTTGAACAAAATAAGAATATTTAAAGAAGTGTCTGATGACCCAAAGGAAGCCTGTGAATCATGAGAGAGACCTAGTGGAATGAACAACATTCAGCAAACTCAGACAGACAAACAGACAGATAGATAGATAGATAGATAGATAGATAGATAGATAGATAGATAGATAGATAGATAGACGGACAGACGGATGGACAGATGGACGGACAGACACACAGACAGACAGGCAGGCAGACAGACAGATAGGCAGGCAGGCAGGCAGGCAGACAGACAGACAGACAGACAGACAGAACATGGAGAAAATATCACTTGTAACACTTTCACAAAGTTTCAATATGCACTTTGGGACATTCTGTATTAACAGCACATTGTAATTAATACATCAAGATTGCTTAGTTCAGATTCTGAAGATCTAGAACCATGTGCAGAACTGATCCAACACACCTGTTTCCAATATTCAGATGTTTCTGAAGGCCTTCATTAAATACACCAGGTATTAGATTACTGTTGAAGCTTTACATGGTCTTACATTATCATGTCCAGAAGGATTATCTTTGTCAAATAGAACAGTAAACTGAAAAAATATCATAATTTAAATTTGGACATATTTTCCTTTTAAAAAATTAACATGAATGTCACCAAAAGTAAATAAAAAGTAGGTGAACAGTACGTGCTATTCATTATTTTCATCAAGTTAAGTCAAGGCTTATTAATGCGGAGGACACTGGTGTTGAGCCTCCTCTGTTCATAACAGTCCACATCTGAGGCACCTGGTGTTTATCATTAAAACTCACTGCATCTTAAGCTCATTCTGAGCATCTCAAATTGCCCCAAAACCTTTTGTAAATTGGCTCATGCCAGTTGCAACAAAAACAATGGATACCCTTCAGGTCAGAGTCAGAGTACAATAAAAAGAAAGCTGATACTGTAAATACAAAGGCATACTTTGCATAGAGTGCGCACACAATTTATATTTATACACTCAGATCTGGAACAACTTCCATTTCCTAATTGAAGGGACACTCCCTTGAGTAACCTGAGGTAAAGGGTCTTGCTCAGGAACCCACTTGTGGTATTGTTGGAGGTAGGATTTACAACTGTGACCTCTTTGTCCAAAAACAAGAATTCTACTACAAAACAACCGGCACCCCTAAGCTGATAATGTGTTGTCCATTGGTGTCTGTTAGCTTTAATATAGCTGTTAACTTAATATTTCTGACAAAATAAGGAATCAGGGAAGAAATACTAAGAGGCTCTCTAATGAACTCTTCAGAATGGAGAGAGAAGCTTTTAAAGAATACAGTGTAGGTATGATTTTTATTTTCAGCTTTATTTTTCATGCTATCAGACAGCAGCGAAGCCAGGCTTCATCAATCAAAGCTGTTAAAAACCTAAAACTCACTCATTTTAGCTGCAAAAATTAGTGTATTTGAGGCACACTAATGCACACCTGGAGCAGGTCACTAATTGCTTTTATTGAAAACAATTTCAACGTAAAAAGTTTTTAATCAAAATATTGTATTAAAGGATAAAGTTAAGGCCCTCATTCTCTTTTTAGAGACACTGGTTTTTTGTCTTTCCTGCAAGCTGTTGCCACTCATCAATATTAAACTTCTGGGTGCATCAGAGTAAAGTTTGAGGGAATGGGGAGAAGCTGATGCTACAACTGTATCCCCAGTCAAATAATAGGGTCTTTTTGGGGCAAAAAAACAAGCATAAAAAAAGACATAATGAAAGCATATGTCACAGTCTATCGTGCCTGTGGTTCCGGCCGGGCACGACAGATGGCGCTCTGTTCTGACTGAGCACACCTAGGCTTGTTCAGACACATGTGTGCTTCATTGGGGCTGCTATTTAAGCCCCAGTGAGTCAGAACAGAGTGCGGTTCATTAACAAGACGAAGCCTTACAGTTAATGGTGGCACTTTTGGTTATGTTATGTTTTGAGTTTAATAAAGTTTTGTTTTGGACTACTGGCTCTGCGTTGGCGTCCTTCACACTCCCTGCCACCGTTACAGCATATGTTAATGCATTGTCTTTTCTATGTAGATGCTTGCAGTTGTTAAGTGTTCTAAAAGTGTTATAATATTGAACATATAGGGTAACAATTCTAATCCTGCGCGCTGCTATAATTAAATGTTGTTGAATTTTGAGCAAATCTCAAATACATTCAAATAGAACGTTTGCCAAGGTTTTACACAGTGTTATCTTCCCTCTTATCCAAATTGTTCAGGGAAATGGAGCCTGGCAGGAATTGTTTCATACCATGAATGGGAAGAATAAAAGAAATAATGTAAGTAATATTTGATTTGACATATTAAGTATTTTCTTTTGTAAAAGGTTATCTTTTAATTGTTCATTTTAAACAAACCCATAATGCCCATATTTGACTTCCTTATTATTGACTGATATTGACTGACTTCTTCTCAGTAGTGCGCACTTTAAAATACATGAGATACAGAGATGTAGGAATGAAAAGAATACAGTAAATTAAACTCCAAAATCTGTCATGAGAGTGTGTTTACTGGGCTAGACCAAAGCCATAATGCTCATTGGCTGATTCATGAAGGGAGTGATTTAGCACTCCTGTACACCCATACCTCTAGAGCACAACTCAGATACACATAGTGAATTCAATCTTTATTAGTTCAAGTCTAATAGCACAGGTTTAAAATCTCTGCCTGACTAAAACCAGTTTCTACACTCCAGGCTGGAACTCTCTTCCATAGATCAGTCATTGTTCTTCCTATGAATTCATATGTGATATGAGTCTTAGTTGTATTGGTCAGGCCGACCAACATGAAGTTTTCTTAATGGTTAGCAATTTGAAAAATATAACATCATAATACAAGACATTTTCATGATAAATCAATGTCACATTTATGAGCTGCTGTTTACTCATACTTATAGTTTTCCGTATAATTACATATATAAATAAATTCAATTCAATTCACATTCAATTTCTTTCCACAAATCAAAATTTCAGAACAGCATGAGACATATTGTGATCTAATATTATGGTTAAGGTAAAACCCACAATCTCATCGCTGTTTCTCTTCATTTTTATCTTTAATTTTGAATTACATTTCCTCCTCCCCTTGCTTTTCCTCTTCCAATATATCCAAATATTTGTGCACATATCCCATTTTCCTGGTGGCATGGTAGATTTGTATGTTCTATATCTGTCACTGCTTTTACCAGGTCTCAAACACAGAAAAAAAAAACTATTTATTCAGAACTGATCCTTTTGTTCTCTTGCTTTCCAACACCCCCCCCCCCCCAAATAAATAAATAAATGAATGAATGAATGAATGAAAAACATTCTTAACTAGCAAAATAAAAATCAGGAATGTTTGTTCCTTTAACATCCTTTAAAGAATATATTAAACTCTACAAAAAGTAAGAAAAATAGGTCTAGACATCTATTTAAACTAGCAGATATCCACATATGAATGACAGGATCCAAGGTTTCCCTGCATGACAATGAATCTGCCGGCTTGCCTGTTCTCCCTTGTGCACTCTGGTGCAGTTTCTTTCCCAAGGTGGCCACAAAAATGTGCTTCAAAGTAGGCAACTTTCTTCCACTTCTCCAAGTCCAATGCTCACATGCTGTCTGCAGAGGTTACTCTGCCAGCCTTCAGTAAAACAAGTCCATACACAGTAAGCTGCAATGCACTGCGTGTTCTGACATTTGTCTATCATAGTCAACATTTTTTAAGCTCTTTGCTGGGATCAAATCTCTTGGACTTGCCTTCCCTTCCCATGCATATCACTGAGCCTTGGGCAACCATGAGCCTCTACAGGTCATTGTTTGGACTTCTTTGGTCAAATATTGCACCGCATGTTGTCCCAAAACAACCCATAAAACATACCCATAAACCAGTTGTTTAGCTATCACAAATTTGACTTTTTCAAAGTTGGCCAAAGTTGCTCATATCTTTATGCTTGCCTCCTTTTTTGCTTTCAACCATCAACTCAGGGGTTAATGCAGTAATAAAAAAAAAATAATTATTATTTTTCAGACATAAACATACATCCAAGCTTTTTTTTTAGTAACTGTCACTACAATGCAGCAATGTTTTTTAAAACTTAAATTGAATGTTACTGGTGTAATAGATGAAGGGGCTAAGAGGGTAATAAAGTCTCATGATTTTGACTGACCACACTACAATGATAACAGTCATAGAAAATAATGAATGTCATCATCTTAATAGACAGCTTAGCATAATTCTCCCTGTTTGAATGTCTATAGGCTTTTGATAAAGCTTTTCTCAACTTCCTGACTTCATTACTCTAGTTTCTAGTTTTCATTACTCTAGATTCTAGTTTGAATCCCTGGTTTCAACTTCTGTTTTTGGCTTTTCTTATACAGACTGAAACAAAACATTGTATGTAAGGCAATATCAGGTTTGATTTTTAGATTCAGTCTTTAAGACTACTCTTTTTCTGGCATATCTATTTTTTGTGGTAATTATGTAAATGTGCTTCCTAGTATTAGTACACTTATATGTTTTGCATAAATAAATACTGACCTGGGCATCCCTGACACAGGTAGCCCCATGGGTGCCGCACTAACTGGTCAAACCTGGCCCTTGGTCCAGGTGTGCCTCATAAGAGTATTTGTATCTCTACCTATGTGTGTCAGACTGGGGCTGTCAGTTATTTGTCATTTAGACTGTGTCTTCTGGCCATTGTTCTCTTGCCATTCAATCATTGTCTGCTAGTCATTGTTCTAATCATTGCCTCCTCATTGTTTTGTTAATTTCATCCAGCCATTCCTGTTTTACTCTATGTAGTCTAGTTTGCTTTGTTTTTGTACTTGCTTGTGTAATGTTCTTCAATAAAATCCCCAACCAGATCTCTGATTCTACATTTACATTCATCCATGCCCCTAAATCTTGACAGAAAAACCAACTACAATATGGACGCAGTCTTCTGGCCATTGTCCTCTTGTTGTTCAGTCATTGTCTGCTAGTTATTGTTCTGATCATTGCCTTTTTATTATTTAGTTATTTTCATGTAGTAATTCCTATTTTACCATTTTGTGGTCAAGTTTGCTATATTTTATTGTACTTGCTTGCCAAACATATCTCTGACTCTGCACTTACACCCATCTGTCCCTCTGCTGCAACCCTCCTGTTCCATTACTGGCTCTCACTGCCACTCAGGAGGGCAGCCCTCATTCGCACCGGGCTCCTAGTTTTTCACTGCTGCTCAGCAGAGCGGGCCTCTGTTGTCACCGGTTCCTAGTTCATCGCTGGCTCAACCTGCTGCTCAGGAGTTGCCTTTAGTCGCTACCAGCTCCTGGTTCTTTCGAGCTGTCAGGTATTTGTCCTTTAGACTAAATCTTTTGGCCATTGTCCTGTTGTTATTCAGTCAATGTCTGCTAGTCATTGCCCTAATCGTTGTCTTCTTGTTGCTTAGTTATTTTAATTCAGTCGTTTTTACCCTATGTAGTCCAGTTTGCTTTTTTTATGTAGTTGCTTGTGTAAAGCTCCTGATCAGATCAATGAGCCTTCTTTTATGTTCAGCCATCCCTTCAGACTTTGGCAATCCCAATTTGAATTGCATTTATAACCACACATGAATGTGGTTATATCAGTTTGTAAAAATCTTTCCTGTTCATTGTTTTTTCACGTAATGTGAAACTCCTGGAAATTCTGTTCCTGAGATAAATTCATGCCAGAAAAAATTAATAAGCCATTATGCATTGTATGAAGAATAAAGGAAAAGCTATTTCTACTATACTAACATTTAAAAGGTGTTGTTTTCTTTTTTATGGATTAATTAACTGAAACATATGGATTTGCAGTTCAATTTAGGAGGAGTAACGATTAAATATGTGAGTTAGAGAAACAGATACATTCACACTTGCCTCAGCTACTTCTCAAACCACGCATCACAAACCATCTCCCAAAGAGGTGCATGATTAGATAGCAATCTGTCTCCAATGCATCTTGGTAGCATATATACTTGTTTTTTTCATGAATGGATAGCTATGCAATCAGCCAAAGAGGCTAAGTGCAAATTGGATTAGAGATGGCAATATTTAATGTTTAAATTGACAAGCTTAGAGGCATAGAAATGGGATCGTTCTTCTGAAATATTAAAAATGGAGAACTATGATGGTGTTTCACCACCACTATATATAATTACACTCTCTCCGGAGAAGCATGGAGCAGGCACAGCACTAAAATCAACACCAGCCCATGCCCGTCGTACTTCAGTACCATCATTCAGCTCTTGAATACTGTGGGCTCTGTGCATATGAAAGTTATCGTATCAATAATTTAGAGAAGTTCTCTCAAAAGCATGTAATGGATTTTCATGACTATGTTAACATTAGCAAATTCAAAAAAAACTGAAACAGCACTTTAATCTGCATATTATGTTGCAACAAAACATTAAACTACAACTATATGTCCATGTAACTTCTATATATTATAACTTTTCCCCAACATATTTTATGTTGTTTTTTTATATGGTATTTCTAAGCTTTAGTTACATAAAGGAGTAAAGTCTACCATGACCTAAAATTTGCTCCACATCTCTGTTATAGGTAGAGACTACAGATTAAATGGTTATTAAGGACCCAGACCTGGCTTTATCTGGGAGAAGCATAATGCACTGATGTATAGCCATCAGGGGTACCTTTAACTGGTTTATGTAAGCCAGCAATCTGACCTCTCTGGGTCTACATAATGGATTCATTAGGAAGTGTCCTACTTGGGCATCAGCACTGACATTAATTAAATGAATTAAGCAGAGAGCTTCACTGCCACTCAGGGGAATATAAGAGGGATTTAGATTTGTCCACATGAAGAGATTACAGTAGATGTCACGCACACTGTACACAGGTGTAAAATAAAGCCATAAACAAAATTGGGACCCTTAAAAAACAGACACCATTGTATTTAAAATTTGCTATGGTTCAAACTGATCTTAAAATGGATTGGTATGTCTAATTTTTTTTTCTCATCTGTTTACAAACAATACTTCACTGTACTTCACAGACTGTTTTGTCATCACCATCATTATTAATATTATTATTATTGTTGTTGTTGCTGTTGTTTAAAAAAAAAAATACTCCTTTTTATGACACTTTTAATTGTGTTATGATATATCCAGCCTTTCAGTGGACTAGTCTCTACAGCTTAACTGAAGTCCACCTGTGTCTAATGTGTCTAGTTCTCTAGAAATAATTGGGTAAGGCACACACCTGTCTATATAAGGTCTCACACTTTATGTTTTTTAAAAAAAGCACCTGAATGACTCTTATATCATTATACATGTCTGCAGAAAACCAGTTACTGAGCATCACTTTAATTATAGAATCCCTACAGTCAAACATGGTGGTGTCAGGATTGATCCTGTGGGGATGTTTTATCTGTGATGGGGCTGGGATACTCCTCAGGACTGAGGGAAATATAGAGTGATCCTTAGTGAAAATCTTTCACAGAGGTCACAGGGTTAGGCTGGGATGAAATTTTGCAATGCGGTAACAACAACCTTGCTTTGGAAAACAAAAAATGAATGTTTTGTCAAGATTAATTTTTATAAATGTATACATTTTTGTGGTTGTAGCCCAATTTCTTAGCATTAGCCAATGTAGGGATACAGGATTCTTATTTAACGCTCAGTTTGTGCACCAGTCCACATGGGCCATTCTGTGCAGTCTCTGATTGCGATACCTACATAGACTGCATCCTTTAAAGGAATAGTACAAAATGGTTGGGGTACATGTATGTTGCATTGTTCTTGCTGTGTTAAAAATCCTTTAGCCATTGTTTCTCATTCCTTCTGTACACAACTCAGTTAATCCGGACTATGTGAAAAGTCAAGAATGTACAATGTATATCAGATGTTCCTTACACAAGATAAAGACTCAGATAGAGTTGTAAACAAATTACACATTCTAAACATATTTCTTGTGTTAGCAGGTATTCTAACCTTTGAAAAGCATGATCTCTGTGAAATGTAGGAGCAGAGACCATGTATGACTGCTCATAAATAAGCCAAAATTAACCACATGTTTCAAGAAGTCAAAAGGGCACATGAAAGTAGTCTCCACATGCGTGGAGTTATGTCTGGAAGGAATGATTTAGCTAGCAAATCATGAGATTGAAATCATAAAATGAAAAAAATGAAATTCACTTCTAAGTTGTTCATGTTCCTTTCTGCTGAGTTCCATTTCTTCAAATGATAAAAATATTATTTACGCAGCATCACCTACACTATAGGTCTTACAGTAAACAAGATAATATAACAGGCCAGTAGTTCCTGTTATAGAAAAAAGATTTTTTTTTTCTGAGAACAAATAATGGTATATTGACAACAATTTCCTCCTGGAAGATAGCACTAAATTGGGCAGGCACACAGTGCGGTGCATTGTTTATAACTCACTGTCAGGCAGATGGCCTTTTTATTTCTCATTTGGGCCATAATATGCAGCATGACCTGAGAGCTTATATTGTAAACATGTACTGAATAAAGCCACTGAATATGAGCGAGAGTGAAGGCACTTTCTAATGCCTTGGAACAGTGGGCACAGTACGCTGCACTGTACCAACACAAACACTATACACAGCCATGTATATTTGCCCAGGGCCAGGAATGAATACCGAAGAGTAAAGCTCAAACCACCTTTGTGGCTCATAGTCACATAAGCCCTATAGACTGCATTCAAGCGTGATCCTATCACTGACCCTTAACATCTAAAGTTAAGTGTGAGAGACCCTGAGACACTCTGCCACCTGTCAAGCCACATAAAAGACAAGAAGAATACCATGTGTTTCTGTCCACACTGCCCAGATAATGTTGAGTAATGACACTGATATCATCTTTAGAATAGTTGGAATGCAGACGTCAGACTGTGGTTGAGTTACGGGCTAACAAATACTCCACAGTGCCCTGATCTGAACAGCTCTCTATCAAAATAGGCAAAAGTCTGAGTTATCTGCAAGACAAGCTTCACAGTGCAGTGTTGTTTTTATGGTGGTTCTGTCAGTGATGACTAAATGCCAGTCTCCATTCCCACAACTGATAATAAAACACACACAGGTAAAATCTAGAAAGTATATACTGGACACCTATTCTCATAATGAACACAATGGAACACAGTGACAGGATTTGAGCTGAAACTTAATCTCAAAATACAAAAAAACAGAATATGATAAACCAGTTTAATAAATGTGTGGCTATAGTAAATTGTCATCTTTAAAATGAACCCAAAGTCACTATGAGTCAAGTTAAAAGTCAATTTCCCAATAAAAAAAGTAACCAGCTGCATGAGTAACCTGTATATACTGCCCTAAGAGACACCTTTGAAATGTGCAAATGAATATAAAATCTGCTGACTTCTAAGAATAAGTGACTGGCTGCACTCAATTCAAAACTTTTCTTTCTCCTAATGGCCATTCATTAAAAAGGTCCACACAGTGCCAGGCTTTTTCAGCTGGCAGTGAAGTAGTGAGAGCAGACAAAGACTCGGTATAAGGCAACCAGTCAACTAGTGCACAGGCCCTTGAAATTCAGCCTACAGTCTAGGGAGAATTTACAGATCTGGGACAAAGCTAAAGTGCACTGTTTATTTCATGACTCCATTAAGAGTTCATAAGACTTGGCACAACAGAGGATTACTTTACAAAGCAATACTAAGCTTAATTTAGAATATGTCAGGCCCTTTCAACATAAAGATATTTAAATAACCCCTCTCTGCTGTCTGCTGGTGTACTAATTTTAACAATACTATAACAAAGAATGGATTTAAGTAAATGCCATGAAATTTTATCTAATTTGTAATTTTTAAATATGCAGTTAATGTAAATATGTGAGGCAACACCATGTACATACAGTACTGAGGAAAAGTTTTTTTGGTTTTTTTTTTCGTATATTGTAAAACGGTTCACCTTGGCAAAACGTTTATTTTTAATTAGGTCAATAACACAATACTCATACAGAATGAATTCAAATGAAGATATATTCATTATGTAGTAAGTAATAAGAATGTATTTTAAATAGTTGATTTCTCAAAAGTAGGTTTTAATAACACAGGTTTAGTTTAAGATGGCCACAAGCCATCACACAGTAAACTGTACACTTCAACACAAAAGAACAAAAGGACAAAATCACAAGGTCTCATATTGCATTTTTTTAGCCACGTGCACAGATGCAGACAGATGAGAGTTGACTAGTTGTGGCAGAAATGGCACTCGGCAGAAATGACTTCACTTCTGCTGCTCAGGCGCCTTAACACCAAAGTGTCTGTTTTAATACACCTCAAACATCATCCATGGATAAAACCTTGTTTTAACAAGTGAAGTGTGGCAACTCTTTTTAAGTCAAGAGGTTGTTTACCACATAAGGTCATGTCAACAATAATTTCCCACAAGCAAACATGTTTCCTTATCGTCTGCAATTGCATACAATTTTCAGACATGACATTTAGATGTCACCTGTTGAGGCTAGTTATCAAAGGGAAAATGTCAAAGGACTGCAAGAAGCACTTACCTGTGGAAAGTCAACAAATGAACCAATACAGTGATTTTCCCTCAAATGCAATACCTGGTGAACCAAATGTATAAACAGCATTGAGCTGTCCTTTCGCTGAATTAATTTCTACAGTTTTTTGTATGCCCAGAGTAGGGTGATTCTTGGACTTTTTTCAGCACTTTAGTTAACAGGCTGACTAAGCGCCCACAGGCACAGGAACAGCCAACACTTGTCCTTGACAAGTCGGCATTCAGAGCTGGTAACCTTGCACCTGTTGACTTGAGAGGGTACTCCTCCAGAGACAAACAGACAGAAGAATTTTCCCCACAGGGTCATCCGGAGCCTCAGACATTACTTCTGTCTGCAGGCTTGCCAAGCTGAAATCCCATCCACCCATATACTAACACATTTGAAATTTACTTCACCTTTTAAATGAGTAGGCATAAGCAAATCTAGATGGAATGATTGATAAGGCAGCTAGCGATTTTGTTATCTCTGGCTGATCAGAACACGCAGGCTTTTTGTCTGGACACAGGCTTCTGCTGCAGACAGCTGCATAAGCTAATTCAATCCAAACTCCGTTTTTCTCCCTGCACTCCTAAGGTTCTTCCTCACAAAATGGGCTGATCAACAGCCAGTGTTAAAAAGCACATGCTGAAAGGGATCTGTATCCTGTCATACTTGTTGGACGATGATGATGTCATAAGGCTGGCATTAGTATCTTGCTCTCACGGTTCATTAGCAGTGTAAACAAAGGCATAAGCTGACTCTGTCAGTAGAGTATATCTCTCAGTAACCCCTTGACTACTATACAGTGACAGCAAGGTGACATCCAATAATTATACTTCAGAGCAAACAAAGCATAAGAACACACTGAGTAAAGATGACTGAGAAAACAAAATTGGCAAATATTATTTTCTCTTACCCTCCATATGCTCCAAAAGTGAAACTCCTTTTTCTCTGTGGCATCTTGTGGAAAGGGTAGTGCTCAGCATTAGAGAAAGACAGTCAGAGACAGAGAGAAGGACTGAGACAGAGAAGGAGGCATCTCACTGAACTGACAGAGAGTGGCCAAGCCATGTGTGTATGTGTGTGTGTGTGTGTGTGTGTGTGTGTGTGTGTGTGTGTGTGTGTGTGTGTGTGTCCTTTCTCTTCCACTCTCCTAACACTCTGTACCCCTCCCTGTCTCTCTCTCTCTCTCTCTCTCTTACTCACTCCTTTACTATACTTCCCTTTCTCAGTTTCTCTCTCTCTCTCTCTCTCTCTCTCTCTCTCTCTCTCTCTCTCTCTTTTCCTCTCTCAGCTGGCAACAAATAATGGGGTGGGCTGAAGGGTTGGTGCTGACTGCTTACAGTCTCCCCGGTAACCAATAGGTGCCCACTTAACACGCTTACTCTTTTTCAGATTTTCTGTAAACCAGCCAAAAGGAACAGCACCCCGTGTCTTTAGGAAACTCTGCAATATAGAGCAAATGAGAAGTTCACTATGTAGGTAATAGGTTTGATAATGAGAGCACTGACATGAAAAAAGAGAAGTGCCTGAGGAGCAAACAAAAATGAAGGGGTTTCCTAAGGAACTTTTAAAAAAGCAAAAAAGCTCAACAAGGCAAAAGTGAAACTGCTTTATTCCCAGATCTCTTCCCATTTAGTTTGTGTAAAAATAAAATTATAGTGAGGGACAATTATAGTGCGACTTTACACACTCACTACTTTGTAAACCAAACTACACAAATCACTGAAGACATGCAACCAACAGAGGTGCTACTCTCCCTTATTGCTGAGTACTTACAATAAATCAGCCATGGACAGATGGAAGGAGAAACTATTCTGTGTGCTGGGTTATATTGATTCTTATTTTAGCCAAAGAAAGAAAAAAAAAACATGTGTACAGTATATCTATGAGATGTGGGGTGTTAGTTTCCAGCTTGAGTGGCAGCACAGCAAAGCTGAGGCAGTGCTTCTGTCTGGCATGACCTTCAGGTTTCCAATGATGTGCAAAACCTGATTCCCATCTCCTCTCTTGCCCACTCTATGAATGTGGATCTGTCTCTGAAGGCATAAACAATGTGTATCATGATACTGGGATTTGTGTCTGTGGTTTGGAATGGACAGAATGTACCAGCTGGACATTTGAAGAATTATGAGAAAATATTTTAATTAAAACAAACTATTCAAGAAGGAACTAAAGTTAAACACTAGTAAAATTCATAAACTAAGAGTAAAGCCACAACTCGCTACTATGTAGTTTATGCAGTTAGTATACACTGGTTATTCTTAAACCAGTGTTCTTCAAATACTTATGGTACCAATGATATACTATACACTTATTTTTATGTGTATGCAACCAAATCAGAACAGCTGTAACATATTTCCCACAACCCTGGACAATCAGGACAAGCAGTATAGAAAATGAGTGAGTGAACATGGTATTGTCATATTGTCTTATCACCCACCCTTACTTACCAATAAAAATATACCAAGATATAGGCCTTCCTTCCTGCCTCTCATTGGCTGGCCTTTTGTCCTTTTATCAGTGATAGATAATAGGCAGACAGACTTCCAGGAGAAGGCTGGAGCTCAAACCTTTTAGTGATAGGCCTTCCTTTCTGCCTAATCGAGCCGTATCCACTGCACTCACAATACAGGCACCCAAACAAAGGCTGATACTACACTGATACTAAGCAATTTCCCTCAGAATCAATAGTTTTTCTTAATCTGATTTCTGATTCTGATACACACTCAGGAGCTGTGAAACAGCTGATTTATGAACGCAGTCATTTGAGTTTCAAATGTCATTTCTGGGAGAGAAATAATCCAGTATTTCGCACCTTTGTTTAATTTCAAAGTAACCCACAGACAATAACAGCTGTCACAAAAAAAATTCTATATTTCAGATCTCAGAGTGGCTGGCTTCAAATTCCAAAACGACTCACTGTTTTTACACCATAAACCAATTTTATGATGCAAATCATGCAGGAGGCTATTGGCAATTTGCTAGTGTTACTGAAATGTAGTGGTTGTTTACCTTGGCTCCTTTCTCCTGCATGAAATCTGCTCTTCGACGATAAATTACAGTCAGCTCGAATTTGCAAGTCACTGATCAAATGAAAGGATCTGTTTTGTGAAGCTTGACAGAAACAAGAATGCTCATGAGAGAATGATCATTATTTGAGATACAAATAGGCTGCCATTTATCTGTCTGTATAAGTCTTATTCAAACATAAGGGGCAGGTCTGTTCTACAAACCAGTAAACAATGGTGTCCTATGCAGCATGTGAGCAAACTGTGATTTCAAAAGCAGAGCACAAAGACTAACAGGGTGCAGTTGGTGCAGTGTCACATTTAAAACCCATTGTTTATACTCACAGCTAAAACTCTGAAGCTGCAATAAACACCTTCAAACATGTTAACATGTTTATTAAAGCACTTCACTGGTTACAAGTGTGAATGTGGGCAGTAAAGCAACTGTTTATGGGCTTTTGATCCAGGAGCACGAACGGCTCTTCATGGCTTTCCACTGCCCTTTTGAGAGGAGGGTTAATTAAATGAAAATATTTACACTGTCTCATGAAGAACACCTTGCCAAGACCAGGCCAAACATATGAAAGAGGCATGACTGAAGAGAGCAGTGATAAGTTAGACTCTATTTAGAAGGGGGACGGGGATCAAATAAGCAGAGAGGTAATATTCACAAGGGTAATTGTGCTGAAAATATAAAGGAAATAAGCTGGGTCTTATCTGTACTGAGTGTTCTGTTTTCAGCACTCTGCAAAAAAAAAAAAAAACAGCAGCTATACTAAAGCAGAATCCATCTAAATCCATCGCATCACTGAGCAGAGAACTAGGCCAGATCATATGGTGACTCATGCAGGATTGACTCGTTTTTTAAAAGGCTTTAGTTTTATGGTATTCAGCTAGGATTTGGTCCTAACTTGGAGTATGGGGTGTGTAGGGGAGCTCTTTAAAGTTACTTCAAATACTAGTACATATGGTGAGTGTGCCTGTGTTCGTGCAACACTGTGGCCTTTCATTGGGATCTAATTAAAGTGGCTGAATGTTACTGAAAAGGGAAGAACGGCTAGGTTGTTCTCACGTATACATACACACAGTTCACAGGTTCATATTTTTCTACCTGATGCTCACACAAGCAACCCATAGATGCCCCACCTACATATACATTCTTTTGTAGCTATTAGTGATGTCGAGATCCAGCTAATTCAGGTTCATTTTAATGAATCTGTTATCCATAGTATAGCATTGCTTATTTCAAGAGCATTGAAGACTTGTAGAGGTTAAAATATCGTGACTGAGTTCTTGTTTTTGTCTTTAAATCAGATATTTATATTTGCAGCTATAGATCTTGGTCTTTGCATGCAAGGTCTCCTTTTACTAAAGTCTCTTAATAATCTCAGCCAACACATCTATGAAGCTAAAACCTGCCACTGGCAGAATTCATTCTCAGCATGCTGCATGTTTAAACTCAGCCACAATTTCACTTTAGCACACACTAGAACAAAGGGTCAGCTGATTTTATTACCACAAAGTCTGCCAAACCCCCACAAATGCCACACTGGAAAACCTGTACCATCTTCCCTTTTTTCTCAAGGAAATAAATGCTCCTCATATCCTTTGTGCTTAGGTATTCACACTCACAGACGCCATGTCCGTAATTTAACCCCCCACTCTCTCTCCCACACTCAACTATTCACCCAAAAGGGTCATTCAGCTTGTACCTGCTATATTTCCACCATCTACATCTTCCAGATTCCATCTTCTAGATTGATGAATTGCTATGTTTGTGATTCATTACAGTTGTTGCCAATATCTGTGTAAACATTTATTATAAATTACGAAAAATGAGAGTGATAAATTAATGCATCAATCATATCAGTGAGAAATATTTAATTATCAGTGAGGATTTAACAACTGTGAGTACATACCCAGTACCTACAGAAGCTTTACAAATTACATCTTTTGGGAATTAGCGATTGTGTGTGTGTCCTACCCATCCTTAAGTGTTCTCAGTTGCCTCTTTTGTGACAACTGTCCCTTCACATTTCATGGCAATTTAAGAGAATATATGGGAATAATGGGCATGAACTTGAAATTTGATAAATTGCAGATTGGTCTGTATGAAGGCAGTAGATAAAAAAACACTTAAATATTCTTGGTAAAAAAAAACAAAACAAATTTAACTTTATTTTCAAGTGCATCAGTTTTTACTTCAGGTTTCAGGACCTTTACAGAATACAATCTGATCTAAAGAATAGTGAGCATTTCTAACAAAAATGTGGTTGATGTGGCATGCAATATGTTTTATAGAATTCTGTGTTTGATAATCATTGAAGGAGTGCACAGTGGTCATCAATGTCACTTCTTAGAAAAAATATGTTTTCAGTTCTTAGCTAGGGTGGCTTTGGTCCTTTCTTTATAAAGTTTGCATGAGGGTTTTTTTGCCAGGAGCTCTGGTTTCCTCCCACAGTCTAAAGACATGCATGTTAGGTGAATCAGAGATGCTAAATTGCCCCTAGGTGTGGGTGTATTTGTCTTTGTTTCTGTCAGGAAACGGCAACCTGTCTAGGGCATTTCTCTGCCTATGAGTGCTGAGATCAGCTCCAGATTTCCTGGTTAGGTTAAGTCGCTCATACAATAAATAGTTTAACAAACATCAGTGCTATACTAGTAACATTCATGATTATAATATTATTATAATGAATAAATTTGTCTGAATCATGAATTGTAATGGAGCCTCAAGACTGTGATAGAAGGTCTAGGCCTTGCTCTAATTAGCTCTGTGTAACCCCTCTCCCTCTCACACAATAAATAACACAAATAAATAAATAAAAAAAACAGTTCTAGATTATGACTTGATTCTCAATTTGCCTTTAGGGCAATATTCAAATCAATGTACTGTTGCAATAAATCAGTGTACAAGTAGGTTACTATTACAATTAATATTTCAGGCAATGCTGGCCCCCACTGGGAAAGAGTTAAATTGCAGGGGAGCACATAATATTCAGATTGTGCCGAATGTAAATGTAACTATCAAACGCTGAAATGTGATTAACCAAACCGCAAAGCTGACTTAATGTTGATAAATAAATATGATTAATAATGATCACTGAGTCGAAGCAAATGAATAAAAATAAATATATTTACAGGTCTCACCAATGACAACTAAAGCTGCAGCTTCTGTCTAGTGCTATAACATGTTTAGAGGTAAAAAAAAAAAAAAAACTAAATTGCTATTCAAAATTAGCAAGCAATCCTCAGCAAATCATTTGATAAAAGCGACAGACCTACATCACTCCATCTTTGAAGCTTTCTGTCTGAGCTTCCACCACACAGCAGGCCTGCCAGTCTGTCCCGAGAGAACTCTAACACTACCACTAATGAGACTGCACTCAAGACAAGGCATCAGAGAAGGGAGGGTGTGAGGTAAAAAAAGGGGGGGGGAGAGTGAGGGAGTGACAGAGTATAGTAAGAGAGAGAGTGAGAGAGACAGACAGACAGACGCAGACAGAACAAGAAATCCTGCCAAAAGACCACCCAAATTACAGTTATGTCCAGTTGGAAAATGTCACATGAGATATGTGACAATATCTCAAAATTATCCAGTCCAGTACTACATTCATGGACAGCAAGTAAGACATAACCATGTACTTCATTAATTGATGCAACAGCCATGCTGTCTCCAAACATAAGCTTAGATTATTACTAGGTAGACATATTACATACTTCTGAAATATTTATTATGTCTTTGACAGAACATAAATAGACTGGTCCATTATCAATATGTTTGTGCGAGTGTATGGGGTGAGGAGGGGTTGAGTCAATCAGCACACTGATCTACAGTGAAATAAAGTCTTACTTTAATAAGTCATAACATTTTAAAACTCCATAAAACTCAGTGCTGACATAGTAGTTGCACTTCACAGATGAACGGATGTTCCTGAAACACTGGGATCTGATTATGTAATTATGTAATATGTAGGGCTGTCACTATCAAATATATTATTGATTTTATTATCAAAGTATTTGATGATTAAATGAGGTATCATTTTTATACACAGTTTAAACAGCAAACAATTTATTTTACTTAATATAAACAAATCTGCCATAACATTAATACCACCTACCCACTATGTCCCTCTTGTGCCACAAAAGCAGCTCTAATCCCTCAGCATATACATGTACTCAACAAACCCATACAACACCTGGGGCAGTGGTGGCCTTGCTTTTTGGCCATTGACCACATGATTGCAGGTTTGAGTCATGGATCAGTAGGTTACCCTGAGGTACCCTTGAGCAAGTTACCTTTCCAAATACTGCTACCTACAAACAGGATGTATGGATGCCCTCTGCTTCACTTGCTGAATGGTTTAAATAGAAAAAAACGTTCTGTTGTGACCCGAGTGCTGTTGTGTGACACAAAAGTTACTTTCATTTTAACATTGTCAAAAACTTTGTCAAGTTTTTAAATCCACTATTGAGCACTTTTTATTGCCAGCAGGTGATGTTATCCTGCTAAAATAGACCACTGCCAATGCTGAATACTGGTGCCATGAAGGGAGGTACTTGGTCTGAAAGAAAGATTAGATGTGCTGTGGGTTCCCACATGTTTGTATTATAGTCAGATTTTTTTTTTCATCAATTAGTACTAAAGAAGTACTTCTATGGCATTGGACTAGACAATATAGACATCACTTTTCACATGCATCAATGAGCCTTGAGCACACGACCACCAGTTATCCTTCCTTGTACCACTTTTGGTATGCACTAACCACTACTAACCATCGCAGAAAAACATCATGCTGCCACCACTATGTAATGGTGTTGTTTACTTAATTTCCTAACACAAGTTAGGAAAAAAAATAACACACGTAATTAGGAATTGTGGCCAGATAGTTTTATCTTCATTTCACCAGGGGGATTTTGCTTTTCATGGTCTGAGTCATCCCTGCGATGGGCCCTGTGTGCGCTGGGTTGGACACCAGCACTTCCCCGCAACCCCGTTTGGGACAAGCGGCAGAAAATGGATAGATGGATGGATGGATGGATGGTCTGAGTCATTTGGCAGCAGAATGACATGCCTTTTATTGAGAACTAACTTCCATCTAGCCACTCTGCACTGGGCAAAGATTATTGATAAATAAAAAAAAAACCTGCAGACTGTATAACCCAAGACACCTTTAATGTTTAGTCTTTTTTTCTTGAAAGGAAAGCCTCCCAGCCAAGTCCATCAATTACCATGGGAGTTTCCTGAACTCCAGGCCAGCTAGTCCACCGTCTGAGCCGACTGTATTCTCAATTGAACCAACCATCAAATTCCTCTCTCCATCTGAACTTCAGATCAGCTACACTGTAGTGGATCATCTGCATAAGTGGCTGCCACTAATTAAGACTACACCACTGACTCAACAAAACTACCAGAGCTAGCGAACTGAACTTCCAATTACAGACTCTAATGGACCTCTTTTATAGTAAGTCATACTTTAGAACTCATTGCTAAATCTATTTATTTATAAAATGCATTTTCTCTTTCTTTTCTTTCTTGATTATCTGCTGTCAACCAGAAGAGGATGGGTTCCCTTTTTGAATCTTGTTTCCTCCCAAGGTTTCTTTCTCGACTTTTAAGGAGTTTTTCTTGCCTCTGTCGCTCTCAGCTTACTTACTTGGGGCTCAGACCCGGACTCTGTAAAGCTGCGCTGTGACAACAACAGATGTAAAAAGTGCTACATATACAAAAATGACCTGAATTGGTATCTCCATGAATGGCATAGGCTAGGTCAGGGACATTCATCCATGCCTTAGTGGTCTGATGTCCAATACAGTTTGGTGTTTTTCTATCCTAACCCTGTCCTCAAGCACATTTGCTTGCATCTACTATGATGAAGCTAGACAAACTTGACAGAACTGTGGCAAATGTCTCAGTTGATAAATGAAGGTGGAAGGTCAAAGTTTTTTACGTGGTGTTTCAAGTCTAGATTCTACAGCTGTGTGACATAAAAACTAAAACTCTCCACCTATTCTAATAATATGACCTATCACATGCAGGTAAAATAGATCTCATTTAAAATGAATAACGCAAGCTAGCTTTATGTATTTTGACAAAGATACAAATGCTTGTCCAGCTTAGATACAAAGGTACACATTTAGATACAACGGTACACATTTAGCTTGGATGAGTTTAAATATGTTATGCTCTTTTTCTTCACCAAATAACTGTATAGCCCTGGAAGTATGATAAAGCTGCATAACTATTTCTAACTCTGCTGTATGCTATGTGTAGTATTACTTCCTATTTATCTTTCTAGTTAAAAAATTCAGACCTCTGTAAGCTAAGCTATACCATTTAGCAGGATGGCTTCCTACAGTATTTTAAAGGGTTACCAGCAGAGAAGGAGATCGAGGCATCAGTTGGCTTGACTTCTTATTGGAGAGACTCCAGCAACACTAAACTCGGGCACATTCTCAGATGCTACCCAGTATTCTGTGCAGCCTGCTCTGTAAGAAGCAATCTCATATTTTTGTCTCAGGCTCCTGCTGCTCTAGCAGAGCTATCACACAGATTGGTAGGATGCTTTGAGACATGCATGCAGAGTTAAGCACAGATGTAAGCAGCCAATGCACAGAAAGCAATATTTCTGCAAGCACAATGCCCAAGTTAGTGCCTGGCCTGGAAAATTTAATGATGCCCATTAATAGCACATTGCAAAGATACATTTCCAGAGCTAGTATAAACTACAGATGTATTATTTATTTAGTGCTTAAAAACTGAGATATACAGATTGTTGCAATTACTTTATTAATATGACCCTGAAACCCTTGAAAGGCCAAAAATGTTTGAACATTTTAGGGTTAAAAATAATAAATAGTATTCTGAAAATGATTTTTAAAAAAATATTAGTATATGTGGCATGTTTGGCAGGAAATCTGTCTCTGATTTCTGCAGTACAGTTAATGTGCCACCTCTCAGTTTTTCTTTCTCCCTCTCTGATCTCTGCGGCAAAAATCCATGCTAGCATATGCAGGCAGTCTACCTAATTTACAAATGTTTCTAGCAAATCCTACTAACGTGTTCATAATAAGGAGACAGACAGTTGAGCTTTACTCTGGGGAGTCAGCACTGATATGTTAAACATGAACAGGTTTCAAACAGTGCCGCACTAATAGACTGTTTTAAAATTCACATTTGAGGGCTGTAAACATGCTAAAAGGCTGAGGTGTGTGTGTCGGTGTGTGTGCAGTAAAACAACTAAAACCACATTAAAACCACAAACCATGTATGAGGTCATCTCACGACAAGCATATGGATGAATAAAAAGGAAGAGTACAAGTAACGATAACAGAGGAAACTTAAGAACTAACAGATTAAGAAAGTAATAAAAGGAAATACAGTTTGGTCCATATATATTTGACACAAGTTTTGTTTTGTGCCTCTTTATTGAAACATATTCCAATTACAAATATATAATGGACATGATACATAATGTGTAGACTCTCAGCTTTCATTTGAGGGTATCCACATTCAAACTGGATGAAGGGTTTAGGAGTTCCAGCTCCTTAACATGTGCCACCCTCTTTATAAAGGGACCAAAAGTAATTGGACAATTGACTCAAAGGCTATTTCATGGGCAGGTGTGGGCAATTCCTTTGTTATGTCATTATCAATTAAGCAGATAAAAGGCCTACAGCTGATTTAAGGTGTGGTGCTTGCACATGGAAGATTTTTCCATGAACAGACAACATGCAGTCAAAGGAGCGCTCCATGCAGGTGAAATAAGCTATCCTTAAGCTGCGAAAACAGAAAAAAACCCATCTGAGAAATTGCTACGATATTAGGAGTGGCAAAATCTAAAGTTTGGTACATTCTGAGCACTGGTGAACTCAGCAACACAAAAAGACCTGGACGTCCACGGAAGACAACAGTGCTGGGTGATCACAGAATAATTTCCATAGTGAAGAGAAAACCCTTCACAACAGCCAACTAAGTGAACAACACTCTCCAGGAGGTTGGTGTATTGATATCCAAGTCTACCATTAAGAGAAGACTGCATGAAAGTAAATACAGAGGGAGCACTGCAAGGTGCAGAGCATTAAAAAGGAGGAAACCCAGCATCTGGTGATGTCCATGAATTCAAGACTTCAGGCTGTCATTGCCAGCAAAGGATTTTCAACCAAGTATTAGAAATAAACATTTTATTTTCAGTTATTTAATTTGTCCAATTACTTTTGAGCCCCTGAAATGAATGGATGTGTTAAAAGAATTATTTTGTTCCTCACATTTTTATGCAATGTTTTTGTTCAACCCACTGAATTAAAGCTTAAAGTCTGCACTTCAACTGCATCTGAGTTGTTTCATTTAAAATTCATTGAGGTAATGTACAAAATTACAAACAAGTTGTCTCTGTAATACAAAAAATATAAGCAAGGTAGATCAAACCAAAACACAAAGATGACCTAACAAATACTCTTTAAAATGTCTTAATGTCTAAGAAAAAACAGGATTTTAAATCTACCTAAAGTCTATTGTCTATGTCTATGGCTTTATAAAATACTAAAAATGGTTGCAGGATTGGAACAGCTACAGAGAAGACCTAGTCAACTTTAGACCTTAGCCTGGAGCATAGAATATCTAAAACATCATACGGTTAACCGCGGACACATAAGGTCAGAGATACAGCATGGAGTCCTGCCATATAGAACATTAAAAGAGTAATAAACCCTTTCAGTTCTGTATTTGTCAGCTACACTCTGCAAAGATGGAAAAGCAGGTGTGATGCTTTCCTTGTCAAGAGCCATTTTGGGTACAAAATGCAGGCGTTACAAGCTTGACTGACAGTCTCTTTAGTAAAAACAATCAACATAACAAGAGGAAAATGGTCTCAATGACAAGACCAAGATAAACGCGCATATACTTGACCAAGAGGTCGCAGGTTTGAATCCCACCATTGGGTTTCTGAGCAAAACCCTTAACCCCAAATTGCTCCGGGGGATTGTCTCTGTAGATTGGAATTGTAAATTGCTCTGGATAAGAGCATCTGCTAAATGTAAATATGAGTTGAAATGAACCAGCACTCACAACTGTGTATTAATCAGAAAGACATGCTGGCATTTGCTCACTTGTAAGGAGTGTAATGCAAATACAATTTATCTGACCTCTCTACTCCTTTACATATCTGGGAGTGGATCTAAAATTAAAATGTATATTTACTCTCTGATTCCATTATGGAGTCATAATGTAACAAATATTTACACAGTTACGAAAACTTACTTCCCGTGTCCTCCAGGTCTCCTATAATCAAATAATAACTTTTTTTTTATGTTAAATATATCAGTCACTGATATACTCCACACCCCTCCTAACTCTCCCCTGCAGATGAGTAAGATCTTAAAAGAGAAATGAATCACTGTTGACATTGAAATCTGTCAAGTATTCAGGGATCCTTATTTCTTAGACAAATCACAAACTTCCATTCCATCCTAAACTGCATGATTATAACAAAGCAGGCGAAAAATAAAGGAATAGAGGATAAGGAGACCGTAGAAATGAGGCAGAGAAAAGATGGAAGGAAGAAAGAGTGTCCAGGAAACATGGAACAATGAAAATTGAAGACGACACAATCATGTTTGGACATCTTTAGGCCTGCCAGCAGCTGCCAGTTAGTTCTGGCACTCTTTTATCTGTCACCCTAATAAATTGTTCAACAACAGCAGGCTTTTGCTTGCAGGACTGGGCTTTGACTGGAAACTATCAGTCAGCTGCAGACATGTTGCGTCTCCTCCAACCTCACTGAGTCTGTCACTTTCCAACACCATCCAATCAATCTAGCTACAGTTCTATTGCCAGCTGTGATTAGTTTGCCTGGGCACAACTCCAAAATGAAATAATAAATTGCAATCAATTTCTGTGAATGCTTCCTCACTGAGTTTTAAGACTGACTTCTTGGTTGACAGTACTAAGGCTGATTATATTGGTGATCGAGCAATCTGCCTTTTATCTGTTTTAGTTTTAGCTTGATTTTAAAGGTGATTTTAATGGTTATCTTCATTGCTTACTACTCTACTAAAACCATACAGTCACACTAGTGCAAAGCTTCCCCGCAAAGCCTAAAGACTCACTCAGCAGCCCCAGTATTTACAAAGCTGCTCAATTCCTTTTTCTCATGTATTAATTCCTGAAATATTAAGAACCATCATTTTCACAAGCAGGAAATGGCAACAAATTTTGTTTAGCTCATTTGGTTATTATGGCTTAGGTGTTAGGAAACTTAGAAAACTATCTCTTAGCTGATTCAAATTGGCTTCATGCCCATTATGAATCAATAAATAGTTTTAAACACTGAAATAACACATTCACAAGTTATTTATAATGAATAACATTCATGTTTGACTACCAAAATTATTCCAGTCACAGTGGAACAAAACATGGCATATACCCTGTTTGACTTGTTTCCACATTTGAACAGTATGTCTTAACACTCATTACAGCAACGTAAATTTATAGTGACTTTATAGTGACTAAACTGAACACAGTTTAAAATGTAACTCCATGTAAAACTTTTTACTTTAAGTAATAATGAGCACCTTTAACCATATTCATCCAACCTGTTAATTTATTTATTCCTCTTTTTAAGTAACATAATTCTTTTTAATTAATATTTATTTAAAGCTAATTAATAACATTAAATTGCATTAATGTGCATTGATGCATTTCTATTTTAAAGTGCATATTTGTACCTATAAGTATTAATTGTGAAATATTGACACAATGTAAAGGGAAGCCGTTTAAAATTGTGATTGAAAACAAACAAACAAACAAACAAACACAAATATTTTTTTACTTTGATGACAACAAAATGTTTATATACTGTCTATATACTGCATTGCACAGTGTCATAGTTAGAAAGCTATTTATATTCCATGAATTATCTTCATTTTTACTGCAGCTGTGTTATTTTCTACAGTTTGCAGGAGCTAGATATTGGATATGGGGAATTAGTGCTAAGAGGAACAAGAAATACTTTGTTCTTTTTCTGCTTCACTCTTACTCCACAATTTTTTCTTCAAAATATTACACATTTTATCATATAATTAGAATTCTTCAGGTTCCAGCATTTCACAATGACTTAACAGTTTCACAGCACACCAAATAACAACTTGCCAGCTTGTGGAAAAAAGAAAATGTAGTTATTTAGCAAGTTAAACATTTTAAATGTTCTATATTTTGTGGAGTAAAGCCATAGTGACATATCAAGTAAAATGTGACAGATACGTTACATGCTCTCAAGCAACAAAAAACACTAATGTGTATTTGAAGATAACGATAAAAACTATTTGAATTGAATGTCAGAGTAACTATAAGATGAATAGGAACTCGACTTGCATTCTTTGAATGAATCTGAATGTCTGTCTTTGGGGTTCTTCACTGTGTTGACGGTTTCCTCCTGTCCTTTAATGTTACTGTTTGAAAACGGTTTGAAAAAATGTGATTATATCCCCAGATGATAAGCCTTGAACGCAAAGTAGTCCATACATAACTCTTAAAGATTTTTTTTTTTTTTTTCAGTGAGTTGAGATGGAACATTAGCAGCAGTTTCCATCTTTCGCCATGTGCACATTTTTCATTTGGTATGTAATAGCATACTTGAAAATTTGTAGTTATTAGTATCTGTATCCCAAAATTTGGAATCTGGAATTTTGGAATTTGTTAGAGATAATGCTGCTTCTGCAATAGCTACATGACAGTTATCCTGAAGCCTCCATAAAATATATATATTAAAATTAATATTATAAATGCAGCCCATTGAATGTTGGGCAATAATATTCTCAGAGATCATGTTGCAAGAAGCAAGCAATTACCAAAGTGGTTTATTAAAATTGTATTATGTATCATGTATTATTTTATGTAATAGAACATTCATTTAAGAATAGAATATAAGTTCTGACCATTTTAATAGCCCTTAACTCCTTAACTTATGTGGTTAAAAATAAGAGGTAACACAAGATATTAGAAAACTTATGTGTTAGAAATTGCCTGACACATAACCTTTTCTCTAAAATAAGCCAAAGCTTTAAAGATATAATCAGGGCTCTGGAGCAGAATCATAAGAAAATGATTACTGGCAGAAGCAAAGGTACTCTTATTCTGTTTCGAGCTTAAGAAATCCATTATGTGCTAAAATATCTGAAGCAGCACACAATCTGCACTTCCATAAAATTCATTCTTTATCAACAGCAAGCTTGCTCACACAATGTCCATTTGTCCTTC
The DNA here is from genome assembly GCA_017165825.1 of Hepsetus odoe. Taxonomy (NCBI): domain Eukaryota; kingdom Metazoa; phylum Chordata; class Actinopteri; order Characiformes; family Hepsetidae; genus Hepsetus; species Hepsetus odoe. The sequence goes on along the minus strand of CM029385.1, from coordinate 16,079,266 downwards.
GAGCAAAAAAGGGGTTGTTTTTGCCCTTGAAGTTCAGGCTTACCTTACTTCACAAGCTCTATTTTTCCATGACCTGCAAACACTGTAAACATAACAAAATTGCTGGCAGATATATTTTTTAAAATTATAAGTAGGTTTATTTAAAAACATTCTGACTACGAATTACACATGACCTGATGCAAAATGGCAAGAAAGATTAATCCAGTTCCTCGACTTTCTCATTTAAAGAGCCTTTAACAATTCAGTACTGTCATGGTGACCACTGAACCCCAGCCATGGCCACCTGCCAGGCATTTAAGGTTGGCCAGCCCGACCCAGTATCGCCTGTTCACTGTAGTGTGTCTTTTCGCCTAGTTTCTTGGGACAATTGTTTTGATCAGAATAAAGAACCCTGAAGTCTGCCACACACTTGTGCCTCCCTTTCCTTGTAAACATGACAAGTACAAGACACTGTGAGGGCCAATTTAATAACATTTCTATATTTCTATTTATGTAAGAATTTTTTAATCCATTTATTTAGAGGACAAAATTCACAAGATGATCATTTTTTTAATATTGCCATGGCATGACGGAGCTTTGTCTCCGTTATTCTTTGGCTGTCTCACACTAGCACAACTGTCACATGTTTCTGCTATAATCACTAATTCATTACCCCAAACATGCTGTCGGAGCCAAGTGAGCTGAGCTCAGCTTCTGTAAACATGTCAGAACAGCAGTTATCTTTAAACATCTCACCACAATGGCAAAACATCCAAGAATTAAAAAATAAAAAATCAACAAATTGCAGCACTTACTAGCTTCAAGATGTAAGAGCCAATACTTGAAATTATGATCTTCTTTATGATGTTCTTTCAGATGTGAAATTGTTGTGTAATCAGTGATCAGTGCTTTCCAGGTTTAAATACAATATACAGTACTGTGCAAAAGTTTTAGGCAGGTGTGAAAAAATGCTGTAAACAAAGAATGCTTTCAAAAAAGGAAGTGTTAATCATTTATTTTCAGCAATCAACAAAATGCAGTGAATGAACAAAAGAGAAATCTAAATCAAATCAATATTTGGTGTGACCACCCTTTGCCTTCAAAACAGCATCAATTCTTCTAGGTACACTTGCACACAGTTTTTGAAGGAACTCGGCTGGTTGGTTGTTCCAGACATGATTGTGTTTCAACCTCCGTGTGACATTGATGATCATTAGCACCTTGTTTGGTAAAACTGGTTGATCATACACCGACTATACTCCTACAAAATCCCTGACTTTGTGCAAGTGTACCTAGAAGAACTGATGCTGGTTTGAAGGCAAAATGTAGTAACACCAAATATTGATTTGATTTAGATTTCTCTTTCGTTCGCTCACTTTGCATTTTGTAAACTGAAAAAAAAATAAACAATCATTATTTATATTTCTGAAAGCATTCTTTGTTTACGGCATTTTTTAACACCTCCCTAAAACATTTGCTCAGTACTGCAAATCGAGGATCAGCTCTGTGAAAGCACAAAGCTGCAAATAATGTCTATTTTTCAGTTGATTAATCTATCGAGAATTTTACTGATTAGTCAAAACAATAAAAGTTTCTCCAAAAATCTAATTGACCATTTAACTTTGGTTTTTTACAACAAAATGTATGCTTCTGTAAACTGTAAGATTTTACATATTAAACATATTAAAATAGGCTTATTAGGAACCGTTATCAATAATGGTGATTTTATCTTTTCTAGTGTTCCTTCATCCATAATTGTGCCTTGCCTTTAGACTTTGTGCAGTGTATCATTCTGTTTTTTTTGATAATGTGAAGTACCACTACTCTTTTGCAGCCTTGGGTATTAAATTATTGGAATGTACCTCTTTTACAACCATGTCGGACTCCACTGCAACAACCATTTTTTTAACTCTGTTGAGAGCAGTGACTGGAGGCAACCAATGACTGAAGACAGCGACTGCACAGGGACTCTGATGAAAAACATTTTTATAATCCAATAATATGTCAGTTTAGCTGCAAATAAAAAATATATGCAAAACATACAATATAGCTTTAAACATCTATACGTAACATTAAAAATTTTATAAAAAAATAAAACAGTCAGAATTATCTTAATAACATATCATGATGTACCTGGATGCAAGAGAACAATGCAAAACCTTTTATTACTTTAAAACAACTAGCCCCAAAGTAAAATCTAGAGTATGAGATGTGAGAGTAATAACAAAGGCAGGGGAGAGGTATAAGGATTTACACTCTTTCAGGGCCCATTGAATAATAAATAAGAGTAGGTCCCAGTATTCATAACTCTTTAATTTAAAAGAGGTCCCTCCAGGTCCCAGGTGACAGCTCACGTCCTACTGGAGACATACAGCACCCAATTAGTAGCAGCCCTCTAGCTACACAACCCATGGCTGCCAGGATCCAGCTAACAGAGCTGCTGAAGGATACAGCCAGAATCTACTGTATCCCTCTAATGGATAGCTTGGCAGCTGAGGGATCCCACCTCACCAAGCCCTATTCATTCAGCTGTCCAAACAGTTCATATTCACAAACAGCTTGGAAGATATATTGTTGTTTTGAGCACCAAAACACAGGATTACAACTGCAACTGTTTCAAACTAACTTCGACAACATTTTGCTGACTAATTTGAAGTTGAATAAAGAGAAACTTTACTGCAAGTTAAGTCTTAAAAACTCAGTTTAAAAAAATATAAATATAAAAAAAAAGATTAATGTTCATGAACATGACTCAGTATATCACTCTTTCTTAACTTGATTTATAATCTAGGCAAGCTTTATCTTCAAATATCAGAGACTGAATACAATAAAGGAAATGGATTTTTTTTTTCCATTTTTTTGTTTGCTAACTTTCAGACTCAGATAATGTTAGTTACTTTTGATACCATGACAAAGGCTCTAACCAAGAAGTGCAGTTTTAAGCTGTGTACTGTAAAGTGCTCTTTGTGCTGTCCAATGAAAATGACTTTGACTGGATATGGAAGGGCTGAATATACTAAAAGAGCTGAGAGAAACATAACAGAAAACAAGTTTAAGAAGAGGTAATTCCTTTTTAAAGTTTTGAATGCTGCATTATCAATGGCATTAGCCTGAGACTCTGAGAATTTGATGAACTGATATAAAATAACCTCAGACAAAAATGTCAAGAGCCTGTTGTTGGAAATGTGGTTAAAATATGATTAAAATATCAACATTAAACATGTCACACATGTGTGTTCATGTTTTCAAAGAAAAATGGATCAAGGATTCCCAAAAGCATAGCTGTTCTTTTTAACAAGGCAGTGTTAAATCTACTGCATGTTTAAATTGTGCTTGAAATACAGGTAATTCTAGTACTCGGACCTATTTAGCCAATAATTAGAGCAATTTATTTTTTATTGACTCTCCTCTTTGGGTGGGTCTATTAGGGGTAACCATGTAACCATGTATGGTGACTGCAATGCAAAAATAAATGTACATTAAAGAAGTGTAACAATATATAATGATGAACACAAATTATATGGATACAACTTCTTCAGATTCCTTTGATGCTGCTTTGAAATCTTTATTGGATGCATTAGTCCATGGAACACAGCCTACATGTGCTTTACTGTCTCTATTATAATTTCATGACAACCTGCCACATGTAACTCTTGCTAATTTCTCATTTTTTTTTCTAATTTTGTTTTAGCAACTTCCCAAGTATAATCATTACACTGGACTACACAAGTTTTTATTTGTTATCCAATAATTTATTATTTAAAATGTTAGTAGTGACAAACATTGTAGGCCTGATTATGTTCGTACTAAGCAGATTATACAGATTATTTTTAGTAGTCATTGTTTTGTTAGGTTATAAAATCTTTGGATCCAAACAGAGTTGTTAAATAGAAATATCTGGGATTACTGACACGTTTATAGTTAAGGCCATTGTACACTGGACATACAGTGCACAAACCATTATTATAAGTGCACGCCCACTTGGACACTTAGTGCTGACGCACAATTGCTGACTCCCAGCACTGTTTTAATATCTCTGTGCGTGGCGACAAATTCTATTGTCAGAAACAGGTTGCCCTGAAGTACCCTTGAACAAGGAACCGTCCCCGTCACTGCTCCCCAGGCACTTTCAATAGCTGCCCCCTGCTACAGATGTGTGAGTGTATAGGTAAAATGCAGAAGTGTAATTTTGTTGTGCTGTGTACTCACAATGACAAGAATAGTCACTTTCAACAAACATACATATACACTCATATATACACACACACACGTATATATATATATATATATATATATATATATATATATATATATATATATATATATATATATACATACACATACACATTTATTTTCTTTTATCTGCTATGTGATGTGCAGTGGTCTTTGTAGGTACCGTGGTCTTTTAAGACAGCCTTCTTTTTTGGCAGGTTTTGAGGACACATCAACATTTTATTTCTCACCCATAGTTTTCACACAGGTTCCTATGTTGCAAAGTATCTCACAACTGGAACAAAATTTCAATTTTCCATAAAGAGTCAGTTATTATGTATTAGGTTACAGATAACCAACAGCCTTTGTTAAAGCTTTGCAGTGTAATGTTATGACTGTTACAGTTTAGCCCATTTTTTTTATTATGTAAAACAAAAGGTTAAAATTACATTAAAAATGACAAATAACAAGGGAAATAAAGCTAAAGAGCTAAGCTATCCTTTAAAGTAAACCTGCACAATGTGCAAACATTTGAAAGCAACCTAATTGTTCTTGCCAAAGCAGCAGCACAGGAGAAGCAGTATAAACTTTCATTGATTAATTTGTATAGTGAAAGTTTAATGCCGATTGTCAGCAAAGAAAACACTGACCAAGGTGACCTGCTTTGTGTTGAACACAAGGATCTCTTCACAGTGTAAAATAGAGAAAATCTTGTTTCATTCATTCAGAAATTGAACAGAAATTGTTCTTGTTCAACAATGATATCAGGACAAACAAGTCAAACAAATAGTTTAGGGGTTCAGCTGCTACTAATGTTTCCAATAAAATAAGAAGCTCATAATGGTGTATTTTAAATATTGATTAGGTATTTTTAACATTTCATAGACTTTTCAACATATAGCTACAAAAAATATTTACTGAAAAAACTCTTGCATGAAGAAACACTAACTGAATCAACTTGGTGTCAAAGAAAGAGATTAAACAAATTAAATCCCTGATCCATACTGCATACCCTTCTGAACCACTGCTCAAAAGGTCAAAGATGAAAATAAGCCAAAACACAAACACACTCCTCAGTTTGATGCAGCTTTATCCTGATGGTTTTTACCCATTAGAAAAGCACCCCTGCAGCTGAACGAGTCAGCATGGACACAGTTATCATTTACCTTGAGGCTCAGCAGGGTGTCCAGAGGCTGCAAATACGAGGACACAACAAGACTCCCCACGGATTCTATTTTACTACAGCACAACAGGCGAACATGGGGGGTGACGAAAGCAATGGCTGGATCAAAACTCACCCGACAGCTGTTATTCTATAAAGTGTGTTTACACATATGCAAGCACACAATAAAAAATAGAAAATGAGAGAACACATGAATTTGATTTTTAGTTTATAATTTTGCGTCCCTAGAACAACAAATATACCAGTTTCATACAGATAGAGGATTGTTAGAAAAATAAAATACTAGAGTTAGTTAAAATGACTATTTGTCATGGTGAACACACTGCAGAACACAACGTAATTTCTCATTTGACCTGTTCACCAGGTGATGTGTTGGGAAGGAGCAGGCATGTGAGTGATATGCCAATAATAACCAATAATAAAATTACACAAAATATGATTTGCTGCAGTATGTCATATGATCATCTGAATAGCCAAAAAAGAATCCGTGTTGCTTAATGTATATAATACTAAAAATAACTCAGAAGAGCATATTGCGACATATTGTGATGCAATTTATCACAAAAACTATGAATATTGCTCTCTAGTTAGCCCTTTGTTCACAATTTCTGATGTTGCATTTTCCTAATCCTGTCCATCCTCATCACTCCCAGCACAAATCATAGCCAACTCCAGCCCCACCAATGTCCTTTTGTCAGTGCCTTATCTCCAACCCATATAACAATGCTGGTCTCCTATCACTCTTGCTGGTACTTGTCTGTCACAGATAAAGCAAAGAAATGTAAATGTTATTTATTAAATCAAGTAATCAAATTTAATCTGATATGTTTTACTGAGATCAAACTTGTTAGAAGGAACATTATAATAACCAACATAGAGATTTGGTATTTGTAAAAAAATTAAACAAAAAAAACCTTTCTTCCCTATAAACAGGACAGGGTCAAATTAACTTACAGCTTTCCAAACAGCAATAAAACCCAACTGTCCCAAATGATTTAACATAATAAACTACAACCTAGCGACTTTCCCTTAGTATCCTTCATAAAAGATGTGAAGCAGAATATTAGCACCATCTGGGCTGCATACGCGTGCCTGGAGCTCAGGTGGAGCTGTGGAGGGTGGGGGAAAGTTTTAGGTCAGTAAAAACCAGCCATCCCTTAGGCTACAGTCAGATCTTCAGCTTTGCACAGGGCAAGCCACTCACCCTGAAGGTATTCGCTGTGGACAGGCCACGTCAGCCTCCACCAGGCAAGTGAAAACACACTGGTTCTGCCCTTGTCTTCAAACATTTTTGCTCCAGAGAAGAAACATGCTCTCTAAGACCTCTGGCGACCTGACAGTCACGTTATAAAATCCTCCAAAGCATTAAGCCTTGCTTTTATATAGCCTACAGCAAACTCTGCTTCATTTCAGGCCACAGGTGAATACTCATTCTAAAAGCATCTTTTATTCTATATGATCTCAATGCAGTGGTTGCATGTTCAGCACATGATACTTCACATGTGAAGTGATGCTTAACAGCTATTCTGAAACACAACATGTGTCAGTATGTTCACTCCAATCACGAAAGAATCACAGAACCCACTATTGTAGGAGCTCGTGACTTACTTAAACAGATTGTTTCATGAGAAGCAGATGAAAAGAGACATTGCACTTATGCAAGAGCCATAACCCTTTATAGAGCCGGTCATGAGCACAAACAGAACAAAGGGCAGAAAATACAGATATCTTACACATCCAGCTGGCTCCAACGAAAAGATCATTCCTGCATCAGGGGATAAAAACACACTGCCCCTCTAATTTGCTCTCCCTCTCTCTGGCGAGATGGGTTTGGGAAAGGAAAGGAGAGATGAATGAGTGTGCACCCCCCCACCCCCCATCATTTCAGCACTGCTGACAGAAGCAAGAAGGTCTGATGTTTGTGGATTGGCTGAGATGAGGGGAATATCAATCAGTGCTTCTAGCAGGCAGGCTCAAAAAAGGCTCACCATACACTCACACCTCAGAAACAGGAGAGCTCAGGGAAGGCACCCATCAAATACAATCCAATACCTCCCGAATATCAAGAGGCTGCACTAAAACATTCAGGAGTCCTCCACACCTGACACATGACTGACAGCTACAGTAATTCTCCCTTGCTGATCCTGAAGGCTCTGCCTGGGAAGCCTCTGGAGGTCTCCTCCAAAGCTCATAACCTGGCAGTCGTAGGACACACGTTTTATACACGTCAGATAAGAGTCACTAGGGTGTACTTTCATTTTACCTCACACAAAACAGTCGTGACACTGATTGAGCACAGTTCACACACATTAACACGGTGTTTTCTTCACAACAATTGCTCTAACGAGTTGTCTTACCTTCTCGAGGGTCCTGCCTCTGCGTTTCGCCCGATATATCAAAACCTAAACCCTAAACCAAACCATAGCTCTAAACCCAACCCTACACAAATCTAGTACATATTAACAGGTGAATGAAATGTCAGAACACCGTTGTCACTCAGTTTGAGTGAGCTACATTTAGATACAACCAAAAAGCTTTCTCTGCGAGAAATGCGTGTTTTTCTCCTCAGAATTGGTCAGAGCCGAGAGGTAAACGGGTGTACTTGAGTCGAGCGACGAGCAAAAAACCGTTAAAATTTAAACTGAACCTTCACGCGCAAAGCGGCGCGCGCGACACCTCGCCACGAGCGCCACCAACGGAACTCTGAGCAACGGCCCGGGCTTCTCGCGAAAACAGATTAAAGCACGTCTTACACTGTGCAAAGTAGAAAAACATCGAAATAAAGGTCGAAATGCGGAGCAGGTTTAATATGAATCCCACTTACTTTATTCTCTTTGTGTTATCGACGTCTGCAGGGCGAAATTCCGCGAAACTGAGAGCCAATGACGCTTGGACAGGCGCGTTTACAGGTAAAAGAAGATGATTCAAACAAACAAATACATAAAAATGGAGGGAAAGCAACCTAATACGTGGTGCTCAGCGCCTGGCTGTGCGCCGAACAGCTCTCTCTCTCTCTCTCTCTCTCTCTCTCTCTCTCTCTCTCTCAGCGTAGGAGGAGGTGCGCCGCTGTCGGAAAGTAGCAGGATGAGTTAGTGAAAGTGAAAGTGACTATTCTCATCATTGTGAAACGCAGCACAGCACAACACAACGAAGTTCAACCTCTGCCTTTCACCCATACACACTCGTGCAGCAGCGGGCAGCTATGTAAAGCGCCCTGGGAGCAGTGATGGGGAAGGTACCTTGCTCAAGGGTACCTCAGGGCAACCTACTGGTCTGGGATTCAAACCCACAGTCTTCCGATCCTGGGGCCTCGTCCCTAACCACTAGGCCACCGCTGCCCCACCATACACTCCATACACATTGGGGAGGACCTATTTATTTATTTGTTTGTTTTTTCCCAATTGCCACAACTTCTTTACTAAATTGTCCATCAAATCAAATAATTATTGTGCACATTTGGACTGGGTCACCCTGTATTTGCCCCTAAAACATACATATATAGCCGTACTATGTCTAAGAGCAGGTTAAATCAGCGCTGGTTTTTTAAAAGCTGTTTTTGAAGTGATTAACATTACACGGAGCTCCTACACTAATGGTCAGTGAAAACCTTGCATTCATTGTTATATGAGTTTACTTTTGGGAAGTTGTTAAAATAGATAAATTAGAAAGGTGTTTGTTTTAGGTCTTCCCTCAATGCAAGGCGCAGTAGCTTATAATGTAGACATATTTCCCCTTTGTAGGACAGACAATCGCAGCTACATGTTCTGACTCTTATACTGATTCCAGACTTTGTGGTCTCTAAGCCTGATAAAACATTACGTCATGTTCATTTCTTTTTTCTGCCTGTCAAATGTCTCATGATGTGGCAGGGAAGCCCTTGTGGATTCTATGAGCACAAGGGTGTTGAGGGCTTAGTTGAAAGACAGAATTATAGCGTGGCTTTGTGCTGTTGTCCATCACAAATGCATGAGCGAATGAATGACCTTACTCACATCCATGCTTCATGTCTGTTACAAATTTTCTTTTGGTGAATTGTTTAAGACTTTATAAAAGCAAGCCAGTACTTGTTGAAATTGATTTGTCCTGTTTAGGCGAGCTGTGGGTGTTTTTTACATATTCTCCTGTCCCGCCTGACTTGAAATGGGAACACTCCTTGTACTGTAATTGCTCTGTAATTACAGCCCAAACAGAATCTTCTTGTCTTAGAATCTATTAGCTGATTTACTACAAAACATGTATGTATATATATATATATATTTTATGTGTACTATCCAGCAAGCTAATGGACAGGGAATCACATTATCTTCTTTGATAGAATGCACATAAGTCAACATATGCATCTAATTCTTCAATTTAGTTGCGCAAAAATGCCCTTGCTACCTCTCAAAAATGAAGCAACGATGCATTTTAGGACACATCATCACTGCTCTTCAGGCTGGATTAACAGCATTTTGGAGCACTAATATGAGGCAGACAGAAGCTCATACAGGACAGGTTCCCCCTGAAATGTTCCAAGCACACGTCAAGTTATAAATAGAGCTTAAGCTATTGTTTGGGGGTATTGCCTTTTCTCATATTACATTATTATTATGATTTCTTAAACACATAGCTTTCTGTTAAAGATGTTTTTGACCTTGTTTTGTTTGGCCTACAAAATCCTGCTGTTTTAATTGACGTGCATATGAGATGCAACACTAATTGCTCTTTCCACTTTAAAATCTTCTGTGCACTGCATTAAAATCCCTCCCACCCGCTTCCTCTGACATTTTGAATACTAAAGGTGCACTCAAAGGCTGTAATTCCTACAGATCTGAGTAAAGTACCCAAATGGAGTTCTACAGAGCCGTTCTTTATCGTGACATTTTTGCTGGAGAAAGAAGAGCTTCTGTGAAAACACCAGTTCTCCTTGAGTCAAAGCCTTGACTCACAAATCTTATGAAATGCTTTAGATCATCTAGAAAGAAAAAACAAGGACTGTAGTTCCTGCAATAGAAAGCACAGGAATAGCTCATAGTTCCTCTTAGTTTACAAACAGCTTTGTAATGTACAACTAGCGCATATTTCTACAGATTTTGTTCCTTGCAATTCCTTTGTCAACATTGTCTCTTCTCCTTATTCTGACAGCTGCACTCTATTTTCACTCTAAACTGAAATTTCCTGGGCTGATCAATTCTGTCTGGATGTATTTGCAAAACCATGTATTTCATCTTAGCCTTACTGTCATCTTCATTTTTTGTTCCTGGATGTATTCTATTTTCCAGCAGTCCAATACCCAGCAATGTCAAAAACCATCAGGTCTTCAAATGTGGGCATGGCCCAGTTCATCACAGATAATGTCCTGCTGTCACACCAAACCCGTTCCAGCAGTCTCAGCAGGTCGCCTTTGGTTTTAGGACACAAATTACAACAGGCCTCTTGTCAGGACAGTCTCTTTTCAAGCCACTCTTGAAATGTGCAATATGCCTGTCTGTTGCCTAAACTTTTACACTGCTTTTCCCATCTCTCTAAGCCAGGCAAAATGTATAACGAAGAAAAACAGGCTCTCCCTGTTACCACAGCTTTGATTGACTTAGCACTGCTGTAGGCCACTGAGGACACATAGAAGCAGTTCAGCACAATCCTCAATGAGACTGATCAGAGCAGGAGAGCGATCTAGCAGTCCATTAAGCTGATTCAGTCCATCACGAAGACTGAGAGTGCACTAAGCATCAATTACATAGAGAAAGCATATAAGGGCGGGCTTGATTTAGCAGGGAGACACACAGTACTAGGCCCAAGAGACACGGACTGAAAAATTATTAAATCTAATTTTGCTGTAATGCACGTGGTTAAACTATTTTAAATCAGCACAGCCAATTTTTACTTTTACAACTACAAGTTACCTGCAGTAAATGGGGCTGATGCTGGTGGTGGTCTAGTGGTAGGATACTCACCTATAGACCACAGGGTTGTAGGTTTGATTTCCACCTCCAGCACCTACACCATCCCTTAACCCCATGTCGCTCCAGGGGACTGGGGGACTGCCCCTGTAATTAGGAACTGGAATTCGCTCTGGATAAGAGCATCTGCTAAATGCTGTAAATGTAAATGTAAATGAATGAAGGTGGAAGTTTGTATGGAGAAGTCCCTAGAGATTCCCTTTTATTTGAAACAGGTCTCCTTAAAAGCACTAGTCAGCCAAAAAAAAATACATTGGGCCACCAATAACTGTCTTCAACCCAAGGGGAAAGTGACCAGGTAGCCTTGAGCCATTGTCTGAAAACCATGTTATATAATGAATGGTACAGAAGTATTCAATAAAACAAGCATGCAGAAATTAGGAAATCTAAATGAGTATAAATAATGCATTACATATTTGCATAAAAGTGTTACAGTAAAAATGTATCACTGTGCCCAAAGGTATTACCCTACAGCAATGCAGAGTACAGAATGTAACAGAATGTCAGCAAGAAGCTTTTCTGTCACCAGGCTTTCTTGGTTTAGGTCACTTGCTGGGGATACAGCTCGAGTTCTGTAGCCAAAAAGAGCAGCTGCTAATTGCCTGTAATGTTTGCAGCTGTGCTTCCTTACCAGCCCTTAAAGTGCCATGATATGTTTTTTTTCTGTTTCAGAGCCACTTATATAATTTCTGTGGCTTATAAAACTATGTGGACACCTTCTTATAAAACCAGTATGAGTTTGTTGGACGTTCCCATTTACCCATGGTGTTTATGGCATCCAATAACTGAAACGTAGAAAACTGTTAGATTACATGCTGTATTTCAATTGCACTGTAATGATTTGCTGCACTCCTTGTTAGTAGAACTGGTAATGATAAGCATCCCTACCTGTCACATGGGAGAACGGGGTTTGATGGGGCGGATCTGCTTTCATCTATCACTGTAACCTGTTCCACCACCCACCACCATTGTAAAGTGCCTTGGGGCAACTGTGTTGTAAAAGGCGCTATATAAGAATAAATTGAATTGAATTGAATTGAATTGAATTTGGGGCATTGGTGGCCTAGTGGTTAAGAACTTGGCTCCAGGATGGGAAGGTCATGGGTTTGAATCCCAGACCAGTTGGTTGCCCTGAGGTACCCTTGAGAAAGTTTCCATCATTGCTCCCCAGCCACTGCTTATGGTTGTCCGCTGCTGCATGATGTATGTGGGTTAAATGTAGAGGATGCATTTTGTTGTGATCACTTTCACTTCAGTGTTCACAGTAAATTCCTGTACAGTTTTCTCATTGCAATCTCAGATATTGTAAATGGTGTTTTGTCCATTTTTTATGATCCAACAAGTGCATTCAAAACCTAAATACCTATTAATAAACGTATTAAGTAGCTTCTAAGATATTTAATTGTAGATACTCAGATTAATTTGACCTGACCAATATAACTCTAATATTTGAATTAATATAGGTGTAAATAAATAAACATTAATCAGACTAAAAGGCCCAAACACAGTGAAATTTCAGTTTGTTGAAGAAGGGTGGTTTTAACCTTTTCATAAACCAATCAAAACACACAAAAAAATGCATCACATGAATTATTCCAAAAGCTTTTTTTGTTCTGTTCATCATTTTGTGCATGCCCTGCATTGCTATGTAAGTCCATGATGTACGTTTCTCAGAATTGGGCTTCTGCAGGGAAAACTAAGCTGAAAGAGATTAATATTATTGAACAACACAGCAGAAGATGCTAACACAGCAAAACATGCCAAACAAAACTCTCAAGGAGGACAAATGCATGATATATTCATTATACACAGCTGTTCTGATTAAATACACCAGCATCCTGGGATATATAAGATCAAATTCCTCAGATGGAATAATTTCAATCAAAATTACTAAAAGTGTGTATATAAAGCTAGCCAATGAGGCCTGTAAGGAAACAAAGAAATAAAAAAAGATACATGCCCAAAAAGGTAGACAGCTGTTATAATGGATGTAGAGAGGGTGAGTAAAAATATAACTGATACAATCATTCAGTTTTATGCATTTGTTCAGTGAAATGTTTAAACTGATTAAATCCTACGGTGACATTTTTGTGTGTAATTTTGGTTAAAAAATTACAGGTTGCCACTGAGCCACTTATATTCACCGATGCATACATTGTTCACAAATTAAGCAACCCCTGTATGCATTAGCCAGACTTTGGTATGAGGCAAACTGCCTAATCATCACCCATTAACAAAAGACTAATATTACATGTTATCAAACCCTTTTTGTAAGCATTGTTGTATTTTTGCCATTTCATCAAACATTGCATAGCCTTTATGAGAGTCATCAGCAGAATCTTACTCCTCTTCTTCCTCCAGACGCAGACATAATGGCTGCTTTTGTAAGATGATGAAAGCCATTGATCCATCTTTGCCTTTAACTTGATGTTAATCCCTCCAAAGCAGCCGAGACCGACACCGAGTCCGGAACACACATCAAAGACCACCCCCCCTGGAGTGGTTCTCACCAGCAAGCGTCCCACTGCAGCAAATACACACACACAAACACACACACACACACACACACACACACACACACACACACACACACACACACACACACTCATTTATTTCAATCCAATTCCCCAGCTCAGATCTGTGAGAAGAGAGTGAATCATACCTCTCAGGCCTTTGTGGCGCTCTTGGGTGCAAACATTATTTCTGACTCTGTGCAACTCCTTTATGACTCTGTTTTTTTCCAAAGGGCTGCAGAGCATAAGGAAGTACTCTGTAATAAACATAAGGCAATTTGTCTAAGGAAGTGGCAGGGACAGGAGGGCCACTACAAATTGTTCTCATAATTGTTGCCATCTAGCAAGCAGAAAGTCACCTTGTTTTGTCAGGCCATCCTGTTATTATCGGCAAATAATAACAGGGGCAAACATGCACTGGCAGGCCGGCTGCCACAGAGCCTTCTCCCAGAATGGGAGGAGTGTGCCAGGCACATCAAACCATACAGGACCCTTGGAGCATGAATAGAGAAAATAAAGACAGTATCGTCTCCCTCCTACTCCTTTCATGTCTTTGAGTCAGATCCTCTCAAGCACCACTTAAAACCAAATTCCTTTCCAAGCAGGAGCAACTGAAAATGAAGCAAGCCAAGAAAGGCCAGCCTGGTTCAATGTATATTTTATGAAAACAGCATTTGCACCATGAATTGTTCATGGAGGAAAACAGAGTTGGAAGTTTTTCATCTTTTTAATGGCAATGGTTGCTCTTCATAACACAGGCGGATGCCCCTATAAGAGCAGCTGCAATATTGCGCTTTATCAATACTGGTTATGTACTATATGTATGAGATTAAAAGAAGCTTGCAAAGACTAAGCTATGTTTAGCTCAGGTTATTAACCATGAAGATGGCCCAGCTGCCATTCTGCATCTGTCTTCAGCATCAGCGATATTCATCAATTTCCTTAACATGATCTCATCAGCTATGGCTGGATGTTTACTTGTGTTGAGATTTTTTCCAGCTTGATTTTATCACACAAATATACCACATATATGTTGCCAGATTACAAGGCCACCTCAAAAACACTGACGTGTATCTCAGGTGTTGTAATTAGTGAGGGAAGTCATCATAAATTCATGCAGTGGCTGACATGAACATCTGTGTGAGACAATGATTGTTTAAACAAATCCAATAGAATTGCCATGAATGCCTTCAGCTGGAATTCAGCGCAGGCAGGACAGTCTGTTCCTTCTCTGTACCATGAATATTAAAACAGCATAAAATATTTAAATGCACACACACACACACATGCAGACACACTCACAACTATGTCTCAGTAGGATCTGACTTGAAATTCCAAATATAGAAGAGCTAAAAACCCATCAAGAGCAACACAAATAACCCAGAAGTTCTATAAATGAATCATTAATTTCCAAAGGTGACCAACAACTTTACTTTTTTTATATTTAAATCAAGGGTGGTGGTGGTAGGATACTTGCCTATGGACCTATGGCTCAAGAGGTCCCAGGTTCAAATCCCACCTCTGGCACTACCATCACTGGGTCCCTGAGCAAGACCCTTAACCCTGAATGCTCCAGGGGGACTGTCCCTGTAATTAGGAAATGGAAGTCGCTCTGGATAAGAACATCTGCTAAATGCCTCAAATGTAAATGTAAATCAGCCAGGCTCATGGTCACTCTCTTACATGTTAATATGTGAAAGATTATCCTCATAACCTCATTATTTTATAACAAACCCTAACAAAAAGCTTTTTCACAGATTAGTTTTTTGACACCTCAGTGACTTGTTTGTAATAAAATGGCTGGTTCATGCCAGGTACCATGTGAAAACTCTTAAAAAGGCTTTGTACATGTATTGTCACACCATTTCCATCTCAAAGGTTCCACAGAGCAAAATGTTTATTCATCCATATTTTTGTCTGTCTTGACTTTAATTACAGAGATATTATGCTGATGAAGTTCTCTTCATGAATGATGATCTCTCAGGAGTTCACGCCGCAGGAAAACTGCTGGATAGAGTGGTAAAGGGCAGTCCAGTGGGTGGGGAGATCCATCTCTCAGCAATCTAGGTCAAGATGTCTCCAGATGAACCTCCCTCAGTATAAGTGAGTAAGAGGGAACCAATTTAATTAGAGACCTGGGAGGATAAACCTCACCACACCTCTCTGCTCGGCTCATTATGCACACAGCACCACTCATTTCATGGCCTGCTATGGCCTAGGGCACATCAATGAAATGCTTTTTTCTGTTGCCAACTTATTTTCAAATAAAATAGAAAATACATACATATATATATATATATATATATGTGTGTGTGTGTGTGTGTGTGTGTGTGTGTGTGTGTGTGTGTGTGTGTGTGAAAGCAAAAGTGAAAGCGACTATTCTTGTCATTGTGAAATGCAGCACAATGCAACACAACAAAATTCAACCTCTGCGTCTCACCCATACACATACGTGCATTAGGGGGCAGCTATTGAAAGTGCCTGGGGAGCAGTGATTGGGACGGTACCTCGCTCAAGGGTATCTCAGGGCAACCTACTGGTGAGGGAATCGATCAATCTTCCGATCCAGGGGCCAACTCCCTAACCACTTGGCCACCACTGCCCCAAAGGCAGCGCTGCCCCTAGATGTCCAGTTTGAAAGCATTTGAGGGATTAATAGTTTTTTGAGGGAAAACCTGTTTGCACGATCACTTATGTAAACGAATGCATTTGAGCCTTTTTCCTCACATTTTTCACCTTAGTAAATACATGCTATGTAAATACCCTAGATTCAGGAATTTGCACGCTGAGCTCAGCATCTCCCATAATTAGTTTTTGAAACAATCAGGAAGAATATCACTGAATATCAATGAAAATCATCACATGGCCTACTTATGTATTCATTACCACCTCTCCAATGAAGCTAAACTGAAAAGCAATTTTCCATGCATTCAGTCAAAGTGTGTACATTAGTAATGCAGTGCAAAATATGGAAAGCTGAGGTGAAAATCCATCTGCACCCCCAATCACTTGCAATTTGTCACTCTGTGTCAAAAGTGCAAGATACCAGATGACATTCTGATGATTATAGTCATTATGCAGCTGGCTGTGTAATAAGTATCAGCTTGGAAAGATGTAAGTAACAATCAAATGGCCTTCGGAAATGACACTGGTTGGAACATCTGCATTAGGCCGACAACTGGACGAAGAATGCTCTGGCCAAAACAGGCAAGTTGTAACTGTAATCCCCACTTGTATTTAGTCACACTAAAGGAACAGGACAAAAGTGGCATGGACAGGGGCAATGCATTCTTCTCCTTTTTAGTCTGTCCACTTCAAATTCAGCTTTGATCTTTTGAGGCCTGGCAGGGATCAAGCAATCCCAAGCTTTTCATCTGGATGAACCCCTTCTGCAGAGGGAGTCCTTCAGAAAGTAATTTACCATCAGCCAATGTGATTCAGCCTGGGGCTCTTTTATAACAGACTTATAAAAGACTGTTCCAATATCTAGTAAATCACACATGCAATAGTTAGTAGGCTTCGGTCTCAGACATTAGGCTTTTGCCAAGCCAGTGACATCTGGAGAACTAAACTGAGATGCAGTGAAGCTGCTGAGGTGTATGAAACTGCCATGTACTTTAGAAAACATACTATACAGTAAATTTTTGTTAAATTCTGTTAAATGGTTACTGAAGGCAAAATTCCAAAATTAATAAATGTTCCTGTTTTTTTCATGTCTGTGAGTATAAGATTATTAATATTAATTAATATTAAGTATCTGAGCATTCCCTTTGCCCCAATTGTGGATTAGATTAGATTAGTCTTTAAATACTATCAACATAATATAATCAAGTTTTTAATAGTTGTCAAGCTTAATTTCTTTCAGACCTGCTGTATATGGCAGTTTGTGAAAATGTATTACATTTTTAACATTTATTCATAACATTAATTCAAAGATATATTTTATAGTTAAATATGTAAATATGCATGTATGCAAGCATAGGTGAGAGAAATGATGCCTCTTTTTGGTCATAAATCTGGGTTTCCCAAAACGAAAAGCATTGTGAACCAAAACAGATTTTTATTTTGACAAACAGCAGATTGCAAACATGGTATATGTACATATGTATATTTATGTGTTGGCCCTAAGGAGACATAAACAAAAAAATATAACACAACATAATTGTTCCTGGTTTGTATTTGTTTAATTAACTTTGTTTTCGATTATCAAATAATAAGTTACAAAAATGATGAGCTGTCCAGAGGGAGGCATATCTTGGCACATTCATTGATTCATACCCCTCCTACCGTCCCTACAGTGTACTTTACACATATTGAAATAGTTTTTAGGATGTTAACAACATCAACATAATAATGACGACATACAAATACAGATCTCCGATGATTGTATTCCAAAAGTACTGAATGTTAAATATTTTGAGTATTCTAACACTTTGACCCCATGGATTCTTCAGTGTTCATTACATTAATGCAGTCTCCACATTAATGGTTATGTGACTAATTGTGCTATGAATGTAAAAAAAACAAAGGTGTTAAATGTATGTGCTGTACATACATGTGTATACACACACTCATATGAGTAAACATACATTCATATGAGCATCTGAACATCTTCACAAAACAGAAGGCTGCACGCAACAAGTATGGATGTATATCTCATACACAGCTAATGCCTAATGATATGCAATAAATAAACAAGAATATCTCATATTATCTCAGCAGTGTGACATTTTAAATATTTTTTGTTATTTAATTTTTCTGTTCACAAATAGGAAAAGAAATGTAAAAGTATGTATAGTGAAATTATTTTAAATGGATATAATAAACTTGGAAAATGGGAAAACCATCAAACTCTTCCCAGCCCAGTTGCAAAATGAATTAATTGTTCGAATCTGTTATGCCAGAGGTCTTGCAGCTAGCACTTGCCTTCAGAAGCCATCATTAAACTTTGTCATAAGCTTTATGTTTTCAAGTATCAGCAAAACACTCTTTAAAATGTAAATGAAACTGTTTCCAAGTTTCATACTGTTGAATAATTCAGCTTGAGTTAAAAGTAATAAAGGGATTCATAACATCCTCAAAACTGGATTCAACACAAATTCAAAAAGGCATTGTTCCAGAGGTTAACCACACTTTGGAGAAATAAATACTGTTCCAGTTCTGTTTAAAGAATAGAAAGGATGATTTTATCCACAGTACTTTAGATAATATTGTAGTAATAAAATGTTTTTAAAACACTATGAATAAAACAGATCTTCAGACATTATGTGGAATGGTGTAAAAAAAAGCATAATGTGATTTAGCAGTGAACAATAGGGAAGCAACTGAGAAGTGCTCATAACCACTGCCAAAGACAAAAGTTTGCTCTTCACTCCAAAGCACAGATTTTGCAGGGTGAGTGAATGCACTGAAATGAACCAAATAGAATGATAGTAACCCTAACACATGTAAAGACGTGTACACTTATTAAAATGCAGTCTACTTGGCTGGCTCATGTTTAAATCAACATCATCACATCATAACGTAAAAACACAATCAAGTTTTTAGGAGAAAATATTGGCTACATACCCTCTGACAAAAGACCAGTGGAGAAACCAATATCCTTCTCAAATACATCCCAAATATACAGCAATCGGCCACAATGTTTAAACCACTGATATGTGATGAAAAAACATTGATTACCTATTTAATTACACCTTTACTTTCAATGGGTATAACAGCTAGCAGATGAAAGCTCAGCTGTTAAAGTGGTTGTGTTGATACAAAGAAAAATGGGGAAAGATTTGGGTTTTTAAAAGGGCAAAAGAGTGTTTTCAGTATGGAAAACACTCTTCGGAATCGGAATTAAATATCTATAAAAAGTGGACCAAAGAAGAACAACTGGCAAACCAGGTATGGGGTCATGGGCAACCTAGGCTCACTGATTTTTGTGGGGAGTGAAGGTTTGCCTCACTGGTCCAGTTTTAAAGGAGAACTGGTGCAGCACAGACTGCTGAAAAAGTTTCAAGTTGGCTATGACAGAAAGTTGTGAGAACATACATACAAAGCTTGATGTGTATGGGGCTGTGTAGCAGCAGTCCAGTCAGAGTACCAATGCTAACCCCTGCCCACCATTAAAAGCAATGTAACCTACAATAGTCTTGGCATTCATGTGAATGTTACTTTGACATATACCACATACCCAAACATTTTTGCAGCCAAACTACCTCCTTTGCTGGCAAAGGCATTCTCTAATATCAGTGGTCTCTTTCAGGGGGATGATGCATGCAGCCATGTATCAATCTGACTGAGTATATGTATTGAACATGTCTCATCCATGAAGATCCCATCTTCAACCTATAGGTTTTAATTGATTTGCTCCTAAAATGTGCAAGATACCTCAGTGAGGTCAGAGGCCTACACACTATAAGGGAGATTATTTTTATGTCATAGCTGATTGTTGAATACATGGGTATAAAAACAATTTGGAGTCAACCAAGCATTGACCACTTGGCTGGTCAACTTCCTCTGCTGAATAAATGTGCCTATTCATTGCCTTAAATTTCTAAAGTAACTTCTCTGAGATTTTATGAACATCCACTGGGTCAGTTTAAACAGAGTTAAACAGAGTTAGCAGAGTAGAATGCAATATTCAGAGCTGAGAGTCTGCCCCCAGGGCATTAAGCTCATCTGGGGCATATTTATCTGAGTTTTGCCGGAAGCCCGCTGAGATTTCATCAAATGTTCGCCCCTTGGTCTCGGGCACCTTGAAGTAGGTAAAGATGAAAAAGATGAGCAGCAACACAGTGAAGATGATGAAGACATATGGACCTGTCAGTTGCTGAGAGGAAGAAACACCAGAGTAAGGTTTGGCACAGCTGAAATCAGACTGGCAGCAAAAAGTACATAATTCCATTCTTGTTTCCCATACCTCTACATACTGGAAGCACATTGCTATTATGAAGTTTGCAGTCCAGTTGGAGAAACCAGCAACAGCAATAGCAGAAGGTCTTGGGCCCTGACTGAAGAGCTCAGCCACGATAAACCACGGAATGGGACCTGGCCCAATCTCAAAGAATGCCACAAAAACAAAGATGGCCACAATACTGACGTATGAAAGGTCTGGAACTTTCTCCTAGAAAGGATTGCATGAACAAAGACATGAGTTTATGTGTGTATTCAAACAGCATTCTCAGAGGAGCAATAAAAGAACCATTTTTGTTTCCTGAATAACGATTTTTGTAAATGCGAATTGGGAGATTTAATGCATATATGAATTTTTAGGCATATAGGAAACCATTCCATAATGTAAAAGTTCTTTATCAACACAAAGCTTCTTTCAAAAATGTTTACATTATTAACAGATTTGTGGTTCTGTGGTTCTGGGTTCCTGAGTGAAGCTACCCTAAAAGCTTTGGCCCTTTCCTTAACACATCATGAGTTCAGTCTTGGCAATGACTCAGCCATCTGAGAGAAAAAGCCACCACCATCCAAAAGAGCAAACTCCAAGAGGATAACTTGTCCTTTCATTCCTATCACTCAGCAAGTTCTTAACTGGCATGTGTAAGATGACAAATAAGAATCAGCCAGTAGTCTTCCTCTCTAGTTACTGGCATTAACACCAGTTTGGAAAGGTTTAGAAGCTTTTCAAACTAGCTTTCACATTCTAACTTTACTTTCCCAGTAGCACTTTGTGATGGGACAGACAACTAGTTGTATCCATTCAAAAGTATTCTAAGGAACATAAAAAAAGACATCAACTGAATAAGTCCAGTATGCACTCACAATCAGTGCCATTGAAATAGTCATGACCACAGCAGAAACAGCCATTCCCATCAGCCCAATAAGGTGCAGTGATCTTCGTCCTGCTCTCTCCACCACAAACAGCTGCAGAGACATATGAAGTGTAACACATTAAGTGATGATATTCTTGAGAAAGTTAGTTAGAAAAAGTTGCATAAAATAAATGAACAAGCTGTGCCTAATCATGTTCACTAACATCTGCAGGAAAATCTTAGTTAACATCAAGTTCTCAGCTACATTAGATATTAGATTTTTAATACAAATCTTTGAAGCACTTAGTGAAGACTGTGGTCTTCAGTACAAATTCAAATTTACTAGAGCTGCAGCTAAGTTAAAGAATACACCACTTACTGATACTATTGTGAATACTGTGTTCACGACCCCAGCACCGATGGTGGCATACACAGGATAAGCCACTTTTGCTTTGCTGAATATGCTTGTAGAATAGTAAAAAACCTGCACCAAAGTAAAATTAGACATGTTTAAGAAGCTTCCAAACACCACAAGTTTAGTGAAGACTGTCTGATCACATTATGAATGAAGTGACAGCAACCCTAGTACTTAAGTTCAACTAGCATGATCATAATCTTAGATAAGCTTTGTTATTCGATAAGGTTCTCCACCTTTCTGAGACACAAATAAAGCTGAATGTAGAAACGTAACTCACAGCATTTATGCCGGAGAATTGCTGGGAAAGCTGCAGCATGACGGCAATTAAAAGAGGCTGTCGGTACAATGGAGAGCGGAAAAGCTCTGGAATGGTAACCTTCTTCTCCCTCATCATCTGTCGGCTCTCTTCCCTCATCTCCTGGATGTCTGCTCCCACATCATCTGTGCCCCGCAGCTTCTTCAGAACTACAAAAACATTTCCACGGTTACACACAACCTGCTTGCTCAGAGCTAAAGTCTCATACACCTGTCAGAACAGAGGTACTGAGACCATGTCTGGCCAAGTTAGAACGACTGAATGCAACAGCTTTAGAAGCTCTCACCGCTCTTGGCTTTATTCTCTTCCTTCTGATTGATTAGCAGGAAACGAGGGCTCTCAGGACAGAAAGGCAGAAGGGCACATTGAATCAAGGCTGGGATGAAGGTGAAGCCTAGCAGAAAAGGCCACAGAGTATGATTTCCCATGATGGAGTCAATGCCAAAGATCTGCAAGGCAAGAAAGTTACAATAAAGCAATTCAGTCAAAGAAACCAAAATAATTAAACTAGCTCAGTTCTTTCTTCTGCAGGCTTCCTAAAGAAAGTTGACTCATTAGATATTTAAATCATAAAAAATACATGCAAATGGCAATTGAGAATAAATGGAAATCTATAAAAAAAAAAAAAAGATTCTCCTAAAACAGGACATTGATTTTATGGTTTAATGGACCCATATCATTCAAAAAATAACATTTCCTATGTTAAGAAGTATATGATAGTATATCAACATTAAAGAACACTGCTCAAAAGAATTAATAAGGAACACTTTTTAATCAGTCATAAGAAGTATAGCATCAAGTACATAACAGTATAGCATCAAGTCAGTTAAACTTCTGGGATATTGATCTGGTCATTTCATTAGCAGAGGGGGTTGTTCATCAGTGTCAGCAGTTTCGTTTTTAATGAAACTAACAACAGGTGCACTAAAGGGGCAACAATGAGACGACTCCAAAAACAGGAATGGTTTTGCAGGTGGAGGCCACAGAAATTCTTTCCCTCCTCATTTATTTGACTGCTTTTCAGTAGTTTGTATTTGACATGAGGCAATACCTGGACCCTACAGAGCTTGTACAGGCAGTTCAACTCCACCAGGATGTTACATCAATACGTACCATTGCCAGAAGGTTTGCTGTGCCTCCCAGCACAGTCTCAAGAGCAAGGAGGACATTCCAGGACACAGGCAGTTACTCTAGAAGAGCTGGATAGGGCCGTCGGAGGTCCTTAACACATCAGCAGGACCAGTATCTGCTCCTTTGTGCAAGGAGGAACAGGATGAGGACTGGCAGAGCCCTACAAAGTGACCTCCAGCGCGCCACTGCCATGAATATTTCTGACCAAACCATCAGAAACAGACTTCATGAGGGTGGTCTGAGGACCTGACGTACTCTAGTGGGCCCTGTGCTCACTGCCTGGCACCATGGAGCTCAACTGGTATTTGCCAGAGTACACCAGAATCGGCAGGTCGGGCACTGATACCCTGTGCTTTGAGAGCAGGTTCACTCTGAGCTCATGTGACAGACATGAAAGGGTCTTGTGAAGCCGCAGTGAACATTATGCTGCCTGCAACATTATTCAGCATGATTGGTTTGGTGGTGGGTCAGTGTTTGTCTGGGAAGGCATATCCATGGAGGGATGCAAAGACCTGTACAGGATAAATGATGGCACCGTGACTGCCACTAGGTATCGGGATGAAATCTTTAGACCCATCGTTAGATCCTTCTCTGGTGTAGGGGGTCCTGGGTTCCTCCTGGTGCATGATAATGCCCAGCCTCATGTGGCAAGAGTTTGCAGGCAGTTCCTGGAGGATGAAGGAATTGATACCATTGACTGGCCTCCATGCATGCCTGACCTAAATCCAATAGAACATCTCTGGGACATCATGTTTAGGTCCATCCGATGCCACCAGGATGCACCCAGTGATGTGTTTTCAAAGTGTTCATTTAATTTTACATTTTTTGAGTTTAGGGTAACAAAGTGTACTTCCTATCGCTGTTTTATGAGAAACACTCAAATATTACCTGTGCCATCAAGATGCCAATGACAATGCCCAGCTGATGCAGAGTGCCCAGTGCCCCACGTAGGGAAGTAGGAGCAATTTCACCAATATACATAGGCACAAAGCCTGTGGAAAGGCCAGAGTAAAGGCCTATAATCAGCCGACCAATGATCAGCATCTCCCAGGATGCAGCCAGCTTGGAGAAACCCATGAAAGCAGCTGCTACAAAGGCCAACACATTTGCGATGAGCATTGAGTTCTTCCTGCAGAGAGATCCCAGAAAGGTAAGAACTAAACAAAATGTTATGCATCAGAAAACCCACATATGCATCAATTTTAGGTCTGTACATAGTGTTTAAAATATTACCTGCCAAGACGATTGACAAATAACCCCACTGAGAAGGAGCCGAAAATGCCTCCCACAGAGAAGATGGCCACTGATACAGCCCAGAGTGTGGTGAGGGAGTTAGCAGGGATGTGTTCCTTATAGCGAGTAAACCATGTCTCATTGTAGAACATTTCAATGATCTATAAAGGGAAAATGTTATCAAAAGAACTGTCATGTAGTCTTATCTAATCCAATTTTCATTAATCTTGTAGATTTTAATAAAATAGTTTATTTCAACACAATGATTTGAACTCTTGAATGATTAGATTTTTTTTTTTTTACTTCACTAATTTACATTTAAAAATTGAGTTTCAAACTCAATTTGTAATTTTTTCAAATGTTTCTGAAAGCCATTAAAGGGAATTGTATTTTAATCTCAGAAATATAAACATAAATCATTCAGAGTGATCTAATTTTTAAAATAATTATTTTTAAAGGAATTTGATGACTCTGCTTTCTTCATATGAACCAGGGATCACAATGTCTACAATGCAAATATAATCATATTTACTATCCAAAATGACACATGAACCATCATGTCTTCTGAGCATTTATATATAATGCAGATAATGATACAACAGTAGTAAATTACAAAATATGTTTTGTTATTTCACCTTACATCATCTACATGTACCACTCTATCCTCTACAGGCCAAAAAGATCCCAAATCTATCACAAAATGGCTATTTAAAAGTATTTTGGGAGGTACTTTTAGTGACTTTAGAACCATCACATGTCCCTCCACCACTGTAAACAATTCTGACATAATAAGTTTCTCTAGAACACAACCTGCAAGGTGGCACATCTTAAGGTTAAAAGTCAGGTACCCCTGCTTAGGAGCATCAAAACTTCAACCTTGCATTATTGTATTGAACCACCAGAGGGAGCAGAATTACAGGAGAATAGTGCTCATCATAATAATTCTTTTCCATTTTTTGTTTATATCACACTTCATCTTTTTTCCCATTGATTTTTTCCCATTGATTATTTATTCTATAAAAAGTGATATAAGACATGATTACTTTTATTTACTAATCTATTACTTAGATTCAAGATCTATCACACAGCAACTAATATGACCAGAAGGCATCAGGTTATGTAATTTAATTTACATTGTATGCATTAAATATTTATTAACAAAATTATTAAATTTACTGTACTTTAATCCTTAAGTTTTCCTGTCTGTGACCTTTGATGGTAATTCACAGGTCACAAGAGGACAATTGGCAATTTTTCTAGATAGCATATCACTCATGGCCTTGAGATTATTAAAAAAAAAAAAACAACAACTTTCCAACATCCTATCCGAAAGAAGCTGTCCTTGTAATAAAGAGTTCTTAGACACCCTAAAGCAACCCAAATTTTAAAATGCATGTATTTTCACATCTCTTTACCTTAAACACCTTATACTCACCTAACTGAGTCAGCAAGATACTACAAATAACAAACTGTACAAACTGTACAAACTGTACAGTGGGCAGGTATTATTTAGGTGGTGGATCATTCATAGCACAACAGTAAAGCTGATACAGGAGTGATATGTTAGTGTTTGTGGACACAGTGAGGGTTTTAAACACTGCGTCCACTCACTGCCTACTTAATAGGCACACCTAACCTGCTGATCTAACAGCAGGATAGTTTTTGATGGGTGTTCATCTGATGCTGCAGAGTTTAAGCAATCATTTAGATATTCATTTGTGGTTTCTTTCTTGCCACGGGACACTCCTTGCTGAATGTTGTTGGTTAGTGGACTACCTTATGGCCAGCAGTGACACTGAAGTCAAACACACACACACACACAAACACTACATGACACTGAGAATGGGCTGCCATTCATATGACACCTCCTCCATGGTAGTTCTATGGGGGTGTTGTCCATCTAACAAATGATGCAGAGAATCAGGTACAGTGTGTAATCTTAAACTGCAAGGTGCACTAATGTAGTAAGAGAAGCTAATAAAATGGACAGTGAGTGCACACTGTCTAATGAAGTACTCTGACCTGTTTCCATATAACAATATTATATTGAAACAAGAGTGTCTTGAATCCGACTACATTAAATGACTTCTTTGTGTCTTGCTTTCGAGCTGGATGTCCATATAGGGAATGGAAAAAAGACTTTGAACATAGCCTGATAAGGCTCTGTAGTGGGGGTAGTGTTGCCTATAATTATCCACTGTTGTGCACAAATTAATTTTAACAGAAATAACAGGACGATTAGCCTTTGTTGAAAAAACCAAAGGGATGCTAAGGGGTTCTGTAATATGTATGTATTGGGCTTAAATAATTGGTCAAGTGTTAGTTCACTGTAAAGCAGCATAGATATACCTGCGCACTGCTGTAAAAAACTATTTGTCTTTCAATGTCCTTCAAAGCAGGGCCTTCATATACTTCTTATGACTGAAGCAGTTACACACAGCAAATTAAATTCAAACCATTCAGATTGTCAATGAATGTGGTCTTTGATGATGTAGAATTAATCATTTTTTTTCAACTAAACCCAACCAAAATAGTTATCCGGAACTCTGAGACTTTGAACAAGTGGTTTTATTACTCTGTTTAGTTGTTGTTTCCCCTAACAGGATCCAGAAAAAGGTAAGGTAATCCAGCAGTAGACTGTAAAGAATGATATGTGTTGCACTTACCGTCTGAGGTGCATTGATAACACCAGAATTGTAGCCAAACTGTAGGGAGCCGATCACTGCTGTGCCAACGGCCATCATCAGCTGCACTGTCACATGCTGCACAGACACAAAGCAAAAGAGAGATCACTTCATTCTGTCTAAATGACATCTGTCCACAAGGTTTTCCACCCATACCAGACTTCCACCTGAACACAGATGTGCAACAACACATAGTGGATAAAAAATAGTTTCTCAATTCTCACTGGAGACAATGATGCATAATCAATGGATTAGCTCAATTAGCAAATGTGAAAAGAATCCAGAGGTAAGAATAAGTCTAATAAGTCTGAATACTTTCATAAAACCAGTTTTATTTCCATCAACACTCAGCAAAGATGGGCAAATTAAACAGTTGCAGAATATTATTTTATTCACTTGAAGTAGGAGAAACTGGAATCATAATTGATAAATCTAGTTTTCTAAGTAGTTTACAAAAAAGGTCATTCAATTCTTCAATTCAAGAGTTATCTAATCTGTTTGCATACTCAGTAAATATCGGTACAAAAATAACTCGATGTAAAATCAATGTTACTAATCTTAAGGCTTATATTTCTAATCAACCTTTTCATTTTCAGGCTACAAATGCTATCTCTGGTGTTTTTCTACAGTACCTTCAGTCAGGGTACATAATGGTACTATATTCCACTGCAGTGGAATATTTTAAAGATGCAGAGACTGGGGAAATTAATTTTGGTATACAACTGGACCGCAAGGACTATGTTGTGCTTTTAAATTTATATATTTATATCTACAAAAAGCAATGGAAGACTTACATTTCAAAAAATAATACCTCCCAGTATATAATTAGCTTATTTGTTAACTTTTGTGAAACTGTGACATATATTTATAAGAATGAGGAATTTATGTGTAACCCAACATTTATGCTGTTGTTTAAAAGAGTAATCAAGAGCAACAAAGCATTTTTTATTAAAAAGCAGGCAGAGTAAAAACAATGCATGAGTGTTTGTTTATGTAAACGAGTATGAAAAGTTTCTTCTGATATTATACTAAAAGGTATTGCAGGACACTGTTCAAATGATTATTGTTGTATCACAAGTGTACATATTATTCCTCAGGGAGGCTCAAAGAAACCATCCTCTGTTAATGGGAAAGCCCTGTTGTTCTCTCTGTGTAATCTAATTATTGGGATCTGACAGTAGTTGAACTCGCACACACTATTTATTCTTAACTCAATCCGCACACACACACGACACTAAGCTGTTACATAACACACACAACACTCCTTCAGGGGCATGTTTTTAGCAAGGATGGCATACAGAGATATACAAGCTTTGTTGGGCTGTCCACCACACTGTGGCCTAAATGTAGCTTAATATTTAATCAAAATCTCCAACCACTGTACTCTCTTTCCTCTTTCATGAACATTATTAAGAGCTCATCATATTAGAACATATTGGGATATATATTAAAAAAAAAGATGTTCCTAGAAAAAATAAATAAAATAAATACAAAATAAAATAAGCTGTTTTACCAAATGGCATTCTGCACTAAAACTGACGGATAAAATCTTTCAAGAGGCTGAGCATGCATGGGCTGGAACTTCAGAGAAAGACGGATGTTCACATGAACTCTTTCCAAGATGCAAACAACACTTGCATCCTATCTAGCTCTGAGCAGATTACATTATGGGCCTTTAAATAGGGTTCTAATCGGGTTTCTGTCCATTGTAAGGCTGTTGGTTATTTGCAGACACGCCCTCCTTTAGCCAAGCTGCTTGCGGACATTTAGCCTCATAGATAGCTGCTGCTGTGTCATGCTAACTAGGGCTTTGCTTTTGTTCGTGGCAGTCAACCTGACACCTGTTAAGTCTTGATCAATCATAGTTAGTCAAAGAAGCTGGCAAATGTAAGCAGTAAATATGGGAACACAAATACATACTCATGCATTATTCAGACACTTAGGCCTTTTAGCCTAATGATAATAATCAGAAACATTTTCTACAAAGATCATGTTACCATAAAGCTCTCTGGATGGAGACTGTGGCAATGTCTCTTGTAAAACTTAACTAAATGATGTTGAATCATGGTGTCTACTATCGCTGTCCTTGCTTCTACCCTTCTAACTTTTAATGATGGATACAATGCTGTCCCTACACTTG
Source organism: Hepsetus odoe (assembly GCA_017165825.1). Classification (NCBI taxonomy): domain Eukaryota; kingdom Metazoa; phylum Chordata; class Actinopteri; order Characiformes; family Hepsetidae; genus Hepsetus; species Hepsetus odoe. The sequence continues at coordinate 16,049,764 of CM029385.1, read as the reverse complement.
TAAAGCTGAGTTCTTTCAGCATGGCTGAATAATCTCAAGATGGTTGGAACACCCATGCTGTACATCCTTCAAGGCCCTCTTGGCTCTCTAGGACAGACATGTGCAGCTTTGACTTGATCTATAGTAGCACTTGCCTCTCCCCAAAACAATCTAGAGCAGCACACCCCTCTTGACACTTCATAAGGTCACAGTGATCAAAAACATTGTATTTCAGGGCTATGGGAGGAAGGCAGATCTTTAAAATGTCACATATCATAAAGTGGCAAACGAACCCCAGTTTACCACTTAACTGAACTTTCATTTACTTGAATAACTCATTAATATTTTGGGAGAGCTTCCATATGATTCTTGAACAACTTAAGATGTGATCATACATAAATGTCAAGGAAGATCAATTCAAATAATAATACTAATTTTGAATGTACAACTATATATTTACTCTATTGAAAATAAAGGTTTCGCATTGGGTCATAACTTGGTTCTAGTAATAACCCACTTACACTTCCCGCTAGATTCAGTGCTGAAAGTAATGGAGATGGAGCAACAAAGCGACGGGTCTGTTGCTTTTGCCATTCTGTTTTTTGATCATCAGTTGCCTCACCATGTTTGAATCATTTTGTTTAGGGGGTGGCTTTGCAGCTTGGTTAAATAGGCTATATTGTTACAGAATCCAGCCTGAGGTGCTCTTCCAAAGGTGTAGTGTATGATTTATGTGAGACATCTCCAAAGACTTTGTTGGTATAAAGATTTAAACAGATGGATTGCATGGCCTGATATCAGAAAGAACAGGCGTGCAATGTTAAAGGCAACAGGCAATGTCATATTAATTGCTAGTGTAATATATAATCTCATAAGACTGAAAACTTTCCCATTGTGTTGGCATTAAAAAAGATGCTGGTGAGTTCCTGAATCTCTGTATGTCAGCACACATATCAGCCTGGGGGCAGAAAATGTCCCAATTCTTATCACTTTACAGGGAGTACAGAACTATGATAGAGACTGCAGGCAAAACGATGCAGCTGGGTGATGCCTCTAATCAATATTTGCTTAATTACTCAATACTGCCAAGACAAAGAGTTAATAATGTTTAATATAAGAGCATTCCATTTTCATAGAAAATGGGTTTATTGTTCACAGAAAAATGATGGAAATACTTTTAAAGATACTTTTTACAGCTCTGTTCAAATGTACTGAATAGTCAGATTAATTATGTATACTTTTTTTTTCAAATGAATTGATCAAAACAAAAGAAAACAATTCTATTACCTTCTTTAGCTCTTCTTTCAGTTTAAGGATCTATATCTATATCTCTATATATTTCAATTACGGGGGACACCTGAGGACTCCTTCCAGACACGTTTACCTTTCTGTCAGACTCCATCGTGTGCAGGTTATCAGATTGGAAAAGACCCTTCGATTGCTTGTGAAAGTCCTCAGTCCTTAATCAGGATCAAATCACCAGACAAGGCATCACAGCCGGCGCTCAAACTCAAATAAAGGTTCCGCGTGGGAGTAAGGAGCAGCCTTTATCCACAACTCATCTTCCTAAAGTCATGTAGGAGTGAGTTTTCCTATCTGTTGTGAGTGACGTTTCCAGTGTGTTGACAGTCCCCATCACTGCAGGGAGAAATAAGCCGGTTAATATAACTTCTCCAGCGGACGCTCTGATTGGCTGAGCGGGAGGAACCTCGTGAAGGCGTGCCTGTAGACACGTTTGTGATGGAGCGCACTGATTGGCTGCACGTACTACATGGTGCTTCAATTTAAAGCCTGCTGACAAGACTGATCTGACACCCAACGGTTCCAAAGCAACAACAGTTTTAATCTGGCTATCGATGGCACAGATGTTTAACCTTCATCAAAGAGTTATCTCTGATTCTGCCACTTAAAGACAGCCTTATTCCTGCCCCATGATATCACACTGGTCCTGCGTTCAGCACCAAGGATGCTTTTGTTACATCCTGACTAGAGTTTGGCATTACTCTGTTCATTGGTCTTCTAAGCTTGTTGCTCAAGTATGTTAAAAACTCCAGAGCCACATAAAACACCCAGCACACATCACCTCTGTCCTGTTCTGGCTTCCTGTTCAATATCATTATTTTACAGATTAACTTCAGCTCTGCTCTCTCAACCTGTGATCTCCATGATCTCATCTGCTGTCTATCACCAGGTTGTAGAATTCTCTTTGAGGATTTGTCAAATTACTTCTTTCCACACATTTAAAACTCACATCTTATCTCTCTCCTGTTCTCTCTATCCTGATCATTGACTTGTTTTCTCCATATTGTTTCCTCTGCATCCTTGGGTTGGTGAAAAGCACTTAAAAATTAACTTGTTGCTTTTGGTTTTGTTGTTGTTGTGACATAGAGGTGGCTTTGAGTTGCTGATAACCTGCCTGCCTCCTGTATGAAAGCCAAAAGATTAGCGTATTGTATTTGTTTGTTTCTTTGTTTACTTACTTGTAGATTAAAAAGGGGGAAGGAGGAGGTGGGAAAGGTGAACCCCTTTGCAGCTAAAGTTTCCAGATTGCATTTTTGCTATTTTCCATTCAGTTTTCCTGTTTTTCTTTTTTTATTTGTGGGATAAAGTAGAGCTGCATCTCATTTTCTTCTTCTTCTTCTTATTTTTTTTCTTTCGGCTGTTCCCATTTAGAGGTTGCCACAGCGGATCAACCGTCTCCATTTCTTCCGGTCCACTGCATCTTCCTGCTTTAAACCAACCACCTGCATGTCCTCTCTCACCACGTCCATAAACCTCCTCTTTGGTCTTCCTCTTCTCCTCTTTCCTGGCAGCTCCATCTTCAACATCCTCCTCCCAATATAATCCTCATCTCTCCTCTGGACCAATGCAACCTTGCCTCTTTAACGTTGTCTCCAAAACATCTAACCTGAGCTGTCCCTCTAATATACTAATTTCTAATCCTGTCCATCCTCGTCACACCCAATGAAAATCTCAGCATATTTAACTCTGACACCTCCAGCTCTGCCTACTATCTTTTCGTCAGAAAAGAAAGTAGAACTGCACCAGTGTGGGATACTTAGGTCTATGACAGATATCCAATCTTCCTTATGTACAAATCTGTGATTTCTGTGACTGAAATGAGTTCAACAGCAAAGCCAAGAAGTATTATGCTCTTTGTCATGGAAATAAAGACTGTGGTAAAAATATAAAACTGAAGGCTCTAAAGAGAGGTGTGTTAAAAAGGACAGCGGTTGTGCAGAATATTAATGTTTTATTGAATGTGTTCAGAGGTATGGCATGTTGATGTGTGTTAATTTGGATCAGAGGAAAAAATGTCATTTGTCTAAAAATTTGATTGAAGAGACATGATCAATAAGTAATTTTTTTTGTTTTCTCTCTTAGGAAATCAGCAACAACCCCTGTCAAGTGGAATACATTTTAGTATAAGCTGAGTTTCTCAGGGTTCAGCGCATGTTAAAGTACTCCTGACTCAGCTGACATGTAAAAATAACTAAATATTGAACACCGTTGGTTCTGCGGAGTGTATTGAATATTATGTGTGATGTCTAATAACTGGGATGTGGAGGAGCCCCGAAGTATCAGATAAAACTCAATTGTGAGAAATTGTAGTAAACAACATGGATTGCCATCTTCCTGTGCTGTATTCGTTGAAATTACTTTGATGAAAAAATATATAAACAAAAACAAAATAAAATATATATAATATGAAAGTGACTATTTCTTATAGCACACAGAGAACAGTTTCCCACAGAGAAATTACACCTCTGCTTTTCACCCATACACATCGTGCAGCAGGGGGCAGCTATTTAAAGCACCCCGGGCAACCTCCTGGTCTGGGATTTGAACCAATGACCTTCCAATCCTAGGGCCAAGTTCCTAACCATAATATATAACCACATATATATATATATATATATATATATATATATATATATATATATATATAGATATATATATATATGTGAGACAAGTAGGTTGTCCTGAGGTATGCTTGAGCAAGGTACCGTCCCCACCCATGTGTATGGGTGAAAAGCAGATATATACATTCTACATATATATATATATATATATATATATATATATATATATATATATATATATATATATATATAATATATATATATATATAATATAATGTAATATAATATAATATAATACAATATTCTAAATATAGATATAGTATATAAACGTGTTCTTATAGGAATTAAGCACCTGAAATAAAAGCCGAGCTGAAGTTTGAAGGGAACAAAAAAAATCAAATAAGCAGCTCTTATTAGACAGCAATAGACAGCTCTTCCAGTCGAGTTTGGTAATGACGAAGTCAGTGAGAGGACGTCATTGTCATATTATCGCAGTACTTCGTCCCAACCTTTGTTCATTGCAGCAGGGGAGAATCCGGCAAAATGTAAGCAAAAATAAAGGAAAAAACACATCTTTTGTATGGTAGAGGAAAAGACGTGCATGCTTTCACCAAACAAAAGAAAGAGGAAAACTATCTCGTTTACTTTGGTTCCTCATGATTAAATCGATGCTCTTTGAAAGTTACTGTAAACAATAACAGACTGTTATAAATCAAAGACTGGGTGGATTAGATACTGTCAGCAGGTTGGCATTGTTTAATAATTCAAAGAACTCAAGCTTTAAAAATACTCAGATACTGATTTCCTTTCAAATCTATTTCTTGTAGAATTAACAATATTCTGATATAGAATGTTGTGTTCTTTGTCTTATCACTCAAAATAAAATAAAAGGTACATTATATAATTAGATAAACATAATTGCTGGGAGTGTGGTGAACTATTTTTCAATTCTTTCTTCAATTAATACAGCATTAGTTTTAGGAGCTAATTCATCATTGCACTGTTCCCAGCACAGGCTCTCATAAAGACCACATATTTTATGCTAGCATTGAATGAACAGCATGATGCCAGCTTTGATAATATGGTTTTAATTGATCGCTATTAATCCTGAATCCTATATATGAAAGGCTCAAAATGAGTAAATTAATGTTACTAGCTAGATCATACATAGTTACTGATAAGCATTTACAAACCAAATGAAGTGCATCTGGAAAGTATTTACAGTGCTCCACATTTTGCTATGTTACAGCCTTATTCCAAAATAGATTACATTCATTTTTTTACCTCAAAATTCTACACTCAAAACCCCATAATGACAAAGTGAAACATATTTGCTTGAAACTTTTGGAAATTTATTAAAGATAAAAAACAAAAATTAAACATACATAAGTATTCATAACCTTTACCATGTTACTCAAAAAATGAGCTCAGGTACATCATGTTTCCTCTGATCATCCTTCACAAGTTTCTGCAACTTAATTGGAGTACACCTGTGATAAATTCAGTTGATTGGACATGATTTGGAAAGGCACACTCCTTTCAATATAAGGTGCCAAAGTTGACATTGCATGTCATCTGGTGAAGACTACATAATAATTCCTACAGCAATGAAGGTCCAAATGAGCACAGAGGCCTCCATCATCTGTAAAAGGAAGAAGTGTGGAATCACCAGGACTCTTCCTATAGCTGGCCGCCTGGCCAGGGAGGGCCTTGGTCAAGGAGGTGACCAGAAACGATGGTCACTCTGACAGAGCTCCAGCATCACTCTGTGGAGAGAGGAATACCTTCCAAAAGGAAAGTCATTTCTGCAGCCCTCGTCCAAAAAGGATGGAAGCCAATCCTCAGTAAAAAGCACATGACCGCCTGTCTGGAGTTTGCCAAAATTCACCTGAATGACTCTCAGACCATGAGAAACAAAATTCTCTGATCTGATGTAACTAAGATTGAACTCTTTGACCTGAATGCCAAGCGTCATGTCTGGAGGAAACCGGGCACCGCTCCATACCTGGCTAATGCCATCCCTACAGTGAAGCATGGTGGTGGTAGCATCATGATGTTGGGATGATTTTTGGCAGCAGGCACTGGAAGACAAGTCAGCGTTGAGGGAAAGATGAATGCAGCAATGTATAGAGATATCCTTGATGATGTTCTAGAACACTCAGGGATTTCAGACTGGGGTGAATGTTTTTCTTCCAACAGGACAACGACCCAAAGCACACAGCCAAGATAACAAGGGAGTGGAAGTGTCCTTATGTGGTCTTGTGTGTAGAATTTTGAGGTAAAAATGAATTAAATCCATTGTTGAATAAGGCTGTAATAATGTGTATAAATATGATTATGTCAGCTGTGAGGTATAAATCTGACTAATGGAGAAAACAAAGTATGGACTTTAGTATATCAACTGGCCTGCCATTTTATTTTATTTGTTAGCTGCATATTAATTTGATTTAATGTACATTTATTGGTGTTTTTTTATGGATCCTAATACCATAGAAAAAGTTTTTGGAATGTTCAGTGCCTTTATATTAAATAGTATTTTAAATCTAAATTTAAAATATCCTGCTAAATATAAGCTAAATATCCTGAGTCAAGTCTTTTATAATGTTACACTAAATCTAAAATAAATAAATAAAAAGTTTCAGGCTCTGGCCATTGTTTAACTAGCCTCTTGATGCTCTTATTACTAGAGATATTCACAGATTGGCAAGTCTTGCAAGATCCTCTTTAAAGCAGTGTGAAAGACTGAAAGGTTTTTGAAGGTGGTCTTTCAGTAACCCAATGTTAACACAGTGTAAAACCTTGTGTCTTTTTATGCAGAAGCAGATAAAGTTTCTAATCTGTTCCAGCTCCAAGCACCTCTTTCTGAAAGCAACTACTATTTTTAAACTTATCAATAGTAACACCACTGACACTGAGCTAATGACGCTGAGCAGGCATGAAATGAAAAGGTCATGTTCTGTTTTAAGCACCAGCCACAAGCAGGTGCTGCAAGAGTGCCTTATTGTTCACTACCAGCATCAACAAAAGAATGGTTAGTCTTTGAAAAGGGGGGATTTTTTTTTACCCGTCTTCAGCATCACAAACATTGCTACATAGATGATAGCCATGACTTTCACCAGTAAAGGATAAGCAGGGATATGGACATGACAAGGTAATCTGCCTGGTCATGTGGCCTAAGCATGCATCTCCTGGAACGTGCTTGCATGCACACTCACATTAACTCATCTTTGCATGACTGGAAGCTCAATCTGAGCTCTGCTTAGGTGAGCTCTCCAAGGAGTTACAGCAATTTCACGCTCCTTAAATTATTTAGAACTACATTTTAGAAACCAATAATTAAAGAAATTTACCAATAATCTGTTAACCTCTCAAAACTTAAGGGAGCCATTTATTATATTTGTACTTAAGGTACAAATGGGGCGTATACACTGGGGTGGTAAACCTTAAGTTGCTCTAGTTAGGAATATATTTGCACCATATTCCCATTTAGTTCTGTTTTTATGATGCAATGGCTTCATCCAGTATGTATCTTTTTACTTTGTTTTTCTAATAAAAATATTGAACACGTTCAGCTATAAGTCATCTACAACTATGTTGTCTGAACCTTCAGGGCTTAAGTTTACCACATTAGTACATATATACATATAAAATATTGTTACGGATTAATTAATAGAACAATCTTAAAAATGTTCTTGATTTTACTCTAAAGCATTATAATAACAGGAAAATATATAATCACTAGAAAATCTTATTATTGTGAGATTTTAAATTGAGAAATTGTTCTAAATGCTTACTCATTTTGGGGGGGAAAAAAACGCTTTAGGGCCCATTTTTAAGGCCTTAAGACCCCTTTTTAAGGCCTTAATTCTTAAGAATCTAGTTTCCTACTGGGTAGCGGTGGCCTAGTGTTTAGGTAGTTGGCTCGGAAGATGGGTTTGGTACCCTTGAGCAAGGTAGGTTACCAGTCACTGCTCCCCAGGCGCCTTCAATAGCTGCCTCCTGCTGCACATGTGTGAGTGTATGGGTTAAATGCAGAGGTGTAATTTCATTGTGTTTCACTGTGTGCTGTGCCTTGGTTCACAATGAAAAGAATTGTCACTTTCATTTATTAGAGCATGTATATTAGAGCCTAGAACTGGACTACATTTTACTTCAACTAAGAATTTGAATTTGAATACTGTAGTCTTGAACACTGTTTAGCTTAGAATGCAATAAGCATATTGAAAGTGACTATTATTGTCATTGTTAGTACACACAGCACAGCACACCACAACGAAATTGGATCTCTGCATTTAACCCATGCAGCTATGAACATGCCCGGGGAGCAGTGACGGGGACGGTACCTTGCTCGAGTGTACCTCAGGGCAACCTACTGGTAAGTTGTTTGAACCCACAATCTTCCAATTCTGTGGCCAACTCCCTAACCACTAGGCCACCGCTGGCCTATGGCCTATTGGTCAGTCTGAATAATTTCCTAATATTTTTCCAAAGCAAATTTATACAATATACAATTTTTCAGTGTTGATTAGTTAAAGAAAGCCTTCCGTTTTAGACCTCAGTGAGGCTAAAGTTGTTCAAGGCTGTTTAAGTCTTGGCTTTGGTTCATTCAGTTCAGACAGAGTCATTGGGGCCTGGATGGGAAGAGGATAAGACCAGCAGAATGTGACCAATCTGATGAAGTCACATCATTCATTAACACACCCATCTCCTCCCATCATCCATTATCCACCCTGACACTGACATTTGGGCTGAAGGCATGCGATGAAAGAGCATCTTCTTATGAATTAATCACAAATTTCATGACAACAGAGTCAGGGAAATTGGGACGCAGGCAGGGAGAGAGGCCCGCTGTAGCAATGTGGAGAGTGCCCTTAGGCTTTCTTCATGAGCAAAACTGCAAATCCTCATTCATACAGTCCAATTAAGAAGACTTGGCCCCAGTGTCCATCTAAAACTGGGTGAAGCAAACAATGAGGCCATCACAAAGAATTAGACTGAAGCACAGTAGCAACAAAAGCTCAGAGGGAACCTATGGAGTGGGCATGCGTGTCCTCATGGACAGCAGAACACTGCCGCTCTGTCCAGGTAGTGGGTTAGAATAGCCAGCCTTTCTCCAATGATGTAACTTTCTGTCTAGATGGGCTGGAATGTTGCAGACTCATGCATTCACCTTCTAAAGAATCAGTCCAGGCAGAACTGTGGTAAAGTAGTTGTCAAGGCATCCATGTTATTACCTTTCTAAATACATACACCAAACGTTCCGTCAGGACTCTAGTTTTATGTACTTTTCTTGTCTACAGTGAAAAAGGTCGGTACATTGACATATTCGATTTCAAACAATTAAAAAAAAAATATATATAATAAATTAACAGTTAAAAGGAAAACACACTTTTTTTTGCCAAAAAAAGATGGCAAAAATAATTTTTAAACATATTCAAGGAGCATGTGTATGTATATATGGGGTTTGGTAGGCCAAAATAGTGAACAAATATAGTGCATAGAGTTATTGTTATTTTGCCATTGCACAGTTACATATAATGAAAAATGAAAGTGGAATTCAAAACGTAGTTTTTCCTAATACAGATAGAAACAACAAAGAAGGTAGTATCACTGCACTATCTACAATGACCTAGTTAGTAGGCTCTGCTTAACAGAGAGCAAAAAAAAAAACACCTCATTGACTTTTCACTTAGAGGAATCTAAAAGATTAAAGGATTTGAAGCATCGTTGGGGGTTGTCAATAGATGTGCGTGACTTACATCACAAGGCGTACTGTCCAACATGATGACATCACAAAGTCCTGACATCAAGAATGTGTCAGGCAGGTCTGAAACATTTTTGCTCAATTACACAACTGTGACAAGTGGCTTCACTATTAGAAAATACAGAGAGAAGTTAAAGGACAAAGAGCAAGAGTATAAAATGGTGATAGGACCAGTGCAGGGCCCTGTCCTCTAATGTTTTAAATGTACAATCGGAAAAGAATACTAGGAACAATGAGAAAATCCAGCATGAGCTTATCTGGTACTGAGCTGATGTACAAGAAACTCATGATATAACTCCACACGTTCGACTTGGAAACATTATCCAAGAGGCCTTTTAATATTAGATAGTAGGAAAGAAAATAAGTAAATGCTTCACTGGTGGAAGTCCACAGCAAGGGAGGATCACTTTCCTTCTCACCTATTGTAAATGAGTGTGCTCTCTCCTGTCCACCCAGCAGGAGCTATTTGGAAGAAAACGCTGTTTTTTTAAACCCTGCTGAGGACAGAGGATGCAGCACAAAGCACTGCAAACAGGACACACAGTTACCAGGCCTAATCCCCAAGGACTGCATTCATACATGGCAACCCTGCTCTGGGTGAAAAGCTCAGAATTGTAGAGGGAACTCAGGTAAGAAGGCCTGCAAACGTCTAATTGCGTATAACCTTTATAACCTCTATAACAACCTTTCTTCAGCAAAATGGAAAAGGACACATTTTATTGTAAGCTGGGTCAGTTCTTGTCGTCACTGAGGATGACTATGATTTGTTGCCCCCTAGTGGACAAAAGGAGTGTGATCATAATCATCATTAACCCTGCATCTAGAGGTCAAACCCCTTAAAGAGTTCACTTCCAGACCTGATTGAAAAAAAAAACACCAGTCTACAAAATCTGGATCATGTATGATAGAATTTGGGCTGGAGCAGAATCCCTCTTTCAATAAAGAGAACATATAATAAAACATATTTAAACTTGCTTTTTTCCTTCTAATTCCCCATCATCTCATAGGGTTTTTGGAACCAGTTATGTATCAGTAGCCAATCTCTAGGTTTTTATTACCATATTAAATCTTGGTCAGGTGAGAGCAAATTAGTCCTTTTCCCAGGGCCAAACAATTGACCTCTGGCCTGCTCAGTGAGCACATGTGTTAAACATGTTGCAATTGCTTGTTTCCAGAGGTTAATGGCTCTGACTAAATTCCATCTGTCCTGAAAAAGCCATGGGCATCCCATATAGACCATATTGTTTGCCTAATCAAAGGAGTGAGTAGGCTTGAGGATTCTGGTAACGCTTTAAAACGTTTAACGTTTTATGAATGTGAGTTAGTTCATCCCTCACAACCCTAGTAACTGTAAAACTCCAGTGAAATAAAATAATTCCACATTGTAACATCTTAAAAATATTTTAAAAACCTGAAAAGTAGTAAAGTATGAGTGGTAACCATCTCCCATTAAATAATTTTAATGTCAGTGGTGGCGTAGCGGTAAGGGAATAGGCAGCAGGATCGGAAGGTTGTGGTGTCAAATCCCTGATCAGTAGGTTGCCCTGAGCTAACCTTGAGCAAAGTACCGTCCCCTTCACTGCTCCCCAGGTGCTATAAATAGCTGACCCCTGCAGCACAGTGTGTATTGGTGAAACATAGAGATTGTGCTTTACAATGACAAATTTTCACTTTAAACATTTTAAGTAAGTAAGACCAAGCAGTATGGGATTTCACTATGGAACAATCTAGATTTAGAAAAAAATGCAACAAATACTTCAAGGCCAACAATCTGGATCATCTTGGAGTCTCTGAGGAGTAGTCTGAGAACTATTGCTCTGTTATAACTGATTGAACTCTTGAACTGGAGTCTTTAGCAGTGGCACTGTAATCTAAGTCATCAGCAGAATATCATGATGTTTCTATCAGCACTGCCTCTTCTCCCCATATCCCCTAAAATGACACTGCAAGACCAACAAATGATAACAGTCAGTACCAGACAGCTCTATTATCCACTCCGCTCAATAGTTCTATGTCACGGGCCATTGACTTGAATCTGCTGTGGTCAAAGAGAAGCTTTTGCTATGACCCAGAGCAAAGAACTGGAGGGGAATTAGCATCTCCAGAGAGACAGTGACAGGTTATTATCACAAGCACTTCCGTTTAACCTCAGTCCCTTTCCAATACTCAGATGGAGGCCATCTGCCCTCATCAATTTATACTCAGTGGGCCACTTACTGTATAAACATGGTTGGTCATGGAACCAACTGAATCCAGCCTCCTCTTGGCTCAAGTTGCAAAACAACAAAAGCAGGCCACAAATCAAAAGCTGCTGCTTACATCACCTGTGTTCAAAAGAGCTGTCACACTTTATATGTTAACTGGGCAGAATCTTTTTCATCCATCATTTGACAATAAGATGGAGGCACTGCTGACACTGGGGAAGCAGAAAAAAACAGGGTTTGGTCAAAAGTGGACATTTATTATAAGAGCCTAACTGCCTTCTCTCTAGCAGCTGGTCAAACACGCCAACATCAGCGTAGCATTTGCTCTGAATGGTCCTGCACTGCACAGAGCAGCAGTGTTGACATACACAGAATGGCCTTTCTGTTCCTTTCATGGGATTACACAGCAAACAGCTTCTAATAAGTCAGTGTCCCTCAGTAATGGCACACTACATATCTCATAGATATAGCATTGCATGGTCTGTATCATGTGAGACCCAAATGGTTGTTGCATAACCAAAGGATATGATGCTCAGACAGTAGCTAGTGATGTACTCTTAAAACTTAGGTTCTTAAATGGTTCTTAGATAAACAATACTAGGAACCAAACATGTAATTCACATCATATTATGTTAAGGTTTTTTCAGCTGCAAAGATTCTTCACACATCGTAACCCTTTAAACTGCATGATTATTAATCAGTGATTAATCTTATTTAATCGATAGACACAATGTGAGGCTTATTATTCAGTAACAGCAATGAATTTTTAAGTAATAAAAGGGATCCATCCATGCTCTTCTGTTATAGCAAGCCTTAAAGAATATTGCCATAAACCAACCTTTGCCCATGTCAACAAAGATTTAGATTTGGGTTTTAAATTAAGCTTTTAACATACTAACAAATTTGTTATCATCTAAAAAATAAAGTGCTTCAGCTCAGTATTAAAATTTTTTAACTAAAGACAATATGATGACCATAACCATATTGGGCTGCATATGCAGCAGGAGATAACGCCTCAGCAAAACCTCAAAAAGATGACACAAAAGCAGGAGTTAAACAGGTCTTTTGAATGAAAAACAAACGGCTGTTAATGAGATTGTAGAGTTGCATGCACTTGCAGTGTCATAAAGTAATCAGATTACGTCTCAAATCCAATCCAGTGAGCTGCTGAGGGCAGCTCACTAAGAGAGAACTGGCCTCTATGCCCAGTATAATGCAGTATATTATTTGTGGGGTTTTTTTTTTGCCAGCTACCATTTAGCCTGACTGAGCATTTCATAACAGACTGTTTCATAACAGAAAAGCTGAATGTGCATTGCATCAAAAAGACATTTTTACCGATTATGATAGCAGCAACATATACATTTTTGTTATGAAACAGGCCTTTGCAGCGAGCTTTATAAACATCTTATATGACCAAAATAAATGTCTATAACACTCTTGAGTAATATTTGAATTACACATCCAGTGTGCACTTCATTCCATTTACACAGTTAGAATAAAAACTTGTAAAAAACTTGAAATTTGAAGGGGTAATTATGTGGCAATATCACAGTCACTGTATGTAGTAGTAAGTATGACGTTGGCCGTATTTGTCTTGCACATAAATGTAACAAAGTCTGTAACTGATGAAGTTGACAGAGCTGTTTATGATGACAGTCTTTGAGTCCCTGCAGCAATATGTAAGATACAGACTCTTACCTCTTGGTCCATTGGCCCTCTTACTAGGCTGGTGGTTTCACTGGGATGGGAGGAAGGGGTGTCTTTGGCTCCATCTTTAGCACTCATCCTATGGAGTGCAAAAGGAAAAAACAAGAAGGGAGAGAGAAATGTAAGGAAGCGATAGGGCTGAATGAGAGCAGCTGTCTCCCTCCTGCCAAGAGAATGACTCCCAAAGGACACACCCCATCATCAGTGTCTCATTCATAACACACACACACACACACACACACACACACACACACACACACACACACACACACACAAAGATACACTTCATCCATCATCCACATCCCTCTCATCTCCTGTTCCAAACACTGCCTACTCTAGCAATGATCAAAAGTACTGTAAATGTACCCCTTATCCCAACTGTAGCTGATCATGTAAGACATGTGGTGTACTAATTCACTTCTTTAGTTTCTAACTAATTCAAAGAGGCTAATGTCACTGACAAAGAGGCTAATGACACTGACACTGTACATACTGTACATGCCTTCCTGCAGTTCATGCTGAGTTGCAAACTAATCACAAGTATCCTGCTTATAGTGTTTCTGGCACTATATGACACTGTTATCTATAAAAATGAACAACCGTATGTCTAATCACTAAAATGACCTTAATCTTGCCTATACTTTTGTCCATGTTTTAAAGTATGTGATGTGATGCAGAGTCAGAAATAAAAGTATGCAAGGTATATGATTGAGTTAAAATAGTTTTTTTTTTTTAAAGTGAGCTGTAACATGGTGAGTATATGATGCATATGCAATTAAAGTATAAATAAAGATTAATAATTTGGTAAAGACAAAGTAACATGCACGATTTGAGCAACAGGTCACTGTTACCCTTTATATTCATGTGCAATGACTGATTATTAATCCTTTTTAAAATTTTTATGAATTAATATATAACAGTCATGAACACATTTTAAACAATTCATAAGTACTTTAGAAGATTAAGATTAAGATTTAAGCAGCATCTTACCATATAATTTCAAATAGTATATATGACCAGATTTGGGATAAGGATCAAATTAGAATTTCTGTTAAACCTTCAATAATCCAGACAAATTCACCATCAACAGAATCTGCCTTTTAGAAACATCTAAACCTGCATGTGCTGATATTGAGTTTCCATTACATGCTAAAATGCACAATTGTTTATTGTGTCTAGTACCAACAAAAAACAGAAGGTGGCAGCAGTGAAGCTTAATATTTCTGTTTCAAGGAAGCAATCTGTCGTTTTATCAGACACCTGACAGAAATAAAGTTCCAGTGAGCTTTCCATTAGAATCTTATTACCCAAAAGGTTCTATCGAACTGGCAAAATGAAAAAATTAATTGATTCACAATCGAATGACAGTGAAATCCACAAACCAAGTCCAGGTTCCTCCATATACAGTTACCGTCATGTGAAAAATTTCTCAATTTTCTCAAAATCTCAATTTTAACAGCACTGGGAGATTCAAGTTATATAACTAAATAATTAAAACTAAAGAAAAGACTTTTCAAAATCATATACTAGGACAAGCCCTCCTTTATTCCCATTTAAAATGGCTGTGGAGATGGAAGTGGCGAACTTCCAAAACAACTGCCAGCATGCCCAGGTCTGGCCGTTTAAGCAAGTTCACCCCATGAGCAGACTGCAAGATGCTAAAAGA
The DNA here is from genome assembly GCA_017165825.1 of Hepsetus odoe. Taxonomy (NCBI): domain Eukaryota; kingdom Metazoa; phylum Chordata; class Actinopteri; order Characiformes; family Hepsetidae; genus Hepsetus; species Hepsetus odoe. Next base: position 16,034,578 of record CM029385.1, on the reverse strand, counting down.
GGTCTCCAAAAACCCTAAACCATCACAAAAACCCTAAACCATCACAAAAACCCCAAAAACCCTAAACCATCACAGGACCCACAGCAGGCTCTTGCTATTGCTGATATGATAGTAGATGCCTCTCCAGTTTGAAAAAGACTGCACAACTTTAACTTGCATGGGAGGTGTGCAAGGAGGAAACCTTTGCTCTCTGAGAGAAACATGCTGTAAGGTGAGATGCTGTAGGGTGACTTGAAATGGGCTGTACAAGCAAGGAACCCCTCAAACATCTCACAGTTTAAAGAATTCTGCATTGAGGAGTGGGCCAAAGTTTCCTCAGACTGATGTCAGAGACTGGTAGATGCTACAAGTGTCTCACTGCGTTTTTTTCAGCCAAAGGGGGGAACACTAGCTATTATGTGTATCAATGCCAGCAAGACGAAGGAGCTGGTGATTGACTTTCACAGGAAGTCACCCCCCATTACACCGGTGGACATCCAGGCTTTGTGCATTGAAACAGTGGAGGAGTACAAATACCTGGGTGTCCACATCAACAATAAACTGGACTGGTCCACAAACACAAGCGCTCTGTACAAAAAGGGCCTCAGTCGTCTACACCTGCTAAAGCGGCTGAGGTCCTTTGGGGTAAACAGAAATCTCATGAGGTCATTCTATGACGCTGTGGTAGCGTCGGCTGTTTTTTACGCTGTGGTCTGCTGGTGTGGAAGAGTCGCAGAGAGGGACAGAGGGAAACTAAACAAACTGGTCAAGAGGGCCAGCTCTGTCCTGGACTGCCCACTCAAGTCCATCGAGCAGGTAGGGGAGGAGAGGATGTTGTCCAAACTAACATCCATCATGGACAACACCTCCCACCCCCTAATCGAGACTGTACGAGCACTGAGCAGCTCGTTCAGCAGCAGACTGTTACACCCGCAGTGTAAGAAGGAGCTACCGCAGGTCATTCTTACCTGCAGCCAGACTCCACAATTCATCATCATAACATTACATTTTGAACATTGCTTGTTTATTTTTATATATTATCATATATTATCATATATTATCATATATTATCATATATTATACTATATTATATTATATTATATTATATTATACATTATTATTGTATGTTATTATTATATATTATTATTACATTTATATTTTGTTACTTGTTTATTTATAATTTATTTAAAACTTATTTATTACTGTGTACTGTATATATGGTCGCCTTCCCTAATTCTTCTTGTAAATATGTATATGTATATATATATAGATAGATAGATTATTTATTATTTATAGCTCCTGTACTTGCTCCTGTACTTGTTCCTCATTCTTTATATTTTTATATATTTTTCTTTTCTTTTTTTTCTGTACATCTACCTTTCTATATTCTTTCTGTCTCCTTTATAAGAGCCCTGTAATGCCCAAATTTCCCATTCGTGGGATAATAAAAGATTACTCTACTCTACTCTACTTTACTCGATTAGGGTGTAGGGTGTCCTAACTTTTTCCACAGTTAGAATACACATTCTAGTTGATTCTTTTTGTTTAATGAATAAATCATGGTCATTTTCTGTTATTTACTTGCAGTTAATTCACTTTCTTTTACAGAGATAAATAAAAACAAGATTAAACATTGATATGTGATTTCTTAACAAATGTGATAATATTACATTTTTTTCACATTCAGTTCAGCAACTCAGTGATCTATTTGATCTATTTGCTTCTTCTATGAATGAATGCAGTCTGTCCCAGAAAGCATTAAGCAAAGTAAACAGTAATAGAAAAAGAGGCCAGTTTTTGATCTACTATGGTGAACTAATAGAGGTTACGCTTAAAATGTAAGTCGCTTAAAATATACAGTTACTCTCTGTATCTTCATACATGGCTTTACAAGCCTACAGCAGTTCTGTATGTGTAGGTGTGTGTGTATCTCTGTGTCCACCATCTGATGGACTGAAAAAGACCCGTGGGAAGATTTTCAGTCCTTTGCATGGCAGACAAAGAGACACACATACCTACACTTACAGTCACACCTAGGGGGCAATTTAAGATCTCCTGATGTACATGTCTCAGGACTGTGGGCGGAAACCGGAAATCCTGGCGGAAAACATGGACACGAGAAGAATATGCCACAAAGAAAAAACCTAGGCATACTAGCATAGTGGGGAATCACAGGTTTATGAAAACAATGATTTTTGTACGTTGTAAGAGTATTGTTTAAAAAAATGTCTAAAATCTGGCCATAAACATCTTTGTAGATTCTACAAAAACTCTGTTCAGTTGGATTTGTGTACAAAGAGAAAAATCATTGATTGTGTCATGTGACCATTTCATAGTTTATAGCTTAATGTCTTATTTGAGAACAACATTGCAGTGTAGGTTTCAGAGCTGTTCAGGCTGTGAATGTAAGAAGCACCGCTGGGAAATCCTCAAGCACTTTCGCTGGACATGGCTGGGAATGTTTGTCATTAATATTTCAGAGACTTTCATGCATAATGCATGATGTGTATCATAATTGCACATAATATTGATTGTCTTTTGAATGCCAACATTTATGTTTTTGGATATGTGTCCATGTGTCCTATGTTTTTGCATCATTGCTTTCAGAAATGGCTTTTAGTGTTGACACATTTATGAGATACTTATGAATTATGGCCTTTTTTTAATACCACTGCTTAACAGCTCAGTAAAGCAGTTGTAGAGCTGCAGTGCTGCAGGTTTATGGATGTTTTGCTATATAACGTAATGGCCAAGTAACAAGTTAGGACTGGATTATTTATTTCATGCCTGTCCGAGTAGACAATGAGTATTTAATTAATTACTATTAATTAAATAACTATAAAACTAATAAAAATAGGTGTGGTGCATTGCTTAAAGTTCAGTTTAAAGACTAAAATGGTGTTATTCATCTAAAAACGGGAACTGACTGGCAAAAAAATAATTAAAATACATAATTCACTTTTCTTCTGTTTTTCAATGCTCACATTTAATGCAATTAACTCAAGTATATTAGTGTATAAAATAAAATATGCTTATATTAACTTACATTAATATACACTTTTTAAATTCATTTTAATAATGGATGGATGGATATAATACACTGCCCGTCCACAAAAAAAGTCACATACACTAATATTTCATTGGACTGCCTTTAGCTTTGATTACAGCATGAATTCGCTGTGGCATCATTTCAAAAAGCAACTGCAACGTCACAAAATTCATTTCTGTCCAGAGTTGTATTTTTTCTCTAAGATCTTTTCGAGATGATGGGAGAGTCAGACCGCTGCGCCAGATCTTCTCCAGTACATCCCAAAGATTCTCAGTGGGGTTAAGGTCTGAACTCTGTGTGTGTAATCATGCTCCCTGAAACACTCTTTCACAATTTTAGCCCGTTCAGTATATTCCGGCAGTCAGCTGATCTCATTCTTTGGGCACAACGTAGCTGAACGTAGAACTGACCAACTGCAGCAAATCCAGATTACAGCACTGCCCCCACAGTGTTATAGACACTAGGCATGATGGGTGCATCACTTCATGCGCCTCTCTTCTTACCCTGATGTGCCCATCACTCTGGATCAGGGTACATGAAAATGGTAATTACTGCTGAGATAAATTTTTTTTTTAATTATTCCTATCTTTTGCACAGTACTGTATACTGTGTACTGTAGGTTCCATACCATTTTGATATTGTGTTAAGGTACTGTGATGTTGTACTGTTGTCACATCCATAGTTTCTAGGTATCTGTGTGGTTTCTGTGGAGGTGGAAAGGCAGAGGTCTGAACACTTTGTAAGTTTTATGACTGATTTATTGTCCAGACCAGGACAGCCGGGTGGGGAAAGGGACGGCCGCTCACATATATGGGGGCAATAACAGTGACACCAGGGTGTTTACGACTGAAAAGAAACAGAGCTGGGTTGGAGCGAGCTCCTTTTCTGCTCATGACAACAGCCTCATAAAGAGTGATGGATCTTCTGCCTCTCACACTAATCCATTCTGTCCCACCCACTAGAATAAGCTGTCTTTAAGAGGGGTGCTGGTAAATGGGCAGCTCAGGGTGGACAGCGTAAATGCCCACCCTTTTCTCACTTCAAAAAATCTCTTTCATCCCCTCCACTCCTCCATTTGTCCCTGCCTTCTATCCCGGGGGTGTTGTCTGCAGTCTTTTCTGGTTTAACGGAAAGTCATGCTACTTAGATAATTATCACATGCAGCTAAAACATTAAGGGCAGAGAGTAAAGTTGTTTCTGTTGGATCACATAAGTTAAAATATTAGGTGCAGAGAGTAAAGCAACATATCCCAGACTGGGAGATTGCTTAATAGCCATTTTTTGTAGATCTGATGATTAAATATAAATAACCTTCTCAGACTCTATGCCAATGCCAATTCCACCCCAAAACCATACATACCAAGAAGAAATTTTAAGTGTGTAGACCTCCAACCAAGAGCATTACTACATTTCTTTGGAAGCATTACTTTCTTTCAGCCATTGCACAATGGTAACAATTAAAATCTGTTCAACAGTGAGTGTTAGAACAAGCATGTGTTTGCTTAAGCACACAGCATTTGTCACTTCAGGTGTTTACCCTGAGGTACCTATTACTCCATGGCTGGACAGCAGATACTAAGAGGCCTTCTGGTATTGTAACAGGCTGGAAATTAGTATCAACAGGAGTGCTGACAACAGGAAGTTGTAAATTAGGCTGAAGGAAGCTGAGGTGGGGCACTGTTAAAAAGTGCCCACGGAGACTTCTGTTTCTGATCAGGAGACAGAAGGTTGCACTCTCAGAAAATAAAGGTGCCAAAAAGAATTCTTTGGAGCAGTGGGCTAGAAACAGTAGCACCGTAGTACAAAAATAACAACAAAAAAAAAAACTTTTGAAAGATGTTTAAAAATAAATATTTTTGTAAATGTAATGTGTGTGATTAAAAAAATTTTTTTTAATAAAAAAATGAAAGTTTTAAGAAATACAAATAAAAAGGCCCTGTGAGGAACCCATAAACTGGTATATAAATAGCATAGTGAATTTTCTTTAAACAAATTAAAAATAACATTTTGGTAAGTATTTCTACACTCATCAAATGCTGTAAATAGAAACACCCATCCAGGATAAGAATCTTCTGAAGTCTTTTTTAATGGTGTTAATCAAGCCTGAATCACAAAATGAAGTAAAACCATTTCAGACTCATTTGTTCTTAACTTGCTCACAAAAACTCACAAAAGCAAATGAGCTAATATATGTTTTTATTCTCTCACTTGTTATAATGGGCATCCACAAAGTAACAACTGGTTACACTGGTGAAATTCTTCAGCTTGTCATCACAATTGTTTACATTCTTAGGAGGGGGTTTACAGCGTGTGTGCTTTTTGCAGACAGAGGAACCTTGTTTCTGCTTTCACTGATAGGAGTTCAATGTTTTGTGCTGAGCTGTCCAGCATTTCTGGAAGTGGACAAGAAGACAACGGCCAAAGAAAGCCTTTCTGTGCTAACCAGTCAGGCAAAATGGAAGATTACTGGTGGTTGTAGCTGCGATAAGTCAGGCGCTATCCCATACTACACTCATGAAGGGGCCAAGATAGAGCCTGTCTATTAGACTATTATTGATTTAAAGTCACTGTTCATTCATTCATTCATTCATTAGTAAAACAACAGGATACACATCTTGAAACACGATTAAAAGAAGACAATGGTTGGTTTCTGATTACTAGTCCTTTGTCCTCTGGTATGAATGTGGTTTGTATGGTCTTAAATAAACTTTATCCATGTAAACTGACCATATGCTACAGATGGGGTTATTAGAGATTAGGCTGAAAAAATTTGTTTCATTAATGTACTTCTTTAAGTCATGTTACTTTATTATTAAATCACATTAACCTTTCAATTCCCTATGAGATTTAACATTGCTTGTACAATGTTCGTTTATAATATATATATATAATAATTCTTTACTGGTGCATAAAAGAAGCATAAAGCAGCATAAGGAAGTTATTATCAGAGCAGAAAATAACCCAATCACTGCCTTCATTTCCTTTGCTGTTCCCTGACTTGCCTAATTAGCTCAATGCCGCCTATGCACCTGTGTGTCCCAGACCATTACTCTCTCCATCCCTTAACAGCCTTTAGTGCAGCGCCATCTTGCTTCATTTCCAAAGCTCTTTATTACCCCACGCAGGAGCAGCAAACAAATCAGTCATATCTGAGTCCAGCTGGGAAGAGAGGCACTTCCAGACAAATCATACCCCTTTAAGTGCTCACCATTGAGCCGTGATTGCTCTCTAACGCTCTTTGCTGAGAAGGCTCATAAAGGCAGGGCGGACCGGGTCAGCCAGTGTAGGCTGCCAAAGCACAGTAATGAGACACAGAGCCTTTAAGTAAGACAGAGAGCAGTGAACACATGCAGGCGGTGGTTTCGAAGGTGTCAGACTTAAGATATATAACTTTATATAACTCTTTTTTGTGAATTTTGTCTTTTTGTAGCTTTTTCCTAGAATGCATCAACACATGAGTTTGAGCTTTTTATTCAACTACATCCGTCTGAGATGTTACAGTTGATTGTAATCAGTTATAATGAGATTAAATTGATTGGCATAATGGTTTAAAGAGGGTATACAATAGAACACCAGATGAATTATTGACAATCAAAATTGTGCCACTTTAATGGAAATAGTGGATATATAGTCATTAATGGAAATAGCTACCATATAGGTGCATGTTTTATGTTTCAATTATTTTAGCCAATCTCAACCCATACAAAGATGGAAAGAAACCACCTTCAGGACTGATATTATTTTAATGTTCTCAGCAGTGATACTGAGGTAGTGGAATGTTAGTTTGTAATGGTCAAGCATGAAAGTATTAAATACAGCAAATGAGGTATTATTATTATTATTATTATTATTATTGAATGGTAAATTCGGTAAGGATATATTTTTGGTCAAATGAAAATTCTATAATTCTTTGGCTATAATCCAAAGTAAAAAAAAGGAGAATATGGTTTTTATTGTCTATATTGCATTTCAATTCTGTAGTTATGTTTGTGTCCTGCACGTCAATTAAGAATATATTCAAACTGAGGTTTGATAAATTGTGACCTTGTGGGAATTAAAAAATGGTTTCTAAAAGTATCAACTGAAAAGCTGTAAAATTCCAATATTTATAACTATTTTGGAGAAACAATTTCTAATTTTAATTATTTTACATATTTTAATTATTTTATAATATTTTCTGATATAACTTTAACTCTGATATAGCTGCGATCACATGATGAAAGTAAAAACCTTACTCATCCATTTATTCATCTTCTACTAGAACAGGCAAAATATGTTCTGTTTGTCTATAAAATGGAATCCCACAATTCTTTCTTTTTTTTGGTCAATGATTCCAACCTGCAAAGATCAAATCTATCACAGCCATTCTACAGCAAAGGAGAAGAAAATGCAAGGCAGTGAGGGTAGGATCAGCAAAGGGAGGGCTGGAATGACACTGAGGCCTGTGATTGGAAAGATAAAGTCATGTGCTTCCTTATGGAATGCTAATTCATGCTGACACCCCCCCCCCCCCCCCCCCCCCCCCCCCCCCCCCCCCCCCCCCCCCCCCCTCTCCTGAGCTGTGAACAGAAATGGTGTAGGATATCAGGAAAGAAAGAAGAGTCTGCAGCTGAGGAGAGGACGAAGTCTATACTGAAGGTATGGAGACAGTGATTTGTTACTTTATTACTTCAGGTTAGCCTTCTGTGTGATTATGCATGATAGAGACCCGAGGACCATCTCACTTCTCTCACTGTGGATGTACATGTGCGTTTCTATATGTATATGAGAGGACCAGAATATCTGTGTGCATTTTGTATATGCAGTCTGAATATGTGTAGGTGGAAAAGAGCATTAGATTATGCTTGCGCTTTATACAGCACATGAGTTCCTTCAGTTGGATTCCACCACACATCACGCTGTGCATGAAAATTCTGCTCTGCACTGGAGAACTGGTATAATATATATAATAAATGGACTGTATACCTAGTATACCTGGATGACACTGATGTATATACACATGTACCTCTCTGTAAACAGCTCCTGGGATTGGGAGTCCAAACACCTGACAAATGAACAGTGACAAAAGAGCAGAGACTTTTGAAACAATTCTTTACAATCTGAAGACACAGACTGAATCAGTGAATTTTGAGAGCATTTCAATGAAATGGTCCAGGAAGCATGAAACTCTAAAAGTTGAACACCACCCTTATCCTGGTGGAAAGTTTTGTTATAGCACAACATACAAAACGTAACGATGTACGATGTGTGACTTTTTCACTATCAGGCAAAAACCTTACATATGATGTCCATTCACCTTGCCATTTTTTGGCAATGTAAAAAAGAAAAAGAAAAAGAACAAATACATTTTACATGCTTCAAAAAACAAAAATATATTTAAGCATGTGCAAAACCAGACCATTTAAAAAGCAAGAAGAGAAAAATTTAAGAACTGTAAAAAAAAACAAACTTTATAACTATAAAATGATGTCATAATGGATGATGTCATGATAGAGATTTTTAAATGCTATTTAGGCGTTGCTATCTGAAATGTGGCTGAACTCTCTGTGCTTGATATAAATTGATCCTTTTTTATGAAATGCTCAGTGTTCAGTATTTTAAATATCCTGCAAATAGTTGATACTCAGAAAACTGTAATAAACCATGACAACCACGATAACAATCATGTACTTTAACGTACTAACTGAGTGCAGATTATTCATAGTCTTGGAATAAACACTGTTTAATTAGTAAAAATCCTATTTAGTATAACAGCTGTGTCTTAGGCTTAATCTATGTCTGAGAACTGTGTGTTAATGATCGCGAAAAAGAAATTAAACAACCAGATCAAGTTGAGTGTTACACTAGTTGTTCAGCGTGGCAAGCAGAGATGGGGTGCTGATATGATGTCTTAAACCACACTGCCTCTCCAAATACGCGGCCATCTGCACCCTCTCCACACACTTTGGAGTGACCCCACCGCTCTGTAAACAAAAGCCTAGACCACAGGCTAAACTTGCCTTGCACTTGGGTGCAGTCTTATTTATCAGCCTGTGTTGTCTTATGAATTCAATAGCCCCTAATGATTTGGGTATTCCAGTGCAACCTCAGCTGTGACTTTGTAACTTCTCAGCTGTACACCAAGACACCTGAACCATGAGGTTAATAAGCTAATTTCATAAAAGACCTTTTTAATGCATTTACTGGGTGACCCCAAGGTCTTTCATTGTCAGGGTTTTCTTGAACTGCAATATTTTATCTCACACATATGCAATGCTGAAGTTATGCAAAGCCCAGATTGAATTATTTTAAAATAAAGCAAAACAACTTAAATACATGCATGATTTTGTGTAACCTACTTCAGAGAATGTCACTGGAAATGAGAGGTAAATCCCAAAGCTCTCATGAGGTGCAGTTTAACTGGAGCAGTAGTTTTGGCATTTCACTTCTATTTTAGAGGGCTTAATAAGTCAGTCTTGCACTCTAGTCTTTTTAATGAGGATGTAGGCTTCAAAACAATAGGAACAATGTGCTCTGTGTAAACCCTGCAGAGACTCATGCTACCAAGACCTGGTGCCAGACCAGATGCTAATTAAATTTCTCAGCTGTTATATTAAAGCTGTCTTTGATGAGATGTTATAGAAAGAATAAAACTTGAGCAAGATATTTTAGACAGTTCCTTGTGATTCATATATTGTAAAATGTTCACACAATGAAGTGCAGCTGTTGTTTGGGCACATTTTATTTTTAAACAAAACATAAATATCACAATATCACAGCATTTTGTTCAGCTCCAACCATTCATTAAATTACCATTAACAAGATGTTCTGCATCACACAGAGTAACCCTTTAAGCATGGAAAGAACCTTTAATACTCTTTATATATATATAGTACTGTGCAAATGTTTTAGGCAGGTGTGAATCAAATCCAAATCAATATTTGGTCTTACTACCTTTTGCCTTCAAACCAGCATCAATTCTTATTGGTACACAGTCATGTCTGGAACAACCTACCAGCCGAGTTCCTTCAAAAACTGTGTGCAAGTGTGCCTAGAAAAATTGATGCTGTTTGAAACAAGAATGTCTGCAAATATTGATTTGAGACCTGGAGGCTACTCTTTAGTTTGTCCTGCATTTTGTTGATTGATGAAAATAAATGATGAACACTTCCATTTTTGAAAGCATTCTTTGTTTACAGCATTTTTTCCACACCTGCCTAAAACTTTTGCACATTTTAAATTATATATATATATATATATATATATATATATATATATATATATATATATATATTCATTGGTATGGTGTATTGATGCCAGATGGGTCATAAAAATACAAGTTTAGGTGGAATGCTGTGATATGATTCATGTCAAGTGCTGATAACCCCGGGAAACAGAAACAGATGAGTGGATGTCCCACTGGGCTGCAGCATCAGTGGTGTCTGAGCACACATACGGTGTAGACAGACGGCTGGCTGAAAAAACTCCTGCACTTGTCCCTATGTTTTTGCCACAGGTAATGTGTCTAACACAACTTAGCCAGTCTGAAAAAAACGGCACAAACATTATATCATTCTTTCTGTCTTTAAGACCGCTTAAAATCATTTGTCAGCAAAGTGCACGTTTGATGAACCCTCCTCAGGCCTCCTCGTTTTTACCAGCGCCCTCACATTTGACCCTGATGGAATGTTCTCAGGGCTGTTCTGTGTGTTTGAGCCATTCAAATGCTCATGTACTTGTTGCACCTAATAATTACTCTCTCAGTCAGTCAGCAAAATGATGAGTGAGATCAGGTGTTGTCACATTAGAGGGATGGATGTACTTTACAGTCACCCATTAAGAGCAGCAGTAGAAAGTTTGAATGCAAGATGCCAAGAGGCGAAAGTACCTGCGTGAAATATTGTGAAGTTAGTGAAGACAGCCCTAAGCTCTCTTGCTTGCTCTTTCTCGCTCTTTCTCATAAGCTGACAGCCTAACAGCTGGTTGACATAAATCTTACTTGTCTTTTAGCAGAAGCAGAAGCATAGACATAAGTGAGTTGATCTCTGATGACTGACCTGTATTCTAATCTGTCTTTTGAGCTTCTTTCGTGACTTCCACTCTTAACAATAAGGATTCTTGGCTCAATCATAGTTCCAGGACCGACCTTTCAGGAAAAACCTGTAGTAAATCTTTCAGTGGTATAAATTTTCACACTAGACAGTTCTTACTCTCTCTCTCTCTCTCACTCTCTCTCTCTCCTCTCTTTCTCTCTCTCACTCTCTCTCACTCTCTCTCTCTCTCTCTCTCTCTCTCTCTCTCACTCTTACTCTCTCTCTCTCTCTCTCTCACTTTCTCTCTCTCTCTCTCTCTCTCTCTCTCTCTCTCTCTCTCTCTCTCTCTCTCTCTCACTCACTCATTTACAAAAATCTGTCCATCATAATTACTGCATAAGCACTTGAGGGCAATTGTCTGAGTTGTTCATAGTCATTTAATGCAATTATTATTAAATTACAATATTATTTTTCTTGTTCAGTCATGAATCATGGGGATCATTATAACAAGGGCCCTGAAACAGTCTCTCTGTAAGTGAGACTGAGAAAGACTGCATATAACAAATGATGTATGTCTACTAATGATGTCAGATGCATGGTTATTTTTCCTTTCCTTACACCAGTTCCTGTAACAGAACAATCACAGTATTCTAATATTCTGAAGAGGAGAGTTAATGTAGTTACATATATCAGATGTTAATTAAGAAGGTATTTCTCACATTCATAGGTTCACATGACAAAACATTCTAGTAAATATATTTTGAGGGCAAGTAACAGAAAAGTGAAATATTTGAACCTCATACATGAAATGTCCCTCTACCTGGTTTGTATGCTCGTGAGAGAGTTCATTACTGAGAACAGGATTAGGATCCATCTCTAAATGGCTGGTTAAAGTTGATGGTTCTCATGGTGAACTGAAGCTGGCTACCTTACAGGTGTCTCTTCTGCCTGGACCATGTATGATCTTAGAACTTATGAAATTTTGTGCACAAGAGTCAAGGAGACAAGTCAAGAGTCTTTTTATATTTTATATTTAAGAATATCATATTGAGACAAACATCAGTACCATCCCTGTTTGACTTTTCCATCAGCTGTTGCACTGCCCACAGCTTGCTCTGCTACTTCGATGGATTGTGGGTATAAAGTGAATTGATGACTTGCAAAATGTGTCATTGTGTAAAATGCGTTGTGAGCTGTGTCTTCAGTTTTCTAATGAAGATCCAATGAAGTTTGAGAAAGGTTAATTTAAGACAAACCAGAATAAGAGTTAGCAAGTAATAGAGTCGGTTTGGTACTTTTAAGTTAAAAGTGAAAGTGACTATTCTTGTCATTGTGAGAACACAGCACAGCAGCACAGCACACACACAGTGAACCACAACAAAATTGGACTTCTGCATTCGACGTGCACACAAACACCGTGCAGCAGGAGGAGCTGTTAGAAAGCACCCGGGAGCAGTGTCGGGGACGGTACCTTGCTCAAGGTTACTTCAGGGCAACCCTACTGGTAAAGGAGTTTGAACCACAATCTTCCAACTCATTGGCCATCCTGAACCACTGAGCCACTGCTGCCTTTTAGTACTGTAGGGTAACTTCAATTCCTGTGTCTTCTGTGTTTGTTTGTTCGGTATCCTGTGTGTTGTGAATGAAGGATTACCACTTTGTTGCCTTTTTTTTCCAGTTTCATCTCCTGTGACCAATTCATGCAAAGTATAAATGCTTGATTTCATATGGTACACTGTACAATCCTCAACTCAAAATATTATCTCCTTTTGTATGTTGCGAAGTAGAAGAGTTGGAGGCTCATAACTCTGTATCAACTGTGCTATCCTTTTTAGATGCCTTATGTGGGATTTATTACTATGTCTTTGGCTGCAACATTAAATGCCATGCCAGGGTGTACATGACTGTGTGGCTTCCTGAGGTTTTCACCAGAGGGTTGGTAGTCTGTTTCAGCTGGTGGCTTTAGTTTGGCATGAATGTAATTGTTAAATTTGCTGCAGTCAAACTCTGAATAGTTTGTATCTGATTCAAAGAATTACTTGCCTGCTTCTAAGAATGCTGCTCCTATTTCATAAATCCTACCATCCCTAGCTGCTTATCTTAACCAGTATTGCAGGGCTGCTGTGAATAACACACCTGAGTGAAAGAGGATAGACCCAATTACAAATGTTGGAGTGTAGTATGCAAGGACAGGTGGGTGGGATATGCATTTCTTTAATGTGTCAGATATATCCTGAAGCTTTTTTTCAGCCAACATCACTCTCTTTTGTGTCTGTTGAAGTGCAACAGACATTAACAGTGGTGATTTGTAGTTAAATAATATTCATAAAATAATTTTGCATCTAATGAAGTAAAAAGGTTTTTACAGCTGGCTGGAGCTGCAGCGTAAATACACAATGGATGGCATGGCTTTTTCAGATTTCTAGGGTCTATACAAATTGGAATTCTTGAGTTCTTTCACCTCCATGTAGACAAATGAGTGTTCACGGTCAATCAGTTCTGGACCAGCAAGGTCAGAAGGACCGTTGTCTGTAATGATTATATACTTATTCAAAAGACATATTCTTAAATACGTTTGAATATACTCTTATTCAAACATGTAACAATGTTAGCTGTGTTGTGTTGCACACAAAATGATCTGATCTCAAAATTCCATGTTGCTGGACATGAGCAGTAGCTGCAACAAGCTAGTTAACAAATAATTTCTGACACCATAGTGCATGGGTGACCAGCAGGCAAAGGCCACTTCAACCTGAAATTTCAACCTCTGTGTTTATTGATGTATTCAGTGTCATAGCAAACCAGTGCAGTAAGAATTTTAAAGAAATGCCAGAAATGATGTTTGTGTATTTGAGGTCTAGTTCTCTTTATTTAACTGTTGCCAAATATTAACAGCTAGGAAGTAATGAAGCTGCTCAGTCGCGTTAGGCTGTAGTTTAACAGATTAACACTCCTTAAAAAAACGCATTAATGCAATTAAAAATGCTAATTTTGATGGTTACATTGAAATTTATTTGAAGAGATTTTTCAGAAATAAAGAGGGAGTTCAGTAGTTAGTTTAAAGACCAGGTATTGGACAGATATCTGGAGAAAGTGTGAAACTGGAAATCATTGCAAGCTGTGATTTGCTGTCTTTTGAGAAAAAATGAACAAATACCAAAATCAGTAACAAGTCTAGGCGCCCTCACCCATACAATGTGTTGATATCTTGTTAACCTTGCATTTCTTCCTGTGGATGCAGCGCTTGAGTAGTTTGAGCATAATGTCTTGCTTTTAGATACTCAGTTTAAAGCTCAGAATTGTTGAAGGTGGAACACAAAATTAGTAGTGGTCAATTCTCTCAGATTGCCCTTGAATGTTCAAGCAAAAAATGAAATGAAACAGTCCATTGCCGTCATGAGGGCAGGATACAAGCAAACAAGTTAACCATAGAGGAGTTGAAGGTGTCTTTTGTTGTGAAATCAAGTGTTAAACTTTTCCATGCATTACGTCCACAAAAATCCAAAGAAATATGTTTGAAACTTGTCTGAAAAAACAGCATGAAACGCAACATGACTGAACACGGTGTATTTTTCTACATTAATTCAGCCTTACATCTAATTGTTAATATTAATAATATATGTTTGTAATTTATCTTCCTAAATCAAATTTGAGCTTTTTGGTGCACTTTGGTCATTATATTTGGGAATTTTACTTCTTACATGAATAGGGATAATGCCATAGAAGGACCACTTTTAGTTGTAGAGAAAATGAGATTGGAAGAGGTTTAAAGAACCTCTGCATAGTCTATGGAACCTTTTCAAAGTGAAATGCAATGGAAAGGGTTTAAGAACCATTTAGAAATCTTTGTTTTTAAGAACTTTCTTTTACATCTCTGTTATCTTCAAGAATCCATACTTTACTGGAGGTGTCAAGAGTTTCCTTGCAAAGTGTTGCTTTTGCTTAGATTGATGGACGTGATTACACACCAACTCTGTCAGCCCCTCCCGACTTTGCTTGTTCAGCAATTCCTGTCGGCTTCATGCTCCAACAGTCTGAGAGAGGTGGTTGTTTGTCATAAGGGGCCAGTTTGCTCAGGTGTTCGGCTGTGTATGCAACTGTCTCTGCAAACTGCAGAAGAGTTCATCGTTTGCCCATCAAAAAAGGATTCACAATAGGTACTGTCTGCTATAGTGATAGGATTCTTCCGTAACACTCATTTCAGCCATTGTCTGCTGTCTAGAGGTGTCTAATGAGGATGAAAAACATGACTCTAGTTACATGCCTTGGAAAAATGGGTTCATTAACAAAATGTTTCGAAAAAAATTTATATATACCAAATAACTGATCCTGTATTATATTATAATACATTATATTATATTGTGATATATTATGATAATGTACATTATATGTACCATTTATAAATATACTTTTATTTTGGAAAAGCAGTAACTTTCCACATTTATCTGAGAAGTGTATCTTTATCGTTATTGATTCTAATAAGTGAATAGTTGAACGATCTAAAAGTCAGCAAAATGGTACTTCTGCATAATAATGTTCAATAATGTGTATATATAATGTATAATAATGTGTGAATAAACTTCAAGGGCTTAGATTATAGCAACAATACACTTTCATGCTTTATTTTATTAAAAGTCACATGATGCTCAAGGCTGAAAAAATGAATGTCTAGCAAAATGAAAATACAATTCTGAAAATTAGAATTGCTCATTATGCCTCTTCAGTTGTTTAATTAGGTTATTAGAAGTTGAACTGTCTGTAGTATGCCTTTAGATGCAATGCTTAATAAATACATTTCTAGATTAATTGTTGCTACTATGAAAGGATGTCCTTTATACTGTACTAAACAGTGTCTTTTAAAGTATTCCTTATTTTCACCTGTTCTCATAGTCTTTCAAATATATGTAGGATTTCATTCGAGAATTCTAATACAAAGTAAATGTCAATGTATTAGTCAGACATTATATGTCCATAAAGTCCATAGTACTTTGTGTCTGTTAGTTTCATCTATAAATATTGAAAACTAGTCACATTTACATTTGTTTAAAGTGTTTCTAATGTTCTATTGCAGTAAAATTTTGAAAAAGCAGTTTGTTTCCAATTTTATTTTTATCCAGAAAAGTGGGTCCAAACAACTAGCCTGCAGTGTAGTGAATCAGCTTCTGTTGGTCAGCTCTTTCCACCTGTGCCCTCCTAGCACTTTCTCAGCTATAACTTATGCCCTGTCCAGCTTTGAAGCCCCTTTGTGAGCGGTGTTTCCCCTCCAGGCCGCGTGTGCTCTGATTCCTCTCCTGCTGAGCTGCAGCTTTATGACCCCACTGATCATTTCAGAGAGAGAGCAACGTGTGGCAGGGTGGCCTTTACCGCCTTCAGCCTTCATCAGACAGGCATAGTACAGCCTTATACACATGGCCATGTTTGGTGACAGGCCAGTTGTTCACAGAGCAGCTGTGTGAGAGTGTATTTCTACACTCTTAAAAAAGGTGCCAAAAAGGTCTGTTTGCTGCAGAACATTTCCATGGAAAGTTCATTAAACTTGCTGAGCCTTTTGCTCATACATAATAAATGTAGGCAGCATCCTGTAGAAAATCACAATGTGCTAGTGTGTAGGTGTGCAGAGAACAGCTCTCACCCCATTAACCCAGCCTGGAGATACTTGTTGTTAGAGGCTGACATGCTAAAAAGCTCATATATGATTATGAAAAAATGCTCTAGAAACAGCCAAATATTTGATTGGTCCAGGAGCAAAAAGTTGTTGGCAAGTTCACGTTCCTTCAAATGTTTTAATGAGTATGTGTGGCAGCTCTGTATATTTTCATCTTATTTGAACAGAAATGCCCAATAACAACTGTATATAATCATTAGCTTCCCACTATAATAATGTTATTTCTTTTTTATCTGTCAAGCCACCAGCAACGTATTTCCTTTTCCCTTGTTGGCTTTAATAGCATACAGTTCCATTCTACATATTACTGAAGATGGCAATAGACATTCAGGTAAATATGAAGGCATTTGTTCTAAATGGTAGATGCCAGTTTTCATCTTTTTTAATAAAATAAGAATTGACTGTTCTTTTCACACACAGGAGGTTTCTATACTGTGCGATGGTTAATTCATTGTGAAAGATTCATTGTTAAAGAAAGAGTGTGCAAAGCATTTTTAAAAGAATACACTCATATTCAACTGACTGTACTTTACTGTACACAAACATTTTATTTCTGCCAAGCTAAATATGACTGACTATTCCTTTCAAGTCTATTACTTTACATGCATGGTAGTATGTGGAGGGGTGGGATGCTCTACTTCACTTCAGAGTTCTTAGATTAGAAATCGTGAGTGATGATGTGAAACTAAATATTTATTTTACAGATCTGCAGAGCATTTCAGGAGCAATTTTCAGAAATTTAGTTGCATTAACTCACTTTGTTTTGCTTTGAAAATGATGAAGAATTCCTGTAAAGAGCACCTTTATGTATTGAGAAATTAAATCCACACATAATATACAAGGCCATTAAAGCTGGCTGGAGTAAAATAGCTCTGCCTTTTGATCTCTGTTTTTTTTTAATTTCATGCATATCCAGATGGCAACATATTCACTTCCTTCTCATTATTGGCGAATACCATCTGTTTTCATGCCTGTTTTATTGCTGAAAGGTCACCTTGAAATTGTGGGATGAATCGGATATTTTTATCTGACCAGAGCCACCTTCTTATTTAATTTCCTGCTGCTTGTTGAGTTCAATGCATTCATAATAGCGTTTTCTTGATGTTCAGAAGGTGTGTGATTATGCTGGTCATGCACAAACATTATTCATATGCTCTCATGACACACTCCAGGGACTGAACAAAGGTGTGTCCACACTACAGTCTCTGAATGTCTCCCCTGGCCTCTTCAGTCAATGATACTGTGACAGCAGGGGCCATATTTCACCCCCTCTGTCCAAGCCTACAGTACCCCTGCAGACAAAGCTGGCAGTTTAATGGTGGATCTTAAGGAAATTAGGGCCACAAATCTCCCTCTTCTTGGGTGCTACAAAGCGGGGAATGTGCTAACGTGAAGGTTGATAGAGACCAAAAGAGTGAGACAGGACAAATCTTTTACTTTCAGAGCTATAATCGGTTAGTGGAGAGCAAAGCCTAGTGAAGGATTTATTGACCAGGCTTGATGGCGCTCCATTAAAATGATGCTGAATTTTCTTTTGTGTGGCTCTTATAATAATCATGTCTTCCTTAAAATAACTGCTCAAATCATTATAACCATTAGATGTTTTAATGCCATTTGCTCCACTACTAAATGCAAAAACATATACTATCTGAATGTAAGTAGTTACCTACCTGCATTAAGCACTTTACATAAAAATTAATGCTTACATTCCCCCCTAACACTTTACAGTTTCTCCTCTATAACAAAAAAGGCAATTATCTAAAATGATGAATTTAAAGTTGTGCAAGAAACCATAAACGACTTTTCATCTGCCACTTACAAGGACATATGTGGCATTGATTGAAGTTTAGAATAAGAATTTTTTACTTTTTCAAAGATTTCTCATTGCTTTAAGGAGCCTCAGGGGAAATAATTAACAATGTACCAATGTGATAACTAAGAGGTTAAAAAATTAGCAAAATTTATGCTACTTTATAATTCATTGCACCACACAAGTCTTTCCAAGAGGGAATTTCATAGGAAAATAGTTCACTCAAGCATGAATATTTGAGAAGTTCTGCCAGATTTTGACAGACCCCCTGCTATCTCGCCTCTCTCTCTCTCTCTCTCTCTCTCTCTCTCTCTCTCTCTCTCTCTCTCTCTCTCTCTCTCTGTCTCTCTCTTTCTGTCGCTCTCTCTCTCTCTCTCTCTCTCTCTCTCTCTCTCTCTCTATCTCATTCCTCCTTATACTGTGTTTTTTGATTTATGATGACATGCCTCTGATGTACACTAAGCAGGTATGTTGGAAAGTGAACAAGATGTGGCAAGATTTTTGTCTGCTGTTTTCTACATGCCATTTAGCTTTCCCAGAGCAGCAAGCCCTGCTCCCTGACCTGTGCTGAATAGTGGTTTCCACTCCCATTTCTCTTGCCACTTGGCTTGCAGTACTGAGGTACCACGCGATTAACCTCATATAATGTGTCCAATGTGGCACTCCTTGTTGGTTGTACACACATTTATCTGTGCGTGTCATCAGCACTCCACTTTTGTGCTGATTGTGTCACTCACACAGTCTGAACTTGTTTTTCCATCTGATGAGTTGCACCATGAGTGCTACTGTAGAAATGGAGAATACTGTGTATGTAGTGCAGATGTATGTGTGTTTGTGTGTGTGTATATGCAGTCTATAACTTTAAATGATAAAACCTACTTGAGGGTATGCTCTACTTGGAAATGAAGTGGATGGTCAGCTATCAGTCACTGATGATAGTCATGTGTGTAAGTTTTTCCTGATGACTGACAAGCAGCACTGGCCTGTCCAGACAGGCACAGATTGGATCTCTTATTCCAGTTTACCCTGCGGGAGAGCAAGCTTGGCTGTTTGATGTGGTCTGGGCTAATAGCCTATCTCTGCCTTAACACTCCTCCCCAGCTCTGTAACTTCCAAAAGTATCACTCACAGAGCAGAAATTGTGCAATGAGTTGGCCTCTGTGTGCTGACTCCCTTTACTACCATCAAAGTTGTAAAATTTGCTACCCGTTAAGTGAGTGTGGGCAAGGTAGATGATCGATGTTTCAGGATTTTCAAGAAAAAAGATCAGATTTGCTGTTGTCATAGAGGCCTTATAAAGCTCACTAACTAGTGCAGACTGGGGGGCGGATTGAGTGGAATAATGTACAATGTGATCAGCCCAAAAACAAAGGGAGAAGGAAGACAGGAAAGAAAAACATGAAGGGAAGGAAAAAGAGAATGGGAATGCTGTTCTTGAAATATTCCTATTTAACTGCTTCTGTAAACTTCCACTTATTCACTTTGATGACCTGGTGATCTCTTGAAGATCCCTCTATCACAGTTATGTTAATCTGCTTTTTTGAGGGGTGGGCAACTCGGGTCCTGAAGGGCCGGTGTCCTGCAGAGTTTGGTAGTTGCCTTCTCAAACACGCTTACTAATCTTGACAATGATCAGGTGAGCTGTTCCAGGTGTGTTTAAGCAGGGAATTCACTAAACTCTGCAGGACACCGGCCCTCCAGGACCCGAGTTGCCCACCCCTGCAGAGGGTTAAGAGTTGCACATATGCACTGCTGTTTACCAGCGGCTGAAGGTATTTTAGTCCTCCTGCTGTACTTCATACTCCACATACCAGTAAACATGAACGATTTAGTCAAACCTACACTTCTGCACTTTGTCTTGTTTGTGTACTATTGTCTTTTCCCAGTCTCTGATTATTTTAATATCTGTAGTAGGAATAACTAGTTGTATTCATTTACATACAGTCCTGTGCAAAAGCCTAGAAACACCTCTCATTTCTTTGTAATTTCCTTCCTAATTGCTAGAATTTCTTTTATGTGTTTAATATAATGTGGAGCAATAGTTTTCCAGGCTTCCTGAAGGAAAATTTTTTCGGCTCTCATTTTCAGTCCAGTCCCTGTACCTGAGCAGTTTCAGAGGATTGTTTTTTGTTTTTGTATTTTTTTTTTGCGTTTTTGATAAGCTACATGGTGACCTACGTATGAATTATTCAAGCAGAACGAAGTGAATCAGCAAGATGCACAAACATGACAAACCAACAAATACCCAAAGTGAAGTAGCAACCACTGTGCCTATAGTGTTCTCACACTGAATAAACAAGCACACACACACACACACACACACACACACACACCCAATAATTGCAATGCTTATTGAGTTATACAGTGGTTTGAATAAAAAGTCAGAGGATTACATGGCCACAACACCTTTAAACCCTTCTGAGAAGCAATGTTCATTGGTTACACAAGAAGAAACTTAACTGACAGGTAGTGTCTAAACCTGAAAGCGGCAGGCAATTTAAAGGTTTTGGGGCTTGTGAAGCCATGGGATTTGTTAGGGCCCATGATATGGACGTGTTCTAGCATGTGAACTGTCATATACATGTACTCCTGTCAGGATGCATGCTTGCTTAGATGCTCCTGTTTTTGATCTCTGTGTTCCACCAGGGTAGAAAAAGGAGGTCTACTGCACCAAACTGCCAACCCCCTTTTTCTTGAACAGTCCCTCTACCACTCAACCCCACCCCCCTTTCCCCTTCCAGCTCCAGGACTGGCCTTTGAAGTATGTTTGGTTAATGATCGCGCTGGGTCGTAGTTGCTTGTAATGGGAATTCAGGGGCTGAGTAGGCTGAGAGAAGGGGTTTTACTGGACATAAGCGATTCCCTGTGGCAAGTGAATACATGCAAGGAAGGCCGCCTCACTCCTGAGACAACTGTACCACATCCCATGTAAGTAGAGTGCAATCTCTGAATGGATTCTGTCTGGTAAGCCTACTCTTGATGGCTGTTAAAAGTGATTTTATTGCAAATATACTGCAATGAACCAAATGCACCTGCAAAACAGTAGAGACTCAGTAAAACTATGAAAAAAGCAATTTATACATTCAAAAATAAAAAAATAAGCAACAGTGGGAAATACTATCATGTCCTATTTACTTTTGGAATTAATTCTGATGTTACACATAAACACTTACTCAGTGGTGTTGATGGCATTCTCAGCAACATGGATCCTGATGTCATTCATCACCAAACAGCACAATATCATTATTGCTAACCCCTAAGTTTAAAACAGGGTGCTTTTATAAAGTATTGTGCGCTGCTCCTTGAATTGCACTGTGCTGCATTCCTTTTGATTTTTTCAACATATATATATTTTTAACATAACAAGCAATGACCTTTTTTCAATCATTTTTAAACATTTTGTCTGTGTTTTTTGTTGTGAATTAATTAAATAAATAACATTAGCCAAGTAAGTACACTTGTGCAGCCATGATGGGCCACAGATTTGCTAAACAGCCCATTCGTTTTTCCATTTACAAAAGTAAAATCTAAGAAGTACAAAAAGGTTTCTCTTGCTGTAACACAGAGAATGAAAATACTACATAATTTATTGATTCAAAACTTATAGGCCTTTATTACTGTAGGGAGTCTCATAACCGTCAAATATTTTAGAAAATATAAAGTTATGGGAAAGTTATTTTGTCATCAGCAGGTGAGTTTGGTGCTTCCCAATGCAAGTAAAATAGATCTTTAAGCTCCTACTTTATAAACCAGAGTGATGTGTACTGGACCAAGACTGGGCAAGTTTGTAGAGGAATCTATGGTAAATATGATAAAAATTAGAAAAGATACAAACCAGCTTGCATGAGAGGTTCATTTTCTTTTATTAGAATTCCTCAACCACTGTCTACCCCCTTAAATCTGGATTCAGTCTACACAGGGTGAACCTTTTATATTTAAAAGAAAGGCCTGTAAAAAGTGGCCAACAAATCAGCCATCTGCCAGTTTGACTTTAAAGAAACAGGGATCATGAAAATGAATGAACGCTAAGGTCATTATCCTTAATGAAGGAAACACTTCCATAAATGGATGCCAAAGCAATGCAGCAGTGTAAAATTCTGCCTTTCAGACAAGGCGAAACCATAGATCCTGTTGACTCATATCCTGCAGCCTGAGAGATGTCCTGGCACATCAAAGCACATTGCTGGTGCTGGGGCTGATGTCATGTGGGTGTGTGCTATTGTTCACACCCCTCAAACTACACTTTAGATCAGAGCTTCTAAACCTAGAGTGGTAGTGTGGGCTATAAATCACAAAACCACCACGGTGTGGTCATGACACAATTTGATGCTTCATCTTCACTGCTGTCTTCAGATCCTGCAGGTTGCTAGCATTGTCCCTGTAACCTTTAGCATGCAGGACCTAGATGATTAGCGATGTTAGGCTGAAGCACCTGATCAAGCACTTGCAATGCTGAATGCATGGATTAAAAATATGTCAGGATTAGGCTGCTAAGAACCTTGCTTAGATTTCAACTGCTGGTTTTCAATTTAGTGCCCATATTCAGCACATTCACTCTAGGAAACCAGAAGCAAGTAAAAACCCAAATCTGTCTCTTCTTGGCCTCATCTTTATCACTCCTTTCATTTTGTGCATGAGAATCAGGAGATTTTTATTGCTTGAGGTTTTTTTTTTTTACTTGACAGCTGCAGGCAGGTTGCGAGTTCAGGGGTTAAGATGTGACATGGCTGCAGCATTAACACCACCATCCAGCTCCTCAGGGCACAGACTGACAGATACAAAGCAAAAAGGACAGTGTAGGTCAGGTATATTCAGTATATTCAACTGGAGGGCCCACTTTTGTGAAATCAATTCCAAAAAAAAAGAAAACACCAAAAAACCCAACAAACCTGAGCCCATAAAAGCATCTCAGAATTGGAGGGCTTCCCCAAGATCTGTTTCTCTCAGAAGGCATAGTAATCTGATCCTAGAGCAAGTCTTAATGTTTTACCACTTTACATCAACTCAGTCATTAATTGTGAGGGCGGCTGATTTGTTCTCAAAATGTGAACTGTATAAACATGATATGATGGATGAACTTCATAGCGCTGTGACCTTGGAGGTCTTCCAAGCTGAAGAGTTTAGTTCTAGCCTTAATCTGACAAGTCTAAAAGCCTGTAAGAGCTTTTATAAACTTAGCTCTCCAGGGAGTTACATGTATCCAGGACTGTATCCGGCACTCCTGATTTAAGAATACTTTTTCAAATCCAAAAAAATCTTATCTTGATTGCAGGTGCAGGTAAGAGAAGCTGAGGAACAGTAGCCGTGGATTATCGTGGATCACAGTGGATCGTGGCTTGCCATGGAGAGGGAGCAGGGCTCAGTGAGCTCCAGCCCCAGCATAACTGCTCCCACCAATCCCAGCACCAGCAGCAACAGCACCAACACCGGCAGCACCAGCACTGCTGCTGCAAACAGGCAGCAGACTCTCTCCCAGATATCAGTGTATGGAGGAATTCCAGACAGACAGACAGTACAGGTACAATACACGCTAATAATGTTAAGTTGACAAGAAAGACATTTCCCAATAACTGGTAGAAAATTCAGGGACCTTTGGTTTATCTTGCTTCAACTGGGTGAGGAAATATTTTTAATTCTGCCCACTGAAACTGATAAAATCTCTTTTTGTTCTCTATGTAAAGAGTGCAACAGATGATTCAGCATAACCTTTATTGTTAAATGTTCATAAACAACAGAAAGATCTATTATAAAGGCTCTAGCGAGAACTCAAATGAGCAACTGAACGGAATGGTCCTCTACTTCCCTCTACAGGCAGATATATTCAAGTACATTTTGATGTTTCTCATGAAACAGACATCCATACTCTCCATGGACTATCTCAACATCTAGCCCATGAAGAAGCTCTTTCATACACCCATAAACTTAAGATGAGGAATAGTAGTCAAATCTGGTTAGATTACTTTCTATTATGGGGTGATGAAGGCAGGCTGAAAAGATCATAATAAATCACTGCAAATAAAATTACAAACTTTGCTGACGTATTGTTAACCACCACAGTTCAGAAACCTCCAATGAAATGTCTTTTCAAAACAAGCAATGATTGCTTATAATGTGTTTAGAGGAGAATTTTGGAAGTGATCATTTGGTGGGAGGAGGCAGGGCCAGCCTGGGCCGACAAACACTAGTGAGTGCTGGGAGGGCAAGAGTTCTCATTTAGCTAGATTTGCGTGGGACCCTCAGGACTGTTGGAGGCATGGATAGATGATTCTCTTAAACTGACTGCACTCTTTTGTCTGCTGCTGAGCTGCACTAAATCAAAGCTGGAGGACTGTCCTGTATATTAAGGTTGGTTTGAAATAAGCTTTATTTCTTTCTACCCTGGAACTCTGAACAGAGATCCTACATTGAATAGTTATGATTGTTAAAGCACTGACTCTTTATCTTAATGCAGAAGGCGTTCGTTAGAAGATGAATATGGACGATAAGGACACAGCTGATGATGTAAATGTAAATTATTTTGAAAAAAAGTTTACTCTTATCACAGACTAATGTTAATTGGAGGAGGGTTCTGTAAATAACTTTTTTGGGTTACGTGTCTTTCCTGGGGAGGATGAACAAGGTCAAACTGAAAACACTTTTTTGCATAAAGAACAGGTTTTTTTTTCAAATTAAACAATTATTGTTAAACCATTATTTTTATCACTAAAAGGTATTCATTTTTGAAACATATTTGCATTATTCACATTATTCACTATTGCTAATACTATTTATTTGACTTTTAACTACTAAAGGAAGCCATTATTCATTGTTGCAGATGGGAAACAGGACATTATAGCAGCAATCTTGGGCCCAGCTATGACAGGTTTATATTTTGTTATGCTGTTGCCTGTAAACATTCTCTGGATTTCATTATGTTCAGATTAAAAGTCGAGTTTCTCTAGATCAGCCAGCTGCGTGTACTGGGTCAGGCTGCTGGGAGCTCTATAGGCTTGGGGTAGTGCGGTCATGCTGTCTCTGCTCTGACTGATTATCTGCTTTGATGGATGGCAGTGACCCCACATGCCATGCTTTGGTGCTGGGCTGTGCAGCTGAGGATCTCAGTGTCTAAAGTTTATTGTTTCAGCACTGAGCTTTCCTGCAATGAAGGCATTTCCTAAGTCTGAGAAGGTAATTTCCCTGACAATACTGATTAATTACATACCGGTGGAAAGGGAAGAATATTTTCCAGTAAACCAGAAAGGTTGTTCTTGCTGGAATTGTGTTCATAATAAACTACTTTCAGTAGACTTTTAGACTTATATCACCTTGAAAAGTCTTTTTTACACCATTTTGAAATGATGTAAAAGTAGAATATATAATATATATATATATATATAGTAGAATATAGAGTAGAATATATATATATATATATATGTATGTGTGTGTGTGGCACACAGTGAGACACACAAAATTCAGCCTCTGCTTTTAACCCAGACACACCGTGCAGCAGGGGGCAGCTATTTAAAGTGCCCGGGGAGCAGTAATGGGGATAGTACCTTGCTCAAGGGTACCTCAGGGAAACCTACTGGTCTGGGAATTGAAGAAAACATATATGTATATAAATAATAAAAAAATGTATATAAATAAAAAAATTAAATTAAAATCTCTCTCCCTCTCCCTCAGGTGATCCAGCAGGCACTGCACAGGCAGCCAAGTACTGCAGCTCAGTACTTGCAGCAGATGTATGCAGCCCAGCAGCAGCACCTCATGCTGCAGACCGCAGCACTACAACAGCAGCAACTAAGCCTGGCTGCGGTGCAACAGGTCTAGCACACACCCACACCTATTTACTCATGCAACGAACCAGTGAATATATGGGCTACATTTAATGTAAATAAGGAGAAAAATATTTTATCAATTGGATTAAAATAGTCTTTGCCAAGGCAAAACAGAGCCAATCCTGTAGTGCTAGAAGGCTTTCGACTTTATAACTCTGTATATGCTGCGTTATATGGTCCAATAGTTTAGTTATGAAGCAATCACACCATCCTAAGCCAGAACATTTGAGTAAAACACCTAAAGCTCCTTTCAAAAAGCTGCACTTAGGTCCAGTTTTTTATAACGTAGTTTTTTAAGTGCTATTGCAGTCAATTTAAGTCGGTATGGCCTTTTAATATGGAATTTGAGTGGCAGGATGTGGAGCCAGACAGTATGGAAAAAAAATCTGTTTCCTGCCATAGTTGCTTATATTGTGTGTGGTGTCTTTATGTGTGGAGAGATTTCAATGTTGATTAATGAGGTCTGTATTTGACTTGTGACCTCCCTCTCTCTCTCTCTCTCTCTCTCTCTCTCTCTGCAGGCCAGCATTGTGGCAGGCAGACAGAGTTGTAATCAGAACGGGACGGCATCTCAACAGGCCATTTCCTCACAAACCACAGTAAGCATTATAAATCCTGACACTATCGCCTCATTCAACGAACCGTCGCATCAATAGAACAAGTTACAGTAAATCTCATTCCAGTTTGCTGATTTGTAACCACATATTTAATCCACATATTTAATCCTTTTCTCTGAACATTTCTGACACTGAATAGAATACTTTCATGCAATAAGTCCACTTCTATTTCCTTTCAGATAAAGCTGACCACCTCTCCTGCAGCAGCAGCCCAGCTGATCAACAGGGGTCAGGGGGTGACCTCTCCTGTCAGCATTACTCAGCAGGCCATCCTCTTGGGGAACTCCTCCACCCCCACTCTCACCGCGAGCCAAGCACAGATGTACCTGCATGCTCGGATGGTAGGATGAAACCCATACATATTCACCAAAACATGGACAAACACAAATGCGACTTGCTTTGTTGGTTAATCCTTCTTTCCTTAACTAAAAGGATTTGATGGGGTATCAAGTGTAAGGTTGATGCCAGGATTTTCAAATGAACATCTTCAGTTTCCATCTGCGACATAATGGCATTGCTATTGGTTAAATAACCTTGTTAGATATGTGGTCTTAAGTGTTTCAAAGGACACCGTAGAGTCTTCAGCCAAATATAATATTTTGTATTGAATAAAGTTGAATAAGTTATCCAAAGCATCTGTTTAAAGCACCCAAGGCTGTGACATCTTTCTCATTAGAGTTAAAGCTTTTGCTTCTGGATTATAGGTACAAATGAATAAAATCCTGTTGTGTAGTTTTGATATGAAACAGTCATATTTGCTATGGTTTACAGGCACAGCAAAATAATCTTGTGCAAGTAGCTAGGAGCCTAGGCCGTGCTGTTCATTTGTCCCCCCAGCTTATACTCACTCCAACCGCCACAGTCGCCGCTGTCCAGTCAGAGATACCCTCGCAGACAGTCAATCAGCAGACAACCAACACACAGGTACTTACACCAGTGTTCACACATTTCATACATATTCTTTCAGAAATCCCAAAATATAATATCCAAAAATATAAATAATTTTAAAAATAAAGAATATTTTAATAAATGTATTTAGAAGAGTAGATGAGCAGTCCACCCAGAGGTGTGCATTGTAATATCCCTATATTTTCATGTGTTCTTCACAGATGCAGAACCTGGTGCTTCGTGGCCAGCAGGGAGCAGTGGTCTCATCCCCCTCTCAGACTCAGCTGCAGGGATTTGGTACGAAACCAGGAGGGGCAGCTCAGCTCACACTGTCCAGCCAACCGGGGCCACAGCTTAAGGGCTCCAGCCTTGTCCCCCAAGGACCATCAGGCCCCATAGCAGCAGAAACAAAGTCCAGTCAGTCAGATGCTCCCCCAGAGCCAGAGAAAAGAAATGACACTGTCAGTGATGTGGGTGCACCTGCAGTCAGTGTGAACCACAATGTGTCCACAGCGACCAACCATCCTCCCATCAGCAGTGGTAAGGCCTTGTTTAGTGTGTAATAAATATGGCAGGGATTGCAGTTTTTGGTAGATGAATATGGTAATAAAATAGTTTTAAGGATTTATACTATTATGGCAGTTTATTGGTTTTTAATGGATATAATTTGCTTGGTTGATTTAAATCATAAACGACTGCTCTTGAAAGTGCTCTTTCATTTCAAGGATAATGAGTCTCATCCTCTTTGCAGTTAAATATGATGTGTGTTGTATTAATGGCTGTGTGTGACTGTAGAGGATGCAGAAGGGGAGGGGGAGAGAAAGGTAGAGAGAGAGATATAGAGACAGACAGGAGGAGAGATATCTGAGAGTGAGAGCAGCAGCTGGCCTTCAGCACAGGATTGATGGCAGAAGGTTTGATGAGAGAACACCTGCTCTGGGAATGAAGGAGAGAGAGGTAGAGATGAAGAAAGATAGAGAGAGAGAGAGAGAGAGAGAGAGAGAGAGAGAGAGAGAGAGAGAGACAGATGGAGATGGGAAAAAAGAAAGGGTAAGAAAGAAAGAACTAAAATACTGCAAATGTGGGAGAGAGAAAGGGACAAGGATAGACAGACAGCAAGGAGCAAGAGAAAGAAAGAGATAAGAGTGTATTGGGAGAGAAAAGGGGAGGGAGAAAGGAGGAGAGAATGTCAAAGAATGAAGGGGAGGGAGAAAGGGGAGAGTAAAAGAAAAAGAATGATAGAATCAGAGCGAGAACAGAGAAGGGTAGTCAAGGGTAGAGTGAGAAAGTGAAAGAGAAAGGGAAAGAATGTGAACAGGAGAGAGCGTTTTGAGTTTAAAAGCCCTTTATTTAGGTGCTGAAACCCATAAAAGGAAAACCAGGCAATAAAAAGGCAGAAAATACGTTCTTAGCTGGTTTTCCTCTTCCTGGGTTGAGTGCTCAAATTTTGGGTTTTTTCAGTCGTACCCAATTTATCTTTGACTGTAAGCCCTTTAAAGGCCTAGAGCTCTGAATGTGTGTCTTGGCTCAATTTTGTAGTGGAAAAAGCAAGGCCGACAACATGGAAATCCTTTGGAGTGGAAAAATACATGCAGTGTTGGAGTATTTTATCAAAGTCTTGTACCTGTTGGCGATCTGGGAGACTACTACTACTACTGCTAATAATAATAATACTACTTTTTCCTCTTCTTCTTATTCTTCTTCTTCTTATTATTATTATAAAGAAGAAGAAGAAGGAACAAGAGAGAGAGAGAGGTTGAAAAAGAGAGAAGCTCTGTCAACTCTCACTCTTAGGATATCATTTACAGCAGAGACAGATGTACTGCCTTATGCGCTGCTCCCCCTCCGCATGCCATTTGGAAAGGGGAGGCCTCTGAAAGTGTGCACACTACATGAGTTTGACCTTGACTTTGCATTCCTGTTTAAGATAGCTTTCTGGCAATGAAATCTGAATAACGGATATTCTTTCTAAACCTGCCCTTGAATCAGTTCTGACACCTACGCTAAGTTTCATTAACACAAAAGACACAACATGTGTGGCTGCATGAGTACCTCAGCCTTGTCCCCATTTTCTTAGAGGGCTATAGGAAAGAAAAACAAAATCCATATAAACTCACCTCGAAAACGGAAAAAAGTGACCCTTCATTATTAAATAAGCCATTGGCCTGCGCTGAAAAAGTATTTCGATTCTGTGGGTAAAATATTCCCTGCTTTGCCTTTAGATCATTCGGGTGTGGGAGATGCATCAGATTCTCAGCATGCACAAAGATATTTCTCAGTGGCCGAGAATGATTGAATGATTACAAGTTAAATAAGGTGAATACATCTGGTACATTCTGTTCATGTAGCTCCTGAATGTAGCCGTTCATTTTTTCTTCCTTTTTTTTGGTACATGAAAGTACCAGCTGCTTTTAACATTGTGTCATGATTTCATGATGAATGGACCAATAATATATTTTTTTTCATTCTCATATAAAGTACATTTAAAGTAAAGTTTTTTGGAAATGCAAGGTGTACTTCTGACATAAACAATATAAATAGTCCCAAAGCTAGTCTAGAAACTCAAATTTGTGTAAAATAAATGCAATCAGAATATTAAGTGTAATAAAATCATGGTTTGAATTCATGGTATTGATCCATGGTTTGAAAATGTCCTTGTCAAACCAAAAAAATCAGGATTAATGGACAGATTCAGAATTACACAAACATAAAGCTAAATCACGGAACAAATTCACATTTGTTTGCCTTCTCCTATAAAGTAATTTATAATTCTTTGGCTGTAATGTTTTTTTTTCAAGCAGCACTGATATAGTACAGTGTTTCCTAAGCCTGGCTGCACATATTGGTGTTGTCCTTGCTGTAACACACTCACTTCAGCCTAGAAAAGGCATTCTAATTACCAGCTTGGTTAGATCAGGTGTGTAGAACAGGGAAAACAACACTGTAGAGCTTGAGGAGCTTGAGGAGCCTGAGGAGCTTGAGGAGCTTGAGGACCAGGCCTGGGAACCATTGACATAGAATATGGAGTCATGACCACTATTGTTCTAATGCCAGTGCAACCCTAATTAGAACCTTGACAGCAACAGAGGGTGAAAGAAATAGACACCTTCATAGATTCAGATATCTCACACCCATACACCCTTACATCCTTCTGCCTGGCCAATTACATTCTTAACACATCATCTATCTCAGTCTTATTAATAGAAATGAGCTGCCCTCAAGACAAGCCAGGCGCTCATTAAACTGCCCCAGTCCAATCCAAAATGGAAACCACAAGCAGGGCTCATGTTTTGTTTGTGGACAAGAGTTTCAAATTGAGTCGCAAATGCCAGATCACACTGACGTACTTCCTCTTTTAGAAAGCTTCAGGAAATCAATAAGCTCAGCTGTTAAATAAGAGACCTGTTGAACCGCTGGAGCCATCGCAGACTCGATACCTAATATCCACAACATCAATCTTTATATGGAGTTTCACTCCTTGTGCCTGATTTAGCCACTAGGAACTGAAAGCTAGCGTTACAATAACAGTGGCTTCACTTTGAATGAACTCTTACTGCTGCCCACCAGCTAGCTCCTTCCTGGAGCACAGCACTTCTAAAAGGAATCTGTTATTATTGCAACTTGGCATATATGCTACATGTACTATATTTAGAGAGGACGGCCCTTCAGAAAGACTACCGCTATGTGTGCAGGGGAAAAAAGGGCCTTTGGTACAACCTATATTTTCTTCATGAGGAACTCATTAGAACTTGAAAAGCACATAGCCAGGAGCTACGGACCTCAATATAATATTTGGGCCATGATTGGAGAGGCCTAAGCAGGACCAGACGTTTTCTAAGCGGACTCCTTACACCTAGATCTAAGGCCAACTCCAGGCAACAAGCAAAGGGGGGGTTGGGTGAAACTCTGCAGTCTCCAGTGCTGTGAATGTTAATGGGTGATATATGACTATAGGATACTGGTTTTTGGTACAACAGCATATTTTCAGCTTTCAGTAGTGTTGATGGAGAACAGAATATTTTTAGAAATGACAATCTTTGTTCCCAAAATGTGTTACATATTCAAGTATCTATAATCCCTTGCCCATCTATTGACATTTTAATTAATATTTTAGAGATTCTCAACTTTTGAACACCTAGTGCAAATTAAAAATGAGTTTCCTTCCTGGACTCTCGTTCCAGTGAAAATGGTGTCGTTTTAAGAGAAGCAGAACAGAACAAATGAAGATTAGAACAAGCTACATGAGGTCTTGAAGCAGTCAGGCAGCATGAAGTCATTCCCTTTATTGATGGAAACAGTAATGTCTTCTGACCCTGTAATGCCAAGATACAATACCAGCCCTAGTCATATCGAAGTCTTCACAATTGGAGTTTTCTCTCAGAGACAATGGATCCTTTGGCATTATGTAGAATTGACTTATTTGCATTTATTGAGCAAACGTGATTATAGTTTAGATTTGTAGTTATGTTAGGGTTTCTGGTTTTCTTGTGATCATTAGCAAAATCTGGCTTTACTGTAAAAGGAGTGAGGAATGATCCTTACAGGAAACCAAAACTACTGCCAACCTTATTTGTATGGTTGCTGTTTTCTTCGTCAGTGAAGCATGACTCTCAGAGGATAAATGCTTTTCTCCGCTCTCTTTCCTCAAAAACATTTCCTTCATACATGCAATGGCTACATTTAACCATGACTGGCAACTATAAGAGCAGGAGTTATTTATTCATTTGTGGACAACTTTAACCAGAGACCACCACACCCAAAGACTCGCGTCTGAGGCAGTTTTATTCAGTACATGCTTTGAACTTGGCAGGCCATCAGGCAGGGTACCAGAGCAATATTGAATTGTTTTCAGTGAAACACCACAGAACATCACATATAGGAGGTCTGAGTCATTCACAAACACACTCCCAGCTGCTCTATGGAAGCCTTTCAGACCCCTATTTAGTCTGTACTATAGGTTCCAAAAGTCCAGTGAAAAGGCTGCTATTTTGCATTCTTTTCTAATTTAATATAATATTTGTTGAGATCACAAATTCAGTTTAGATTTTTTTTTTTTTAGTATTTGGTTTGTCCTTGCTGTAATGATGGTTTGGGCTACAGCTTGGACTCTTGGAGTAGTAATTGTCAGAACACACATTTCAGTGGAAGGCTAAAAACAATCTGACCTTAACATGGTCAGTGTCTCAGGGTAGTTTTAATTTTCCTTTCGACTTTCCCAACATTGTTGTTTCCACATTTTAATGAAAACGCCTCATTATATATATATTTTTCATTTTCTTTTCAGCGCAACCAAAAGAAGAGAAAAGGTGTGTTAGTGTTGTTATGAGTACTCATCTGGGAAAACGAGAGCTTAAGATATGTTTGTGCTTTTAATGCATCCTTTTATCTTTAGTAAAAGACTTTGAATGAAAAGGTA
This sequence comes from Hepsetus odoe, assembly GCA_017165825.1. Classification (NCBI taxonomy): domain Eukaryota; kingdom Metazoa; phylum Chordata; class Actinopteri; order Characiformes; family Hepsetidae; genus Hepsetus; species Hepsetus odoe. The sequence continues at coordinate 16,001,325 of CM029385.1, read as the reverse complement.
TACATTAAATCTTTCACTGAGAAGATGGAAAACTGAAAAATCACCCTTAAAGGATTTCGCACCACAGATTTATCACTTGAGGTGATTCGGAAATGGGAAGGTTAACATTCCATTCAAGTACCACAACAAAGGCTAGCCGAGCATAGCTGAAGAGTAGAAGTGGTAATGTGGTTCTCTCTTATTTAGTCATCAAAACTCCTGATGCTTCACGTGTGGATAACCAGAAGCAGCCTACATTCTTCTTAAAGTAGATGCTGTTATAGTAGAGAATTGAACTTTACCAGACGAACCCATTCGCCTATAACCACCACTGCTGAGTTGCTGCAACAAATGAAACCACCTCCTCAGGTGACCCCTCAGCCATCAGATTTCGAACAAAGCACCAAATGCTCTGCCGTGGTTTGAATGTATTTACAATGAAGACTTTCACTTGCCTGGTCAGATGTTAACGTCTTAGAAAAACAACAAAAGGTTTTATTTTCCTTTCCTTTCTGCCAAAACAAATCCAAAAACCCTTTGGTAAGTCAGAGCGCCAAGAACAAGTTGTTTTATGGCATTAGTCATTAGACTTTGCCTTCTTTTAAAAACCTCAGGCAGGAAGTGCTGCAGCTGCTTAGCTGGTTTTTGGTGCTGCAATAACAGAGTTCTGTGAACACCACCACCGCAACAAAACCTTCACTTTGTAAAAGGCTTCTAGAAGGTGTTCATCTGCAATTCCCTCAGAAGGTTCAATCTTCACTGGATGCTATTACTTGGTTGTAAATACACTACCAGATGTCTGAGACAGTTTTAAAAAGGATTTGGACATCAGTGTATTTTGTTGATTCATTCATTGCATGCCAGGTGCTGAAGAAGTATCTAACAATATATTTTTTAAAAGTGCCATTTTTATCATCATCAACATTACATATTACATCATACATATTTTTAAATGGGTGGATTTTCTATATACTCTAAGCTAACTGCCTACCTATAAACTAAAATTCACAAAAGACTTATTAATAATTCATCATCATCATCATCAACATCAACAACTACAACAATAATAACAATAGTTGTTGTTGTTATTCAGTCTGAAAGGAATCTGGAAGGTAACTTGGCAGCGCATTGAAAACAGAGTTACATGTTTATTGTTCACATCCAGTTTCTCAAGCATTTCATCTACTGGGCTAAACATTGCATAATTAATGAAGTGTGGTAATTTACAACCATCGATACTTTTTTGTAGTTATTTCTAATGTATGTGTATTTAATATGACTGCTCACAGACAGTCCTTCTGTTTGTTTTAGCATACACTCAGATCCAGACCCATCAGCTACTCCAGCAACAAAAGCAGCAGTTTTTGATTCAGCAGCAGTCCCGGCTGTATCAGAGCAGCCAGGCTCAGTTCTTACAGCCAGCCTCCATCCAGCCCACCCTTCAGCCACAAAACCAAACCATGCAAACTGTGGCCATCCAGCCTGCTCTGGCAGGCCAGCAGGGTACGGTCCCTGTACTGCCCACTCACTGCCAACAGGCCACTGTCTTCCACTCCACTGTGACTCCTCAGGTGCTGGCTCACACCAGGCAGCCTCCCTTGCTGAACTCCACCAAAACCAAACAGGTGCAAATCGCAACCATCAATCTGCAGTTTCAGCCACCACCAGCCCAAGTAAGAGAGGATACAACAATGCTGTTGTCATGCTCCACCTCATAATTGTCCATAACAGAAAAGTCGCATTTATTTTACATGTTCACTAGTAACCATGTGAATAATGTAAGGTTCCACATGATCACATGTGTCTTTTGAGTGATAGCAGAGTTGTTTCATGTGTACTCTGTTTGTGTTACAGTATGCTTATTCCCATAAGAAATGCTAACGTACTAGGAATATATCATTTCATTCCATTCACGTGTTTTAAAATGGAAGGTTATACCATTTCAGAGTCATGACAGCAGTAATGTACACATTACGTTTATTGCACTGACCATAATTTTGGACCTCTTTGATGCTGTGTCTTTTTGATACTGATATCCAGGCTGCCACAACCGCAGAGGATGGTGCTGAGGATCGGTCTGCAGCCGCAGATGAATGCCCTGACCAAAGCGATCCGCAAGTGCTGTCGCAGTCCCCACAAGAATCAGTCAGTACAGAACGAAGCACATCTGACAACAGCCAGACAGGGAACACAGAAGGTACTGTTATCCTCAGTTTTTGCTTGGTTTTTCTTTTCTTGCCATAGTATTGAATATGATTATTTCATTGGTTAGGAAAGAATGGGCATAACCACTGAATACAATAACAAATATAAAAGTCTTTCTTAAGATCTCTGCAGTAGTTTGGCTTAGAATTATTAGAATGTCCTGTGGTTCAATTTTATGAGAAAAATGGATCTTTCTTAATCGCTTGAATTCTTTTATTAAAGAACAGTTCTAGCCTAAACACTAGATCCAGGCTTCTGTCCAAGTGCCAAGCTTAGTCTAAATGGCCAGGAGCACAGTGGCCACTGTGTCACTGCCATCTGTAGGCTTGCCAGTCGAAACACAAAAGCTATCCCCACTTTATCTCTCCCCTCAAGCGGAAGAGTAGATCTGTCACGCCCCAGTGTCTATTGTCCGTCCCAGGCACTTGCTAGAATGTGACAGCTTTTGCCATAATTAGAGGCGAGGGGCACAGCTTTGTTATTCCCAGTGGGCTGGGGGAATAAAGGTGAACACACTTTAGCTGTCTGGCAGGTGTGGCTGAGGCCTATCCACTCAGACATTCAATTATGAATGATGATCAATTACTCTTTTATGAAAGCAAAGAGTGCTAAATGCATTTTTAGAGCACAGTCTGGAGAGGTTTTGTTTGGAGTTCAATTAGGACCTTTGAAACCATAAATCATGTCAGGCTGGCTTGAAAAGCATCTAGCATAATGGATTCATACATACTATAGCATGTTGGATTTTAATTTTGTAATTTAAAGACTGTTATTTATTGTGGGATGTATACAACGCTTTATTTTATATTAATCGTATTAAGTACAAATTAAGAATTGTATTAAATTTTTTTTTAATACAAGCAAGTCTCATTCAGAAATAATCTCAGGGAAATGTCAAGCTCAGGGTTACAAAAGATAAAAAAATATATTAAGGAGAAAAAAATCACTCAGAATATATCTTAATAATGACAGCCAGTATAATTTGTAAGGCACCTTAAAAACAACTGTATATGTTCACTACAAAACAGAAAATATATGCCTGTGTCTGGCCACAGGGTGCTGAAAAAAGATGGAAAACTTTGATTAATTGTAAAGATCCAGGGTTACTAAAGGTAAAGCAGCAGAGCATAAAGTTGACTTTATCTGATTGTGCCCAGAGCTCAAGCTGTGCCATTTCGACTCCCACCTGCTAACTGTGGGATTGAGTAGCCTTCCATATCTTTTGCTGGATAGAGTTTCCATACATATACTGTGTTGCACTTACTTACTCTCTGTCCACATGGAAACCAAGACCCCCTCTGTCAAAACATTTGTTTCTGGTTTATTCATTGAGTGGATAATAGCTTATCTGATAACCCTTTGCAGACAATAATGTGTGGAGTTAAAGACCAGCAGTGTTTTCACCTGACACTGGATGTATAGTTTGCTCCTTCAGTGTGACAGTAAGGGTGAAATCTTGCACCTTAGAAATTCAATTTAGCTTTATTTCTCAACCACAGACGATCATTTGGTCAAGCCATGAGTAGTGCTTGCTTCATTTTTTCACTGGAACTAAAAGGTTTGGGGTGATTGTAGTCAAAATATTACTTTTTTGCTTCGGTCTTCCAGCGCAAAACTAAATAAGCCAACCCTGGACATCAGACACGTCTTAGATGTTCAGCTGTGTAAAGTAGATATTTTGGTGGCACATGCCATTTTAAAAATGCCAACAAATTCTGATAAATGTTGGCTGTTTGATGATTAGGTATGCATAGCCTTCATATTGGCCTGTATGAAGCAAACTCAGCTGATCTATTGTTATTTTTATTTTTTTTTACTTTTAAGGAAACCGGGGTCATTACCAGCCGACAAAAGCTGAAATCAGTCCACTGTTTTGCAAGCTTACAGATGCAAAATGGATGGGATGAACTGAGTCTCCTTGTTTTGGGACACACAAAGAAAAGTGAATTTCTCCTCTGCATTTTCTCAACCAGACACACTGGTAGTGAACACACACTCCAGGAGCAGCGGGCTACCTGGGGAGTGTTTTGGGAGCAGTTGCTCAATGAATGGAACTTAAACCACTGCCTCCATGAAGCTGGGATGGGATGGTACTAGCTGGAATGGTTTGTTTCAGTTCAGTTTACTCCAGTTTAGTTTAGTTTAGTTCAGTTCAGTTTTGATTAGTTTTTTTAGTCATGTGTAGGTAAACGCAGGGTCAGCAGTCCAATGAAATGTATTGCACAAGAATAACCTGTAAACTCAGGGATTTGGATGCAGTCGGTTCCAGCTGTAAGAGAATCTGCAGATGATGTCTACAGAATAGTAGCCGTCTTAAGCACGGTGGTAAACAGCTGCCATTTAAACTGAAGCCTCCAAAGCGGGCTTCACGTTTGTCTTGAGCTGCGTGTTTTGTGTGTTTATCATGGAGCTCATTCTGACCAATCAAAGAGGAGCTCGGCTGGGACGACGCGTTCCCATTGGATGAAAGGACGCGGTTCGCGACTGCGCGCTGTTTCACCTCTCAGTTCCCCCTTACAAAGAGGATTAGAGCGCGCGCCACTGACCAGCGGAGCTCGTGAAGTTTTCCTGTTGGCCCGCCGTGCCCGGGCCTCCGTTTACCCCCTGCGGGACGTCAAGGAGTCCTGTAATGCGTTCGCTGTGCCCGGTGGACGCTCGGCGGCTCCACTTTCTCGTGCTGGGCAGCTGGAGAGAGTGAGGAAGGGGGAGAGTGGCCGAGCGGAACAAAGGCGCTGTGCTCCGCCGCCCGCGGTGTTGTGAAGAGCCGCGGTCCGTGAGCCCGGGATAAGGTGCGGGTTCCTGTCCAGCGGTAAAACCGGGCCAGGTTTCGGAGTTCACTGCGGGTTTGAGCTGAAGTGAGAGGGGAGGCGGTTACTAACGGACTTTTTAGCCTTGTTTACATTCGACGCGCTGCGAGCGCACTTTTCAACGAGGAAGCGGCGACTGGCGATGCAAAGCCCGCCGCGCTCAGTTTCCTGTGCTTTAAGTTCACTCGTTTAGATCTTAGTAAGGAGAAGGAGTCAGGCTTCGGCTCGGGGTTGTGCGGGACCTCCAAGCGGCTCTGGCGAGCTAGTCTGGGGCAGCAGGTCCGTCCGTTTCACAGATCGCGGCTGCGAGCGGGACGGGCCGTCCGGTCAGCGCCGGGAAGCCCTCGGCCATCAATGGTTGATTTGTGAATGTGTCCCTGCTGATGGATGTTATCCCTCCTCGGCAGGTCCAGCTGCTGCACGCTGTGTGAATGCTAAACCAGGTGTGGGCTTCCCTCCAGCCATGACCTCGGGCAGTGGGAACAGCGCGCCCACTGTGACCGGCAGCACTCCTCAAAATGGCGAGAGCAAGACACCCCAAGCGATCGTTAAGCCCCAGATTCTCACTCACATCATCGAGGGATTCGTCATCCAGGAGGGAGCAGAGCCTTTCCCCGTGAGTGCCGCTCTTTTCTCAGCCTTGCTCAGACGACACTGCCAGTCTTCAGCCAGCCCTCATTTCTTTAGATGTAAAGAACACCCAGTTTGTGCCTGTCAGGCTGCCTTCTCTTTGGCATATTGAGTAGATTAAAGTAAAAAAAAAGAAAAGGGAACAAATGTTTTACTGTGGCTGCGAATAAAGGGACATTGTGTGCAGATAAAGAGGCTCCAAGCACTCAGCATTCATCTGTAATCTGTAGATCTGGAACCATCCACACCTGTTTCCTCACTGCTTCATGCACTGTTAGAGCGGTTTGTTTGGCCTGAAGGAGTCCTGCTTGGGTCGCTGTGTGGCTTACCCCGAAACAGTCCCTAGAAAGTGAGTACGTACAGGGACTGGGCTGAAAAAGTGCCAAAAGCTTTGTCCTGCAGGAAGACTGGAGAACTGTTCCTCAAATTGACATCAAAAAAAATACAGGAAAGCTTTGGCTCCTTGAAAATATAAATAATCAAGGGTGGCTCAATACTTCTGCACAGTAAATGCAATGGCTGACAAGTCCAGATGTTGTGCACACTGCAGTAGTAAAGGCCGCTGGATTTGGTAATATGCTGCTGCGTTCATTTAATACATGATGATTAATACATACTTAATGCAGTGATTGGGACCAGAACGCATGTGCGGCTGTGCATGTCTGTGTTGTGTTTAGAGTCGAGGCTGTCCTATTTTTAGCCAAATCTTTTTGTCAACAGACACACACTTCCCTCTGGTGGACACTTCAAACTACATCGTACCATTTTTAGTGCTCAAGCTTCAAAGCAGCTTTCTAAGGAATGGCAAATGAAACACAAATCATCTGTTGTAAAACACTGAATGGGCTTTTTTGTTTTTTTTGTCTCTGTGGTTCTGTGTTATCTTCAACTTGTTTAAGGTGGAACGGCCGTCATTGCTGATCGAGAACCTCAAGAAGCACAAACAGCAGCAGTTTTACTCAGACATAGAGAAAAAGGCACAGGACTCTCATCTTGCCGAATCTGAGATGGAAGATCTCTCTCAGCAGGGTATGTGCAGGCATTCTTGAATGAAGTGGACTGTGTAGAATTGTCTCTTCTCTTCCTACAATTAAAAGAATTACTTGAACTCTCGGCAGAGTTGAAGAAGAAGGAGGAGCCAACACTCTCCTGTGAGCTGTGTGGAAAAGTAGATTTTGCCTACAACTTCAAAAGATCAAAGCGGTTTTGTTCTACAGTATGTGCAAAGAGGTATTATGGCCAAATTGCTTATGAACAACTGCTGGATAGTTTTTGTGCTTTTTGTTTTGTGGTTAACCCGTGCAAGTCTGTATTTTAAAGACTATATTATATTAATATTATATTATTATTTATTATTACTACTACTACATTTATTTTTTTATTATTATTTATTATTACATTTATATTCATATTTTTGCTATATTTATATTTTGCTACTTTATTTATTTATATGTATAATTCATTTCCAAACTTATTTATTACCGTGTAAATTACTCTTGTAGATATGTATGTATGTACGTGTGTGTGTATATATAGATATATAGATAGATAGATAGATAGATAGATAGATAGATAGATATATAGATAATTTATTTATTTATAGCTCCTCTACTTTTCTCCTGTACTTGTTCCTGTTCCTCTTTCTCTATATCTTTTATATATTTTTTTTCTTTTCTTTCTGTACACCTGTCTTTTTTATAAGAGCCCTGTAATGCCCAAATTTCCCATTCGTGTGATAATAAAAGATCTACTCTACTCTACTCTAAAGGTACAACGTGGGTTGCACAAAGCGGATAGGTCTTTTTCCAAGACGGCCTACCCCAGATAACCCCAAGAAACAAAAAATCTCCAACATCAACCAACATAACAGTAATTCGGAGGGCAAAAAGCATGTAAGTCTTAGCAGACCGATATAAGACATGGTTTTCCCGTATTAGTTTTCCCATATTAGACCTTGTTTTGTTTCTGCTGTCTTGCCCAGAATCACAGTAGTCAGGCAGCAACAGGAGCATCAGTGTCTTCTCCACGGCTCTCCCACTTGAGCCATGGAGAATCCACCCAGTGTTCAGACATGTCTAGCTATGAGGAGCCTCTCTCACCCCTGTCTGTGGCCAGCTCTGGACCACATAGGCTACAGAGGGAGAGAGGGCCAGAGCATGGCAAGAGCCACAGCAGAGAGCGGCCTCTCCTCTCGCAGCACTTCCTGCCGAGTGACCCTGCCAAATGGAATGTGGAAGATGTTTACGAGTTCATCTGCTCCTTGCCAGGTATGCCTTAGTGCCACTGAGACCTCAATGAATGTAAAAGAGTCACTTCACACATATGACTCAAAGTTCTTGCTTTGTGTTAGAACAATGTCACACTGGCATATTAAAAGTTCAGTAATTCACCTGATTTCAGATGCAAGAGAGAATTGGATCATGCCACCTTAATTTATCCGAACACTCTTGAGGATATGCACGACACATACAGTATCTGTGATATGGAATTTATTAGCACTGTAACTATTGTAAAAATGGCATACTTTGCCTCAAAACATGCCATAGATCATTGCTAATCCTCAGTCCTATGTGAAAACATAACAGGCTCTCTTAGGAACATGACTTTTTTTTTTTTTTTTTTTCATTAAAAAAAAAAAAAAAACTTTTAACCAAGAATTTGCTTCCATCTTTAGGCTGCCAGGAGATAGCTGAGGAGTTTCGTGCTCAGGAGATTGATGGGCAAGCCTTGTTGCTACTTAAGGAAGACCATCTTATGAGCACCATGAACATTAAACTGGGGCCTGCACTGAAAATCTTTGCCCGCATTAATATGCTCAAAGACTCATAGCTTTAGGGGCTGTAGCACAACACCTGGATGGACTGGAAATACTAAACTGCTGCACTGATTTCACTTCCTATCCCAATGGCTATGAAGCCAGGGAACATGGACTGCTCCTCAACGAACCAAGATACTGAAAATGATCTGGTTAGCCTTGCCACAGGCAATCCGTTTTGAATCACTTGGATAAAATACAAGCACAAGTAGTTAAGACATCTATACAGTTTTGGCCTGAAACGGCTCTGATTCTTCACAGCAGGAAAAGATAAATCCATCATTGCAAGCGCTTTATAATTTCCTTTGATTTTAAAAGTGGAATTTTGGGGTTCAGTTTTTGTATCAGGACGTGTAGTTCAGCTGCTCACGGTCACAGTGAATAGTTCTTGGGGGTTTTTTTGTGAAAATGAAACAAACTTGTTCTTATTGAACAAAATATGGAAAGATGTGACCTTTTGTTGTTTAGATACTGTCCTCTTAACACCAGCCTGATTATTGAATACATCAGTGATGTAGAAAAACATTCAGTATGTGCCTAATTCCTCTTTATCCCAAAGATGGCTCATTTCCCACACTGTCATTCTGTACAATATGGAGAGACTGTTCAGTATTCAAAGGGTAACATTTCTGATGCAGCTTTTAAGGTTAGCTTTAGTTCACCATTCAGAAAGATTTCACTCCTCAGCACCTGGGCCCACCCTGCTGTGCCAATATTCATTCATTTTCTGAATTTTGCCCTGAAAACTGTGACCTGAACTTATTCTTAGTAATTTTTGTAAAGTGTTTCACTATTTTAATTTACATTTTTCAACAGTTCATCAACTGTCTATTTATTGAGAGAAGAGTTTCTTTGATGCGGTTTTGTATTTTAATGAAATAAAACCCTGTCAACCTTGTCAAATGCCTTGCTTTTGTAAAATCAACAGAAGAACTGAGAATTAATTTTGCAGTACTGCACATAGAATGAGCCTGGAAGACACACAAATGGACCTACATAGAGTTTCCCTGAAACGAAATGTGTAGAAATAGCCACAAGTCCAAAGGATTTGTTTTTCCATGTATCATTTTTGATTTTAATTTATTTACAAGCTTTAAATTTGCTCTATCAGTATGAAGAATTACAAGCACTTCCGGTTCAGCAACATACCTTTAGTGTTTTTGTACAAGTTGCCATTTGCTCATTTAATTCCATTCAAAGTTGTTTTGACTGTAATCGCAGCAGTCTCCTGAATGCATAGTTCTGCCGGATTATATTTTTCCACATAGAGCAAGCTAAAGCAGAAGGACAATCGGTATGGTTATTGAAATAATAACCTTGAAACATCTGACGTACAACTACGTCAGTCCTCCCTAAAACGCTGACAGCGTCAAACCCCCCCTTAAACATTGCCCTTAACAGAACAATCTGAAAGTCAGGGAGGCTCTTTGACAACTGCTGCCATTATATTAATAGTATCATTATTAACATTATTTATTTCTGTACCAAAGCCTCTCTCATCAACCTCCTGCAACATGTTAAATACACTTTGCAATTCTTAAAAAAAAAAAAAAAAACAAAAAAAAAATATAAATTAGAGTCTGAACTTTTTGAAAGTTTTCTTTGTAGCACATAATTGTATTAAGTCTTTTTTTCCTTAAAAAGTAACAAAAATGAAAATTAAAAACTGAAATATTACTATAAATAATACATGTATTTTTTTTTTTTTTTTTTTTTTTTTTTTTAGTGCTCCAGCAATTTTAAATCAGGTCGCTGTATGTCAATGAACCGTACCATTCACACTGCCCCATTCCATTCTTCCCACTGCTGCGTAAGGTTTGCTTGTATTACATTTCGTTTTAGAAGATGCAGTAATTGTGTCAGCGACTACTGTGTTTTCAGCACATGTTGGCAAATGTGTCTGTTTTCCCTCTTGTCAATTGTCTTCGGACTCCTCTTCGGCCTCTCGTAGCCACGTAAAGAAGGCAGTCACTGACTTAAGGGCCACTCCCTTGCCTTGCTGCTCAGCTGGGTCTTTGCTCGCCTCCCATTTATAGAATGCATCTTCTGATATCACGTCCTCGTCATACAAACAGTCAAAGAACATCCGGAGCAAGTCTGCCGAGGGCAACAAGAACAGCAAATAAACGAACAGTGATTTTGAAATGTTCATTTCTGTCTAACTTTAAATGTGGAACACTGGCATGCCTGCGAAAACAACCCAACTGGGGCCATGGTTTTATACTCACTGGGTGGCTGGTCCAGTTTTACTATCAATGCTTGAAGTGCATAAAGTGCTTGCAGCTGTCTCTCTGTGTCCGAGTTAAGGTACTTGTGTAATACAGGCAATCGCTTCTGAATAATGGCCGTGTCCACTCTACAAGAGGAGCTCTCCACTGTCCACAGTTACATACAAATACAGAAAGATATATACAGAGAGAGATACAGCACATTTAGAGCCATGAAAATATTTTCAATGCATTTTGGAAATATTGGAATATTATATTTCCTGTAAAAAAAAAAAAAAGCCAAAGCCCAAGCAACATGTTTCAATGCACTCCGGGTTTCCACAGAGCAAACTGAACTCTTACTTTTAACTGCTGCTTTGCACACAGCGGTCATTAGAGCTCTGAGGAAGGGAGGTGAACTCATTTCTGATTCATCTAGATTTGCCTGCAATGGAGAGACCACAAATGAATAAAACATCACAAGATTTAACCTTAAGAGAAGGGGCTGTGGCGCCCTCATACCTCTACCCAGTCGAAGATTTGTTCATCGCTAGCCATGTCTTCAAGGAGAAGCTTTTCAAGTTGCTTGTTTAGTTCCTCAGGCGACAGAGTTCTCTTAGAGTCCGCATCGGTCGGACTTGAGCAATCAGAAAGGGTGAATTCTAGTTTCTGAAGGTAAAACAAAATGAAGTTTTGACATCTGCATGCACGTATAAAATGTATATTGTACACACAAGAAAATCTTCAAAAATATGAAGCTTCTTTGTGTGTATTGTTTAAGGTACATAGTGATGTAGTCTGCAGTATGCATGCATGTGTGCTGCAGTGGAGGGAAAAAGCTCACATGCTCACTGATGAAGCTGTGCACATCCTCCGTTTCAGGGAGGAAATCGGCCCAGTTCAACCCAGAGTCCCTCCATAAGGCCCCCACTTTCCTATGGCTCTGAAGCACAGAGCAAACCAGAACACTTTCATCATCTCAGTTTATTCATCTGCTGATCACATGAATTCTTACAGTATCAGTCAAAACATAAAACATACAGAAGAGTTTCAGCAACAGTGAAATAATGTTTGTTAGATGGTAACGTCCTGGCTCACCATTTGTTTGCATAGAAGGTGCAAAATTTCAGAAAATAATATCCCAGCTCTTCCCACAGGGAGTAATGGTTTGCTAAATTCACTGCAAAGCCAAATTAAACATTCAGGTTACTCTGTTCTCAAACATTGCATTATATAGCAATTATATAGCAACTAAGCCAAATTGCAAAAATGTTTGTGAAAAAAAAAAAACAAACAAAAAAAAACAACATACCTAAATAATTCTCTCATAGAGATTCCTCCTTCTCGGAGCACAGGATTAACCAGCTCCGCTAAGTACAGCCATATATGGGGAATGTCAATGGCCATATCATCTGCTAACTCAAGAGTTTCTGAGAACCTGTGCAAAGAAAAAGAAGGAAGGGAAAAATAAATAAAGAAATAAAAAGGATGCTTTGTCAGGAAATCCTCATTGACTTTTGTTTATGTTCTGCTCTATTTAAAAGTGTGTCCACTAAAAGCATCACAATCACTAGAAGCTTACAATTCTGATTTTTCCAGGTTAATAATAAAAAAAAGATTAATAACATCTTATTCAATATACATACTATAACTGATAACTTACCACTCCTGACATCAGTTACAAAGAGGTAAATGCAAAGGTCTGCACTCTCACCCTTTAAAGAACTGAGGTTTAGAAATGCTCCCAGCCAGCAGCAGCTGATGGAAAAGCTGTCCCATGTGGTCTCGTGTGATCTGGCTTCTCTCCAGTGTTGACTCAACACCCACCCGCACAAACACGTACAGCATTGAGGGCTCCTCCAGCTCTTCCACACACTGCACGGCCTCCTGCACAAATATGAACACAGAACGTTTAAATTCTGCAGTGACGTTTAGAGAACTTCTCAATCAAACAGCTTCTTGAGCAAAAGGTATTAGTTGTTGTATAAAATGAACTCGGATACCTTGTAATCGTTAATGTGCAAAAACTCATCAATGATGGATTTGGACCGTCTCTCCATCTCCTCCTCAGATAACGCAGGCTTGTCTGTGGTAGGGCCTGATGCCGCTTCAAGTTTTACTGTTGCACAAGAGACACGTGTGAATAAACACGCACCTTCTAAAACAACTGCATTAAAACAATGATTCTGAGGTGAGAGAATTGCACTATAACAGGGCATTCGGTGACCAAAGCTGACATGTGCATGCATACATTTGTAACGTACCAGATTCCCTGGATTGGCTGCGCTCCAGTTTGCTCCTGTTGGTTGTGCTGGGCGGCAGTTTAGGCTTGTCGGGGACATGTGTCTCCTTGTGTACCTCCTCCAAAGGAAGCTCCTCAAGGGAATCCTTACTAGCTCCAACCTCAGAGGGAGGTCCTGGCCGCAAGGGGCCGGAACTCAGAGGCTTATCATTGCGCTCTCGGCCTGAGCTCCCACGACTGAGAAACACAAACACACACTGAGTCACCTTTAATCATCTTTAACCACTTGAACCCTTAAAAGACCTCTATGTAGGTCCATAAGTCACCATACTGTCATAACTACATAAACAGTTTCTAATGCTGTTCTGACGTGCATTTTATTGGGCTTGAATATTCACTGCAATTTCTGAACGAGGCCACAAATCACAAATCTGAGCAGTACCTGCTCAGGCCTCTCTTAGAGTCAAAGTCTGAAGCTGTAGAGGGCGCTGGGGTGGCCGCTGGGGCAGCCACTGGGGCTGAGGGTTGCAGGGGTGAGTAACGATTCAGACTACTGGCACTGGGCCGCAAGGTGTCTGCAAGATAAACAAGTGTATTAGAATTTGTCACTTTTATTACAAAACAAACACAGAACTTTGATTCAAGCTCTCCTGTAGTACCTGATTCACTGGCTTTAGCTCCAGCTCCTCCACTGCTGCCCTTCATCCAGTTGAGCTGTGCTCTGGGCCCCAGTTGAATCTTATCATCTATTGTTGGCTACAGACACACAAACACAAATTCACATTCATTACACATTTAATTTACTGAACACCAATAAAGCTCTTATGACCAGATACAATTGTTTTATACACCGCACCAGCAGGTGGGGCTGTTGGACACGATTATTATTTTAGTTGGGATGTATTTTTAGTAGTTAGATTTATTACCTAAACAATCAGATTTTCAAAACAGAGCACAAGAAATGTCAGCGAACCCAATTAAACAAAGACAAAACCTATGCTTCGCCTTTTATTTATTGAAAAATGTGATCGTTTCCCTTGAATGGCAAAAGTATGTAAAACTTTCAGCACTTTAACTGAAAATAAAATTCTAATCAGGTGTCATCAATCAATGCATGAACAAAGGACATTTCAGAGCCCCTAAGAAACAGTAGTTAATGCTCAACAAGCTAATGAAGATTACAAATCATCTGTTTGACTTGTAACCCTCACTAGGATTAGCAGGCCAACAAAGATCACCTCAAGAGCAAGGTGTGTAATAATCACATAGGAACCCAGCTCAACTTCTAAGCTGTAGTCGGGTCAGGATGCTAGATGAATTTTGAGTTATAACTGTTAGGATATTGACCTGTGAACAAAACCTCTAGAAAAAGTGGTTCAGAAAGGATACTGCAAGACAAAGCCTTAGCACACAGAGTGCCCTAAACACACAGAGTGCTTATAACTTATAGAAATGCTGTTGAAGAACCAGAAGGAGCAGTTCATTTAAGGAATCCCAGCAAGATCCCAGAGTTTCTGCTATCTTGTATGGTGGATGTAATAGAAATGCACAAGACAGATAAACTATTACAAGAAACATTAAATTGCAACTATTGCTGCACAAGGACCTCATCAGGTAATAAAAGCAATGGTTCACATGTACCTTGGAGATTTTAGGGATCTTGCTGGGATCTATTGTCCTACTGTTCTTAGGCACAGGCACAGTGTTCCAGGTCTCCTCTCGTTGAAGTACTGTGGAAAGAATGGGGAGAGAGAGAAAGTGAGACAAAGAGAATGGACACAGCGCATTTCATATTATGCCATCATGAAAAAAACTCCAGAACAAGTGTTTTTATATAAAAAAAAAAGGTCAGAGTGGAGATGTCTCTTACACGGTCTCCTCTTGTCCTTGGACAACAGCTGTTGATGGACCTTCCTCTGCTCCTCTTGCTCCTCAATTTTTGCCTCTTTGTGGATCTGCTCAATTGTTTTGGGGCCAAGGTCTGCTCGTCGAGAGACCCAGTTATGCTTAAAGAGAACAAAAACACAGGCATGTGTTGCTGTTTATAATACTGTAATTAAACCACACAGTTATGACACTTTCACTTGCATCCAAGTCTTATTCCAAGACATCTTGCATAAAACCACTGCTTGACGGTGATAGAAATAAATTAACAAAATATTACAACGTGTCTGCACAAAATGTGTACATTTATATGTAATTTGCTGCAAATATGGCTGAAACATTAAACTACATTCAGTTATTGATAAAAGCTACACATAAAGATGCACTTGCATTTCTGATATTTTACATTGTAACTATTTCACATAGAATAAATGCACAAACAAACACAGATGAAGTCTCTAACCAGTCGAAGGTCGATGACATCTTGGAGCATGAAACGAATGCGCGATGAAGTCTTTCTCTCCTTTACTATCTTTTCCATCTGGTTAAAATACTGATCCATTCGAGGCTATGAAAGACAAGAGATGCATTTATAATCTTACAGCACATTCACTTACACACCAGTTCTGCTGACAAACACCAGTAATTGATGTCTACATTTTGGCACCACCTTAAAGTTCAAGTAAAGCCAGCTAAACTCCTTGTGAGTCACAACCAGCAGATGATGTTTATGGGTATCATGGGAACTTTGTTGCCAAACCACAATGTTATATTCTGAAAAGCAGCCACATGTTTTGTAGGGTTATGTGGTTAGTTACAGTACTGTGCAAACGTTTTAGGCAGGTGTGAAAAAATGCAGTAAACAAAGAATGCTTTCAGAAATATAAATAATGATTGTTTATTTTTATCAATTTACAAAATGCAAAGTGAGCGAGCGAAAGAAAAATCTAAATCAAATCAATATTTGGTGTCACTACCTTTTGCCTTCAAACCAGCATCAGTTCTTCTAGGTACACTTGCACAAAGTCAGGGATTCTGTAGGATTATAGTCGGTGTGTGATCAACCAGTTTTACCAAACAGGTGCTGATGATCATCAATGTCACACGGAGGTTGAAACACAGTCATGTTTGGAACAACCGACCAGCCGAGTTCCTTCAAAAACTGTGTGCAAGTGATCCTAGAAGAATTTATGCTGTTTTGAAGGCAAAGGGTGGTCACACCAAATATTGATTTGATTTAGATTCTCTTTTGTTCATTCACTGCATTTTGTTGACTGATGAACATAAATGATTAACACTTCCTTTTTTGAAAGTGTTCTTTGTTTACAGCATTTTTTCACACCTGCCTAAAACTTTTGCACAGTACTGTATATTATCTTTAGTTACATCTGGAACCACTGAATCCAACAGTGGGGCAGCATTGGCCTAGTGCTTAGGGAGTTGGCCCCAAGATTGGAAGGTCATGGATTCGAATCCCAGACCATTAGGTTGCCCTGACTTACCCTTGAGCAGGGTACCACCCCCATCACTGCTCCCTCAGCAGCTTTAAATAACTGCCCTGCTCCAGGGTGTGTATGGGTTAAATGCAGAGGTTACATTTCGTTGTGGTTCACTGTGTGCAGTGCATCACAGTGACAAAAACAGTCACTTTCACTTTCAACAGTATGAGACAGAGACAAAGGAGGAGTCTCTCAGAGCAATACAGCTAGTTCTCTTTCCTTTTTTTGTCTAGTTTCAAGCTCTGCCTCAACTTCTATAATTTTTTCACACTAGAATGAACTTGTTTCTTTGCTGCATTAAAAGCTTATAAAGAAAAAGCTTTGTTTATTTATTTTTATTTATTTATCTATTTTTAACCAGGATCAAGCAAATAAATGTTTGTAGAAGGCAGTCCTCTCACACAATGTTTGGCAAGCCACTGGAAAAAGTAATAGCAGTAGCAAAACATATCAAAAACTTTTTGTTGTTGGAGCAACACATATTTGATGTGACACACAAATCTGATGTTCTTGAAGCATAGAAGAGCCACTTAATGTGATCCTTGATCAGAAAAGTCCATTGCTTTGGACAAGACTTTTCTGTAGGATGGCATTTATAAGACTATGATATCAGCCGTTTATGACAACTGGCAAACCTTTTCTTTTTCAACCCAGAAACTGAAATAACAAGTGGATGTTTGCACCTTTAAGATCAAATAAAATACAGTTTAATGTCTAGAATCCAGCTTCCTCACCTTGGCTTTCTCAAAGTCCAGGTCCTTGCCAATGGTAGTAAGGAGCCTGCAGAGGCACTCAAGACTTTCCTCATCATGGTTCTTCAGTAGCTTCACCACACAGTCATGCATGATGGCTTCTGTCAGCATACGTAGCTTAAACAACTCCCCAATAAACTTGATGTTTCCGATGGACCTTCTGCGGGCCTTGTCCTTCGCCTCCTCCAGTTCCTCCTGCAACCGCTCTTGCTCACTGGGCTGAATCAAAGCCAAACAGAGGAGTCACTTCAATTAAAAAAAAAAAAAAAAAAAAAAAAAAGTAATAATAATAATAATAATAATAATAATAATAATACATTCATTCCATAAGAATATTACTTTAAAATTCTGTAGAAGAATTCTCTTTAGATTTGTCCAATAGTAAATCAATTTTAAGAGTGTATATCCTGTATTGAGTGACATGTTCACAATTGATAGCAATAAATGTGATTTTCACTGAAACATCACATAAAATTCTATTTTCCACTTTTAATACGTGGAAAATGTAGGCGAAATCCTGTTGAGAGGAACAGTGCTTACTGAGGAAGCTGCTTCCAGCTCCCGCTGTTTCCTTTCAAAGACATCATCATCCATTTTGTCCTTCTCAAACTCCTTCTGACAGCGGTTCAGCAGCAACTTTCGGAAATTCACAGTGCTGGTGGGCTTGTCTGCCATGGGCACTTTTAACTGAAAAACAAAGACAAACCAGGGTGATAAATAATAATGATAATAATAATAATGTCAATTTTTAATAATAAAAAAGCAGTGATTTACAAACAATTTGATTACTTTCTTTTGCATAAACTGAATGTGAATCCAATTTAAAATAAAACACATTTTTAGTGATACACTAATTGCAAATCTGTTTTTATGGGGAACTCCAACATAAGATATGACTCACCGTAGCCAGGCAGCTACACATATTGCCATAGGCCACAGAGAAGCTGGGTTCATCAATGGCTTTCTCGAAGACCAGGTCAATGACACCCTTGAGGCGCTCTTCAGTGTCAATGGTGAGGTCTGTCACCTGCTTCATTAGCTGGTTAAACATTTGTGGGGTCAGTTTGTTAAGGATACTGCGCACCCTCCGGAAAAGCTCCTGCAGAAGTCATAAGATAAAAAAATTATTAATGAAGCACTTTAATCATTCCATTTCTATTAGGTTCACTGTTTTTGCAATCAATTTAAAAAAGCAACTGCTTTGAATGTATATAGCGCCTTTCACAATCACACGAGAGCTTTAAAGGGGGATTAAATGGAAGCAGAGAAATATTCAGTAATAAGGAAAATGTTAAGATCAGTTTTAAACTACAGAGGGAGCAGCAATTATGGAAAGAGTTTAGGAGCAAGTGCACTGAAGCATGGGTTCCTAAAGTGGGAATCCTGGTACAAGAGACAGAGAGTAAATTGCTGGTGGATAACCTGAGAGACTGGGGTGGGGAATCTGGAGAAATCAGCTCAAAAATCAGAAATCAGAGTGCAAGACCATGAAGTGCTTTATAGTCGAAAAATAAGATATTAAGCGTAATACAGACTAATACAGACACAGGCAGGCAGTGAAACTGGAACAGAATAAGGGGATTTTGTTTTAGAACAGATCTTGATGGCACACAAGTAAAGAGGCAATTACCAGAAAACATACATGTAAGCAGTTGTTACAAGAGGGCTGCATGAATTCCTAAATAAAAATCTATTTTTGGTTATTTTTAATATTATAATCCTGTATATCATTTAACATATCAAATGTGTACCTGTATTTACAAAATTCTTTACTAGTAAGTAACAATATGGGCTAGCAGTTTGGAGAATGCAAACATCTAATCCAAACAAAACTCTTAACTGCTGGAGGGTTTTAAATTGGCATGCAACTTTAAACATCTGCTGTCTTTCATTGAAATTAATGAACAACTGGCTTTTATCTTACCACTAGCTCAACTACAGCTAGGGCACTGCATACACCATCTCACTGAGATCATTAGCACAAATAAGGCTAAAGCAAACATTTTCTATAGCTGAAGTCACATGGCAGAGGGGCATGCATCTGCTAGCACACAGGCCAATGTAAAAAGCTAATTGTAGTTTCAAAGTCTCAGCAATATTTAAGTTTTAGCATGTTTATTTCTGACAGTACCACAACAGAGATAGAAAGAAGACCCTCTGTGTGTTACCCTCAGAAGCGTCCTCCTTTCTACTTTCACACAACACAGTTCTGTAGAAGGTCTGCACAACTGACAGTGAGCATAAAAGACACTGGAATAAATTAAGTCACAAATTGTGGTCCCGTTTAAATCTGACATCTGTGCACCCCTAAAGGATGAGGTGTTCACCTGAGTTTTCTGGGCCTCGGGGTCCTCTGTGGTACTCTCCCTCTTCATGCCAGGCTTCCAAGCATTTTCTGCCTTCTTCAGCTGTACATCATCATTCACAGACACATTCATGATGATCTTGCGGGGAGGAGGCCGTCTCAAGCCTACATTCAAAAGCTGAAAAAGAATTAGAAAATGTATTATAAGAAAACTCCTGTCACAGATTTTGAAAAATAACAATCATTCGAAAAGAGACTGAAAGTATTTTTACCAGAAATCACATCACTCTCACTGAATGTATTTGCTTATGTGTCTGTGATAGAAAAGTAGAAACTGACCGGCATGCCTCTGCTTCCAGGTATCATCCTGCCAAAGTCTGCGAAGGCTGGGGTGAAGTCTGGGCCTCTGGATATGACCCGTGGGTCCACCTGTCGCAGGGGCAGCTTGTTTTGGTTAATCTGTAAAAGCCGAGAGTCAAGCAGAAAAAGTATCACCCTTTGTCCTCCAGATAGGTTTTAAAAGCTCAGTAACATTCATGTTTTCAGAAGATTCACCTTGTCCAGTACAACATCTGAGATGGGAGGAAGCCCCTCTGGCTTCTGCACACAGGCAGGCATGAATTGGAAGCCCAACAGAAATTCTCTATTATACTGCCTCTTCCCATTCTTCAGCTCTGGCTCTGCAGCTAAAAGTACAACAGTGAGCATGAGATGGTAGACTGGCAATCGAAAAATGAATAAGTTTAATGTGAACAAGCAAAGCTCACCCTGTATTGCGTTGTTAGAGGATTCGAGTGCAGCTGTGAGGACTCCATCACTACTTTCCACCTCAGTGGTAGGCTCTGGTCCATTCCTCAGAGGCTCTACCTCTTGCTCTCCATTCTCTTCAATAGGTGCCTCTGTCGAGCTCTGCTGCTCCACGCCAATGGTTGGAGAAATAGATTGCTCCACGGCAGCCTCTACTGTGGCTGGCTCCAGTTTCTCCTAACACAAACACAATCTATGAAAGATCTGCAGAAACAAGCTCCCCAGTTTCTGGCTCAAGCTAATTTGCATCTAAACATGTAACAGATCATGCATTTTAATTCATGACTACAGAAAACACAATAGGTTCAAAACTTACCCCCTTGTCAGGACACTGGGCCTGTCCCACAGAAGTGTCCTCTTTTGGTTTCTTCCAGGTCTTTGGTAAACTAGACGCAGCTGCAGGGAAACAAATGGTCAACAACACTCAATAAGAAGGCCTTTGTGATTACTGAAAATCAGAACGTGTCAGTCACTTGGTATCTACCTTGATTCACACTTGGTCTAAGGTTGGACTGCAATGTGGGCTCTGTTTTCTCTTCTAGCAAGACTTCTGCCTCCTTTCCAGTATCTCTGCGCTCTAGCCCAGTTGAGGATCTCCTGAAGCCTGTCTCGGCAGGTCCCTGGGAGCCTGGGCTATTGAGGCTTAAAAGAGGAGCAGACGCAGAAGCAGTAGAAACAGCAGCATTGGTGGTGGTGGTGGTGGTGGTGGTGGTGGCAGGCAGGGATGGGGTCACAATGGCTAATGTTATTGCCTCTCCAACTACGGGACTTACAGCTTTCACCTCCACGCAGTGGGTGTCAAGGGCAAGTGCAGTGGGGTTTGGCTCGGAGCTTGGCGGCTGGGACTGGACTAGGTTCGACTGAGCAGGCTGAAGTTGTGGGGTCTGACTAGGCTGAGAGAGCTGAGAGTCTGTGTCATCACAGGGAGGAGTTGTATCTATTTCAGCAAGGCCATTGACAGCCTTTACAGCCTGGCCTGATGAGGCATTTAGGTCCAGAGAGGTTCTTTCGGGCTCCAGTTTTTCTGGCTCAGGTGTAATGGCCCGTGCAGGGCTAGGCTCTGCTAGAGGCGCTGGGGGCTCTGGTGTCTCCACTATTGAGGCAGGCTTGGACGTGCTAGGGGCTGGAGATGATGCTGGAGCTACACTGAAGGCCAGTTCTGGGCCTGAGGGAGGAAGCTCAGATTTCTCAGAAGAATGCAGGTCTTGGGTAGGCGCAGATGTAGGGACAGGGATAGTAGCCGGGACAGGAACAGGGGCTGCAGGGGCAGAAGCAGGAACAGGGGAAGGGCTGCTGGGCTCTTGCCTATGCGCAGGAGGCTCTGCAGGCCTTAACCCTGGCGATGAAGACTTAAGCAGTGCACGCTCAACCTTTGGCTTGTCGTCTAAAGAGGTAGGGTTGAGAAAGGCATCACAAAAGAGAAAACATAAAATGTCAGTAGAATGTCACAACCGGATGAGCAGTTACTTCTTAATTGGGTTTATAGCATCATACGCAAAGCATAGGATCATGCATATGATGTCCGCTCTAGCTCAAGACCTATAGTTACCAACTTTGTTCATGGACTCTACAAAGCTTTAACATATGATATCAAATTCGTAACTTACAAGGCAATTATGTTTCCCTCTTCTAGCACTCCAAACTGAACCCATAAACCCTTGCTAACCAGCTGATATGTAAAATCAAGCTGAGTTGGAACGTTTAACTTAACCATAACCCATCTAATTAATTCATGCTAATTAATGTTTCTCCTGGTGAGCCACCATTATATATTTTTGAGAATTTCATGACTCAACACACCTGATCCAACAAAACCAGAGTCAATAGCCAGCTAATGAATATTAAGAAACACTGGCAATGCCAAAAGGCCATAAAAAGGCGCTGAGTAGAGTACTGACCTGGTTTCAAGTCAACTGGAGGAAGAGGGACGTGGCCGCTGTCCACACTGTACATAACATGGCCATGTTCAGGTACCTGGCTGTTCAGCTGCTGAGATTTGAGGTAGAAAATGTGAGGAAAATGAGGGTGTGGACATAAAAACTAGCAAAAGAGAGAGAGTAGGAGAAGAGGAAGAAAGTGAAAGGACATAGACAGAGCAAAGGAAGGAAAATGGCAGGGGGGTTCAGCACAGCAAAAATACAGAAGTAGTGAAAGAGGGTAGTGAAAAAGCCAAAGAGAACAAGAAGAAAACAAGGAGAGACCGTGCAAAAGAGTGAGTGCAAGAAATAGAGGCAGCAAAGCATGAAGTTGTGAAGTGAATGGGGCACAAAAACAGCAAAAGACAGTCAACACAAGGGTTTGGGGTTTAGACAAATGGACAGGAGAAATGGGGAAAGAGAGGAGAGACGAACACTGTTAACATTTAGGGAGAGAAGACACAAAGTAAGAGTAACAACACAATAGTGAGTGTTCCCTTTACAGAGAGGCTTTTTCCCCACATAATTTGAAGTTCTAAGGCCGTGCTGGAACGTTCTTAAAGGGCATTTACATGTGCTGTCTCTGTAGGGGGAACACAAGGGGAGTCCAGGATGAAACAAACAGCTATGAGGCAGAACTAGGATGAAGGCAGATGAAAGAATAAGTAAGCAACAACAAAACATCAAGAAACATCTAAAAAGGTTTTTCAACTCATACTACAATTGTAAGATCCACATGAACAAATGAAAAGTCTATAAAGGCAACACAAAAATCTCTGTTTAACTTGCAGGGAAAATAACTGTAGCTAAGCAAAATTACAAAAAAAAAATTACATATATATATATATATATATATATATATATATATCTTTTTTTAATATAGCAGGATGGCTCATCGCCACAAGCTTCAAATAAAGAGGTAAATACGAAATGGTACCAAATGGTTCTCCAAAGCAGAAAAACAATGCTTTTCAATTCTAAAGTATCTCTTACTGAATTAATAAAAGTAGTGAAAATCATGTACACTTCACTACCTTCAAAGTCCTTTTATGTGATCAGCTTTCGCTTTACACCATATGTTACCAATTGAACACATAAAACTCCCAAAAACTACCTCATGCATTAGTATGGACTTTTTGAATTTTATATGGCCTGCTGGACTACAGGACGGAATAGTGGCTTATAGCTGTTCAAGCTCTGTTTGCATGTGACTGAACATCTTACCTGTGGAGGAGTAGGTGTGGAGGAGGGCCGACCTGCTGGGGGGGTTGGGTTCCGGCTCCCACCCACTCCTGACATAATCTCCTCTGTAATGTCCTTGCCACCCTGATTAGGGTCTCGAATGCGAATCTTGAAGGGTAAAAAGCAGGCATGATGTTAGACATTGCATCCACATCCATTGAATCATAAACAACCTACTTATCATTTGTGAAACACTCACTGTTTTCTTCTCTCTCTTGGCAGGTGGAGGTTGCTGTGGTGTAGGCACTATTATGGATGGAGATGGGGTGTACATAGTCTGCTGGCCAGGATAGTATGGAGGTCCCGCTGCTAATAGAACCAAAAATATCCATTAAAGGTCAAAATCTGTGTGTTCGTGAGAGTGTTTATGTGTTTTACATGTAGGGAAAGAGAGAGCAGGCCACAGTTACCATATGCTGGAGGGAAATCTCCTGGGGTGGGCCCAGTGTAGAAGGTACTGGGTCCAGTGGGTTGAACTGAGTACTGCTGGGGAGGCCCGACATAGGGAGGAGCACTGTGACGATACTGTTAATTACACATACAAGCACAGGTTACTGCAGGATAACTGAACATGACTATTTCTGGCTATTTTACACAGAAAAGGCCAAAAGCACATTTAGGAATAAACAAAAAACCCTGTTTATACCTGCTAGAGTCTTTTCATGTATTACCTGAATTTTATCCTGCTAAGATTTTAGCCCCATGCATTTACATTTGACAAAGAAATGGGATTAATATGTGGGGAGTTAAATGCAAACCAGCTAAAAGAGATCAATCACCGGTGCTGTTTATCATTTATCTAAAAGAAATCACATTTTTTTTATTTAAAAGAAAATCACAATTTTAACAATTCAACAAGAGAACAACTGTAAGAATATTTATCCATCATGTACCAAAAGCAATAAAACAGAGAGACTGTTTTTTTTCCGTTGTAGACAGGCTGTTAAAAGTATTACCAAGCAGGTCTTTATCTGAGCTGTTTCTTTCGAAATGGATTATGTAACTAAATCTGAACAAACCAGGGTGTAGCGATTCTGCATTTTTCCATAAATCTTCCACAACCAAAACCATAAGAAAGGGGTGACACTGCCACTGTAGTGGGGGTACTGCCTGTCAAATACAGCTTATGGAGACAGATGCATTTAAACTGCTATAACATGCAGGTCATGTGTGTCAGACCACCTCCCGAAACATTTGAGTGATCTACACTTGCATTTTTATCTGGCTTTGCTTTATTCAGATTACACCATGATGCTCGAGACAAAGTAAGTGATCGTGTGTAAACAGGGTCAAAGGGGACATGCTTTGATTTTCCAAGAACGTTACATGCTACAAGCCTTAACTTAGATTCTGGATCCTACCCATTATAGTGAAGCAAATTAAGCAAAGCAAACTTCTCAAATTGGCTTATTAAAAAATGAAAGATGAAAAATAAAATGACATCAATATAATCTTAATATATTTTATTCACATTTCAGTTCTGATGTATATCAAAAGATTTTATTACTGCAGTGGAACATTAACGTCAATACATTTACATTTACGTTTACATTTACGGCATTTAGCAGACGCTCTTATCCAGAGTGACTTACATTTCCTAATTACAGGGACAGTCCCCCCTGGAGAAACTCAGGGTTAAGGGTCTTGCTCAGGGACCCAGTGGTGGTAGTGCTAGAGGTGGGATTCGAACCGGGGACCTCTTGACCCAGATAGGCAAGTACCCTACCACTAGACCACCGCCACCTCCCAATACATGTTTTTTAATCTGCTTATGAGTATTATCAAACCAATGCAACACCAAAACCAAAGCAGGGAACTCCACACTAACCTGGGGTATGTAGTACTGGGCAGTCTGGGGTGAAGGGAAAGGCATGGGCGTCATGGACATCATGATGGGCTGACTGGGGGGGTAGACAGTGGCAGCTGGTGCCTGGGAGGCAGTCCTAATGGAAGGGCTATTGCTTGGAATGGTGGGCCGGGCTGTCTGCATCTGAGTCCTTTGGAAAAACTGAGAGACAAAAGAGAGTAACAGTCAACTGTCAGCAATAACTGTTGTGCATTTTACAAACTGTGTACTGCCAATGCCTTTCTTGACCTTTGAAAGGAGGAGTTTAGCTGGAGATCATGTTCTGGATACTACAGAAAAAAGTGCACTAAACATGTGAGACATAAAAACACTATACTTTCCTAATTTTTAACATTTTCAAAAAATCTCGGGACATGCAATTTACAAAATGTAAACCTTGAGAGGTCTTTCACATTACACAAAATTTTACATGCATGTCAGCAAATTAACTAGCATGAGAACATACATATTCGATGGTGCTATTTAGAAGTTTCAACAAATCAGTGACGCACATAAAATCACTACCTTGTGCTTTAAATTTGTGGTTTTGATATCGTTAACACTGACTTTAGCAGGTCACATATGAAATGGTAGTTGGAATGTTGATAGTTGGAATTGTAAAATACAACATCTTAATGCTATCTGATCATAGACTCCTATGGTAACGAAGGATTCATGATAACATGTCTACAAAATGATTAAGAGTCAGTGGAGGCTGCAGGATGTAAAGTTAAAAAATAAATTAGGCTTCCTCCAGGGTGGGAAGACGAGTAGAGCACAGCTACAGTGCACAGATGGGGGGCTTGCATGCATTTCTTTAAGACTGCAAATTACCTGAATGGGTCTGAATCCTCCCTTGGAAATTGAAGCAGGAAAGAGAGAGAAGCTAATGGGACAGTGCACTAACTGGTATAGAGGGACAGAGAAACTACACACATGCACATACAGTCCTACACAATGCTGTCTGGAGTGTGAAGTATGCAAAGGGTTAGAAATTTTAATAGCTCTGCTTTTTTTCCAAAACCAGGCGGTATGCTGTTGAAGAAAGAGTGAAATCGCCCTCATTAGGTAAAAGAAACAGAGCAAACATGCTCCACTAGACCTCAGTAATTCAGGAAAAAAGATCCAGCTAACCATTCTAGCTCCTCTTTGAAATCTCTCAAAACAAACAGCAATAGGACAAAAGACAGCCTGCGACATTTAAGCTACTTCATTCGTGCCTTTCAGGCAAAAAGACATAAATAACTGCGTAATTAATTATATTACAAATAATATTATAACCTTTACAAATAAAGTGCATCTTCCAGCGCTTTTCTTGACAAAGTATCTCACAGGAATAACCAATTAAACAAGGATTTTATCTTTATAAACAGAGATTTATCCTAATAAGGTTCTCAAATATCACAAGGCAATTAAGTAAAAATGTTTTTGCTTGTGTAAAGTACAGCCCTACCCATCATTGTTCATTCTTTTCAAAGAACAGATCTATTAAATTCCCTAATGCTAATTCCCTCGAAGGCAACTTTCGGTCAAATGTAACTGTTTTGTGTATGAATGTTGTATTATAATGGCTTAGACATTTCTTCACACTTTTAACCCCAGTTTTAGCCAATCATCCAAAACATGTTTAATGGTACCTTTACTTTAGAACTGAGGCTGCCAGGGTTACATTGCTAACATACTAGAAGTCAATAGTCACCTAAATCTTTTCCAGGAATACATCCCCAAAACTACTCTCAACTCGCTCAAAACACATCAAGGTTCACATTAAGGTGATCCAGACTACTTGATGTGGTTTATGGCATCTGAGAGCTATAAAAAAAAAAAGGAAAACAGTGTCAACGTTTAACCAAATGTGGACCCGAACACGTCTTGATTGTTTGAGCGTAAATAAATTTTTTGCTTAAAAAATTCTAGTGCAGCCAGTCCCTTTCCTTTACATCTCTCGCCTAGTCCTGCCTGGTTTTATCTCTTGGAAAATACTGGAGTTCCTTAAATAATGAAACTCTTTTTTCACCAAGTTACTGAATGTGGGCTGCTGCTCTAAATCCATTATCTGGAATGACTTTAGTGTTTGCAGCATCACAAAGCACTGCAAGGTTCAGGCACAAACACATTGCAAAGTGCATGGTGTTAGGTGGTGTACTGCTTCGGCGAACGTTACCTGGTGATGGGCAGGACGAGGCCCGGGGGCAAACTGAGGGATGGGGCGCATGGCAGAGAGGGTAAGGCAGGAAAGGAAAGGGGGGGGGGAGACAGAGGGGGAGAGGTGAAAATCCACGGAATAATATTGTAAAAGTCAAGCCGTGCAAGGCAGGTAGACATTAATAAACACTGCCTGAACAGAAGCATGGTCCGTCATCACTGCAGTACCATGTACATGACAAGACTAACTACATGATTAGCAACACCAGGCAGAGCAATACAGAGTAAGGTCTATGCTTACTTGATTTGAATGAAAACTCTAAATAATAAAAAACACTGTATATACTGCCAACGTGTGGCACTCACCGGGCGGCTCTGAGGTTGAGCGTTCATTGGTTGCGTTGGAGGAGAGTAGACCAGAGGGGTTGTGCCGGCATTCTGGCCTGCCGTGTACGGAGACTGCAGCGTGGAGGGCAGGATCACGGGCCGTCCAAGCGGAGAAGGTAGAAGAAGAGGAGGCCGACACGGAAAAGTTGTTAATGAGACAGTAAAAAAAAGAGAAGGAGAGAGAGGGGAAAAAAAAAAAAAACAAAATCAGCCTTTATAGAAATCCTGGCAGCTGACTATGCTTTGGCCCTCGTCTGTGTGAGGCTTTAGTGAGTGTGGCCGACAGAGCAAGGGTGTCCGCTCCCTGCCGCTGCAAACACTGCGGTCTGCTGACACTGACAAATCTGCCATCTCTGCCTTGAGGAGAGAGCAAGTGAGAGGAGGAGAGTCAGAGCTAGGCGTAGCCCCGTACAGCCGTGAGTGGGCGCCGGCTGAGGCTGCATGCGACAGGGTTTACAGAGCCAGACAGTGCAACAGAGGGAAACCAAGCCAACGCTCCACCTCTTCTCTTCACTTCTCATCTCCCATCCTCACACCTCTGCATTCAGCTGGGCCTCCATGATAGCTCTGTGTTTAGGTTGTGGGTGGAGGTAATTAAGGCTTAGCCTCTTAACTTGAATCTCTATTAATAGCAGGGTCTAGCAAGGGCTGTGTTTGCCAGCAGCACACTGCAAGCGTAGAGTGGAAATCTGAGCACTTGCTCAGACATACAGAACGAGCTCTAGAAGAGCTGAGTCACTGTGACTGACTTTCTATTTCAGGGACAAAATCAGATGAGTACAGTGAGTGTTTATGTGCCTAACTGTGTGTTTGCGAGAAGTGAGTTTATACACACAGACGTCAGTAATGTGCATACATACACTTGGACACAGGACAACTCGGACACAGACTACCTACAGTGAACTACGTGACACACACCATGCACAGGCTCAAGCAAATTTAAGTGCAGTCAAAGGTGATATGAAAGGCCCATGAAATTGGCACTGTTATGTGGGTTTTATCATTACAGTCTTATAAATCATTAGATTTAAAACTTAAATTTATAGGCTTTCATTTTTTAGAGGCCAGAGTGGGCATTGCTAAGATTAGGAAAGTACAACTGTGATTAAAATGATAATGTTTCTGTCTGTTCTGACTGTTGTGACTGTGACGTTCCATTTAAATCAACATTTCAAAACACTGTGCTCTCGGAGGGAACAGCTGTGACTCATACGACTAGAAGCATCCGAGAGTCTGTGGTGGAAATTTCTGTGGTTTGTTTACTTTGTAGCATGATCAATACAAGGGGATGTTGATTCTGATGCAGAAGGCATCAACAAGATTGTATTAAATCTGCAATGCAGGCTTTATATTACACTGACTAATATTATGTACAGCTAGACGTTGGACCTTATAAGGCTTAGAGTGGAATATAATCAACCTGAAGGATGACGCCCTGATCGTCTACTCTTTATAGTGACAAACTAACTAAAGGTGGGGGAAAAACGTTCACAATCAGAACCAGAGCAACTGAGATAATCAACAGCTTGCCATTACATTATTGGTGAGACAGGCACAGCTGAATACAAGAGGACAAGGGGAGACTTCATG
The DNA here is from genome assembly GCA_017165825.1 of Hepsetus odoe. Lineage (NCBI taxonomy): Eukaryota > Metazoa > Chordata > Actinopteri > Characiformes > Hepsetidae > Hepsetus > Hepsetus odoe. The sequence continues at coordinate 15,972,067 of CM029385.1, read as the reverse complement.
GACATGGAAGGGCTGTCACGGCATTAACCTAAATGACCAGATTGGCTTGAAAATCCAAGTATAACAGTACCATGTGTCAAGGTACACATAGGTCAGTGGTACACAATTTAAAGACCATGCTGTATGTTTGATGATAGGTTTGTTTGTACAATGTGAGACAAAAATTTATCATGACAGTACCTGATGTAAGTGAAAAGGTAAAAATATAATTGACAGAATACTGTAACTTCATTTTGCAGGTTTTGTGAAAGCGAAGATGAGCCAAAAATGTAAAGAAAAGACTTTATTTGAATATATTTGATATATTCTCATTCTACAATTTATCAGCTAAATTTTATTTGTTTGATTGTCTGTAATATTATCACTATTCGCCCAGAAAAGGACTGTAATATAACCTTAACTTCTGACATAAGTATGTCGGTTGACACAAGTAAACACTGATCAGCCCAACAGTGAAGATACATACACACACAGAGACACAGACACACGTACACACACTCTCAGGCAGTTGCATGGGTGCACTCACCCCTCCTCCTCCCTCCCAGCCTTTAGGGTGGCCATACAGATGCGCAGTGGATACTGTGGGAACTGATACCTGAGAAAGTCCGGGGGAAGAGGCGTGGCCTGGCGGCGTTGCCGCTAGGCTAGGGTGTCCCTTGCTGATTTCATGTGCTGTGTAGGGCGGGCCAGGGGGTCTCTGTACCTGAAACCCATCAAAAGCATAGCGAAAAGGTAAAAAGATGCAAAGGCAAAACCAAAAATCTATCCCAGAGCCCTGTGATCAAAGGCAGTACAGCCTGTTGTATCAGCCAGCCGATAAAGAGGGTAATTAAACAACAAAAAAAGCTTTAATTTTGCCCAGGCGCAACAAGGCTTCTCTCCGGTTTGGGAAGCACGCCAGCTCTTTGCCTCAAAATATTACAGTACGTGCTTGCACACGAACATGCAGACCTTTTTGCATCTGCCGTAGCCAACTGAACCTCTTGTGATTTACTTTTACAACCTTACCCATCACAGTACATAACCACATGATGAAGATGCAATACGAAAAAGTCCTGCATCACGGCCAGCGCACCCAGGATTTAATATGGTGCAACCCCAATTTTAAATTCAGAACGCTGCCTGGGAACTGATAATGAGATTAACTTGGTTGCTCCGGGAGGAGCCACAGCCCTGCACACTTCCATAAGTCATTAAAGAACATCAGAGCCAGCTAAAGCATCTAGTGAATGCTGTTCTCCTATTTCATCCTCTCCACATGAGCCTCCTTACCTATGTTCAGCTGCAAGGAAGCCTTTAACTTCAACTGGCACAGCTGAGTGTAAAATAAACAGTTGAGCCTACTCCTGCACCATGTGCATGCAGTAATCGATCAACCTAGATGCTAAACTGCACACTAAGGTCTAAAAATAGATCAATAAATACATTTTTAAAAAGTACTAGTTCTAGCTTTTTTAAATCAACAGCAACCCCACTTTCTCATGCTCCAACCACAGGTGGGGATTGACCCACTTTCTGCAGTTTGACCAAGGATTACACAGCTTATCTACCAGTCCTGGTTCTTCTGGGGTGAGGGGGTGGAGGTGTGTAAAGAGAAAGAGAGATAGAAAGAGGAAGACTGCGAAGGTATAAGATCCCAAATGTAGCCCTACAGCTAGATGATCACAAGGCTGACAGCAGGGTTCTCTGACAACACAGGAAACAAGAGCAGGGGGGAAAGTCCAGCTCAGCAGAAAAACGAATGAGCCTCTCCACTCCCCTCAGCAGTCATTCACTTGTGGCTCTCTCCTATCAGCTGATCTTGTACTCCTTCAGACTGAGAGAATACCTGATCCTGACAGCTGTAATAAAATACACCTGCTCCTTCTGCTGCTTCTCAACTATAACTTTACTTGGGACCTAACAAATGCAACAAAGGGTCCCTCAATAAATGTGACCATTTGACAGCTCTTGCTGGTAGGTTCATGCAATTATTTGATTATATTAGGTCTAAAGCATAATAATAAATAAAGCAAATAAACTAAATTAGTGCTGCATCAATAAATGTTGTACAAATATAAAAACACATGGTTTCACTCACACTGTAGACAGCAGTGACACCAGGCTGTGCGGAGAAGATCCGTTCATCCAAGGGTGGCTGCACTCTGGGGATCCTGGGGTGCAACGCATTAAGGAAAACTCTGGAGAAGCAACTATTTAAGGCCAAACACAGCAACAAGGTGGGAAAACAGACAAGATTCATGCAGGCAACAGATAAAGCCTCAAATATACATGAAAGACACTGAGCGATTTGACATCATTTTAAAAGAAAACTTTTCCCCCCACTACAATAAAGAAATCCCCTCCTTTGGCAACTGGTATCGAGGAGAAACTATTTAAGTTTAGGTCATCATCTCGAACAAAAATGGAAATCTCTGGTTTACTATTACTCAATTTTTCCACCTACTGCTGCTCTTTAAATTCTCTCTCTCTCTCACTCCCACACTTTTGTAAGTGGTTGAGGGCAGGCAGCCTGAGTGAGCTGCAGCAGTGATACAGACGTGTGTGCTGAGTGGACTGGAATTCACAATGTTGTCAAGACATGCCCATTCCCATTAGTGTATAAACTGAGGCAATCACACCACAGCCTTCTGAGCCAGAGCACGGAGGAAACACCATGTACTCATGCAATGCTCAGGATGGTCAGCTGTACAGATGAAAGCCTCTCGACTGTACACATAAACAATACCTTTGTCTTACTAAATTATTCTCTTTTGCACAATCCCATCATGACAATAAAACACATCGCACTGTAAGCACACATCCTTCCACTGCCCGGCTGACAGAATAGTGGAATTAGTCCAGTAAGGCAGTAGTGGGAGAATGTAAGGCAAGCTCTTAAAGCAGCGGCGTGCCTATAGCTGGAGATGCCTCTCCCATCTCCAGGCCATCAGCAGAACAGAAGCCTGGGCACTTCACAAACAAAGTCATTGTTAGAAGGGTGGAGGAACCCTTCCTGCATTGCCACGCTTCAATCAGATTCAAGCTGCAACCAGAGAATATAACTGGAAGAATACCACAGCTGGCTGCCACAAATTTAACTTTCGCTTCGTGCGTTTCCTCAAAATAACATAAGGATTAAAATCACAGCCTTACTGTAGAACAAATCTAGACTGCTGATAAGTTGTATTTGTGTTCCTCTTTAGTACCAACACCTAACAAGTACATAAAGGATAAAGGTCAGTTTTGAACTACAAACTTTCATTTGATAATCCCCAGCTCCTTTCAGTTCTAACAATGCTACATGACATTTTAATTCCATTTTTATGTTTAATAATTTATGATCATTCACAATTATACAGTCGACAGAGTCCACAGATGTTGATTAAACAAAAATGTAAATTCCTCAAGCAACTTCTGAAAAGGAACACAACAAATATTTCATCTTGTAGTATCACAAAGTCCAAAGCATTTATCACCTGCTGATCAACTCTTTAAAAAGGGAGCTCAATTTCACAGAGAATGATTTCTAGTTGTAGATAAATATGATCAAAAGTACGTACACCCTGAGTCATTAGCCCTGCACACTTAAAGCACTGCCTTTGTTGAAGCCTGACGTACCACTGCCATCACCTTATAATACCAAGAAAATCCATCTGTGCAAGCCAGTTATTCTTCTCATCGTCTAACCCCTTTCACACCTGTTTGTAAAGACACTGTCAATAGGGAGGAGAGGACGGAAGGAAAACATTAACAGTAAATATGTTTAGGGGCATCCCCTTCCCTTCTGTGGCAAACAAGAAGAGACTCTGGGAGGTTACTAACTGTACCTTTGCCTCAGCCCAAAAACATTGAAGCAAGAAAGCTGAAGACAGCCACAAAAACCAACATGAAGGAAACATCTCTCCTTTAAATAACTTTAATGGCTGGCACATTTCCCCTAGAACAATGATTTTAAATATGTTGAAATAAAACACACAATAGAAGGACTCACTATGCTTCATTCCTTGACCTGTGCCCAAAGACTAAACCTGAGCCTGTGTTAGAAAGAAATAAATTAAAGAAACACAACTTAATATCCTACTAAAATGCTGCTAATCATTGCAATTAAATGGACCATTTTATGCTGTGCCTGCTGCAGAATTCATCTACTGAGCAATATTTCACCTCAGACCACCGAGTAACACTTCATGCAGTCCTAACAAATTAACAACACAGTGTGAAATCAAAAAAAGAAAAAACAAACCATCAACGGGACTCCCTTTTACAGCACTGTGATAACACTCCCAGAGTAAGTTCAAACCCAGCAACATCAACTTTACACACAAATAACTAAAACTCCATCAACGGCACCGCTGATCAAGACAGTCTTCTGTCCTCTAACTGCAGGGACGGTCTCCCTGAAGCAACATGATGGTGGTAGGATTTGAACCTCCTGATGTCTAACACTACACCACCCCTCTTAACAGATCACAGGCCAAGGTCTGCATTCAAGACTGAAGACAAGAGCACAATCCTTAGACGGTACAAATGTGCCAAACATGATGACGGGCCACTGCACCAAAGTCTTGCTCCGCTCTCATGTATTCAAAACAGTCATGCAAACACTCGGTTTAAAAAGGAAAAGGAGGAGGAGATGCAGCGGCTTTGCCTCTTGGAGGAGACTCCAGTGGTGTGACGTGAACGCCAAAGAAACCTTTGGAAGCACCATGTTCACAGCTGAGAGCGGTCATGTAAACAGAGGCATTTCTGTCACATGGTGCCTCCAGTTCCCTCAACACGCACTGCGGATAGTGAACACACTGCCCTTCATTACAAGACATGGAAAAAAACACAGTAAGAAAGGCAAGTGCCGCCACTGTAATGAAAAACAAGCACGAAGTCCATGAACAGCCAGTGTCTTGGGGATGTCAAAGCAGAGACATGTCCCTTAAAACGTTGACTGCATCCCTCCCACCAGGCTAACTGGCTAAGCGGAGAGGAACCCGATCGGCATGAGGCAAAATAACGCCAACCAGCCGCTGACAGGTGGAAGACACGATGGGGAATTTGATGAAACAGGTAAAAAGGCCAAAGTGCGGCAGACCAGCCGGGACGTTAACAGCGTCTCTTATTCCCGCACGCGCGGCTAGCCGGTTAGCCGGGGTGGCTAACTTTGACAGGCTTTTGTGGGAGCACAACAAGACTCCCCGAAACCGAGGACTGTTTACACTGACAGTTCCGGTGGCAGTGAGCATTCAGGCACAAATATCCCTGTTCTACTAGCTCGTACTCCGGGACAGGACTGAAGACTGGCAAGCCGGGTGAGCGCTCCTCAGCCGGCAAAGCGCGCACAACTACGGCACAAAGCGCCAACTTACTCAACCAGAAACGTCCGAGCCGAGACACTGCTGGAGGATACTGGGTTGGCGGTACCGGAGGAGGCGGCTGGCCCACTGGGGGCCCGGCTAGCGGTACCGTAGGCAGGGGAGTCCGCAGCTGGGTGGAGGGGGGCGGCCCGGCTCCAGGTACGGGTCCGGCTCCAGCGGCGGCTGGCTTCGGCACCGCTTTCGGCGGTAAACTCATTGCCCGAAAAAGGTTAAGAACTAAATATTTACAAGGATAAGCAGCTAGTTGCGCGGAGCTAAGGTTGGTAGCTTTATTTTAAAAACCGCAGCCTGTCCAGACGAGGCCTGGAGCGAAGTTGTGCCGGCGAGCTAGCTAGCAGGCCGGCTAGCGTGTTGACAGAGCGGCGAGCTAACGTTAGCCAGCTAGCTAGCGCTTATTGTGGTTTATCTTCATCGCTGAAGGTGGGGGGGCTGCTCCCCCTCCCCGGTCGGGCTTTCCGAGGATCCAGTTCTGCTCCGCTTGCCAGGGCGATCCTGGAGACGTGCCCTTTCCGGAATCAACAAAAGCGGAGGTTCCAGCTGCTACTTCACGACTGTCGGTCCGCTGAGCAGGACGGCTACGTTCAACATGGCGCAGCGGCCGCTCCGGCGCTCCGACAGCTCGGACGATTCGGCTCCATTCGGCCATTTCCGTCGGCGCTCGGTTCGCCGGACGGGCAGCGGCTACTAACACATCAGGGCATCGTGTTTTACTTTTGATGTACGCTTTCACATACAGTCCTTCACAGATACGTACACGAAATATGAACTCATTAAACCATATCTGCCCTATATGCCCCTAATATTTACAATCTGACCAGCAATTTAGCAAAAAGAAAAATAGATATGTTTTTAATGCATTTTTTTCCCCGAATGGCCTTTCCTAAAGGAGGTATATTTCACTTCATGTCAAGTCTCTGAATGTACTGGTTTTGAGGAAATTATTCATCACCAGCCTAGATGTAACCCAGACTAACCCCAGTCATTCACAGAACCTGGTTCTGCATCGATTGTTGACGTTCTAGCGACATCTCGCGGCCACAAGTGGAAATGCAGCTGAAATCACATCACAGCTGCAGTACATCAGTAGAAACTATTTGATCAACACTTTTTATCTCAACTGTCTCACTGATTATCTTGCATTGTTTTAAAAGATTAAATTTTTTAAAAAGTGTTAATGTGAACATACCACAGTGCTTAATGCACCACAACCAAATGCTATATTTGCATTTAACCTGTTACACAGGAGCAGACAGCCAAAATCAAAGGCACCTTATGGGGTCTATTCTGCAACCATGAGGTCACCAATGATTCTGTTTTAACAACACATCATATGCATCCTTTATGCTATTACTTCTGTATTCGGGACACCCCTAATACAGGGGCAGCGGTGGCCTAGTGGTTAGGTTTGCCCTTATGTACTATTGAGCAAGGTACCGTCCCTGTCAATGCGTTCTGAGCGCTTTGAATAGGTACCCCCTGCTGCTACGTATGTGTTTGTGTGCATGAGTAAAATGCTGAGGTCTAATTTTGTTGTGTTTCTTTGTGTGCTATGCTGTGTTTCACAATGTTAAGAATAATCACTTTCACTTTCACCTACCTTCTGTAGCATATCTAGGATATTTTGGGCAATTTTATGATGTTTTAAGATGTATTTTTATATAACATTACATTATGGATAAGAGGAGAAAATAGACACCAAGATGTGTCATGGGTGTACAGTTGTCTCAGAAACTGTGGTTAGGACCCAGTCAACACTGGGACCACTGCACCATGAGCTCATGTGCAATTGCCTCTCATGTCCCCTGTTAGTTATGCCTACATTGTATCTTCACTTACCGTCAATTGTATCAGCTCCAATTTAGAGTGAATTTTCTTGGCAGCAAACTGTTGCCCATCTGTATCTCTGCATCGTTTGTAATCCCCCCGTACTCTGGTCATTATCATCCTTCCAGGAGCTCCAGTGAGCAGCTATTAATTAATGGTGACTCATTCTCTGATCAGCAGTGACATAGAAATTTGGTCAATACCATAAAAGTGAGGAATTTTGATCTCCCTCCCAGTGATGGTTCTTGTTGACAGAAGTAAAGAAGATCCCTTTAACATAGATGCCAGGCTCGCGTGCCCACACATAGAGAGCAGTTTTATGTTTTTCTCCTTCTAGCATAATTAATTTAACTCATTCTCTAAATGAAAAGCCTCTCATGTGATAATCAGATGTGTTAATGTGGAGAAAGCAGTGGAATCACTGCCATGTCACCATCACTAGTAATGCGCTTGGATCATCACTAGAGGACAGTATCAAAAGCATGGGGCAGCGGTGGCCTAGCGGTTAGGGAGTTGCCCTCGCATCGGAAGATTATGGGTTCGATTCCCTCACCAGTAGGTTGCCCTGAGGTACCCTTGAGCAAGGTACCGTCCCCATCACTGCTCCCCGGGCGCTTTCAATGGCTGCCCACCGCTGCATGGTGTTTGTGTGCATGGGTTAAATGCAGAGGTCCAGTTTTGTTGTGGTTCACTGTGTGCTGTGCTGTGACCTCGCAAAGGGTTGTCACTTTCACTTTTTCACTTTCACTTTCATTTGGGTAATTAAAGCAGGTTTCTCTCACAAACATTTGCACTTAAAAATGTAATTTTGAATTATTATGCAGGCACATGAATAAAACAAGTATAACAGCTATTTTCATTCAGCCTGAATAATAACATATGCATAATATATGCAATGTATATAATATAATTATATATAATGTACTTACATAATAATACTTGACACTTAAAAAATGAAAATCTCACTAACATTCGATGTACATACACATACACAAATAATCATTTAGGAAACATGACATAGGAAAACAATTTTAAGTTTCACATGCTGATGTTGTAACAGGGTTTTTAAACAGACCTTTGATTTAAGTGAATACATAAAAATACCAGCTTTACAAATGTAGTCAGTTTTATCCCAGACATTCACTCATCATCTTTATGCGCTTCCGTGCTGTAAAAGCAAATGCACATAAAAGTTATGCCTCTAAACCACCCTCGGCCCTTGAGGCCTTCAAAATTTGCACGTTTTTGTGTTTCCTCCCACACTTCCAGCTCAGCCTTTTTCTAATGAGCTGATTAGTTGGACCAGTTTTATTAGATTCAGGAAAAAACTCAAATTTGCAGGGCAGGGGGTCCCTAGGGTCAGGGTTGTCCAATAAGTAGAATGAACAGAGATTTGAGCCCCAGTCGCTGCCTTAAACCATGTTCGGCAGCCAGAAGCATCCCTCTGATCAGCATCCAGTGCAAGCAGCAAAGGCACAAATCTCGCACCTGCCAATTCGCCTGGCAAGAAGTGCTGCAGGAAACAGGAAAAGAAAGGGATGTACAATAATAAACCAATTACAGGAATACTCTCAAAAATGATTCTCTAACTCTATAAGGAAAAGATGAATTGTCACACAGACATGGACTTTTAGCATTATTATTGCTCGTTCACGTGGAGCACTCCCACCATCTTATCTGTGTTGCATGTTTACCAAGTCTGGAGAATGAAGCTCGTGCATTTTTGCTCTGACACAGAGGCTGAAATCGATCAGGAAGGGCTGGGTTTCCACACGCTGATACTGCACTGGTGACAGCTAAGCGATTGTTCTTATTGACTGCAGTATCTTCTGCCATGATGGCCCAAAGTTCTTTGACTGTCTCAAGTGGGAATGTGAATTCTCCTTCCTAGAGGAAAGGATAACCAAGAACAGTAAAATATCAAAGCTTACAAATAAACCAAAGCCATGTGCAAGGAGGCGCAATGTTTTCTAGTTTCTACTGATAAGGTTTAGATGCAGTTTTGATTATTTAGGACTGCTGAATGAGGTTAATAGTCGCCAAAACTGTTTCTTTAAAAATATGCCCAATAATCTCAACCCACACAAACTGCATCCAGCTCTTTACTAAGATGTGCACACCTGCTGGTGTTGTTATGAAGACATTATTACTGTGAGCTGAAAAAATGAAACAAAATTTCACTGCTATGGATGGCCATTTCAGACAGCATCAGGGTTGTAATTTCAGCCGTAATGGCTGATCCCGGATCAGATTTCACTAAACCCGAGTTTATCAGCATTCCTGCTCCTAAGGTGGTTTGTGAAATTCAACCGTGTTAGGTTGCACAGTTAATATTGGCTCAGCTCAGCGTCTAAGCTACTCCTTAAAGAACTGCGTTGGAACTTAAAACATCTATTGATGTAGGAACGGAAGCTTTTTAAAAGCTGTTCTTGCCTTTCTGGTGCATTCTCGGTCTGAAAAAGCAAAACTGGTTGATACGGTCACCAACCGGAATAAGTCAGTAAATGTTGTTGAAAAAACATAAAGTACATTTGTTTTATAAGTATTAATAATGAAAATATTAGTGTTTAAAATCAGATTCATCAGAATAGTACATGTAACCAGTTTATCCCTCCTCCTGACTTTTGTTCTAATGTACAGCTGAAGTTTATACTAGAATGCATTTCGTTTTTCTGCTAGTACCAGTTAACATTTGATCGAGATGTTACAGGTTTATATAAATGTTCCAGTAATGTTCCTGTGTAACAGCAGTAGCCGCTGTTATGATAATAAACACTTACTTGAACAATCACAGTATCTGATGTTAGACAGAAAGCCAAAAACAGCAGAACAGTTGGTAACAGCATCTTCCTTTTCAGCTTGTTCAGAATGTACTGCCTTCTAAAGACTTTGTGTGCGCTGCATTTTCTGCATCTCCTTTTAAACTGTTTCTTGTTCCTCATTTTATGGTCTCCTCCCTGTGATTAAGCTAGTTAATCAGCTGCAGCTGATTTAAAGTGTAGAGGTGCAAAATCCCATTTTATTGCTCTGGGAAACATTTGGGATATCATGAGGATGATTATTATTGTTGTTGCTAAATGTTAAACTCATGATCTTATTTTAGCCCTACCCGGGCAGCTGGGAATAGGGAACAGTATGGGATTACATGCAGATTTGTTTTATTGTATGTTTCATTTGTTTTCTTTTTTGTCTTTTTAGTAGTGGTGAGGGTGATAGTTTGCAGGTCTAACCAAGTAATTCAATGCTAGCATTTCATTTCAGCACTCCCATTATTCTGACCGAACTTCACAACATCTCAGATGTTCCTTAAAGGACAAGAAAAAGAACAAGCAGCTCAGGTGGGGAAGATAAAATAAGAGAACCTCCAGTGTTGGCAGGGCATTCGTTAGAAAAGGATTTAATATGTGTTTTCTTCTTAGGGCACTGCAAAGTGAACCAGCACACAGGCTGTAGTTATAGCTGGAACTGCTGAATGCCTGGTCTGGCAAGCACCCAGGACAACAGCCAGTGGAATTACTGCCAGATTTTAAACTAAGTCTATATTTAACTTGAGTGAAATTGTTATCTGGGCTTCCTAGCAGGATATTGGCATTGTTTTTTCAAGGAAATCTGCTCAACAATACCCCTTCTTGATGTCTTCACTCAATAAATGGCTAGATGTTATCTGGAAAAAGACAGCTCTGTCTGTAAATTGAGACTTGATGATTAACTTTCCCAGAAGAGGAGTTCCTATAAGATAAGGAATGGAAAGAAAGCATTCACTGATGGTAGACTACAAGTAGCCTGAATTTTCTGGGGGTACCACGCAATGCCTTCAAAAGCTCATTTTGGTGTTTAATCACATGTGCTTACTTGCTGCATCACTGCGTGATTGTTAGGAGCTTTAGGTTACGAATGAGTAAACTCAAAATGACCCATGAAGCCTTAGCTGCATTTTATTTCGTAGGTAGATTATTTTTGTTACACACTGAGCAGAGGACGCACACAGTTCACATATCTTCACTTTGGCTGCCTTGTAACATCATCATCAAGCATGAATCAACAAATGCTCTCCCTGAGTTAATCAGTTTCAGGTACATGAACTTTCCTCCCACTTCCCACAAGGTGATAAAATTGTTTTGAAAAAAATAATTTTTTTTATTCCCATGGTTTGCAATCTCAATTAAAATGTGTGAACAAACTGTGTAGTCCACTTAGCAGAGATCTATTAGGGCATGTGGAATGCCCTGTGTAATATGGCATTTCTTTTTTTTGCACTCCACAGTTTAGTCACAACACTGCTGCTCCGTTATACTGTCCAGCAACTTCAGCTGCTTTGTTTCATAACACTTTGGCTCTCTGACGGATGAACGTCCTGTCTGGTGTACTGTCTGTTGTTGTCTGCACTTGTCTGTACTTGCCTTGTCATGAGTTTTATGTTGTGTCTTATGTCGCCTTATGTGTAGCACCAGGGTCCCGGAGGAACGTTATTTCGCTTCACTATGTACTGTGTAAATGGTTGAAATGACAATACAAAACCTACTTGACCTGACCTGTGGTTTTTAAAACCACACTGGCGTGGTGTACATTGTGAAACCTGTGAAACCACCATGGGGTGGTGGTGGTCTAGAGGTAGGTTACTTGCTTACGGACCTCTGGATCAAGAGGTCCCTGGTTCAAATCCCACCTCTAGCACTACCACCACTGGGTCCCTGAGCAAGACCCTGAACGTAAGTCGCTCTGGATAAGAGCGTCTGCTAAATGCCGTAAATGTAAATGTAAACCACAAACACAGGACACATTTTGTTCCTGGACTAGTATTGCAGTGTTTAGATTAAGAAGAAATGGTTTCGTAATTTATTTAATCCACTACAGAGAACCATTTGAAATTCAGCCTGGGAACTGGGATAAATACAGAAAACTGAAAATAACTCTTGTATGCAAATTATATAAGCAAGATGTCTAAAAACTTTAACAAACTAGGGAGTTAGTAAACGATTCTTTGGAATTATTGGCACCCAGAATGTACACGGATTTAACCTTGTGTTGAATCAGTCTAATTTAGTGACTCAGGCAATCTTCACTTTCAGCATCCAGTGGCAAATTGAAGAAAAGTAACAAAATATGTTCCTATGAATGTGCAAAATTTGATATTTTACCTAGAGTTAATTTATTATTTGATCATTTATTAAGAGCAAAAAAGTGAAAAGTAGATTAGAAGCTTTTTGCCTCAACATTAAAAGGATTAAAAATGTTTAAGTAAGTCACTGAGCTACTTAGGTGAGGTTATCAAAATAGTTTATTAATTTTACTCAAGCACATTAATTCATATTGCGTTAAAAAAGACAAACACATACCCTGATACCAAGACACATACCCTGATACACAGACATCCATTTACAGTCTGAACACCAACCAAAACCCTGAACTATATAATAAAGCAGATATTCTCAAGGCACGCATGTTATTTATCAGTTAAGACATTCCATTTAAGGTTTCTACAAGACCATAGATATATTTGAGGTTGTATTACAGATATGTTGTAGGCTGGATTGCATATATTTAAAAACAAATGGAAACAATAATTCTGGTTATACATTTACATAGCGCGTCAGAATTATTAAACTGTGTAATTAATAGGAAGCATTAATTTCCTCTCAGTATTAAAACACAAAAAGAAGAGCTGTTCACCATGAGTGCAGATGTCCTTAAGTCAGATTGCAGTATGACTTTCCTCGCCTTTAAATTCACTACTTGGTGAAAATCGGCTTATTTGGTATCCGCATCACTTTGTAGGTGTTTAGACCGGGAGCATCAAATCCAGGAGTGAGACCCTTCTTGTTAAAGCTGTAAAAGTTAAACAGCTGCCTGTCCTGGGACTCTAGTGAAAGAAAAGCAGCATTCACTTTCAAGTGACATGGGTACTCCTTCTCAAAGACCACTCGGAACACCCTTTCCTCTAAATAACTTAGCTTCCAAGTTCTGTATTTTAAAGGGACCACTGTATCCACATCTGGCCCGAACTGCTGCATTGACAGCACCCCATCTGACCCAGCTTTGATCTCGTAGAAGGTCATGTTGCTGTAGGTGAAGTATCCCACATAGGGAGCAGGATCAGGAGGAGGGATAAGGACACGACGTGTGTCTCTGAAGGCACGTTCCATGGCAGGGATGAGGTAGCTGTAGGCCTTGACAACAAGGTCTTCATTGGCGGGCTTGCTCCCAGCCATCAAAATGACTAAGCCTAGCTTTAAACGTGGCACGAGAGAGAGGGTGGCAGAATAGCCATCCAGCTCTCCGTCTTTACGGATAATCTCATACTCCAGCTGTTCATATACCTCCCAAGGTGTGCCTGTTTGGTTCGCAAAATAGTTGGCATCACAGCGGAAAAGAGGTGTCAGCATGGTCTTGAGGGTTTCATCCTGGAGTACTCGGCGGTTGTATGCCCCCAGCAGAACCATCACCAGCTTGGCCATGTCAGCTGCAGTGGAATACATTTGTCCTGAGGGCCGGTACCAGCCGAGGTCGTAGAGGGGTGCAGGCTGTCCACTGGAATAAACACCCACTGCCATCTGTTGCTCAGTGTCTGAAGTGATGTCAAAACTGGTATCCTCCATGCCTAATGGCTGGAGGATATTTTTGGTCACCCAACCCTGATAATCCATTCCTGTCACCTTTTCTGCCATAACGTGGGCCAGCAAGGAGAAGGCCAGGTTACTGTAGTGGCATCTGGGGACAGAGAGGAGGAAGGGATTCCATGGTCAAAGACTGTGCTAAGGATCTGCCCTTGTGGACAATTTAACACTATACCTAATTAAACACACCTGATCCAGATAATCCTTTAGAGCATCTGTCTGTTACAGGTAACATTAGATTAGAGTTGGAACTTAATTGGGCCAGAGGACAGAAAACTTTTTGCAAATAGCTCATCAGTTTCAATTACAAAGGTAATGCACTGATTTGTTTGAATGAATCACTGACCTGTAATTAAAAAAAAACTCAGTCAAAAAATCAGTTTCTTACTTTGTTCCCGGGTCTGCCACCAGAACATCGTCCTGTAATAAATCAATTGCTGCCTTTGTTTGGCCATTCCAGAGTAGACTGGTTCCTCTGAGCTTCCTGGGTAACCCTGTGATTGGTGGAACAATATATTAGACAAAATGTCTTTCTTGTGTTCTGACAATGATTAGTTTCATTATTTAATACATGCCGTTAAATGCAAATGGGACAAAATCTCTTGCTAAAATTTTGCCTGACCTGAATTCTTTATCACACCCTTAGGGTAAATGCCATTAAAACTATAAGCACTTGCCTGGAATAAACTCACTGAATGGTCTCTTGAGGATATGCCAGTTTAATTCTAAACCTCGTGCTGAACCAGCCTTAGAAGATCTTGTTCTGTAATGTGTTTTCAGGTGACAAAGCTGATTACACCAACCACAGGGACACCGCGTTTAGAGATACTTTATCTAATTATAGACTTCACCTTTCACATTTTATATTTGTGGAAACTACAACACACTTCTATAATCAATTTAATGAGATCAACTAGCGTGGTGTACATTGGGAATCCTGAGACAATTAAGCCATTAGTAAAGGTTAACTTGTCATCTACAAGTCGAGATATTATCCATTGAATTAATTTGATCATGTCACATGAAACTTTTATTTAGTCATACAGTCAGTGCAGTTGATTAGATTCAGTGCATTATGCTTTGCCATATACATTTGTAATCTAGTATTTTTTCTGCATAGGGTAATAAAGTCCATAATAAAATTTCATTTTCCAGGTAATTTAACAGAATCTGGTTGGTTAAAACAAGAAAATACAACACAACGAAGTGCTGGTCCTTTAAAACCAGGATTTAGAACCACTGATTTAGGAAATACAGGTCATCTAACACTGACCTGACATTTGACTGGCCATCCTTCTTAAAGTGACAGAGGGAACACGGAACAGCATCTCCCCGCTGCCCCTGGATGCCCCTCCACGTGGGAGAGACTTCCCAAGAGGATTCTTTATGGTGAAATTCAGCAAATACTTCCCCAGAGGGTCATCCAGAGAGCCCACTTTGCCATCCTCCCACAACTTATACAGCATCAGAGTTGGGAAAATTTTTGACAGACTGGCAATTCTGTGGCGTTGAAATGCACGAAAGAATATATTAGAAGGATTACACAAGTGGAACCAAACTAGCTAAAATCCATCCGCGCTGTGTATCATAAACACTTATAAAATCGTGCACATTCTTCTTCTGAGTTCTTTCATTTACGTATAATTTAAAGTTTCTTAGAAGAACTATTGAATTAGTAATGAACTTTTACAGAAAATGAAGATCTAACGTGTTAGCATTCACACATAATGTACGAAACAGTTCTCCAGGACACTAAATGACCCCTCTCTGACATTAGTCTATAGACAATGTTTAGACACCTCTGTTTATATCAGTGTGTGTTTTGCAGATATATATTGTGGATTTACTTTTCCACTTTAATATGTTACTGATAAGGTCAGTTCTCGTATGACATTCAGAGTAAATTGAAAGTTTCCTCACCTGTATACGGTATACTCATTTGGTGGAGGAGACATTAGATCAGTGGCGTTCCTTCTGCCAAAGTTTCCATTCCACAGCACAGAGTCATTATACACGACAATGGCTGAAATTGCTGGGAGCCTTGTTATATCAATGCTGTTCCTCAAAAGAGCATCCACCTAGATAAGAGTAGAATTATACTGTTTATCAGACTGATAATGGAGCCTCTAGACAAGCCTTGAGACACTTCGTGTGTAGGAGTGTGATAATATCAGTGTAATAAATCCATTTACTACTATGTTTGCACAGCTAAAGACATAGTATTGATCCTGTGATTTCTCTGTTTGATTTCACACTACATGGCCTGACCTTTTCCAGAGCCTCCATGAGAGCAGGTATTGGATGCTCCAGTGGTGCAGGCTCTGGGAATCGCGGGCAGAGTTTTTCCTCTTTTACTTCCTGCACTTTCATTTCAGTCACTGAAACAAACACAACAAGATACTTGTAACCCCAAAAATTCAAAAAGCCAGAAGACAAAAAACTGAGAGCTACGCCCTTATATATACAAAGACTCCATGATGTCCACAACTTTTCTATTCATACAAAACAATGTAATTTTATGAGAAAGTGAATGTCACAGACAAAATGTACATGTCATTTAACATATACTGAGATAACATGCACCAAGAAATAAAGAGAAATAAAAGCATAATATCTGATTTCTCTTCTCATATTATTCTTCAGTCTCAAACCTAACTATCTTACGGCAGCGGTGGCCTAGTGGTTAGGGAGCTGGCGCTGCATCGGAAGATTGTGGGTTCAATTTCCACCCCAGTGGGTTGCCCTGAGGTACCCTTGAGCAAGGTACCGTCCCCGTCACTGCTCCCCGGGCGCTTTCAATAGCTGCCCACTGCTGCACATATGTGTATGGGTGAAATGCAGAGGTTGAATTTCCCATTCGTGGGATTATAAATAAAGGATTATTATTATTATCTTCAGTGCATACCAAAAAATGAAAAATCTAGTCAAATTTGCCTCTCGAGCTACTGGCTATTCTAATACTTTTGGAGTGTGCTTTGCAGTGTGATCAGGACAATGAGTCGTATTATTTTCTTTAGGTGATTGTAATAAAAGATTCATGTTGTATTTACAGTTATGTAATGTAGTGTGTATGAAGAACAGAAGGGAACATCATCATAGGTACTCATCATAATGGAGTCTTTTATATTCACTCTGTACTCCCCTCCCCCAAGTGATTATCAGGCTTTCCAGTGCAAAGTAATCTTTGAGCCACTATGTCAAGCTTTGTGTAATCCCTAGGCTTCCCCTGCAAACGATCAATTAAGAATAAGAAGATCAGAAAGCCAAATGTACAAATGTACTTGCAGGCATTATGGCACTGTCGCCACCTTTATTCAAATGTCATGCTCCACTTTGAATAAAGTGAATCCCACATGTGAACCCCCGGAAAACCAACTTAATTGAATGCAATGTATTAAAAAAATATTTTAAAGCTTCATTGGAAAAGCAGCCATTATTTTGTTGACTCTTACCTTGTTTTGCTTTGGGAAGTCTGTACTGCCATATGAAACAACCAGTCATAGTAAGAGAAAGCAGCAAGAAGAATACTAAGCCTAGCTTGGTCCACTTCACCTTCATAGTGGAGGCTGGATCAGTGTCCACTGGGCTGGCAGACATAGAATGAGAGGCTACATTCATCTCTGGCTTCTTTACTCTTAAGATGATAACAAGTGTGCATTTTCCTTCAAGTCCTTACAGGTATGCTGTTTTAACAACACACAAAACCACAACTATTCATATTTCTTATCAGAGCATTATTGTATGAGTATACCTTACCTCAAAGTCGGGTCCTCTGTGGCCATCAGAGCGTTTCTACCTCATTATGTTGCTCTCCTTAGCTGTGTCTTACCAGACAGTTGCCTCCATTCAAACATTAAAGAACAGGAATAACATTCCAACTAGTGGATGAGAAACACAACTTGCATTTACCATTTGTTCACCAATTGCTGTGTAATCCCTACCTTTCTCTGACTTCCCACTCTTAACTCCACCAACTGTAGGCCAGCACGTCATAATCTGGAGATATTCTCCTCTACCGCCTCAAACCCTACACCCACGAGGGAATCCTTTCACAAATCAATTCTGCCCATTCACTGTACCATTGCGTGGCTTATGTATGCAAGGCAGTTTAATACACTTACTCAGGCTGCATGTTCTGAAAAGCACTAGCCAGAGTCACATGCCTCTTTTTACCCCAGCAACAACAGTTAGTGTGGTGATTGAGGGATCAGACACTGCTGTCCCATGTTGTTCACAAGAGTATGCACTACAGAGTGGACAAGTAACATCATGTGCATACCTAAAGAGCCCTGCTACATTCAGTGTGTTAATTGTGAACCATCATTCTAGTGACAGGAAATAAGACAGATGAAGCCATCTATATGTCATCAAAGTAAAGCAAGCTGCCTTGTTCAATTCTTCATTTAGAGTCAGTCAGGAAAATTTTTTTTTTTTTTTTTTTGCATTTTTACATCCTGGGTTAAATTCAACGTTAGTCCTGTTGAATTATTTCTCGTGATTTTACACCAGACATTGACACAAAGCTGCTTTACAGAAATCCAGGCACATACGCTCTAAATTCTACATGCAGGAAGTTCCTGCCGAAGCTGACTTGACTTCATCTTTTAAAATCAAGCCCATATCACAGTTATACTGGGGTTTACAGTTCTGAATTCGAATTCACATGACATTATAGCCTTTAAAGCAATATCCAGAGAACTTAATCAGAAAAGGAAGAACTTTATGGCATTCTCACGAAAACCTTTTTTTTTGTTCTTAAAATTTAATCTTTATTCAGTTCTTTTTCTTACAATGAAACAATGAGTGTGTCAGGTTTGGCATACAATATCTGCCCATCCTACACACCATTTGCCACCTGCCTGTTTTTAAATGTTCAGTCTTTTTTTTCACTGAGCTGCAAAGAACTGTAAATATGAGGGTAATCAGCCTTAAAATTGTTTGCCTTTTTATCAGGAATAAACACAAAGTTCAGATTATCTAACAATTTCAACTGTGTTGGATCACAGTTTATGGCACAATACATGTAAGAAACGCACCAGTTTTATTGCATTGTGTAGAGTTCAGTTTATTTCATGTTTCACTGCAGTTTTCTGAACAGTGTAGGGTTTTGCATCGGTGATCATGGATGACTCTCATGTGGTCATGCATCGGACCTCTCAGCGAGCAGCACAAGAGGGCAGTACATTCTTTCAGATATTTTTTATTTTCCTTTACTTCCTTTAAAGGGCCCATATCCACATTTATTATCTTTTATCTTTGAGATGCAGTTATGAGATTTCAGATTCTTTTTTTTACCTCTTATTTTCTAGAATTAAATGGAGACAAAGTGAGAGAAGCGAGGTTGCGTTGGTTTGGACATGTCCAGAGGAGAGGTGATGATATATTGGGAGGAGGATATTGAAGATAGAGCTGCCAGGAAAGAGGAAGAGAGGAAGACCAAAGAGGAGGTTTATGGCCATGGTGAGAGAGGACATGCAGGTGGTGTTTTTGAAGGAGGAAGATGCAGAGGACAGGAAGAAATGGAAATGGATAATCCACTGTGGCCACCTCATTCAAAAAGCGATCCACTGAAATGTTGAAATGTCAGTTTCAATGTGAATGGACAGGTTTAAACATCTGTAGCCTGAATGGTTGGATATATACAGTAATTAAATACCCTGACTATCATAGCATCCCAAAAACAGTGACGTTAAAACAGGCTGTTGATGCTGCTTCATTTCCATTTAGAGACTATGTGGACTAAGGAGTGAATTGTTCATTTTGAGCCTTTCACTGGGCTTACTAATATCATTGAACTTAACAAAGTGATGGCAATTCCTTTGTTGTTTAAACTGGAGCTTTGATCTATTTAGGAAAAGACTCTAAATGTAATGTTCCGTCTGCAGTCTAAAACCAGAAAGTGTATCATAGCATGTGAAATATTCTGCTTGCTTGAAAGCCAGTTCCAAAGGAAATCAGGCATGAAATTATAGCAACTGAAATGGGCTTCAGTGACTGCCAACCACTTGTTTGGCCGACCTACCCATTTCATACTGCAGCCCCAGTTTTGAAAGGAAACCGAACATTGGTCCTCTGTGCCTGCTTCTACATGCCTGCCTGCGCTGTCACTGCTTGCATTTGTCAATTTACTTTATGCACTCACAGAACACATGGACACTTGGCATGTCTGTAATTATTTAATTTATTCTCATCTTTCAAATCCTTCTATTATTCTTAGAGGTCAGCCTCTGCTCTGGAAATGGAAATGGAAATGCTTCTGTAATGGTGATTAATGGGGAGTGTAGCAGATTCTGTCATTTTCAAATGGATGGTGGTCTCAATGGCTCAATACAAATGGGGCAATAACAGGGACCATACATACTATCCTTTCTTCAATTTCAGTGTTTTTCTCTATCTGTCTTTATTTCTTCCCATCTCCGTCCTTGCTTCTGACCCTGCCCAACCTTTAAGGCTCTGAGGGTGCTGTGCAGCCGTCCACATCGCTTGCTATTTCTAGGGCCTTATTCACAGAGGGGCATGTCCATGCTCTAGATATTAAATTACTCATGAAATATTTGCTTGTCCTCCAGGCTTCATGACAGTCTTAACAGAAAACTCCACCAAGACCCGGAAATGTCAGAGGGAGCAAACTTGTGTCACCCCTGAGTGCAAGGTCAATTTTTCCAATTTAGATCAACAGCATTGGAAAGACAGCCACATATCACTGTGTGTTAAAATCAAGGAGCAAGATATGGCGGGACATGGTTGAACTTTGTGTTTGTTCCTCCCTGGAGAGAAAAGGTTTTCCTTGTTTTTGTTTTTGAATTATCGGTGTGTAATTTTAAGTGTGTCTTTTCCTCAATAAAGCTTCAAATTAGGCAAGGTTTACAGTCTTCATTTAATAATGGTATAATAATTGTGTCTGTGGGGCTGCAAGCGAAGGTGTGTCTGGAAGTTCCAGTTAATGATATTTTAATGTTCAAAAGAATAATGAAAGGCCTAGTGGTTAGGGTGTTGGCCGCATGATTGGAGGATTGGGGGTTCAAACACCTTCCCAAAAGGTTGCCCTGAGGTACCCTTGAGCAAGTCACCCGTCACGCTCCTCCCTGTGATGGGCTGGCGACCTGTCCAGGGTCTCCCCACAGTCCTTCTCCCTGTGTGAGCTGGGATGGACTCCAGCACTCCCCCGCGACCCCGTTTGGGACAAAAAATGACTGACTGGCTGACTAGAATAATTAAGATGTTGAGCTTATGTACTGTAATTATTATCTTGGAACTATCAAGTGCGTCATGTTGCTCAGCCAACTTCTGTGGTATTTCCAACATTTTAAGGATGGAAAATATGTTTAGTTCCTTTTTGCTTGTGTCGTAGTGTCATTTCTTCAGTTTTCAAAAACTCAGTCCCAGGAAACATCTCGATGTGCCATTAGCTCCTACTGACACACCTCTCACAGGTAAGTCCAAAACAAACACAAACTTTTCTAAAAGTCAAAAAGTTAAAATGGCCAGATAATGCTTTTTCATTGTTTGTTATTATTAGGAGAGCAAACTAAATGTTTTGGTTAAAATGAGATGAGAAATATTTGGATGAGAATATCTCCATTCCAGCCAAAGAACTTTATCCCATCTGTGAAACACAGTCATGCCGGTATCATGTTTTGGACCGGTTTTGCTGCATCTGGGCCAGGATGACTCGCCAATTATTGATGTAATAGTGACTTTAACATAGAGCTGTAGTGAAAGTGAGGTGGTGTGAAAATGCTGTGAACAAAGAATGCTTTCAAAAATGGAAGTGTTAATCATTTATTTTCATCAATCAACAAATGGAGTGAATGAACAAAAGAGAGTCTGAATCATTATTTGGTGACCATCTCTTTCCTTCAAAACAGCACTACCTTCTAGGTACACTTGCACACAGTTTTTGAAGGAACTCGGCTGGTAGGTTGTTCCAGACATGACTGTGTTTCAACCTCCGTGTGACATTGATGATCATCTTCACCTGTTTGGTAAAACTGGTTGACCACACAATCACTTTATAGTAATCTTGCCAGAATCCCTGATTGTGCAAGTGTACTTAGAAGAATCTATTGCTATTGAAGGCAAAGTAGTGACACCAAATATTGATTTTGATTTTGACTTTTCTTTGTTCGCCACTTTGGTATTTTGTAAATTCAATAAAATAAACAAATTGGCTTATTTATACTTGAAAGCATTCTTTATACTAAAAGGTGCATTTTTTCACACCTGACTAAAAACTTTTGCACAGTACTGTATGTCTGCAAATTTGGAAAGGGAAGAAAAGGTGTACATGAAGAAAATAATGCTGAGAAATAGTGAGAAACGTGAATGGTCCATTTAGATGGATCTGAAGAGAGACAACTTCCAAGAACCACTGTATGTCTCTGATAACACTGTTGGTTGCTCTCATAATATTTATTAGGATCATCTTAATTCTAATCCTAATTAATGAAATAGTCATGAAAGTGACTAGTAAGATTGTAAAGAAAAGAGTTGTAAATAGCAGTGTGGAAACAATTTGATGGATCCATGTTTATGTTTGCTCGACACTTAAAGTCCTGTGGTCTTTGACAATGTTGCAGGCTGCACCCTGAGCCCTGCCCCCTGTCGGCCACCCAAATTGCAACATAAGCAAACATTTATCCTTGCTGTTTCCTGAATGCTGAATCGGACTGGCTTCCCATGTCAGTGACAAAGACATGAATAGCTCTGATGCTCCGCTTCAAAAGTGTAACACATGAAACATCAGCCTGTGCATCATCATTGTTATTATCATTATTATTATTTTTGTGGTGGTGTTGTTACCTTAAGAACAAAAACAGAGATGCATGTAAAATGTTTGTAAATTACATAACAGGCAGCAAATCTAATAGATTAACTGAATTATTAACCCCGAAATTAGATTACCCGCTGTTCTGGAATACTCAACTGATTACAATAATTTCTATTTGTGCATCATTACATTAATAACAATAATACAATCTTAAACATTGTTCTTATAATTTAACAATAACTACTACACAGACGCATGCAAAATGCTTGTAACTCACGAGAGGCAGTAAATGTAAAAGTTTAACTGAATTATTGACTCTGAATCACTCACTGTCATTTGAACACTCAACTGCTGCTGATGTGTTACTGAATAGTAAAACTACCTTAAAGCTCACTTCAGTAACACACTTCTGATGCCTGAAGCAAACAATCAATTACCTCATTTGTGGAATGCTGCCATGCAAGATATTAAGACTGAGATTGTCTCATCATATAGCTTTCAGAAGAATAGAAAACCAGTTCTTATGAGCTCAGTTCAGACCCACAAGCAAGCTTTCAGAAGATAGATTAGACTTGATTGGGTTGTTGAAGCTATATGTGACTCCATAACTGTGCTCCATTTGGTACTTAGTAGACAGGAGGGTTGCTGGATCTCTGGCAACAGTTTCCATGGGAACGACCCTGATCCCTCTATAGAAGGTCTGCTAAGCCTTTCAGCCCTCACTCATCTTGGAGGTTGAATTATTCTAGATTCCTTTATGCCAGTTCCATACTTTCTTCTGCTCTTATTTCTCTCTCTCTCTCTCTCCCACACCTTTCCTTTCTCCTCTGCCTCTCTCACTCTCTCTCTCTCTATCCCACAATTCCTCTTTCTCCTCCTTACTTCCTCTCTCTCTCTCTCTCTCCCAATTTTTCTTTTATTCTTTCCTCTTTAACTCTCTCTCTCTTTCTCCTCTCTCTCTCTCTTCTCTCTCCTCTCCTTCCTCTTTCTCTTTTCTCCCACAATTTCTCTTTGGCTCTCCTCTTTACTCCTTCTCTCTCTCTCTCTCTCTCTCTCTCTCTCTCTCTCTCTCAAGCTCTTCTCCCAGATGTGCCCCACTTGCGCTCACATCTCTGCTCAATGGCCTTTTCCTCTTGCTGCTTGTTGGTGAATACTCTGATCTACTCTCACAATGAGTCATCATGATTTTTCCTCTAGTTTTCATGCACCTCTTCACCACTGGCTGTAGTGAGCCAGCAGCATTTATTCTCTCAGAAAAAAGAATGTGTCTTAACTGAGAAAACATTGTTGCTTTGTTTTTGGTTTTATAACAGGCCTTGAGGTACTAATATTCTGACAGAAAACTGACCTCAAGTAGCTGCAGTACCCAGATCTCAATACTGGTGGCCTGGCTACTGGGCAAGCATTTTAAAAATCCGTTTATGGCTGGCGACTTTAGGCACTAACAGTGGACGTATGTCCAGAGGCTGGCTGGTGAACAAAGAATTTGACTGAATAATGCTGGCTCTGGTGAAGGCATGGGCAAGTAACATGCTTAATCTCCAACAGACCAATCCAAGCACCGTGGGCTTTTTGGTAGCCAACTGTGTCGTGCAGCAGTTCTCATGGAGGGGTCAAAGATGTGTAGAAATGTGAAGAGGTGGGCTAACACTCTGGTAATTTGTGGCCTTGGTGTGATCTGTCAGCCATCTGTTATCTGAAATACATTTAGAAGATTAGACATGAGGAGAATAAATGCTGCTCTGATAGAAGATCATGCAGCAGCAGTTTACTGGTGACCTACTCTGCTCCAGACTGGGAGAGTGGCTCATTCATCCTCCAAGCGCTGTTGGAAAGCGGGATGATGCTCCTGAGCCACAGGCACAATAATAGGCCCTGCAGTAATCCATGTGCGTGTAACCTGGAATGAAGATCTACTCACATATTTACTGCTTTACTCTTCTAAATGTTTAAGCACTAACCTGTGCTGCTACTGAGATTATTGTTAAAGCTGGAGCTGGATTTCAGTGTTGGAAATGTGGTTGCACTAAAGTGTACTATTAAACGAGTATCACTGATATCATTTTTTTAAATAGAGCTTTAAAAATCTCGCATAACATATAATGTTGATGTGTGGTCTTTAAATATCAGTAAGCCAGAGTCAGTGACTGGGGATGATTCTTAAAGAATTCAATGTTTAAATAATATGGAATAAACTACAAACAAATTACATTGAACGAAAACAAGCATTGTCATTATTATTATTACTACAAGCTATTATTATTATTATTACCACATCATCATAATTATTATTATTATTGTTGTTGTTGCTATTGTTGTTATTATAATAATTATATTATTGTTGTTATTATTATTGCTATTGTTATTATTATTATTATTATTATTAATAATAATATTGCCATTGGCTAATAATAATTAGATCGTGTTTAAATTCATTGCCACAAGCTACTGCCATCATCCACCAATATTTTGTTAATACGTTGCCTTTTATTTTAGTTCTAGTTAATATTATTAGTACTAGTACTAATGGTAGTATCATCATCATCATCATTATTTATATTGTTATTATTATTATTATTATTATTAATTATTGTTATTATTGTTGTTATTATTATTATTATTATTATTATTATTATTATTATTATTATTATTATCATCATCACCATCATCATTATTGGTATTATCATTATTATTATTATTATCACCACCACCACCACCACCACCATCATCATCATCATCATCATCACCATCATCATCACCATCATCATCATTATTATTATTATTATTATTATTATAATTATTATTATTGTTGTTGTTGTTGTTGTTATGATGATGATTGCTGTATGTAACATCAGGGTGATCCTCTGCAGACTGGAGCAGCACCCCCCCGGTCTGTGTGTGATTGGTCTCGTCCACACTCGGCGCGGTTGTGCTCCTGCTCGCCGGCGGGGCTGTTGGGGTTGGTGGCGGAGACGGGCTGCTCCAGATGGGCCAGCGGATCCGTTTACAATGAACACCCCGGCTCTCGGTAGTCAGATGGCCGCTTTCATGCCAGTTATGCGCGTCATTTGTTTACTGTGGATAGTGCCGGCACTGTGGGCTGCGGAAGGTAAGGAGGCATGTGTGCGTCTGTGAGAGCGCGCGAGGCTGGAGCTGTGTGTGAACTAGTGTGTGGAGCGAGTCCGCGCTGAAGACTGTCTGGATCTCAGGGCAGGTTTGGGGGAACAGCTGGTGATGCTGCAGGTCGCGGCGGTGCAGGTGCTCCCACCGCCAGCTTCACAGAAACCAGCCCTCCTTTCTTTTGACATTTTTTGGAAGGTCTGTAGTGTTTTTCTGACAGATAGCATGTCCCCGCAACACACCGCGTTAGGTTCATCTGAAGATCCAGCTGGAAACTATAATTCTTCGAGAGAAAAGTTACAGCCTTAAAGGACAGTGATGCTTTGTTTGTGTTCAGGAATGGTGAATATGGCCACAACTAAGGGGATAAAATGACTCGGAAAACGGAGAGTAGCTTGTAGATTGAATGAATAAATCTGTCGTCTGGGTTAACTGATACTCTTTTTCAAGTTTAAAACTTGTTGTTTGTTGTTTGAGTAAGAAATGTGGTCATTTTTCCGCGAAATTGCTGCCGAGAGCATCCCCACCGGGCAACATCTGCACCTGGGGCGCCGAGGAGTTTCCCAACCGTCTTACAGGTGGCCACGCCCTCCGCGCTAGGATTGGTGGTTACAAATGTCAATTTCACCGAGTAGCCAATCCTCTTGCAGGAGACGGGCCTCTACCAGCCAATCCTAAGCGCAGAAGGCTGTGCTTCTCGGTGTGAAAGGAAATGAAATGCCTTATACTGGCATCCTGTAGTTGTTAGCTGTAAATCATGCATCACTATGTAAATATATTTAAACATACTCCACAAAAACATCAAACTTGACAGTTCCTTGTGCTCTTTGACACACATCGTGAACATAATATTCTCCAAACACCAGAGTTTAATGCAAACCAGTGGCAAGAGCATTAGGTTGTTATGCCCTGGGAGCAGTGTTAGGAATGGTACCTTGCTCAAGGGTAGCTCAGTGTAACTTACTGTTTTGGGATTCGAACTCATAACCTAGTCTAGTCTAACCACTAGCCTGCCACAGCCCTGGCACTATAATCAACCATGCACTATAATCAGACTGATCGCTCACTGGAAGAACTGCTGGGATTTGGAGGAACCTGCAATGAGCTTTTGATATAGGCCACCTTCTTGTTCTGCTAATCTCTGAATAGAAATAACATAGCCATTCTCTTGGTGGCTGTGTTTAAACTCAAGCCTGAATAAGCCCGAAAGAAGTGTTACAAATCTCAGTTTGATGGCTTACTTTAATAACCTCATTATTAATGTGCAGTGGCTATTCTGACAGAATTTCCCCCTCTCGTCTTATGCTGGTCTTTGCTGGTTTGCTACCTGTTGCATGTGTATGTAATGTCTAGGGGTATGTTTTTCGCATTGGGTGTGAGAGGTCCCGGGTTCAAATCCTGGACGAGCCCTAAACTATATGGTGGTCTAGTGGTAGGATACTTACAGGCCTATGGACCAAGAGGTTGCAGGTTTGAATCCTACCTCCAGCACTACCACCATTGGGTATATTCCTGAGCAAGACAAGCTTCAGGGGGACTGTCCCTGTAATCAGGAAATGGAAGTCGCTCTGGATTAGAGTGTCTGCTAAATGCCATAAATGTAATATGTAATGTATATGCAACAGTTCAAGCTTTTGCTCATCAGTACGATGGGGCAGAGGTGGGCTAGTGGTTAGGGACTAGACTAGGTTAGAGACCCAGACCAGTAGGTTACCTTGAGATACCCTTGAGCAAGGTATCATTCCCAACACTGCACAGCTGGATGTATGGGTTAAATACAAAATGGGCATTTTGCTGTTGTGAAAACAGCGCTGTGGTGTTTTCATAATGACAAATAGTTACTCTAAATTCACTCCTGCTGTGCGGAATCTGCCTATAGGCGTGCAGATTCCATCACAGAATACAACCTTTCACCACACCCTGTGACTCTGTTTTCTTAGAAGACACAATTTTGCACCTGATCTTCATTAAATAGATTTTATTGGTTCTTTAAAGTTCCATATTCTGCACATAATTCAGTACAGAGAGTGTATTTTTCAGCAATTCATGATGCAAAGGTACTTTAGGGCACTCATAGAGCAAAATGATGTTTATTAAATAATTGATTTAAACCTCAGTCTTTGATAAAGGCTGGACTGATGAGTAAGAATGTAGATGTAATTGATGACAAGCAAAAAAAGACATGTTCAGATCCAGCCCAGAGCACATTGATCTAGTATTATCATTGTGTTTTATTATATTTCAGCTATGTGAAACTGGAGCATTCATTACATTTTGTACAGCTAGTAACTACAGTCTGTTCATCGCCATCTCTCTGAAGTCATTCGTATAACCATGAAGTCTTCATTCAGTACTGAAGAACAGATAGAGTACGGCAGTGTGCCTTGCATTAGGTTGCTGCTCACTGAAAGATTCCTCTGCTCTAATGTGAAATTCTCATCTTCAACACATGGCTTCCATCTACTGAGCAGGTTTGATCAAATTTTCATTTAATTTAGCGTTAGCTTCACTCTTGATCTGTAAATCTTTTTTGTTTGAATTTTTTGGTTCACTTATGATTGTTAGGGCACAAATTATAAGTCTGGGTGAAACAGGATGAACATTTGTAAAGTAGAAATGATACTACAGTTGTAGCAAAAGATATCATTTTGAAATAAAATGCTGCCTCTGGTCAGGCAAGAATGCTTTAAAAATGAATTTGGAAGTTCTTCAAGTATTTCTGGAGTTCATGCTCAAATTAGGTTTTCAAATCTTGAAAAAGTGAAAATAAATTCACATCCTCTACAGAAATGCACACACACCCACGCATATCCACACACATTATAATATACTATATATGTGTAGTATAGTGTATATGTATATTATATATATAAATACATATATCAGTATTCAGTGATTAATATGAAGTCATGTCCCATATCTGTTATTTGATGAAAACTGCTGAAAGGGACTTATTTTTTTATTTTTCTGCCTTATTTGACTCTTTGTAGCCAGTCTTGTGTGTGATTATTGAAACCAGCCTGTACTTTTTCTAGCTCACATTCTGTTGGGATTCAAGTGAACTGTAAAGATCAGATTACGACTTGACTTTTCATATTTGTCTTTATTATAAAACATGGTGTCTGGCGTGTTACGGCGAGCACCTGGGCGACAGTCTTGAGATCACGTGATGTCTGTGAGTGCAGGAACCATGTGACATACGTCAGGCAGGACTCTGCGCCTGCTGCTCTCTCCCGTCCTTCTGTATTAGGAGCAAGACCTCCCCCTGGCTGCTCTGACATCTTTATAAGCCTTTATGTAAGCAGGGCAAACCTGACCAATTTCAGCCATGTCAGAAGCCATTGGCTCATAAAGGTCTGTCTGGTCTGGGCAGAAATTAACTGAATGGACCACCTCTTCCGGAATGATGTTTTGAAAATAATCAGTCCAGAAATGAGCATGTACTTTACGTTAAATGGGTTCTGCATGACGATTCTTTAGAGCAACTGTCTGCAGAAGTGTTACCTTAATGTCTGAGATTTTAAGTTACTTTAGCCAGAGGCATTTTAAATGGTTCCTGGTGAAATGATAGAATTTTATCTGCGGGCTTAGGAAGGGTCAGAATGGTGAAATTATCAGGTATTCAAGAGGGACTTGCCAACTGCTTGACAGCTTAATTATCCCTCTGTCTCCTCAGTTTTGTTTAACATGTCAGTTTGGATGAAATTGGGCGAACTGGACTGTCTTTGCAGAGATGGTCATATTGTGAGACTAATTTGCTTGGAAGCTTGTTTTCCTAAATAAATGACTGATTTTGGAATGCTATAAAAAATATAATACAAAGGATGTATATGACGCATCATGTAGGGAAACTTGTTTTTTCTGTGTAACATTAACATTGTGCACATTCTATTTATTAAACTCCTTCAATCTAAAGTCACTCAAGAGCAATTAACAATTTAATTAATTAACATTTTCCAACAGCAGTGCGAAAAATACATCAGTAATTGTCCCTCCTTTGTTGAGCACTTGATTGTTTTTCAAATCAAATGAACAAAATCCATAATTAATTTTCTCTCACATACTTTTAGCTTCATTCTTTCCCTTGTAAACTGAGTAAGATTTTGACACTCTGTCCATTCTTTTAGTATAAGTTCTGTTCACTTTTTGTGACCCCTGACCCCTAACCTAGAACTACATGCTGGAATTGGTGGCACACTACAATTCCCACTTTTAGTTAAAATGACATTAATGTATAACAAAGATTTTTCCTGATACCAATCTGAGCCATGAAATATTATGCGTAACAGTACGCATCCATCAAAAGTCCATCAAAAGAAACCAAGTTTCTAACCCTAACCCTAATTTATCATCAAATATTCTGATAGTGTGATATCTGGAAATGATCTTGATGCTGAATTTTGCCAGCATCACCCAACACCAGCAGTAGATGTGTTACTAATGTGAAGGCTGTAAATGAAACGAAAGAATTCTTTCCCTGTTGATAGATCCCAGCTCCCCATCCCTCCATGTTAAATGGATGCAGTGAAGTGAGTCTCTGTAGCTGCAGTTTTCTTTGTTGAAGGGATCACATTTGGACATAACGTGTCAATGACCCAGATGCTTTTGTTCCAAGGAGAATTGGGGGGAAAGTGGGAGAGCTCCCTGAGCTAAATATTCAGTACTCAGAGTGATTAAAAATCAGATGAAAAGTTAATTTGCTCCTATGGCCCGAAGCTACTAATCTACTCAGATATCCACAGAGGCGCAGATGTGATTTGCAAATGGATATGGATATTTTAGAGACCATCGGTCTTTAGTCGAAAAATATCAGCCATTCAAACTTCCCGGAGTAATTCTGCATCATGCTAATTCCTGAATTTGTTTTGCATAATTGGGAAATCTATTTGCTGTTGAATAAACATTCGATGAAAAGAGTTTTTCAGTTAATAAAAGAACCAAAGTCGATTGTGGCTTTGGTGTTGATAACAGGTTTCTTTTTTTTTTTTTTTCATTTTTGAATACTTTATGTATTTCTGTTAAACAACCCTTATGTATGAGGTTTCAGAATTCTTAGCAATATTCATTCTGCTATCGATTAGTCTTCACTCCCGCTAGCCTGGGCTGTGAATGGAAACCTATTGCACAACCATAATGTTCTCAGTGGCCACTTAGATCAAATTTGCTGCCAATCAATACACATCATTATGCAGTGGCATTAATTTCCTCAAGCTAAAACAAATCATTAAAGCTTTTGGGATATTGAACAAAAAGCCTGGGAATTAAAGTGATTCCATGTGATCTAAGCAAACAAACAAAATGCAAAGTGGTTGCACAAATATACTTTTCCCTTCCATCTAATAACTGTTTTATAAATCAAAGGCTCAAAAATGGCTTTGAAATCACTTTTCCTTGCAGTATAATTTCCCTTCATCTAAGTCACCTTGACACTCTGACAGCAAAATGTGGCCCTGGATTGACTGGCTTTCTTTTATTCCGTTTATTAATCGTGGACCTAACCTTCACCATTTACATTTTTTCAATGTATTATTTTACAGATGTCTACAGGTGACAAGGTACATGTGTCTTTCAGTGGTCATTCTAAATTCTGGATGTTACTGGGCTTGACTACCCATTCAATCAGTAATAACTATGAAAATAACTTGGACTGTAAAACTAAGTCATGCCATTGGTTTGCTGCTTGCAGCCTTAATTCAAGCTGCTGTGTGTATGTGCTTGGTCTCTTGGAGTTTTGCTTGTCTTTATCTCTGTCTAGCATGCTGATCACTGATTGGCTGAGGTGAATGAGCGTGTAAAGGCTTGCTGAATTGTCTAGTCCTGGGTGTTTGTTCCGGTCCGTGCCCCACATTGCCATGGAAATGCGGCTTGTGGCTTGGGGGCTATACTGAATGGCTGATGGAGCTGTATACTTTGAAAGTACAGCTCCTTAGACCCTCTGCCTACTTAGCTCTGCAACATCTTACTTCCTAAGATATGGCTTGTGACATAGCCTAACTGTCAGATATTCAAGTAATTAAAGAACCAAAGTCATAGACTGATGGCACCATGACTGAAAACATACCCATTATCATAAACTGTTAGAATCCACAGGGGTGGTTAAAGAAAATATGGTGTGATTTGCCATTATTTAATTTTTACTCATAGCTCACTGGAAGAACCCAAATTCTGCTGAAAAAGTGACAGATGTTGTTATTGGGCTCCATCTTCAGCACCTTTGCTTAGTCATGTTGTACTGACTCCAGATTATGCAGAATTTGTATTTTATTTTTCTAGTGGAAATGTGAGGTTTTGAAAATGTATGAACTTTTTCCTTGGGAAAGTGAGAGCAATTCACCTATTTAAGGTAAATAATAATAATTTTGCACACACTGTTTGTACCTTAGGGAATATCTTTCACCTGTAGAGTACCATTTCTCTGCAATAACTAAAATCTATCACTAAGTTAATATAACAAAATGTAAAACACTAATCTTTGTTAACACATTTTAAGGCAACATGGGTACTTTTATATTATAAAAAAAAAAAAATCATATTTTTCATAATAATTTTATGTTATTATGATGTTTTATTTCTTACAGTCATTTTTGTGTCACTGGCATTTTTGCGAATGTGTTTTTTATTTAATGATGCTGAGAAACAAAGTTTGTTAATAAAAATAAAATCGGCCATAAAAGTAGTTCCTTATGTGACCCACTGTATAATTAACCAGTTAATGTACAGTTGTATCTCAGAAGTATGGGAAAATGACTTTAATAGGCTTCTATAGGTTTATTTAAATCATGATCAAGGCTTCAGTGTAAAAACAAACAATTGTTTTTATAATGGAATCTCAATTTAAGTTCATTTAAGTTTGTCAATGTTTTATGAAACGTTTCCACTTTGTAACTGATTCTCACATGTCCATATTTCCCCACACTGAGTGAATCAAGTGGCTGGTTAAATGTTTCAGCATCCCACCCACAGACTGAGTGACAGAACTAGAGCACAGAGGATCAATAGGCTCTGTCCGCTTTCTAAATCAGGGATGCCTCCTCCCTACAGTTCACTTGAGTTTGCCCAGCAGTCTACGTAGACGGATGCTGCAATACATGGAAAGACTCAGTCAACCTTTTGCTTTTCATTTATTCAGTCTGAAGCTTTGTTTTGAAGGGAACATAGTACGATGGCATTCATGAAGGACTACGTCACCTGCAGGTGCATGTTCCAATTTTGTACCATCACACCTAATCTCTTCTTCATTTCTGTTGACGAGAAGAGATTATTTGGAAAATCCAGTGGTGCTACGAGGCTTAAACAAATGTCAGTGCATGCTGTGGCCCCACATGAGTGTCAGGCTAGTAATGTATGCAGTTCCTGCAATATAGGCTTACTGTTGTATATGCAAAATGAACAATGCATATGCTAATGATGCACCCAAGATTGTCCTTTAGTATTTTTTGGTAAGATGGAATTTTCCCGAGACCATGGTGGGCTGCAGAGTTTGCAAGGGATTTTCTAGCACATGTCATGTTTGATCAAAGCTCACTGTGAATTAATTAACTCCACATGAATTATTCAGCATGTTTCAAGTGCAGTGTATGAGCCTTTTCATCAGTCCTCTTCGGAAACAGACAAAGGGCCAACCTCATGATAGTAATCCACAGAGGGAGAAGAGTGTGTATTGTCATAAATAAACTCAACAGTGCTCATGTTAAACCGTTTATGAATGATCTCAACAGGTTTAAATTAATTATTGAATATATTTAAGAATATATTTTGATTTTAGTTAAGATTAACAGGTGAACAGTGCTGGGAGCTGGTGACATGTTGCTGTTTTTTTTTTCATTTCAGGATTTTGAAAGAAGATGCCCTTATAAAAATTGATCCTTTTTTATCCGTTTTTTGTTTTTGTGAATTTCATTTTTTTTTACTCATGAAGCCAAGTGATATCAAGTGTTAATTTGTTAAATGATTGAACTTTGGAAACTTTATATCTGTTAAGGTATCTCAGTTGCATCTAAATATTTATTGTTCCTATTTTGACTTGGAGCTTCTGAAATCTTGATACCTGATACTTATACAGATTTTAAGTGGTTAAAAAGTAATATAATTTCATTTTTATGTCTTGGGTTGTACTCTCATTCTCTGGTAGCAAGATCAACTTTTGCTTTATTGCTAATATATGTCAATTCTCAATTTTCAAATTTCTTAAACTGCAAATAAACATCAGAAACTCTAAATCTATAGTTATATCATTTAAATCGTACTGCACTCATTTTATCATTTGACCTTTACATGTTCAGTCAGTGATTCTGTCACAAGGTAAAAATAAGGTTTCATGAGGTAAAACCCATCGCCAATCATCGTCAATCAGTATCTTCAACCAACTCATATAATGGTCTTTAATTGTGACTGACAGTGGAGGAGAGATTTTATATTTGTCAGTACTACTGACACGCTTTTGCAAGAAATAATGCTAAATGTCCTTTTTCTGATTGTGCAGCAGTGTGCTGTATTTTTAAGGCCTTGGCATGTCTTCTGATCAATTTGTTGGTTTGTTTAGAAAAGAAACCCAGGATGAATGACATTTTTTTTTTGCATGGATAGATGTGTTAACACCTATTTCCATTTCCCAGCTGTGGTTTTACACCCATGTGATGAAGTCCATTGCACACTGATTATGCTGGGGACACCCTGCAGGGTCTTGTTTCAGTGTAAATGCTGTAGCTGTGAGCAGCCATCTCACTCTCTCAGCAGCACCCTGCATTTTGCTCACTGCATCCGACTCACATCCTCAGACACTGTAATATAAAAAAATAAATAGATAAACAAAAAAAATTGTGGCACCAAAAGTTGTCTCTTGGCACGCTGACCTAAAATTCAGTGAAGACTAGCCACGTTTCCACTGGGATTAA
This sequence comes from Hepsetus odoe, assembly GCA_017165825.1. NCBI lineage: Eukaryota > Metazoa > Chordata > Actinopteri > Characiformes > Hepsetidae > Hepsetus > Hepsetus odoe. The sequence continues at coordinate 15,937,497 of CM029385.1, read as the reverse complement.
TCCAGTGTGGCGTACAGAGCGTGGCTCAGCCTGTAAGGATTATATGTGCTGGACTTGCGCTCTCGTTGCCCTACTTTTCATTAAAATATCATTGAGAGAGAGAGAGAGAGAGAGAGAGCGAGAGAGAGAGAGAGAGAGAGAGAGAGAGAGAGATAGGCAGTGAAAAAGCTAGAGAGAGAGAGAGGGAGAGGGAGAGAGACATGTATTGCAGGAATGCTTGGACAGATGGAGTGGGGGTTTCATTTAACTGTACCATGTGGAGAAAAAAATGCTCTGACTTTCTTTTTCAGTGCTCAGACATTTGCAAGTCACTCCTTTATGATGATTTTTTTAAAGAGAGAGGGTTTCGCAAATTCTGAATTTTAATCCTCTGTTGACTATATTGAGTTAACATTTTGATCCGCTAGGAACTGTGGGATTGTCGCATGGCTTGCATGGCCTCACGCATCTTCATGCACTCATATTTCAACCCCCAACTAGTCAGGAGTGGTAGTGTGCCTGAGCAGAATTGCTGGGATTGTCCCTTAGCTGCAGAGACTACTGAAATATAAATGAACCACTTAAAGGCAGGGGCTGTATTGAGCCAGTGTTTAACAGAAATTGAGTTTTTTTTTTTTGTTTTTTTTTTTGTCAAAAAAGGGGCCTTGGCTTCCATCTTAGGACGTCTTCCTGGCCCTCACCAAGTCCTGATTCAGAAAAGCAGTATGGTAGTTTTGCTCACATACTTTTTCTGTAGCCAGCTGCTAAGGCCTGTTTGCAGTGAGAAGAAAACTAGATTTTTTTAACCTAAAATGTAATATTACACAAGAAAAAATTGACTTAAATATCAGTGTAAGTTAATATGAATAATAGGAAGCATTGTGTTTTGAAAGTTTAGAAAAGTAAATGTGGTACTTATATATGTATGTAAGTTATGTAGAAAAAAGAGAAAAGGTTTTGACGCATATTTGTCTGGGAGATTCCAATATATTTGAAACAAACAAAGTGCGTTAATTTAACTATATGATATGTATTGCCCCGCGACTGGATTTCTGATACATGAACGGAAAATGTTTTTTTCTTTTCTTACTTTTCACATTTCTGTTTTTATTACTGCTTGGCTTTCTGGCTATTGTCTTGCAATCTTGTGATGATAATATGCATAGCATTTCTTACAATCACTTTTCCTTGGCATCTATAAAACCACTCTATGCACTGCATCAAAGTTGCAGGCAGATTGCCTAATTCATTTCCTTAATAGCCTCACTTAAGTTTTCGGTCCACTTCAAATTTGCAATTGCTTGTCTCAATGGAGTGCACAAGTATACAAATGGATGGTCAGGCCTGTTTATCAAGCATCGTTGGCACTACACACGTGTACAAACTTAAGGACGATTTTGCACACCTGCTGTATTTCTGTGACCTTTTTCATAGCATTTCATTTTGGTTGACAGGAGTAAAATATATCATATTTTTCATCTTACTCACTAGAAATCACCCTGTAAGGGCACATGGCAAAGTCCTGTTTCTACCAACTCTGCAAATGTGCAGCTGTAGTTGGGCATAAACTGACTGAATAATTGAAAATGTGTCAGACGACAGGGCCATTTTAGAGCAGTTTCATCCTGCTTGCAGTAAAAGGGACGAAAGTGCCCTGCTATGCTGAGTTACTGGAGAGTAGCATTGCGTTGACCAGCTTTTTATCGACCCACACCTGCCTGACCTGTGCTAAGATGAATATCTTGTAAGCCCAAAGCCACCATACATACTGCAGTGTACTCTTAGACATTATAAGTGTGAGGTGTAGGAAAGCAGATGTCAGAAAACAATGTGATCTGTCACCGATAGCACGAGACACCTTAATCCGATAATGACTCCGTCTCCCATCTTTTTATTAAGAGATAAGGGCGAAGCAAGCTCGTTTAGTAAAATGAGCCATTGTTATTCTACATGGCACAATGTGACTCATTGCTGATTTAACATTCAGGAAAGCTATTTATTATGGATCGTAATTATTGTCAAGAGGCTTGAGACAAATTAACAACCACATGAATGCCTGAATGCTCTGCAAAAAAAAAAAAAAAAAAAAAAAATCTTGTTACAGCAGCTGCATTGAAGTTGAATGTGCATCAAACTCACGTGTCTCCACCTTGTGTGTTCTTTCAGATGTGCTGATGGACTCCACGACAGCAACAGCAGAGCTGGGCTGGACGATATATCCATCATTAGGGGTGAGGACTGGCAAACTGACCCACTCTGCTTTTTGCATTTGCCTTATGGAAATTGAATGCTACACTTGATTACCCTATGTAAACCCAGTGCTTCACTGCACAGTGACTCATGCTGTTCAATGCCTGAAATAGCATTTGAAAGGACTCCAAATTATATTAGGCCTGAATAAAGTCACTGCTCTATTTTCACAAGAGCACGTATGTTGAATATCCCTGTATATTGCTGTGAAAAGAGAGCGCTGTAGAAATGTAGCACAGCTAGCGTTTGTAAGGCGTTTTCACCCTTTGCTGGAGACATTACTAATTCACAGTCTTTCCTTTGCTCTGCTTGCAGTGGGAGGAGGTGAGTGGCTATGATGAGAACATGAACACCATCCGCACCTACCAGGTGTGCAACGTCTTTGACAGCAGCCAGAACAACTGGGTGCGCACTAAGTACATCCGGCGACGAGGGGCTCAGCGCATTCATGTGGAGATGAAGTTCTCAGTGCGAGACTGCAGCAGCATTCCCAATGTCCCAGGCTCCTGCAAGGAGACCTTCAACCTCTACTACTATGAGTCTGACTCAGACATTGCTACAAAAGTCTCCCCGGCCTGGATGGAAAACCCTTGGGTTAAGGTGGACACCATTGCGGCGGACGAGAGCTTCTCGCAGGTGGACCTTGGGGGGCGTGTCATGAAGATCAACAGAGAAGTCCGCAGCTTCGGGCCTGTGTCACGTAATGGCTTCTACTTGGCCTTCCAGGATTATGGGGCCTGCATGTCACTCATTGCCGTGCGTGTTTTTTACCGAAAGTGCCCCCGTGTTGTGCGCAATGGGGCTGTCTTCCCGGAGACTTTGTCAGGAGCTGAGAGCACTTCTTTGGTGGCAGCTAGGGGCACCTGTATACCAAATGGAGAGGAGGTGGATGTACCCATTAAACTGTACTGCAATGGAGATGGGGAGTGGTTGGTACCTATTGGGCGCTGTATGTGCAAAGCAGGGCATGAGGCAGCCGAGAACGGTACCATCTGCAGAGGTGAGTTATGCTGATGTATATTCATTGGACAAGAGGGGTTTTTTAGTTTGATATTAACCCTTAAATGCCTCTGTTGCATATCCTTTTTTCCCAACTGGTAACAAAATGAACAAAGATGATCAAATATAACAAACAGGGCTCCTTTTCTCTGTAAGAAACTAGACTGACATGTCCTTTTATAAGCATTTCATATAGAGCCTTCCAAAAGCATGTAAAATGTTCAAGTGTTCTAGAGTTGTCTAGATTACAAACCACACAAAGATTGTTTGTGCAGCCAATATTTTTATATAAAAATTGATATTAAAAAGGTTAATTAGCAGATATATTTGAAAACTGAAAAATTATGCTTACATAAGTATTCAACCCCTTTAGACTTGAATTATGAGAACCTTTTTCTGCAATAACTGGAAATTAAAGTCTGCTGGGGAAGGTCTACCAGTTTTGTACACTGTTTCGTAGCATCACCCATTTGCTCGGATTTTGTACAGGGGATCACAGATGAAAAGGCATAATATCTTCTGCGCTTTAATGTCTTGACTGAAGCTGGTTGTCTTTCAGTAACTTCTTATAATTTCCAAACGATTTCCCAACTACAGCACTACTCTGCCACCTCCATAATTCACTGGAAGGATGGTGATTATTGAGAAATGGGAATGTTTAGTCTTATTCCACCACAAAATCCTATCGAACATTTTAGCTGGGTTGCACTGATGCTTTTTTGCCATCTCCAGATGTGCTTTATGTGTCTTTTGCTAATGTAATGTCTTCATGTCACCCTCCTATATAGCCCAGCTGTATGCAGTATTCTTGATGACTGAATTCTTTGTTGACTTATTCACGTTTACTGAAGTCTTAAGGTTTTTCCATACAAGTCTCCTTCTTGCTATAATGCTGAGCTTTGTGGTACAGCCTTGACTGGGCAGTGCCTCCATGGTAAAGTGCAGCTGCCATACCCTCATTGATCCAGCAGTGTTCACTGGAATATCCAAACATTTTATTGTATTTTTAAGTCATTTTATAATTGTTTCAAACTGTTAACCTTCACAACAGGGGCAGCGGTGGCCTAGTGGTTCGGGCGTTGGCTACATGATCGGAGGATTGGGGGTTTGAACCCCTTCCCAATAGGTTGCCCTGAGTTACCCTTGAGCAAGGGTCACCTGAGTTACCCTCCTCCCTGCGATGGGCTGGCGACCTGTCCAGGGTGTGTCCCCCGTCCTTCGCCCTGTGTGAGCTGGGATGGACTCCTGTGACCCCACTTGGGACAAGCGGCAGAAAATGACCGACTGTCTGACCTTTGCAATAAGTTTATTTTTACTTAACATAATACATCATCAGAATATATTCAAATTATTATAGGTTTAGTGCAAAGTCTTTTTAAAGAAGTTGTATAAGCTGTTTAAGTTGTATAAGCTGGTTTTAAAACACAGTTTTAGTTCCCTGCATTAACGCACCTTTTATCACACAGTACACTTTATGCTTCCATCAGCAGCGCACCTTGTTTAACCTGATGATGCATTGATTAGTCAAACCAGGAACTGAACAGGAGCCACAAATTATACTGTGATTCCCTGAGGAGAGGCCAAACAAGATTTTGAAATACATTATATAACTACTTAGTTTATAATTCTTTATTTTTATGTGTTTGTCTTTTTTCTGTGTAAAAGAAATCCAACTGCTCATATAAAACACTTTTAAACCTATTTTTCTCTAAGAATTTAATTCATTCTAGAAATCACAAATATATCAAATGAGTAAATGATTGGAACAATTATTATATAATGAACCTGCATTTATAAAACAAGTTTTGCACCCCCCCTCTGCTTGGACACAGAAGATGCATGGTACAGTCATGCAGCCCCTGCAGTTATGAAACACTCACTCTCAGCGGAATGACGAGAGCCAGAAAGACATCAAGCCATTGTGTCTTTGCCCCCTAACTGTCTCTATGTCTCCACTTGCAATCTGTGCAGGGCTTGTGTAATGGCACATATGTACAGTGTACACACACACACACACACACACACACACACACACACACACACGCACACACACAAATAAACTCACTTTATAGCGTTATGCTACCTGAGTGCATGGCATGAATCGTCTTCATTCTTTAAGAGTGATGAATATAAATCCTGCAGTCAGTGTAATTCTAATCCTTCAGGAAGTGGTAATGCTATCCTATGGAAGGATTTAGGGAGAAGGTGTTTTTCTCCCTTGTCTCAGCTCTCAGCAGATATGATTACATTTGTAGAGAGCGGAGCTGCAATAAGGAAATGATTTTGGCAGAGTTCTCCTGGGCACTGTTGACAGAATATAAATTACTAATGTTCCTCCATCTGGAGCAGTTGATGGATGGAAATCGGCAATATCCTCAGTGAGCATGCGGCAGATTGTCTCTTTTATTTCCCCTGGTGTTAATCCCCCTCGCTGCCACTGCTTTAATGACACTACTAATTGACTAATTTGGAGTGTGAAGGGGGAGCAGCGTGGACGCTACAGCACGGCTCTCCCTGGTGATTCCATTCTAATATCAAGCACAACTAATATATCCCCCTGTGGTGGTTAAATCAAGAAGTGCATGTGGACAAAGAAACTTAAGAGCTTCATTTTCTAGCATCCCTGGAAAAATTCTGGATCTATTCTGTTTAGTTAGGTGTATTGACAGAACAATCTGGTTGTTTGTAGGCTTGTTTGGACTTCATGGCATATCAGGAAAAATAGTCTTTGCTTGCAGAACATGGTACACTAGGGGATGTTGACTTCAAAATCCACTGGAAACTGATTTTTGTCTCTTGGGTCTTTCAGTCCTTCCCCAACCTCTTTCATGAGGGGGAAGACATATTTAATATACCTCATTCTTGAATTATGAAAGGTGGAGTCTATGAACAGCTGCATCTCACATTCCTGGAATTTTGTAATGCATTGAAATGGAAATTCTAGGTCGTTGCATATAACTTGCATTTCTTTCTGTATGTGCCAACAGTACACGTTGCGTTTAACTAAAATATAGTAACTGATTATTAAATAGTAGGAAAGATTACGAAAGAATAAGCAAAATTGCTTGTTGAATTAAATGGGCAAAAATGTAAAAAAATTTATTTCTCTTACTATTTTCAAGCCTAAAGGTCTGTATTTTTACTGAGCTGATATATGTAAATGAACTCTGTTCTTATTGGCTTATACAAGTCTAGTACATACTCTCATTCAACTCATTCAACCTGATATCAGCCTGAACAGGATTTCTGGCTGGATATATGTAAATGGAACTGGCTTTTGAGATTACAAATACTGAATTCAAAACTAGGCTTTTGCAGCTTCATATGGATTTCGTGTAGTGGGAGGTGGCAGGTTTATGAATTATTTAGATTGATTCAAAATTTTACAGGTTTTCATGATATAGATTCTTCAAAAAAGATACTATCTGTTATCTACTAATTTGCAAGATGCTGAGGCTGTGCCCAGATGGAAACCAGGAATGTTGGCTAATCAATGTTTCATATTGCACTAAATGTCAGTCAAAGCCCTACATTGATCCAGTACATCTTATTTTATGGTGATATCTTAAAATACGGGTATAGTACCATATTATACTACCTTAACGGAGCTAATTAAAATGTTCTCTGTCTGTCAAAAAGCCAAGGGCAAAAAGAGTCTTAGTCACACCTCAAGCAATTACACCGGTGGCATTAATTCAGTTTATCCATCTTACCTTTTCCTCTCTCCACTAACATGCAGAAGAATTTCAAAGCAGAGTCCTTCCACCTGACTGTCACTCTATTTGTGTGTTTACTAATCAAGAAAACATATAGTTGTGCCATCTGGATTCTGAACTATAGAGTTTTTAATGTGGTCCAATGGTTAGGGACTAGGCCCCAGCACTGGAGGTTTGTGGGTTTGAACCTTCCCCGTCACTGCTCCCTGGGATATACAGCATTACTGTATAGTGTGCGTATGGCTTAAATGCAGAGGATGCTTTTTGTTGTGGTGCTGATAATGACACATATTCCCTTTCACTTAATTTTTACTTTCTTAAAAAAAAATTCCCATTTTCCAGCATTAAAAATATCTAAAGTCTTGTATGGACTAAACTATAGCCTTAATGGGAATTCTGTGTGGGTTGAACCCTTTTCATGAGTAAATCTATGTCTGATAACTAGCCCATAGAGTATAGCAGCGCAACTAAATGGATTAATTCTAATTTGAGTGGTTGGCACACGCATGAAGCAGTGTTTCCAGCCAATCTTGCATATGTATGCAAACATGATGAGCATTTTATAATGTATTGTTACAGCTTTAAATCAATACCGTCTTCCTTGGGGGGATATGATGCACATTCGTTTCATCATGTTAGTTTTACAGCTGCACTCTGAGGCTGCAGTGTCTGTCCTATGGGACCTATTTACAAGCCTGATTTTCTTTTCTCCATCTGAGATAAACGAAGATCAAAAGAAAGTTAAAACCCTCTACTAACAGTAAATGTCATTTGTCTGATTTATCCCGGTACACTAGGCACTTACACAGTGAAGGGCTTTTTTTGGGATCACTACTATCAATCCAGAACAGGAAACATGGAAAACTAATATAGTGACCTTAATGGTGCTTAGCTATTGGTCAAGGGCAACTCATATACTGTGCAATCCAGGATATACATGAACCCGTGGTGTTATAAATGCACTTGCAGGGACTAAGTCCTCCCTTTCCTTCAAAGACAAAACATAACAAAATATGGTTTATTATTTCATTTCCAGCTGATTCATTTGGACTTCTGTGGAACTACTGACATTTGCATCATTAATTCTCATTAAAACATTAAAGATGGCTAAAGTGCCACTGATTTAAAATTAGCTCACGTTGCAGATTAGCAGGGCCATTTTGGCTAAATGTTCATTTAGTTAAACCTTTCTGCAGTCTGCATTCAGCAAATGTTGATCTTAAAATCTGGACAGCATTGTAAAACATTGCATATGCATTTAAATAGTTTTTTAAGCTACATTTAAACGGATTAGATACTTTGAGCATTTCTTTACTTCAGTGCTTATGACTTATTCTTGCTACACAAGAAACCATATCCAATTTGCACTATTGCTCCCACAGTAGTAACCTTTATATAGTTCTTAAGCCACTACGATGCTCCCACCTGTTTGTTTCCATTTTTTTGTTAAATATTTCTGCAAACATTTTACACTCACATAAAGTTGAACATGGGATTTCTAAAAAAGTGGAGGGATATTTCAGAAAATAAGCCACTTTAAATACACATTGACCTAACACTTCATCAAGTACCCCTCCTGAACCTCACTCACTCCATTTCAGACTGTAGTCCATCTGTTTTTCTGCATCATTTGTTAGCCCCATTCTACATTCATCAACAATTAGGACCACCAGTGAGCAGGTATTATTTAGTTGGTGGATTATTCTCAGTGTGTTTGTGTGTGTGTGTGTGTGTGTGTGTGTGTGCACTGCACAGGGCTGTTCAGACTTTAGTTTCACTGCTGGGCTGAGAGAAATCCATTACATTATAGTGGTGTTTTCGACAGTGTTCCTGATATTCTCACTGAGCACTTGAAAAATTGGCCAATTTCCACTATAGGCAGTAAAACTGACAAACTACATTTTTTAAAAAAGACGAATATAGACGAAGACACCAGTAGATATTTTTCTGCCTTGCCTTTAAAGGGATAAAGAAGATTTAACATGCATCCTAAGATGAAATGTTTAAATTGGCTCCAGTTTTTCGAGTGTTTTTTCTGTCCGAATACACCTGACAGCAAACTGCTCTCAGGAAGACATATTTTTATTTCCATTTAAAAACCCTCTCTAATATTCTCTAAATTTGTGGTTATGTCCATGGTATCATTTTTGATACAGACCAGAACACATGTAATCTTATAACTGACCTGGGGCTATATTCCTGATCTGTGCTCATTTCATTGTTGTGGGTAGTAAAGGGTTTCTATACAGCATGATTTTCCACTAAAGCTGAGCTGCTGGAACACGTTAGTCTGTAAATACATAACCAACTGAATACGAAATATATTAACAATTATGTTAAAGTAACATTGTCAGGTCAATGCACTATGATGGGGATTGTTTTTATGTTTTTTTAATTTATTTAAGAATGTTCATGAATATTCTGAATGCCCAGAAGAAGATAAACAAATTGAATTTACTTGATTTAAATGTAAACATGATTTTCACATGCATAAAATACATTACTTAACAAGTAAATAGTATAACAGATTTTTATGCAATGGATTTTAGTTCTGTAGCAATTTTAATCTTTAACTTTTTTGCATTTTGCATGTATTTGGTGCTTATATAAAGTGTTGGGAAGACAGAGTGCCTTTCCTCTGATGTTAGAGATCAGCTTGCATGTTGACGATGGCGTGATCGTGCTGACATTGTGAAGTCTGGAAAAGCCTAGGATAAACATGTTAACTCACTGAGGCAGAAAAGTGGAGCACTTCAGACAGTCCCAATAACTGGCTGCAACAGACACACTAACCTAATCTCATCAACACAGCTGGGAGAGGCACGTTTACTCTGGATCTTCATATGAATAGAAAGCAGATTAGGTTCTTTCACCTTAGAGATGAATGGTAAGACCAAAGCACATTCAAATGAAATGGCAAATCAGTGCATAAAGATGGAGCTCTGATTATCATAAAACAATACTGAGCAAATTGTACAGTTAAGATCCAAAGAGAAGTTGAGCCGAGCAATAAGACAAGCCAAAATGCCTTCTACAGATGTAGCTCTGCTTTAAGCTGACCTATTCAACAGGGCAGCTATAAGGTCATTAGAGTGCATTTATGAATTACAAACGGCAGCTTAAGATCTCCAAGAACTATTCAGGATTTTGAAATATGTTGTGCAGACATACAAGGTCAATGCAAGTTTGAAGTCTTTATTTCTTTTCAATTTTGGATCAATTTTCTTTTCTTTTCAATTGTTCTGTTGCGAAAAGGAATAAGTATTGAAAATGTCATTTTAAACAGAGCCAAATGTGAAATTCAGTTTTCAAAATTGCATCAGATTACAGGGCTATGGGCTTATATTTTATATTTTTGACTGAACTAGCACTGTTAACTTTAACTTTTTTTTTTTAACTGTAAATACAATAAGAGGTTTATATACAATAGAATGAAAATGAAGGTATTTCATATTTGTATTGACACTTTCAGCATGAAGGGAATAAAAGATGGAAAAGAATTGATTTTAGTTATAACTGACTGAGGATTCTCTGTATTTCTCAAGAAAATTTTAAAGGATTGACTCTGCTGTGGCAAGTAACAACACTTTAAGTGTTGACATTCATTTTCTTGACAAGCTAGACATGAATCAACATTTTTTGTTCTTGTTGTTGCCATTTCAGACTTTAGGAACTTGTAGCTGCTAATCATTCCATTGTTGTAATGACTGCCATGATTTGTTGTTAGCAGCTTGGAAAACACAGTTTAAATGTAAGTATACATCATTAAGCATTTTTATTTTATGGACACGAGCACCTCTTTCTTTCACTATTCTAAAACAGATTTTAATTATTCATTTTAATTATGTATGCAAGGAAAGTAATCTTTCCTTCAACACTAATGTTTCTTTATTGCTACTCATCATCAAATAGCTGTATGTTGTCTTTCATTTCATGCTGCTGTATTAATTTTTCCACTTGTTTAGCTGTGCATTGAAACAGCTTGCTTCTTCTTTTTCAATGCCCTGCTTTTTCGCCGACCTTTGCTTCTTGTCTAAAGACATTAAGTTCATGATAAGGGCAAGGTCGAATTTTCAAGAGGTTATTTATTTATTTAAATACAGAGTGGCTTTGGTTTACTGCTCAACCATAACATTGCAACATTGTCTTGTTACAAAGGCGCCTGTCAAGGGCTGGGACATATCAGGGAACAAACATCCAATTCTTGAAGTTGATGTGTTGGAAGCAGGAAAAATGGGCAAATTTAAGGATCTAAATGACTTTGACAAGGGTCAAATTGTGGTAGCTAGATGACAGAGTCACAGCCTGCTGCTTGCTGCAAAGACACAGGTTACTGTGTGTGATGCTGCAAAGTGACTAGCCAGTCAGCCTATTCTGACCTATATCTAGTGGTAAGAGTCTACCCATCATAGATGGTCATCAAAAATGAACCATGGAGCAAAAGAACGAGCCTGGGCCGATGAATAATGCTTTCTATTGCATATAGGACCAACGATCTTGCCTTTTGACAGCCTTTAATCTCCATGTATTTAATGCACATACACGATGAAAACACTGTGATACAGTTAGGCTATAAAACAACTGTCTATTGCTGTGATCTCAATGCATTATGTACATAAAATGTATTATGTATCTGTTTACAGTACTGTGCAAAGGTTTAAGGCAGGTGTGAATAAATGCTGTAAACAAAGAATGCTTTCAGAAATATAAATAATGATTGTTTATTTTGATCAATTTACAAAATGCAAAGTGAGCGAACAAAAGAAAAATCTAAATCTGATCAATATTTGGTGTTACTACCTTTTGCCTTCAAACCAGCATCAGTTCTTCTGGCCCCCACAGAGCCCTGATCTCAACATCATCCAGTGTGTCTGGATTACATGAAGAGACAGAAGGATGTGAGGAAGCTACATCCACAGAAGATCTGTGGTTAGTTCTCCAAGATGTTTGGAACAACCGACCAGCCGAGTTCCTTCAAAAACTGTGTGCAAGTGTACCTAGAAGAATTGATGCTGTTCTGAAGGCAAAGGGTGGTCACACCAGATATTGATTTGATTTAGATTTCTCTTTTGTTCATTCACTGCATTTTATTGATTGAGGAAAATAAATGATTAACACTTCCATTTTTGAAAGCAGTCTTTGTTTACAGCATTTTTTCCACACCTGCCTAAAACTTTTGCACAGCACTTTATGTAGTGACAGTGTGTAAGTGAAAAATGTAGTAGTATATAGTATAGTGGGCTTACTTCTAGAAAGTAGTCATGAAATAATCCTATTACTTTTTTACTACTTACTTAAGTAGTAAGTAAAATGAAATAGTAAAATATATATAAAAAGCAAAGCATAATAAAGAACAATAATTTAGTATCAAATTCTAAAAAGTATAAATAAAAATACTAAAAATAACATTCTTATAGTAAACTATACAATAAATTAGACAATATACAGGATGGTTTACATTTTCATTCGATAATAGCAGTTTACCAGAGATCAGCTCATCTTCCTGTTAGCACAGCAGAAACCAAGGCTTCTACAGATCTTGTACACTTGAACACTTCATGTTAATATAGTATATGCATTGATATCCAGCACTGTACATTGACCAATTGCATTACATGAATTTCCTGTAAGCTGTCCAAGCAGACTAGAAAGCTGCAGTGGGATAAAAGATGAGAGCTGGACTGCAGGGTTAATCTATGCTGAGTACTGGCTGTCCACACTAGTGCTTCCAGCCCTTCCTCTCTTTGATGGGAAGCAGGTGTCCTGTTGTCGTCAATGAGGAACTCATTGATCAAAGACCCTTCAGGAGACCAGCCTCGTCCATCAGTCTCCAGCAGGCAGACAATGTCAGATGAGCGGGCACTGTCAGTTCCTCTCCTCCTCTTGCCTCTCCTCTTTCTCCTCGTCACTATGAAAGAAAAAAGTGCCTCTGAACAAAAGAAAGACGAGCAGGAGGGGTTCTTTGTTGCATGTTGTGTCCTCAATAGATCTGAAATGCCTCAGTAAGTATAATATGTTCCTTTTAAGGCTGTCACTATTGATTATGTTAGTAATCAAGTAGTGTACAGATGGTTTAGACATAACAGAAAAAAGGCTAACGTCATGAAGTCTCAATTAAACATTTAGAAATCCAAAATGCTGAACAGGAGGAAAAAATAATTAGGAACCCTTCAAAAAGATGTCATTACTGTTTGTTCATCAGGAGTCTTACTGTATCAAAGATGAACAGGAAAACATTATGGCTTTAAGATATTAAGTTATCTCTTTAATGATAACTTTACAGAAGAAGGACACATGTTTAACTTCTGATAGCTAATGCAAATATTTCTTCTGGCTCAATGGTCATGTTTCACATAGCAGCTGTTGTCAGATTGTTGGAAAAAAATGCAAAATGGAAAAAAAACAAAGGGAGAAACATGACATTTTTGCAGTAGGACAATGACAAAATGCATTATCAAAAACAAAAATCATTACTGATAAATGTTTACTGAGAAGTTTAATGTTAATCAGGTTCATTCGCGGTAGTTTCATTTAAATTCATGGCCCAGTGTGCACAAAGAGCTGGTTATTTTATCAATTTGCTTCCACCTTCCCTAACTATGGCCAATTGACATACATAGGGGTTGTAAATGGTGCTTAAAATGGCTCAAAATTCATCATCAGATGAACTCCCGCTCAGCCACACCTGCTCAATTTAGTGACAAAAGCCTAGGCGGGGGATAGAGAGGAAATGGAGCATATGAGGTCTCTGCAGTGCTGCAGCTGTGAAAAGACTGATTTTCACTCTTCTTTGAGTGATATTCTCTAACATAAGTTCAAACTTTTTACAAAAAGGCCCTGTCTCACATTAAAAGGCTCATGTGAATGAAGCCGATTCCGTAGTATGTCAATCGCCCCTTATGCAATTTGACAGTGTCCTGCATGGATGGGTGGCCCTTTCTGTTCATGTGCAACCACTGTGAAAAATACTCATGCACATTATTTTTCTCCCACCCACACAAGTATACACTCGCACGTACACAGTTTGGGATGGGGACAAAATAAAAAAAATAAAAAAATAACACCCAAGAACAAAACCAGCCACAAAGAAGAGATGTGGCCTTTTTAGGAAATTCAGTGGACTCAGGAAGGCATCATTCTTAGTTAGAGTTAAAAATTGTTTCTGGCCATTTGTAATGTGCAGTGTAGGCTGATTTGTTTCAGCACTGCTCTGGGGGAGCTAAAGTTACTTTACACCACACAGTAAAAGAAATGTAGTTAAATGGCATGAATTTGAAACTGTCATCTTAGTAGTTTTGCAACTTGATCAGGAAATGCTTTGTGCTGATAAAAAGTTATTGAAATGTATCATGTTTTGCAGCTTTTTGTCATAAACTTTTTTTCAAACTTTTTTGTTTTTGTTTTTGTTGTTTCTTAACATTGAAAAAAGTAGAGAAACGACATATTCAAACTTGTCAAAACAGAATATAAATATAAGTCACAAATTATGTAATTCTGAATTAATTCTGTAATTAATTCTGTAATCCTGTAATATAATAAAATAGAGTGCCAGCTCTAAACGTCTAAAGAATTAATAGTATAACCCACAATATAGTATGGAAAATAAAAAATAAAAAATAAAATAAGTATTTGTGAGTGATTCTTTATATTGAATTTTATTTCATTCCGACAATATGAACTTGAGATATTTCAGGTTTTGTATGAACAACTTCATTTGATTTGTTAATAGACCATTTCTGCATTTTAGAGCTGCAAAATAATCCAACAAAGCTGGAACAGTAAAGCAGTTACCACATTGTAATGATACCACTTGTTCTCGTTTCAGTTTTTTCGGCTCATTATTTCTGAAAATATATCTTAAATTGCGCAACACGTTTGGGTTGTTTATGTCATAATTCTGAACAGATTCTCTATCGGGGACAGGTCAGAGGTGCAGACAGGCCAGATAACCCTCTTCTTTCACACCCATATCATTTTTTAATTTGTGAAGAAAAACATTGTTTTGCATTGACTTATTGAAAAATGCATGGACGTCTCTGGAAAAGGACATTTTGAAGACAGCATATGTTGCTCTAAGGGGCAGTAGTAGCCTAGTGGTTACGAGCTATGCTCCATGACTGGAAGATTATGGGCTTGAGCCCCAGATAAGTAGATTGCCCTGAGCTGGCCTTGAGCGAAGTAACATCCCCAGTTTCTTTAAAAAATTTAACAATATTAAGCACTGTAGAGAAAAAAATGCAAATCGCTTCCAATCTTACTTTGCAGAACAATGTTTTTAAACATTTTAATAATTTTCTCCAGCTTTTGTACCAAATCTTGATTATAATCACCTGTTGACGTCATCTGTTTCAAACCTAATCAAACTTACATTTTTTTTTTTTTACTACATAAAGCATCACTTTTCTGGAGAAAAAAGGTGTGTAAATATTGTTGTTTAAGTTTTAAAATGTAGGTTTACTTTCCCATTTGTACAGTGCACATGGAAAAAGAAGCAACCCTTTTCAAATAATAGTTTTTTTCTGATGTCACAGAAAAGAGGTTTTAACTTTAATGGGTAAAGATTGGCCAGAATAAAGTGATTGAGATGGATTACACACTTCTTCGTATATCTTCGTAAAATATCCAATATAGCTGGCCTGAAGCTGTGATTGGTTGTGGGCACAATTATACATTGCAACCTTCTGCAGGACTCACATTGCAGAAACTAAAATTGCAATGTAGATTTTTAGTTGATGACTTGCACAAGCCTGCCTTTTGCTATTTAAACATGTTCCCAGTTGTCTCCCAGCTTAGATGTACAGTACAAGTTTAAGAAAAATCTTTTAATAGGCTCGAGACCTTTACATTTTTTGTAGACGTTCATTAAACTTTAATAAGATTCTTCTTACACTGCTCCTAACAGACACAGACAGAGTTTATTTTTTTTCTATAGACCCTTAAGGGTTGGAACTTAAGATGAAGCAAATATGACTAGTGTCTGTTTGAGAGCCATTTTAGGAATGGTGTCAAAATTCTGGCTATTTAGAGGTTCAGGCAAGGGTTCAATCTGATTTGTTTCCTGTGAAACCTTTGTAATGTAGTTTTTGGATTTTTTGCACACGACCCATTCCCGGCACAGTACCTTCTTCCTGAAGGTCTTCCTAATTGACAGCTTCTGATAGAGATATCACATCATGTACTGTACATAATCAGATTCATTTTCTAGTACGTTGGCAGCATCTGTAGGACTCTGTAGTGTATTGCCTGGTTCTCAGGGAATAGTGCTGATTGCTCATCTGCATCGCTCCATGTTGTCCCTCTGCGTCTTGCTGATGGACCAGCCTCTTTGTCAGTGTCATATTATGTGCTGTCGCCATTCAGTCGGTGCCAGCACTCTCCCCAGCAGTGCTGCTGATGACTGACACATTCAGATTCCATTGTCAGGCGCACAAAAGCAGCACAGAGCATCATGGATGTGCGATGTTGACACCACACAGCCAGCACTGGACGGAATGTCACAGTGTCACATAAAAGAACTTGTCGGATTAACGCCGGGGCCTTTGTCTCAGGTAGAGGTTAGCAGATGGAGCTGACACCATTAATATTTACAACTCCAAATGAAATGAATACATTTCAACTGTCAGTCATGGCACAATGGAGGCAGTCAGCAGAAAAACGCTCCCCGGAGAGCTGCGTCTAAGGCGCCAGGGGACTAATGAAATATTAACACCAACACTACAAATGAATAAATAACAGCAAATCATTTTGGGAGTGAAATATCTGGCCTGTCTGCAAGTAAACTGGCTTTGACATCAGAGTGATTTTTGGGGGGGATTTTCTTTGGGTAACACCAGCTTGTATTCATTGTCAACAATCTGAGGAAGTGTTGGATGGATAGTGTACTTAAGTAAAACATGTCAGATCTGTAGCAAAGCAACAACTCTCAGACCTAATGCATTAGATGAAGTATCTTTCAGTGGCATAGAATAGAAGTTCTCCATGTGGACAACTTTCAGGAATGTTTAGACCAGATCAAAAAATGAAGCTCAGCGAGGAGCCTGGTCTCTCTGGGCCACTTTTGAAGCCTTTCATACCAGGGCCACAATGGAAGGATTGTGGTCTGTGTTCTTTTTTTCCTTTTTATTCTTTTTTGGGGGTCTATGGGTATCAGGTGCTAGCAGGAACTGGCCTGTCATGCAGACTGCTTAAGCAGAGATGAAATGAGCTCTATTTGACAGAAGATGCTTGTTCCGATTAAAATCAAAAATCCACAACACACACTTCCTCTCGTATTTGGCAAAGGTTTCAGTGCTGAAATCTGCATTTTGCCTCCCTGCGGAATGGGCTTTCAGCGGACTCCTACAGTGTGTTTAGTGTTGTGGCAAGGCCACCTTCTCACTAGACACAATAGAAGCAGGTCAGGTTTTGTCATTGTAATGAGTTTGGCTGGTTTTTGAGGAAATGTCTTCTTCCTTCTAGACCACACACCCCAAAATGTCCTCCAGCCCATTCTTCATAATCCGTGCCATTATTGGAATTCCAGACATTAGCTGCAAAAAGCTTGTGAAGGAGCCTGCAAGGGGCTTTAATCTCTGGAGTTTCCTCCGCTCCGTGCTAATGCCTTATCCTCAGAACTCACAAGCATGTGTCTTGGATTTTTTCCCCTCAAATTAGACTGTCATTTGCTGCTATTCCTGCTGTTCCTGCTGACTGCTGGGCTCTTTCCCTGCAATTGTGGAGGGGGGGGGCTCCAGCCCATGAATCCTGCAGGATAATCCCTTGCTGCTGTGAAGAATTCTGGACTAAGCTGTGAGATGATGAAAATCTGGATTTCCTCAGACGTCGTCTGTAGTTAATAAGTGTGACTGATGATGGGAATGAAATGATGGCTATAAAGACATGGTGCAGTGTAACATTACAATGGGAAAAATGTAACCAAATATACAACTTGTGTTAAGAAATCCAGATCTATACTTCTGTGCTTTCAGTAAGATAAAAAAACTAATGAGAAAAACACACCTTATGTTGTTCAGCTCAGCATAAAACAACGATTTTAGAAGAACAGCTTTCTATAGGTTTAAGGTATATAAGACTACTACCAGAAATAAACACTGTTAAGAGGTCCAACCAAGGGTGCAGTTAAGTAGTATATTAGAAGCTTTTTGTGTGTGATTTGGTTCTAAGCTGTACATAAGAAGTGTACAACCAGTAAAATAACAGCATAGGCAACTGTATAACCGCGTTGTATTGTAATGATGCCATATTTTCATGGTGGTTCCTTGCCATCAGAATCATTTCAAATTCAGGCTGAGAATGGGGCTTCTGTGTGTGTGTGTGTGTGTGCGTGTGTGCACTTGTGTGCGCTTGCCCATCTCTGTGCCGACTGTCGGTGCAGAGCTGTTGCAGCCATTGGGAACTATCTGGTCACGTGGTGTCTGAAGCAGGCTGTCTGTGACAGCACTTTCACACGAGCTGTGATTCACTAACGTGTAGCATTGTCTGTCTGCTTCATGCACACTAAATTCCAGCCTACTCTGTCTGTGGTCTTAGTCTTCCTATTTATAGATGAGAGGCAGTAAATTCCTTTGACAATATGTACCATTTTTTGCTATATTGACTCCACCTGTACACATACCCACTGTAATAGGTAAGGCAACGGAATATTGCTATTGCAGTAAATTAGCTCGTGACAAGCTCTTCTGAGCTTCAGAAAGAAAGATTTGCATAGGTACCATAGATTTTATGTCAACTTATCAAACCGCAAAAAAGCAAAATCTAGTAATAAGCATTGTGAAATTTCAAATTTATTGATATTTTACTTTTTACCCAATCATCCCTCTACCTGTGCACATTCTTTCAAACTTTCTTGAATTAATTAGACTTTCTTGTCGTATTAGAAAACCCATATGATGGCAAACCTAATTTACCCTGTTTTTAATAAGAGTTTGTTGTTAATGTAAAATTGCTAACATTCCAGAAAGTAACCTTAACGCCCAGTCCATACATCCATTCATGGAAATAATGCAATATTACCATTTTTTGTCACAACAACAAATTCATTCTCATGTATCCGCCTGCAGCGGTTCAGCCAGACTGTTAAATTAAAGAAGTGTTATTATTAAAAAAGAGTTTACATATTAATTTTAAAAGAGACACAATAACAGTTTTATAACATTAACAAGAGACTGGAAAATGGTTGTATTAAAATCAAATAAAGTGGTCCTCAGAGGAAACGGACAAGCTTAATGTAGAAAGTAGGTTCTTTAGGATGTAGAGCAACAATATTAGGTTGTATTTATGTATAGTTCCATGGGAATCACACCCCCATCCTCATGATAAGGTTATTAGATGTATAGTTTACTATATATCTTTAAATGCTGAATATTGTTGTTCTCAGTAGCTACATGAACAATTTAAAGCCTTATTGTTTTCTATTTTATGCATCACCGTCCCTGTGGGTTTGCAGAAGAATGCTGGTGTATAGCCTGAGCACCAGCTGTTCCTTGTGCCTGTGCTGCTACCCTGTCCCACACTGACTAAAATTCCTCATTCTTCTCCATATTGCAGCTCACAGACAGAATGGCTGGAGGTTCGGGACAACCTTCTTCAATTTTTTTTTGTTAGTCAGATATGGAGATTACCTGCTTTGTGTAGAAATATTTATTTAAGCAAAATGAAGTAAAAGAATAACATAATGCAGTTCCATGGGTCTGACTACCAGTTAATGTCTTCACACAATAGCTTTCTTTATTGTCATAATGTGCCATTAGATACTGTTTTTTTGCTGAAGCAGTCGGTGTAAATGATTTTTGCTTGTGTGTTTGTGAAAACAACTCTGATCAGTTGATGTCTGAAGCAGGATGAAAAGTGAAAGACTTTATATTCTTTATATAAAATCGGTATATAGATGGATAAATAGATAGGCAGAAGGTAGATAGATGGATAGATTCACCTTACAGTAAGGCAGCACAGTGGTAATGAAGTGGGTGGAGCTCCACTCCTCATCTCATCTCCCATTAGGCTGCGGCAGCATTAGAGTGCAGCAGGTTGGAAGAACACTTCTAATGGATATTAATATTTCTCCTGCTGCCTGCAATGCCAGTGAGAGTTACTCAGAAATCTCTGGCTTTATACTGAAGTAGGCCAAGGAAAGCAAAAGGAGGTAATGAAGGAAAACTCAAATATAGATTCCTCAAAAACTCTGACCTATGACGCAAGGTCTGCAATAGATTGCATTGATATTTTATACAATTTCAGGTGTCTGAGAGAAGGGTCTGCAATGTCAGTCACTGCTATTTTTGATGAGCGGAAAATTAAAAGCTGGAGGCTTTCTCTACATGTTCGGCATGTCTAATATATGCATTGTCTCTTAAGATTTATATTCATTTTCAAGTAAGTGTCTGTTTAGAACTGTGATAGTATGACTGTGTATCAGATCATGTAATAGAGCTCAGCCATAGTGAGGGAATCTTCAAAAATGGTCAGAAGTGGAAAGAATTTACAGAGATCTCATATTTTTTCACTAAAAATTCAATTTAGTAGAACGTGTTCCATGCTGAGATCGTTACATGATATTGCTTTGAACATCTTTCTCATTACACATTTGAGAATCAGTGAAGGGCTTTTTCAATATTTCACTACCTCAGTGACTCTCAGGGTGCTAACCTAGATGCTGTATAAAATATCAGAGATATTTTCTTTAGCAAAGAGTGGCTTGCCATTTAAAGTGGCAGTAAAGGGGGTTCTTTGTCATATATTAGCACTGTCAATGCGTGCTTTCATTTCCCAGGCAAAATGAGAAATCATACACCGTCCAAGGTCTATAAAAACTCTGGAACAGCATAAAAGTTCACTCCTTCTCTTCTGCCAGTCTTATTGTAAATCTGCTCCTTCGACAATCATGTTCTGAAATATAGTACATACGTTATATACCACCAGGATATTGCTTTACTGGCGCTCTCTCTTTTGTTGCTCTCTGCGGTACCACCAACATTAAATTCCATCCCCATCAATTTGTGTTCCTGCCACTCAGCCTTCGGTGCACTGAAGCGTAACCAACACCTCGTTCTGGGCCCACCGCTCTTTTAACTAACTGTGAAGTGAGAATATATAAGCTTCATATTCCTCCTGGCGCAGAGCAAACGCCCTGTCATCAATCACAGGCTAAGAGAGCCAGCCAAGACTAATGTTGTACTGTCAGAACCACTGTGGGGTATTAGCTTAATAGAATGAGCTTCTTTGTACTCACTCATGCCCAGTGGGTTTTCTAGTACAAGGTCTGTTGTGCACCTGCGGAAAAGGAGTCACATGTTCATGTTGTCTTTGTTAATGGCTTCGTATCAGGCTATTCCTGTCGTATTAAATGTGAGAATTTGTTGTACCCTAATGCAGTGGGGTTTGATTAGCTGAGAGTGCAATCAGCTGATTGATTTGTAATAAAGAGATAAAGGATGATGCCCTGTAGTCGTCAGCAGGGACTTGGATGAAGAATTCTTGAGTACACTATATTGATTGCCGATTCTGTCTGCCCCCCCCCCCCTACATAATTGTGTTCGCATAGTGATCCTGTATGAATGCAAGAAAAGTTCCCTGAATTGTGTCAAATTTTTTTGGCCATAAAAGTAATGCACTTCAAATGTATTTCCCATGGCATTTGTCAGTGTGCTCAGAAATTTTTGAGTGGTGCTTTGCTCTTTGTGTCTCAAACAAAGGCAGAACAGTGAGAGGCCCAGCTGCCCAGCAGTACCAGAGGCCCTTTAGACTGCATTGTGATATGCCTTTCAGTCATTGCCTGCCTGTCTCTGTACTGACAGAATAATAATTTTAAAAATCTCTATATATACAAGACGTTTAACACTCTTCTTCCACTCATTTCAGTCTGATTATAATGATGAATAATATGAATGAATAATAACAACAGGGAACAGCAGTATTGTAGAATGTAAGCAGAAGGCCAAGCTCTTTTCTTTAAAACACTCTCTCTACTTATCTTTTACCCAGCATGCCCCTCTGGATTTTTCAAACCATCCCAAGGAGATCAGCAATGCTTGCAGTGCCCCATGAACAGCCGCACCACCAATGAGGGGGCTACAAACTGCGTCTGCCGCAATGGCTACTACCGGACGGACTCGGACCCAGTGCAGATGCCCTGCACAAGTATGTAGATGTCTTTAATTGCAGTTATGTACTTGGTTACAATATGTCAAGCATGATTCAGATTTAAAATTTTGTTAACATTGGAAATCATTACAAGGCGAATGCAAGGGTGGACTTCATTAAAAATAAATATGACTACCTCTGTTGAATGGAAATCCTACAGTAATTCATATAGCATATGCAGAAGCATGCAGAGCTGTGCTTTTCCATCTTTGTATGTGATTGCCCTTTTTTAGGAGCTGTAGTTAGTGGACCAAGAGTGGTTTGAATGAGATTGTCACTCTTTGGTGCCTAAGAAATAAAAGCACCAACGCAATTTGCATAATTCCCTGTCCTTTTTAAGGAGAGCAGGCATTTGTGAATAAGACTAGCACTCTGATAACAGCCTTAATCTGAGTGCTTCAGCTGAGGGAAAAGGAGAATACTTTTCTCTCAGTGTTGCTTTGCATTATAATAAACACAATGCTCTTTTCATCACATTGCACATTAAAGAGTTAACAAAAAAAGCTAGGTTACTTTTATTTCACCGACGAAGCAATCATAAAGGGCTGAATGAATAAGAATGAGCTCCAAAACACAGGAGGGAGAACAGTCTCTTAGTGTTTAAGGCATCAACCAGGCAGACAGCGTTGATTATGTATCATCCTGTGTTGCACTGCTTGTTCCACCGATTCAGAATTCGGCTGTGATATTAATATAACATCTTGAACATTTGAGAGATATGTGAAATGATGTGTCCAATTTGGCGTATTCTGTAAGGCTCCTGAGCATCGAGTCATAATTTATAGCTCCTCTCCATTCTGGCATGGCTCAGATGTGCATGCATTACGGCAGTGACCCGTGGACCTTGCTCCCCCGGGTAAGAAAGCCTTTCTCCCAGAACGGCCCTGAGAGGCTCTGGTCGGCCTTGCTGACGAGACGTTTTTGACTGTTTCCTGCAGCCGTGCCCTCCGCCCCGCAGAGAGTGATCTCCAGTGTAAACGAAACGTCGCTGCGGCTAGAATGGAGCCCACCACGCGAGAGTGGCGGCCGCGAGGACGTTGTCTACAACATCATCTGCAAGAGCTGCGGCTCAGGCCGTGGGGCCTGTACACGCTGTGGGGATAATGTGCAGTTCGTCCCAAGACAGCTGGGCCTGACCGATTCCCACGTCCACATCAGTGACCTGCTTGCCCACACACAGTACACCTTTGAGATCCAGGCAGTCAATGGTGTATCTGACCAGAGCCCTTACTCACCACAGTTCACCTCAGTGAACATCACCACAAACCAGGCTGGTAAGAGACGGAATACCCCACGTGTAGTTAAACAAAAGCATGTTCCATGTTAAAAATGTGCTTCTTTAGTTTTGCCTGGGAGCTGCCTCCCTAATTAGCACATCACACACTCACCTCAAACCTAACTCTACATAGACATGGTTATGTATATATTATGATAGACACTGTTCTGACACTGTTATGTGTAAAAGCATAAGTGCATCACAAGCAAACATTATTATTGTCAAAATAGGTAAGTATATGCATGTTAGACACAACAAAATAAGTCTAAAGATTACTGAACAATGTAAAATGCCTACAGGCAAGTGTATGATGATTTAATTATGCATTTTGAATTTGAGAGCTCTAGTACCTCATGCTTTTTTTTTGTAACACTGCAATGTTAGGAAGGTATTTGCAAAAGGCCAGTGCTAGCACATACTCTGATCACATGTTATCAGAATAAACGCAACAGTAATATGGCTGAGAAAGTTAGATAGTACAAAATAAATATTCACATCCTTATGTGTGCTCTCACTTCATACTGTTCTCATCATATTGCCTGTTGTGTGGATTAAAAAAAAAGTCTGTAGAATGCAGTAGTTCAAAGGACCATAATAGCGTTTAATAGAGCATTTTAATGAGCGCTTTGCCCCCGGTTGTAATGCAGTGAACTCACTGGCCTTGGCACTGCAGGCTGTGGCTCCACCGGTGTGCCTGTCAGTCCACATTACCGCCTCAGTGCTGCTGTGAAACTGCACCTCACACCACCAGCCTCCTTTAAAACCCTCATAGAGACTACTGTCAGTGCCTGCGAGTCAGCCAGTGGCAGGACCAGAGGCTGGTCAAGCAAGCAGGAAGTCTGTTCTTAACAGTATGAGAGAGGTTTAAACATTTACACACAGGAACATATTAATAAATTGGCTTGGAGAAACGGAGAGTTATGATTCTTTGGTTTGATTCTTTCGCTCACTATGATAAATGTCTGCATGAAGCTTCTAATGGGCCAAAGTAAAATAAATACTGTGGCAGAGCAATGGAGAATAACGAAATGTTTTAAAAAGAAACAGACAAAAGTCAAAAACAAAGACAAAACAGAGAAAAAATGCTGGGACTTTATGACAGGATACACGAATTATACATTAAATTCATAGTTAGTTCTTCTCTTAAAGCAAATTCTTTTATTTCTAAACCAGATTCCAAATGAATTCAGTTTCTGCATCTTTATTAAATACTCCCTTGAATCTCCCTAATAACTGTAACTGTAGTATGCTAGAATTCAGCCAGCGAACAGGTATGTGCCTCAAAGCTGGCGATTTTAGCATCACCCGCATCAGAGCCTAGTAGCAGATAACTCTGATAAGTATCGCTATTCCTAAATATTTGATGTATTAAACTTCTGGCATTCATATCATCCTATCATAAATTCTGCACACCATATTTCTTCTTGTCCAGCAATTGAAAATGCTCCCAAAAATGTGAGTTTTTAGTCTGAATGGCCATATGTGAGACAATGCTATGATAACTAACATGTCAGTTTTAAAGGCCTTCTCTGAGGGGTTGTATTAAGACTAACATTTTTTGGCTTATAAATGAAGAAGATGATCTGAAAGCCAACGTAATGAATAAGTAATTCAGGTCATCTGAAAAAAGTCACCATAGCTAACGATGAATTTGTCATCTCCCAAGGAGAACTATTAGCTTGCTCCTCATGGTTCGACTTTGCACTTCTTAACACAAAACACTGCAGCATAGCACCCTGTTTCGGCAAATTCACACTATAAAGCTAACTGATACTCCAGAGAGAAAATGCATACTGCTTTCAGTGCAGTCATGCATAGCCTAGAAGTGTTTATGAGTAAATTACTATTGATTATCATTAAAGCAACACAGCTTACTCAGTTTAACACACCTAATAGAATGAATTCACAAAGCATCAGAAATTTACAATGTGGTGCAAACCACAATGATTTAGTAAGGAATGTCTTCAAATGGATTTTCAGCATTAGCAAGAAATTGCTTCTGCCAGTGTTTCTGAGAATACCTGCAGCAAAGTTCACAACTTATGGACATCTTCCAACATATTAAGGTATTATTTCCTCCCATATAACATTAAAATCTCTCATGTACCCACTTTGGAAACATTATATTATGTGTAGGTATAAAAATAAAGACTTTTTATTGGAAATGCTTTAAAGCATGATTAACCTGGATACTACTTTGTCATTACCACAGTGGAAACTCTCTTGGTGAGCAGAAAGATTCTCAAATCTCTAACAGATGGAAACTCTCATAATTGGCTCCTCTGGTTCTCTTACAGAATACCACAAGGACACATGAATTTGTGTTTTTCTAATGCTAGAGAATGACTTGGTCTCTCATAAATCGAAGGCAGAAAAAGAAGCCTAGTGACGGTGCTCGGCATGGAAAATTGATCACTTCAGCAGAACTATACAAGTTGGGGAATCATGAAAGCTCTTTAGATTTAAAGCTGCATATGTGCAGCTCTTTGTGTCCCTGAAGAGCTGTTTCACTGTTTCAAAATAATGTTGAGCACAGTTAGACCCAGAATTTCTTCCCATCCAGAGTTGGGAAGATTTTAAGGCAACATTAGCTACATTTTTTATTTTTCCTGAAAAAGCATTTTAAGTAATGACAAAAAAGAGGTATGCCACTTCAGGACAGTATCCAGTGTAAATAGATCCACTCAGCCTGACAATTAACAGATGTGTTTGGGCAAGGGAAACTGTGCTGCACACTGGAACAACAGGAGCTGTGTGTGAAGTCCTTTCCATTTCTAATCTTGCATTCTGTTTCTGTAGGAGTGAGCAAAATAAACCCTTTGTCAGACAAATCTTGCCTTAACAGGACACTAGAAAATGAGTCACTAATAGCCTAATAACCCTAAAAATCCATGTTTAAATAGAAGTGCAGGTGTGGTTTAGCTGTTTTCCACATCTTACAGACTGAGTCATGGAAAATTAATTGACTCATCTTTTTAGACACATATTCACTATCATTCAAAGATCTGAATTCATTCATTTTATTACCAATTCCTGTGTTGTTGTTTTTTGAATGACTACAGTGTACAGTATAGATCTTAGATTAGAGCGATTCTAAACTTTTGAATGATACTGTATTAGAAACGTAAAAGTCTCTGCTTGATATAGCATATGATTTTTAAGCAATCCTTGTATTAATTGCATATCAACCTACAGGCCACAAGCATACAATGTCGTTAAAGTGCGTGAGGTGATGGAAACTCCCATCAGCATTTCTAGCTTTTTCATGGAACCTACGGTGAGAGAAAAAAGAAAAAACCGCACTTGCCCTGCTGCTTTTGCACGCTGTGGTGTGTTTAATATTCCTGGGCTCTACTCATCAGCCTCTAGAGCAGAGAGAGGTTTACAGCCTAAGGCTTGGAACTCAGCGCAATCTGCCCAATGGTGGAGCAACATGTTGCACCAATGATAAACACCATTTAAAATATATCATCATCAGAGTTACCTTAAGTGTACACTTAAGGTGCATGTGGTTACATAAATACTGACAACAAGAACAATTCAATTCATTCCATTCACAGCATATTGAATAAATTAAATGGTTAGTTTGAAAACCAAAATGCAGTCAGAAAAAAACAGGAAACCGGCATGACCCATCATTCTCTTCCAGAAAGCCATCCTTTCTCTGGAAAACAGCATCCAGCTACAGAAAATATATGCATAATGCAGGCAGGCATACCAAGGCAAAGTCTCATGTACTCTGCTGCCCACTGCTGCCATAGCTTGTACATGATGGCTGCTGCGGCTGCTTTAAATGCACAGTGTTGTGATTATTCCTTAAGCGGAAGAGTGAATAAGCTAACTGGGGTATCTTCCAGCTTTACCACTCTGCTTTTTGGCTTATTTGAAGCAAAAAGTGAATTTTGCGTTATTGCTTGTCGATTACCAGTGTCTGTATTTTCCAGTCAGAATACTTTCTCTTAAATTTGTTGCCTAAAGACTCCCCTGTGCTCTACACACAGTTAATGCCAAATAGCTGGTTCTTTTGTGCAAGAGTCAGCTAACCAAAGCAGAAATGTGGATTACAGATTTCCTCAGGCTTATGTAAACTGAAGATACAGATTCAATGCAAAAATAGACAATCATTTAATACTATATGTAACATACATGATTATGATCATGATAAACAGCTGCTTTCTCTCTCTTACTCATTACCCTTTGTTTTCCTTAACTGCACAGCACCGTCAATGGTGTCCATCATGCATCAGGTGGGCAGGACTGTAGACAGCATCACTTTGTCCTGGTCACAACCAGACCAGCCCAATGGAGTCATTCTAGACTATGAGCTACAGTACTATGAGAAGGTAATCTCAGTTTCTAACACATAAACGCTCTGTTCCTGTATGATGCTTTAGGGGGCCTTAACTAGCCTACTGTAGTATCATCTCTGATGAATCAAAAGCAGTGTTCTTGTTACATCATGATTGATTTAAAATATGTGAAAGAAGATTACGGTTTTCTGATGTTTACCAGAACATGGCGGAGCTAAACTCTTCGGTACTGAGGAGCCAGACAAACACAGCGGTGGTCCGAGGCCTGAAACCGGGGATGATCTATGTGTTCCAGGTGCGAGCTCGTACAGTGGCGGGGTTTGGACGCTTCAGTGGAAAAATGTACTTCCAAACTATGACTGAAGGTATGTATCAATACAAGGCCTAAGAACAGACTCTGATACAGTAATGAAAGTGGACCACAGTGCCACCCCAGATTAAAGGGTGAAAAAGATCAATCATAAGGATAAATTATGCGTTATGTTGCGGTTTCTGTAAGCCTGTACTATAAGGTCTCCCAATTTATTTCTCTTATTAAGTGGCCAGTTGGTGAAAAGCAACTGTCCTGTGCCTGATACATTCCTATTATCAGCAAACAAACTACAATGAAACTAGACTTTCAGTTTCACTGCTGTGTTGAGAGTGCTCCAACATTTATGTGTACTTTAAAAGCCCTCCAACTTGGAGGGTTTTTTTCCTCAAGTTTTATTCTTCTTGTTTTGCCTCTGTCATCTTAGAATGATCTCAGTCTTTTCATGTGGCATCTCGACAGCACAAACTTATTGAAGCTATTGAGACGATTAGTGTGATCCATTGTTGCAGATTGGCAAGCTACAGCATTGCTGTTCTAAGTCTCTGCCAGTCACTGAAATGTTATTGACCTCATTTAGAGCATGTCAGTACATTTCTGTGCCAAAAGTACAGCCAAAAACAGATGTCAGGGCTCCAATCCCAGCATGCTCCTGGTATTCCAAAACTGAGCACCACGCTGCACTGTTACGATACTGTTTCACTACTACTTTTACAGAGTTCTTGTAAACTAATAGAAATAAAAACACTGCCATATGGCAGGCATATAGCTCAACAGAGTGGCAGTAAAACAGAAAGACTGAATGGAGCATCTGCCCATATTACAAAATGCTGGCACTCATACATTGACTGAAGAGAAATAAATCCCAATCATTGTAAAGATGGAACTTCAAACTGACATTATAGTCAGTCAT
Organism: Hepsetus odoe; assembly: GCA_017165825.1. Taxonomy (NCBI): domain Eukaryota; kingdom Metazoa; phylum Chordata; class Actinopteri; order Characiformes; family Hepsetidae; genus Hepsetus; species Hepsetus odoe. The sequence continues at coordinate 15,908,606 of CM029385.1, read as the reverse complement.
TTTCTGCTGCTTGTCCCAAGTGGGGTCGTGCTGGTGTCCAACCCAGCGCACACAGGGCGAAGGACAGGGGACGCACCCTGGACAGGTCGCCAGCCCATCGCAGGGAGGAGCGTGATGGGGACGGCACCTTGCTCAAGGGTACCTCAGGGCAACCTATCAGGAAGGGGTTCAAACCCCTGATCCTCCGATCATGTGGCTAATGCCCTAACCACTAGGCCATCGCTGCCCTAGGTCGACATTATATATACTGGTATTTTCTTTGGCATAGTGTTGGATTAATAGAGTGGTAATAGATATATGGCTTATAATGTGTGTTGCCTCATTTGTCTGTGTGTTTGTGTAGAGGAGTATAACTCCAGCCTGCAGGAGAAACTGCCTTTCATCATTGGTTCTGCTGCTGCAGGATTTGTTTTTCTTGTTGCTGTTATTGTACTCGTCATTGCCTGCAATCGGTGAGTTAGGAAACTTAAACAACAACAAAAGAAAATCACAATGCTTCATTCGATCTTTCATAGTTTCTCTGCTTTGTTCATCTCTCTATTTTCCCTTCAGGAGAGGTACCGACAGGACAGATTCCGAATACACAGACAAGCTGCAGCACTACACCAGCGGCCACAGTGAGTAAACCTCTCAGTCACAAAATAAACAACCTGTGACCCCCTGATTTCCTCTTGATAACATGTAAGAACATTAAAACTTAGAGCATTACATCTGAGTCTGTTATTTCTCTAAAGGAGCTGTGCAGGCAAGTCAGCAGGATGTAAGAGTAGAAGAAAAGCACAAGAGTATAATAATCTCCTAATATACCTTCAATAACCACTATATTAGGAAAGCCACTTTAATACAGAGTAGGACTTTCTGCCCCCTTTGCTCTTAGGAAAACATAAATTCTTCATGGCGTGGATTCAACAAGGTGCTGAAAACATTCCTTAGAGGCCTGCCCATGTTTTATTTTAATGACATTACGGCATCGCATTTTGTCAGTTGTTGCAGATTGGTTAGCTGCGTGTTTATCCTGCAATGCTCTACTGCAGCCCATAGGCTTTCTGGCGGATTCAGATCCCAGGTCTCAAGCTACAGAACTATGATGGGCTCACTTTGTTCTGTTGAACCAGTTTGAGTGATATGTTTGAGCTGAGGTGCATTTCATGCTGGGAGAAGCTATTAGAAAAGCATTAAAGGATGCTATTGGCCAACAAAATACTATGGTATTTAGATGATGCTTGACTGATATTAAGGCAAAGTAGGTCACAACATCCTACTTTCATCAGCAGTCTGACACAATGCAACTTGTATCTGTGGATTCATGCTATTTATGATACGTGTTCGCCCTGCCATCTTCATGTAAAATGGCTAAAATGATCTAAAATCAAGATTCATCAGGTCAGGAAATTGTATTCTAATAATTGTCTAGTTTTGTACCACTGTAGCTTCAGATTCCTAGTGCTAGCTGGCAGAAATAGAGCCAGGTGTAGACTATCCACCTCAAGAACCACCATGTTGCTCAAACAATTCAAGCTCATCTTGGATCAGTTTGATTTTGATGTTTGATTGATATTCCTCCCATAATAACATTAAGTTATGCATTGCGTTCCTAAATGTATATATATGTCATTAGATACTTTTGTAAAAAAAAAAAAAAAGCAACAGCCGGATTAAACTAAGCAAATATCTATAAGCTTTCCATTGTACAAGTACTGCAGTAATTAGTACATTTCTACAACTCTAACTGATATAGTGAGTATATATCAATTCCTAATTCCTTAACAACGGTGCTGTTTCTGTTGTCATGGAAAACAAGTTGTGCTGTTTCCGGGTCACATTATTGGTCTGCATCAAACTAAGAAAACAACTGTAGTGGTAGAAATTACTGAAACTTCTCAAACTGGGGTTAAGAACAATTGGCAAAAAATGTTTGTGATTGTGACTGGACATCACTTAAATGTGAAATCAAATCTAAAAAAAAAAAGAACTCATTTAAAAAAAATAATCAACTCTGATTTTAATAGTGAAACTAAACGTTTTCCACACAAGCTTTTTGTTGGCAATGTTGTGAGCTTGTTTTTTTTTTTTTACATGGCTGGGTACATGTTATGTGCCCAAAAATGAGATCGCTTAGCTAACTGAATTTACTGAATGAACCAATGACCTGGTTTCTCCATGAATGGATTTTTTTCTTCCTTGATGGCACGGAATATATTCCAAGATGGCAATGATGGGTTATCAGGCATATGTAGGAAAAAAGTTGGTCAGAAAATTTAATTTCAACACATGAACGTTTCACCACAGAGTCCAGACCTTAACTCCATTGAGAACCTTTAGGATGTGCTGGAGAAGACTTTTTTGCAGGGGTCTGACTCTCACATCCTTAATACAAGATCTTGGGGAAATGAAACTGCAGCTCTAGGCAGAAATAATTGTTGTGACATTGCAAGAGCTTTTTGAAACAATATCACAACAAATGCTTGCTGTAATGAAAGCTAGAGGCTGTAAAATTAAATTTTAGAGGGTTTTTTTGTTCTGGCAGTATAGATCTAGATAGATCTAACTCTTTAAATGCAATTCTACTTACCCCCTTACTTAAATATTGACCTAAGCATTTCAATTGAATTATTTATATCTAAACGTTTTCACTATGTGACAGCTGCTGTTTTCTGATGATGCAGCAAAAAAAAAAAAGCCGGTTTAGCCCACGTCTTGCCTTATGGTGCGCTAATGAAGATTTGGAACAGGGCCAAAATAGGAGGTTTATCAGGGTAAATAGCCACTTTTGCTCCATTTGATTTCAAAGTGAATTAGTGGTAGCAATAAATGTGCACATTTTGTTTCATGATACATTTTGCTACCGATATTAGCTACTAATTGGTTACTGGAATCTTGCCTTTTGTGATTAAACTTTCTAATGGTACTTTATCTTACGTGTTTGATTACTAGGACCTTCTAATTTATTTTTTTTTCTCTCAATTTCCTTTATATTATAACATTATGATTGCACTGATTGACAAGCAGCATCTGCACTTTTGCGGTCTGATTGACGAGTAGTATTTTCCTTCTTGCATTCTGCGAAATACCAGGTTTCTTGTGAAAAAGTGATTTTACATTACAATGCAGAACATTTTTTTTGCAAGTTTTACTAACAAAAGTCATCTTCCTCTTCTAAGTGTCACCAGGAATGAAAATCTACATAGATCCTTTTACCTATGAGGACCCTAACGAAGCAGTACGGGAGTTCGCTAAAGAAATAGACATGTCCTGTGTGAAGATTGAACAAGTCATCGGTGCAGGTAAACTGAAAAGTTAAATTTTTAGCATGAATTCTCTCTGCATACATTAAATGGTAGTAGCAATGCCATTTAAAAAGTGATTCCAGTCATTAGGTATTAATGTAAGAAATTGTTATATCTCTATACAGTTATTACATATTATATTGGTATATCTATTTTTAAACAAGTAGCATTTGATAATTTACAATAAACAAATCTGTTAAAATCTTGCTTTTGGCAAATTGCTGCAAGTCTGCTTACGACAGTGAAGGTACACTGCATGTGAGCTTCACAGAACTCAGAACTCCTTCAGATGATATAGGTCTGATTTTCTGCTAGGTGAATTTGGGGAGGTGTGCAGTGGCAACCTGCGTCTGCCTGGGAAGAGAGAGATCTTGGTAGCCATTAAAACGCTAAAGACAGGTTACACTGAGAAACAGAGGAGGGACTTCTTGAGCGAGGCCAGCATCATGGGACAGTTTGACCATCCCAACATCATTCACCTGGAGGGTGTGGTAACCAAAAGCAGCCCTGTCATGATCATCACTGAGTTCATGGAGAATGGCTCACTGGATTCCTTCCTTAGGGTGGGTCTTAGTATCGTCAGAAGCATTAATCCAGTTTTTGTTCTTTCTAAACCTGTATAAGTAACATGTAATATGTAAGAATGAGAAAATACCTACATTATAATCATTTTGCTTCTTATTACAGCTGCAATACACCTCACAATATATATTAAAATTCAGATTAAAGAGTACTCTGCACCAGTTTGACCTAAATAATTTAACTTTACTCATTAAAACACCCACAGAAACTCTTGAGCTTGGCTAGTCAAAATGCTCACATGAGAGAGAAAAAAAATTCAATGATCTTTTGCAGCCTTCTGTTACAGTTCTGCAGATATTGTGATAAAGGTAAACAGCATTATATTGTGCAGCCTTATTGCAAACTGTTTTGTTTTTGTACTCTTGGAAAATAGGAAAAAGCAGCAGTTACATAAATATATGTTATATATATTTAGCTTCTAGCTGCAGCCCCTTTTACCTCGCTTTGTGTCTTCACCTCTTACACTGTGTGTAGCCATTCATCCCTCTGTGTGGTCTCATGTGGCCTCCAGGTGGCCTCTTGTCCCTGTAGAGTGCAGATGTGGCTGACTAGAAGCACAGCTGGATGTACATACATTATTGGTCCAGATGTGCTGCTGGGTCCAATAATATAACATAGAGAGTTAATGGTAGATCTCTGCTAGAGAGATTAACAGTCTTCAATGTCCAGTACCTGGCCACAACAGCTATATTAGGATTAGTTGATCAAAACATCTGTTTATTATAATAAAATGCCCGTATTTCTGTCATTTTATTTTGCCTTCCATGTTTTCAGCAAAACGACGGGCAGTTTACTGTGATTCAGTTGGTTGGAATGCTGCGTGGCATTGCAGCTGGGATGAAGTACCTGTGTGACATGAACTACGTGCACCGTGATCTGGCTGCTCGCAACATCCTGGTCAACAGCAATCTGGTGTGCAAAGTGTCTGACTTTGGTCTCTCCCGCTTTCTGGAAGATGATACATCAGACCCTACCTACACCAGCGCCCTGGTAAGAGGCCAAACCCCTTCAGTCAAATGAATCTGACAAATTCAGACTCAGTTGTTGATAAATCAAATGAAACATGATTGGCCTAAATATCAAGTATCCAAAATTAAGTTTCAATTCTGCATTTAATAAATATTTTATATAACCTTTTAATAAACATCCTAATTGCTTCTGTATAAAAACCACATTTTGTTCCCATGCTGACCTTGTGGCGCTGCGAACACAAGCATGAGATCTGAACTGTTTTCAAGTCCAGTAAATATTTGAGGGATGATATCCAAGCCCAGCGAAACCTGACATGAACATCTCCTTTGTGTCAGACAAATACTTAAGCTAAATTTTACCAGTATGATGCATTCATTAATAGAAACTTCCATCCATCCATTATCTGCCGCTTGTCCCAAATGGGGTCGCGGGGGAGTGCTGGTGTCCAACCCAGCGCACACAGGGCGAGGACGGGGGACGCACCCTGGACAGGTCGCCAGCCCATCGCAGGGATAATAGAAACTTGTTTTTTTTTAATTAGCAGAAAATACACAATTTAATGTAGATGATGTTTTCACTTACAAAATAAAAAAAAAACCTGATGTTTGACTGGAGTCTTCATGCTTTTGCATGTAACTTCTAAACTATCTAGTCTCTTTCAGATGTGTCTGTGTTTTTGATCAACCCACTATTTCTAAATAATTGTTCCTTTTCAGGGAGGGAAGATTCCTATCCGATGGACTGCCCCGGAGGCCATCCAGTACAGGAAGTTCACCTCCTCCAGTGATGTTTGGAGCTATGGCATTGTCATGTGGGAGGTTATGTCTTATGGAGAGAGACCATACTGGGACATGAGCAATCAAGATGTATGACATTTTAAATATATTTGTAATTTATAGCTTGAGCAGTGGTGTCCTCTAGTGGACAAAATAATGTAACATTCAGCCTTATAGGTGAATAATGCATTTGAGGTGTCTAACTTGTTAATTAATAATAAGGTTCATTGTACAGATGGCTGTATTTATCAACTGTCTTGTCACTGCAAACACTGTAATCTCCATGTTAACCTTTTCAAGGTGATCAATGCTATAGAGCAGGATTATAGGTTACCTCCCCCGATGGACTGCCCCAACGCTTTACACCAGCTAATGCTGGACTGTTGGCAGAAGGACCGCAACAACCGGCCCAAATTTGGCCAGATTGTGAACACCCTGGATAAAATGATACGTAACCCCAACAGCCTAAAGGCTACTACCCCGCTGTCTTCAGGGTAAGCTTATGCAGATTGAACAAGTTTCATTTGTTCATAAAAAGCCATGATAGATAAAGAGATAAGAGTGTTGCCATGGTGCAGCTTTTTATAAAAATGATTTATTGCATTTATTGTGTGCACTATGCTGAAAATTTCATTAGCAATCTACCAGTGACTGAATGTCATCCTTACTGATGGGTCTCTGTGTTTTTTTCGCAGCGTACATCTACCTCTGCTGGACCGCAGCACTCCAGATTTCTCCAGTTTTAACAGTGTGGATGAGTGGCTGGATGCTATCAAAATGGGCCAATACAAGGAGAACTTTGCAAATGAGGGCTTCACCTCCTTTGATGCTGTTTCCCAAATGACAATGGAGTAAGTTTCTTCATTCAATAATTCATGTGTCACATTTAGGGCTTGTTTCTTTTACTTTCCTTTTTTTGTGTGTGCGTGCAGCATATGAAAACTGTTTCAAATGTAAGATTCATTCCCCAGACCACAACGTCTTTATACAGAAACAAATTATAAATTAGCCCATTTCAAAATTCAGCTCACTTTAATATGATTACTTATTTAGTTTATTATTTATTTATCTTATTAGCCCTGTCTGTCCATGCTTTTCATTCTCATTTCCTTTTTGAGAGAACTATAAACATTACAGCTAATCAGATGAGTACATTAACACCTATCAGTCTTAAAGACTGGAGAGCAGAGATCGGTACTTTGCTTAAGTGTACCTCAGGCCTGAGATTCGAACCCATGCCCATCCAATCCTGGGGCCTAGTCCCTAACCACTAGGCCACTGCTGTCCCATATATATGTACAAGTTATCGCTTTGTTAATTTCTTAAGGTTCTGAATCTAGACGTCTTAATCATTTGATGTTATAATGATTCAATCTCGTTACAATTTTCTAGAAATGCAATGGTTTGCAATCTCAAAATTGCACCTTGATTTAATCTGATTATTTATATACGAATCACAGATTAGTTCTGCAAATGTAGTGAATACACCATATATAGCATAACTTGAATTTAATTTCGAAGCTTTATGCCACCTTTAGTATTTACACTACAATCATAATCGCAGCACAGTTCAGTTTTGCCTCACCTGACTTGCTTTAATCTCACAGGGACATTTTGAGAGTCGGGGTCACTCTAGCTGGCCACCAGAAGAAGATTTTCAACAGCGTGCAGATGATGCGAGCTCAGATGAACCAAATCCAGTCGGTGGAGGTTTGACCCTCAGAGATGGAGGCTGGGGCTTCATAGAGCTCACACTCTCATCACAGCCCGCTCCTCCTCTCAGACTGACTCCTTCCTCCACCAGGCCTGGCTTCTGAGCGCAGCCCTCCTTGTGGAGTTGTCCCCAATAGGGAGGGCTCCCACAAGGCAAGGCCTAACTGAGCGACTCCTACACACCACTGCCCCCCGCAAACCACCAGCATGCAGCAGGTGGGATGGAGATAGCCATGGTCAGCCAACGAAATCTCAGTACCAGTCAGAACCTCTTCACTGTTGTATACAATGTTGATGCAGTGGTGATGATTATAATAACCACAATATGTGGGGAAATAAACAACTTGAGGCCAAAATGCATTGAAAGACAAATTCTTTGTTCTTACTATGATCATCACCATTGGCTGAGCCATGACTAGAGGAATCTGTATTGATAGATTGAATGGTTACCCTTTAAAAGGGCAATAAGTAAAATCGATGTAGCTCTCTCCTCTGGAGGTGCACAAGGCTCCTGCTGAGACATTTGTTTGTGACAGGAATATATACAGCAGCGGAATAGAGGATTTGGGTCTGATACGGAGCCTGAAATGGACCATGGAGTAAGAAAAAATGAGCCTCTCATACTTCTGTTGCTGCCATATGGTAAGGAAGGATCCATGTGGCAGCTCACTCCTGAGAGGACTGTTGTAGAAACTGTGTGTGTGAAAATTAGTGACAAACACAGGCTCGGAATACTCTTTTTAATGAATTTCGTGGTGAATATTTTTTTTTTCTCCATGCTTTTGGTATGTATTTATTTATTTTGTACTTTTTAACATACAGTCTCATGAGCCACATTGTCATTTCCCAGTAACATACCACATGCGTTTGCATCATGGGGACACACAGTGTCAAAGACACCTACTTTACTGATGTCATCACTGTTGTGGTTTGCCATTCGAACTGTAAGTCAAGCAAACCTGATGTTTTGGTGTTTTTTGATATTGCTTTCTTTCCTAATGTTAATATAATATGTGCACCTTAGTGACAAAGTAAATGTTTCCATTAACTTGCCATCAAATGCCATGTATGAAAAGTTTGGATTGTTCTTTCCTCATTTCTCCCTCACCTCCCTTGTGTCTGTAAATATATTTTCTCTTTACACAAAATAGCATACTTCTTCAAAGGTGCAGCCAAGCGTGTGCAGCTGATGAATCTGAACAACGGACTGAAAGGAGGGGATAGCCTCAAGGGAGACGGACCTTAAGACACTTCACAGAACACTTTGTTCAGTTGACTTTTTTAATCGTTTGTTTTATAATAATGAAACATTGTGATTTTGTAATTCTGATATGTACATTACCTGATATCGTGCAGCAGAGTTCATCTGCATTTTAGTGGCGTGCTTTATTGCAGTATTAACATGACATGAGACAGAATTATTTGAAAATCATCTGGCAGGAATGCTGGCAGCAATCTTTTTTTTTTATATATATAATAACAAGGTATTATCTTTGAGTAGTTTTGAATCTAACCATCCTGAGTTCATATATGATGTTTGGATAGGATAGTTTCACTGGAACTGGATGGATCAGAAGTTTCCATGCATCTCGTGTGACAGATTTTTCCATAAATCCCACACTTCTGTTTGCCAGAATGCCTGACTTGTATTAAAAATGCAAGCTCCGTTTCTGAAAATGGGTGGGACTGTTCAGTGGTGCTTGTCAAACTTGTCAAAGCTGAACTGTCATTTGGAAATCATTGCTTTAGAGTAGTTAAAGAGGTCCATCTTTTTACAAAAGTATATACATAGATTTCACTGATTACTGTAAAATATATTACAGTCTGTATTTTTTTTATACATGCAACGTGAATTTAGAAAGAAGTCATTTTCTTAAGACTGATATTCCAAATACTGCACATTACTAACCCAAACTTAGTTGTTGAGTTTACACTGTGACAATCGTGTCTCCCTTAAGCTGAATGTGCTTCCTTTCACCTAGTAAACCAGTCTTCCACTTCTGACTGCTTCGCACTCTCACGTTCTCTGATGTTTTCTTTGTATTGTCGTTTGGTTGTGGAATTCCTCAGAGGGTTATGTGAATCCTGTTGTTTTTCAGTATCGGTTTCTTATTTTTTGCCATCTGTTTACAATTGCCCCCATTTACACTGACTTCAATGATGAAGCGCAAGGGAGCTGTTCATCTCTTCCTCACGTCCAAGCACTTCTTGCATCTTGTGTTCCTGATAAATGAAAGGAAGTCAAAATTATATAAAAGCATCTGATCAAGGTTAGATGTCTTAAAGGCATGTTGTCCTATGAGTTTGCTTGTTTCAGTCTGGTCACTTTTATGGGGTATATATGTCGTTCTTCTTAATGGCAGGATGAATTGTCCCGAGGGCTAGACCTAGCAACGTGCTACTTTTAGTAAGAGCATGCTCTTCATGCCCTCCAAATACACCTCAGCAGGAGCAATATATGCTTTTTCTACCACTGGTCAGCAGTGTTAGCCCATCACTTTGCCATATTTTCTTTTTTAAGAGAAAGGATACTTATGTAAAGAAGGAGATCTGCTAACACAGTGTCTGTGAATTTTGCTATACATGGATGTGCAAAGCTTTGAGTTTGACCCTATCAGACATTCTGTTACCTTATTTCTGTACAGTATGTGTATGGTCTGGATTATATTAAAGAACACTTAAGAAGCTCTTTCATTAAAAAAAAAATTCATGTTTTCTTTGAGGTCCTCTTCAGCACAAGTCGAGAACAGTTGTGGCAATGGTTTTCTTCCCAATAAGCCCATTTCTACCATGAAATTTTACAATATTCAATGTTATTTTCAATGTACTTTCAGCTCTATCCTGCACACATCCACCACTCTGTTCATCCTGAACATAATGACTAAACCTGATGGCCTTGAAATGTGTATGATTTCTTAACCCTGTGGATGAGGCTTCTCTTTAATTATATGGAGTGTTGGGGGTTTTACAAAAGTAAATGAAGGCTCACATTGAATTTTGTCCATAAAGCCATTTCCATTTCTTTGAAAATGAGAATTTACAGTAAATGACACCAGGGATGCCTTGTCCCATTCAGTCACCAGGGGGGGTTACAGGACAAAAATATCATGAATGAATATCGTGTCAAGTTGGTTTGTTTGCTGAGGACATGTACCAACATTGCATGATCATAACATTTTATGTACACTCTGCAGCCCAGGATATTTAATTATAATTTCAGGGGGCATTACAACCACTGGCTACTCCAATGATTTGTAATCATGCCTGCTGGGGTGCACCAAAGAACATGGATCTGATTTACAACAGCTGGATTAAATCCTTTTCGTCGTGTAAAAAGTATACACTGTGCCTCAGTTTAAGGATGAGCCATAGCTAATGTTGTTATTCTACTTCACTGCAAGCGTTCAGCTGTCATGTCACTTTGAAAGCATGTTTTATGGTGTGGTATTAAGCAGAGGCCTCCAGCAAGGTCTCTGCTATTAGGATTAATTACAGTTTCTCTGATCTGTTCCCTGCAGATGCTTTCGCTTTGCTTCCTTTTTAAGGCACCAGCAATCAAGCAGTGCTTCTCAAACCCTGTAATCTCTTTTGGCTCCTCTGGAGGATATTTACAGAGAGTGGGCCTGCATGTCCTCGGAAACCCGTCGCTGACTGCTCCCCAGCAGCGCCACGAACCTCTCCAGCCACTGCTGCCATGTCCTGCCTGGACCTGCTGTTCTCCCAGTGGCAGCCCAGAGACTGATATAGCAAGACACAAAGAAGCAATCATGGGGATATCAGGGCGATACAGTATTGATACTCCTAATATTCTCTTTTGAGAATCTCTCTTTGTAATGACACAGAATTTTTTCCTTAACCAGTCATTTTTAACACATACGCAGTACTGGCACCCCTGCAAATCATCTAAAACCATTTTCCTTACCACTGTCTTCCTGCCAGCAAAAACACAAGTTAACATTTGAATAAATGCAAACAAAGCAAAAAAGTATGAATAAAGTATAAAAGAATATAAAATATTTTATAAAGTATAAAATATACTTCATAAAAGTATAAAGATATTTGTTTTTAAACAGTAGTTGAACAACTTTGACAAGGGCTTAAGTATGAAAGCTTGACAACTAAGAGCATCTACAAAACGGCAGGTCTTGTGGGGCGTTCCTGGTATGTAGGGGTTGAAACTAATCAAAACTGGTCCAAGCACTGAACTGATGACATGATCATAGGCACACAAGGCTCACTGACGTGTGAAGGTCATGTCATTTCATCTAATCTCACAGAAAAGCTAGAGTCACACAAACTGCTGAAAAATTGTATATGATAGAAAGATACTCATCAAAGCTTCATCACTCATCAGAAACTATTTGCCTGGTTGAAGATGGAGATGTTGACAGACACGATAGAAAATTGTTATATTTTGCAGAGAGAAATGCTAGAAATGTGTCAGAGATGCTTAGAAACAAAACTGTAAGTAATTTTAAATTGATTGTACTTGTTATCTTTAGATAACCATGTTTGCATAGCATGAGGAATTCTTAAAGTATTCAAAACAATGATATTCAGATTAAGTAAACATTTATTACTATGTATGTAGCTGCAGATAGATTCATCTAAAGAGGGTTAATTTGACTTTATCACTTGAGAAGAGAATTTGCTCTCTAACTGGCTTTAACACTACTGTATAGATTATTTAGTATTAAGGTTGAAATGCATATGGAGAGATTAGTTTTTTATATATATATATATATATATATATATATATATATATATATATATATATATATATATATATATATATATATATATATTTCCATGTGTGTCATACCTTTTGAAATAACTTATTTGTGGCCCCCAGCCACCCCTGTTCTGTTCAACCACAACCATATCACACACAAACACACAAATATTCTATCAAGCAGCAGACCGCAGTAATTAAAACGGATTCTATTAGGCCTTTTCCAACAGTAGAAGCAATTATTTTAAATAAATTACCAAAACAAACAGAGGTTAAGTGAAGGCAATGAGAATAAAGAGTGAAAGTAGAGAAACAGCATCATAATGTTCATATTAATATTAACACTAACGTTAATGTTGAGAAGGAGAAGAAGACAAATTCAGAAACAGGCCCAAATCAGAGGATTGTCCAGCGGGAATGTCCTGCAGCTCTAGATAAATAAAAATCTAAATAGTCTTAGTTCCTTTTTAAATTGTTGTTAATTGTTGTGTGTTGTTCCAGTACACAGTCCGGGTTACACTGGCCAAGAGAGATGTAGCACAAAGACCCACAAAACACCTGGAATAAAACTGTGTCACCATGTTCTAGTGCCTCTGTTGACAGGTGCTCTTTTTGAAGGTGTTGGCACCCTGTCACCTCATGCACACATGCACCATTGCACAGCTAGAGGCAGGCGAAGCTATCTCAGGTTTCCTGTCCTCTATCTGGGTCTTATATTTAGAATCCAGACTAAATCATCTCCTTGATCACATTCATCTGACTCGGTGAAATGACTTTACTTCGTCATTACATGGATTAAAATCAGTGCTAATGCTGTAATAATTATGCAGAACGTGTGTGTGTGTGTGTGTGTGTGTGTGTGTGTGTGTGTGTGTGTAGCAATAGCAGCAATACCGGGAAGTTCTTATTGAGAATTTATTATTATTGTTGTTGTTGTTAATAATAATAATAATAGTAAGATAACAACAACAACAATAATAATAATAACAATAATAATACTAACGTGATTGTTATTGTTGTTGTTGTTGTTATTATTGTTGTTGCTGTCGTTATTGTTATTATTATTATTATTATAATTAGCTTGTAAATAAGCTTGTGAACTGTCTGTCCGGCACAATACATTTTGTAAACAAACCTTAAGTATACTTTTTCCAAACAAACAAACAAACAAACAAAAAACATTCATCCATTAATGTTTGAACTGCTTATCATGACTAGTTGTGGGTGATACTGGACCTTAACCCATCGTCCATGTGGATAAATTAGGAGAAGCACCCTGGTCAGATCGTCAGTCCATCAGGGGCAGTTTAGCATGAAATAAATTAAGTTACATGAGTAAATGAACATTAGCAATACATTACATTAGTAATAAAATACATAATAGTAACTCATTTCTGACCACCTCCTTTTTAAAGTGAGCAACAGTATTTAAACATCACAGCCTTTGGATTTCCTCTGTGACCAGTAAGGAGAACAGGGAACTGCGTATGAGAATAAATCATGCAAATTGTGCCAAAAATCTATTATCCTCATTTCACAAGCACTGGGCATGGGCCCAGTACCATTTTTTAAAATGCACTGAAAAGGAAGGAAACCACTGAGCAACAGACGCCAAACTAGTCAGTTAAGGAAAACAAAAACAGCTGATAACAACCAAATTATGAGAGTGGTAGAGAAAAACTCCAAAACAGCATCTTGAACAACCCTCAGGACCTTCCCAGCTGATCCACTGCTCTGTATCCTGACAATATTTTTAGACTGTTAATATAATTGATCCTCACATTAATTATAAATCCTGTTGAGTTATTAAAATACACTAGTTTATATTGTGGTTTTAATAGTAACAAGCTTTTGAATATTATGTTTCAGTGTCCAAATATACTGGTTTTCACAGTGGAAATCACAAAACAATTCTTCTTTTACATGCCCAAGAAGAAAGTTTGTTTAAGGGGATACTAGCCTTTGGTTTTAGAATCAGATCATAAAGAAAATTTGTGCGATCACTCATCCCTAGTTTGAGAATGAAGTGACATTGACAGAACAGTTACTGAGTTCCCCACTTTGACATTTTGCACCCAACAGCATGCTGCACCTGACATTCATAATTTATTCAGATGGCAGGCATTAACTGCATAAAGGAAGTCACAGTGACTTTCCCCCACATGGCCGGCTCACCCACTGATAGGATATCCTGCACCTCTCATTCACTAATGAAAATGATATTTCCTGTGTCTCATGGTATACACCATCACAAAAGTCGCATTAACAATAGAGCTACCAGTTATTAAGTGGTGATGAAGTGTGTTTTGTAATTGCGCTGTTCTGTGATTCTCTGATCTCCAGCACATGTGATGTGAGTGAGAAGCTGCCTGTGCACCATCATGTGGAGTGCTGGGCAAGAGATTTACAGCAGCACAGGAGTGCATTCAAATCTGGACCCACGGCGGGACTGAAATAAACAACAGCTGGAAAGACAGCAACAATTTCATGGGAGAGCTGGAAGAGAGCGGTACCGTCTCAGTTGCCTGATATGTTCTTTCAGTCTGTGTTGTAGTTTGCTGTTGTGGTTGTAGCCAAAGGTTTTTGGAAATCTTTTGGTTCACACGGTAGTCATACAGGTCAACTGTAAATAGTAAATTGTGCTCAAATAAGCGGATGGCTGATTCACAGCCTATGTGCTCTTCTAGATTTGCAGTGTGCTGGAGAAGAAAGTGGTCTGCCCCACTGAAACCCACTGTCATCTCCACTACTCTTCATCTCACTTTTTCAGGACAGTAATGTTTATGCAGATGATCTGGGCTCATGCTCATCACCATGGCAATGGAGCTGGAATACGTATTTGTGTGCTGACCAAATGATTTGTGGAAGACAACAGAAGCCGAAGCTACATGTTATTGTTCACAGCCATTGTTGCTTTCAGGGCATCTGCTCTTTCCAAGATTTTGCATGCCAATCAATTCCAGCCTGGGTCAAACCTCTTATAGCCACCAAGCATCGTGCCCACCGAGGCAACAGAGTGGATGGAGCCACAGCTGGCAATTGCAATGAACATTCAGGCTTCACCCTTCTATAAGGCATCAGCAGACACCGTGGATTAAAACCCAGCCAACCAACACCTCCCTTTTTGTCACATCCACACTCTCTTTCATCCCGCCCCATCCCTCCTCCCTCTTCTCGCCTCCGGCTCTCCCCAGTCTGTGGTTTTGCTCGTTTCTATTTACCTCTCCACTAATCCCCCCGCATGTCTCTCTCTCTCTCTCTCTCTCTCTCTCTCTCTCTCTCTCTCTCTCACACACACACACACACACACATGCACACACGCACACACACTCTCCTCTCCTCCTCTTTCTCGCTCAGAGCCAGCAGGCTGCCACTCGACCCACACCGCCTGCTACATGATCTCTTGGAAAACATCGTTCCCTGTCTTTGTTGCTGTTGTTCGATGCTGGAGCTTTTTTAACTTGTCATCTAACAGAACAGAAAAAAATGCCTTTGCGACGACTCTGACTCCTTCTCCTTCCTCATGCTCCCCCCTCCCTCCTCCTCATATCATGCCCCCTGACCCTTCCCTGCTACCACTACCCTTTGCCCCTGCCCAAATTCCCCTTCCTTAACCCCCACCCCTCCCCATTCACCCCTTTCACCTCTTAACCCCCTCAACAATGTTCGCATGTGTTCACTGGCTTCAGTCTTTCCTCACCTTGCTGTCCTCTACCTTATTTGCTTGGGGCCAAAACTGCCCATCCATCTGCCTGTGTCCAGACCATCACACCGTGGACTGCACCGGTCAAGGGCTCACCCATCTACCAGACTCCATCCCTCTGGACGTGCGGAGGCTCCTCCTGTCTAACAACGGGATACCTTGGATCCCCTCTGATTTCTTAGTTCTCTACAGTGACCTGGTCTATTTGGACCTGAGGAATAACTCCTTGACCAGGCTAGAGCAAGGGACCCTTGGCACGTCCTCCAGACTTGTATATCTGGACCTGGGAAGCAACAACCTGACCGATATCCCATCAGGGACTTTTGGAGAATCTCGCAGCTTAATAAAGCTACGCCTGGGAAACAATCCTCATCTAAGCATGGTGGGCGAGGGCGCCTTCTCAGGCCTTACTTCCTTACGGGAACTGGAGTTGGAGCGGAATGCCCTCTCTGGCCTGGACGTCAAGGTGCTGAGCCAGCTGCCTTCCCTGAGAGTAATACGTCTGGAGGGGAACCCCTGGGTGTGCAACTGTCATTTTGCCAAACTGTTTTTCTGGCTGATGGAAAATCGTCACAAGCTCCCAACTGGTAAGCTGCTTAAAATTGCTTTTCTAAGTATGCATATGCATGTTTTTATCAGTTCACAAAAGTATGCTCCTCGAGACATACAACAGTCAATTATCAATAGATCACATATTTTTTCCCATGCAGTTTACAAAATGCGAGTTTTGATGTCCATTTACACAAACTGAATTCTTCATGTTCTCCGTTCCAGTTTTATGTCACAGATGATGTTCAATATGTGCGATAGGTTGGAGTCATTTCTTTTATAAATAGAGATGGTCACATGCCATCATTGCTGGACAAGTGAAAGTGAAATACTTCACCTTGACACTGTACTAGACTATTATAAGACCAGGATACTGTTACATTCAGAGTAATGTTGTCAGTATATCTAAAGAAGACCTATAAAAGATAACACAATGTCTAGAAGGCACTTTAATAATGCATGAGATTTTTTTTATAACAAGACAAAGAGGTCAGCACTGCAGGCATTCATAACAATATGCTACATTTTCTACCATTTGCATAATTTATGGAACATACTGTATGCCATATTGCAAATGCTCATTCTTTTTGCAAAACTCCCTGAACGCCTTCCATTCTCTTGTAGTTGGATTCTTTGTAAGTTTTAGATGTTAGATTGGCTGAAACAGAAGCTGATGTTAGTAGACATGCCATCCTTAGTTCATTAGGTCACTGATCATTAGTTCCACAAGCTAAGGTCAGGCAGTATCAGATTGAGGTTTAAGGTTTTCCTGTTTCCTAGGGCTGACATGACAACATAGACTTTGTGTGAAGTTTGAATGAAGTGCTCTCTCCCTCATTTTCACAGTTTTTTTAGGCATGCAATCAAAAATGTATGAGCTAAAATTAAAAGTAAACTTAAATTAAAAAAAAAAATTAAATGATGACATGTTTACAAGAGAAATATCATAGCCCTCATGGCTTTACAAAAACTCAGTTGGATTAAGCGGTAGCTTAACTATCACAACCCTGTTCAACCCTGCAGGAAACCCTACTTGTATAAGCATAAGCGTTGAACATTTTGATAATGACGCCTCGAAGTTAAGCTATCGCTACAGTGTACGTCTATGGAGTATTACATCACAGGTTCACACTGGATGGCAAATAACACTTGTGAGGTTACTAAATACGCAATATTGTTTTTTTCCACACTGCAATCTTATTATATAACCCTAAAATATACTGTATATACAATTATAAACTTCAAAATGTAATTTTCAGCTGCTGCAATATGGATGTAATATTGCATTAAGTTCCTTACTTATTGAATTAAGTAAGGAACTGATTCAAATTAGTTTGAGCTAGCCTTGTGCTAATTTTACCAGACAGGCAGCTATGTAGCTGATGATCAGAAGTCAAAGATATTGTAATAATCTGTTGGCAGCCATAGATTTGGACCACTATAACTGGTCAAACCTTCTTGCAGATGACTATCAGAAGAAAAATGAGTGGAAAGATTTTGGATGAACTGATAACTTCAGTTGTGATATACTGTTGGTATGGACTTGAACCACAGTTTATTAGTTGAAAAAGTCCAAAGTTCACCAAATGAAACTCATTTGCCCACTTTTCCTCCACATCAATGGGTTAAAGGTGAACACATGGCATCCATAATTTAATGCAACACTGAATCTGATACTGATGACAGAGCGCTTCTAACACACTTTAGATGTTTGTCACGACGTAACACGAACTCTGCTCTCCTAACCCCAAGAAGTAATTAGAACTGGTCATATATTGAACAAAATGTTTAACTTGTGAGTTTTACAAATAGGACATAACTGATGTAGGTGTGTGTGAACATTTCAGCTTCCAAATTTCACACTCTAGGTAGGTTAAACATCACATAAACCTGAATTAGTACACATTTCAAATGAACCGAATTAAATCATGCCAAACTGTGAACAAAGGACTAAAAGGCAGTAAGCTCCTGCCACATACTAGTTACCACGAGCTTAATCTAAATGGGTGAAAGCTTGTATCATTGTATGTGCATTTGTGTGTGTGCGATTTGTTGTGTGTGCTTGAAGGGTGGGCTCCAGCATAAGACACTTATGGTCTGGCATGCTTAAAGACTGGATGAGCTTGTGGAGCTTGGAGGACAGCCACGTGATAAGCACAACAAAGGAGGCTGAGGTCACTGAATCTCTTGCATGTGGAAAACCCCTTCTGGTTGGACTGACTCACCACACTCACTGCCACACACACTTGACGTTGATGGCAGCTGACTTTTGCCAATGACAGAACGGCAAACAAAGAGGCGTTCTTTTTTATTGTAGGGGAGAAGTCTATCAAATATACTGCTATCCTTTCTCTTGTCCCTCTTGTCCCTGTTCACTATAGGAGAAAAGGAAATGCAATGCAACCATTGCCATTCAAATATTTACAATACCTGCAGGCTTCTAGTGTCTGTATGAATAACTTTGTGTAGACAATTATTCGTCTAATAAACCGAGTAGCATTTGTTTTAAATAATTCTAAGATAGAGGGATGGCACCCCCCCTTACAGAATGGACAAATGGTTTGTCATGCCAAAATTTTCAGCAGAACAAACATAGCTCAGGAGCACTGACCCTGTATATTTATGGAACTCTACAAAACATCTACTCCAGGGGGATTTCAGTGTAAATGTGATTAATCTGAGAGGTTCTGTGGTGTGTGCAACGCCGTTCTGTTCAGTTGTATTTGTCTGTCAGCGTGACTGTATTACGTAGGAGATGTTCCACTTTAAATCTGTCATCTGGTGTGCGATGGCCATGCTGCTGAAAGCAGATTAAAGTCTCCTTCTGTGAAAACAGAGAGCAAGCTAGAAAATTTTACAAATGAATGATGGCCCCAAACAGAGAAAACACAAAACTGGAGAGAATCCCATGTTTCATTGTTATGTAATGGACATTACACGAGGGACTAGTTCACAGTGATATTGTTTGAAATTCAGGAATGAGGCTATTTATGCACTATAATATTTTGCACACTTGTTTGGATCTTAATGCTATTTAAAGTATAAATGACAGGATGAGTCCTGCATTAGTCCTTAGCAGTATAGAGTTGAAAGATTTGGAGTATTCAGGCAGCTTTATTTCTCCCAGTTAGATTGCTCTGACGTAACTGTCTGCGAAACAGGGCTATTTTTCACCTGATCTCACGATAGATGTGTCAGAGCACATGAGTCCTCAGTGCTCTGTGTTTCAGCGCTAACCAAGCCGAAGCAAGGCGCATTTGGCTTCATTCCAGGTGCAGCCTGTCTGTCAGAACATCGCTGGATTGTACTGACATTAAGGAGGGACAAATTATTTCTGACTGTAGCAAATGACGCTGCATTCGATGGGAACTGTGTAATAAACACATTACTAAAACTGTGCGTCATCACACTTGCTATAATGTTGAAAGAACTACTCAAGGTTCAGTGATAGACTGCTGCAGCTGTCCTTAAAAAACTACAATGCATGGCCTTTCATTTTTCCCCCTACATACAGTACATTATTTTTATTCTGAAATGATTCTAATAAATAAATAAATACTTTTTTTTTATCAGACACTTGGTATTCATTGCGCTGGACATTTCCCAGTTCATTTATTGCATGGTTTTTCGCATGCATTAAATAATGAATATACATCTAATGGTATGATAACAATAGGGGTTTTTTTTGCGTCATATTGCAACAAATCACAGATGCTCTAATCAGGTCAAACCCAGTTTAAAAGAATGTAAATCAACTCTTAATGCAATGACAGTTTGTATGCAACAGATTAATGGACAAAAGGCACATGGTGTTGTTGTTGTCTATACAAACGAATATACAATTTTAAATTAGTATAACAAATCACATGATGCCTTACATATCCACTAACTGTAGCACTGGAAAAAAAAACATTATAACAATCAGATGATCCACTAAAAACTAAAATCCCTATGATCATTTTGCCCTCACTGCATATGAGGTTTCTTGTTAATTTTCTGGTCATTTGAGCACCTCTAATCTGAAGCTTTGCAGTTTTGAGTCTCAGTCTGAGTGTGACTTTTGTGCTTTCCTCTGCAGGGCTGGAGGGCATGGAGTGCTCTCTCCCAGTTGATGGGCGGCAGGTCTCTCTGAGCATGCTTTCTGAAGACAGCTTCCGAGAATGTAGGGGGATGCTCACTCTTAAGGACTATCTGATAGTCATTTTCTCTGGGATCTGTATATCAGTGGCTGCCATCATTGCCAGCTTCTTCTTGGCCTCTACTATCCACTGTTTCCAGAGGCTGAAAGCCAACAGGACAGACGAGGAGGAGGGGGAAGACTGAGTGTAAGTCTAGGCTAGGCTGCAACTCAGAATCTCCTACAGCAACAAGTTCATGGATGTCTACAGAGAGTACTGAGAGGTGTTTCCAACATCACATTACTCATCAGTCACAAAGGTGGGGCTGAAGACGCTGCTACAGGTTGCATGGCTCCCTGTGAGTCTATGAATGATGCTTGAATGATACAAGATGTTGGAGCTTTTTATACTTGAATACAAATTAATGAACCAAGCCTTAAGACGTAAACTGTTCCACTAACAGCATCGTATACAGGTACTATGTTGTAGACCCCTTTTCAGGCTGTTACTTAAATGGAGATTCCACTGTTTTTTGACATATTTGTAGTTAAATTGTAAATAAGCTCTGTCATTCTTATCATTCAGAGTGATTTGATTATGAATGTGCAGTTCTAGAGAATATTGCTGAGACCAAATTCTTCACAATGATGGTGGCAGGAACCAGCAATCAAACCATTTAATGCCTCTAGAAGCTACCTCACAGAAAGCTATAACATGAAATAGTTATGAGTACATTGCTTGATGTTGCATTTTAGTATGAGAGTTTTAAGGATTTTCATGCTGGAGGGTTAGAGGGTTAAAACGCAAATTTATAAGAAAAACACTTCATTATTATCAGTATTAAAAAATAATAGTTGGAAGACATGTAGCGGTATACTAGTTGTTTTGAATAGTGTACCAAATCAAAATAGTTGATTATATTTGTGTTCATCATGATCCCTTATTACCACCGCTGTAAAGAAATTCAGGTCAGTAAGTTTCTCTTCAGTGCACCAATTCAAATCAAACCGCTCAAAATGACCTATATCTAAGGGATTCAATTATGTATTTTCTTTACTTAGAAAAATCAATGGAATTCTCCTTAAAAGCTACTGTGCATAATATTTTAGCTCTTCAGTTGCAGCATACAGTGATGGACTTTTTAAAATGTGCAAGGTAATGGATATTTTGTATATTATTTTTGTTAATAGGAAATTTAATCTCACTGATTACAAGTGAGCTTTATCTACTTGCACTTTAAGAGAGTGTAAATATATTGCACATAATCCCAGTGAGCCATAAAGTAGACTTTATCATTAAATCATAAATAACATGATAATGACTCATGTCACCAAAGAATTCCTTAAAAATGAATAGTTTGTTACAGATACAATGGTGGGGGAAAGTAGGGTATGCACACTGACTGACAAAGGTTTGAAAATCCATTGAGTGATTTTGAGTGCTTGAGTGAGCGTCGAGTGATTTTGTTTACTGACAGAAATGGACACATTAGTGATAACTTTCTAGATGTCCTGCTTCCTATGTAAAAGATCTTGATGTTGAATATATGATGGCTTATGGGGGTTCTTTAGGAACTGCACAGGCAAAGCTATTTTAATGTATAATCATTTTTAACAACTGTGAATAGAAAGGGATCTTTTCATTCTTTAATTTTTCACTTCTATTTTGATAATTTCTGTTCATTTTTTACTTTGAGAAACTTAAATAAATGGTAACGCCAAAGTGTTAAACACAAAGTGTTCTGGCTCATTTTACAGTTTAATATAAATAGCTTGTCTTCATGGTCTTAAACCACAAATCAGCAATCACAATTGTAAAAACTGAAACAAAGAAATGAACTAATACCTTATTATGGCTTTGAAATGTGAGTTGATTTTTGGATAGGATTTTAGAGACTACAGGGGTTTTTAAAGGCCATTTAAAAACGTGATCTCTGGGGTTTAGAATTCATCTGGTCAAATATGCAATAAGATAAATTGCTAGTGATGTAACAGTGCATAAAATGTATGACATTGTACAGTTGAACCCGTGCTGCTCATAAAACTCTTTATCTCCACAGGTTCTGCTGTGTTCTCTGTATTAGAATAAAGCCCAACAAGTGAAGTGAAAAGTGACCATTAGAGAAGAGCCATCCACATTCTATCCACGTGGTTAATAGAAAGTTCTCTCAATGTGGGGTGGGCAGTGTGCCAAAAATATCAGGTATCAAATCAAGGTACTGTAAGAATAGTAAAAAAAAAAAAGGTGTGTCAAAAAAAAAAAAAGCTGTGTCAGGCCTGCTTATGGTCTCTGTGTCATGAAACATGCCAAAACATCCACGACGGTAATTTATCATGATAATGATAAACATCAGTATACTGCACAGTCTGCACAGAAGAACAGTTTTCCTAAAAAAAGCAATGATAATGAACAGTGGAAGAGTGTTCTGGTCCCTGCTATATGCAGAGCCATGCTTTTAGCTATTCTAGTTTTATGCATGCCAAACATCTGATGCTCAAATGGCAACGTCTGCCATGGCTGAATGATTATCTGAGATTATGCATAGCAACACTGATTACCATGGCATAGCAGTTATGATACATTCACAAATATCATCTGATCCAATAGGGCAGTTAGTCTGACATACGATAGAAATTTTCAGTGAGAAGATGGAAGAAATGGAAGGTGTGCATCTGCAGTCCGTGGGAGGAATGATCTTACTGCACATGTAGTGTAGCAGCAGCAATCTGGCTGTGCATCTTTGATCAAACTCAGTAATGAGAGAGAGAAGAGAAAAAAAAAACAGTTTGATCTTCTTCTTTTTACAGAAATTTATTCCACATCTGTTGTTTGCCACACATTGCTCGGCAGCACATTACTGTGATTCTGTGTAATGACTGTCATTCAGTACACATCATTTGTTTTGTTTGTTTTGTTTCATTAAATGATTCTCATATTTTCTCAGATTTTATATTATGTTTCAAAAAGAGGATGCAGTTGCAGTTCTAGATAAAATGGTTCACGATAAAACAGATGGAAGAGGTGAAACTGGATCAAAATCATAGGAGTTTGGAGCAATAATCCTAAATATATTCATCAAGCATCAGAACGTTCCGGGTGGTAAGATTAGACACATGGATGGGGGAAGCTGCTGTGGATGGGGGAAGCTACTGTGGATGGGGGATGTCCCTGACTGAACAAGCAGTGACTCTTGTGCTGTAAAACAACCTGACAGCACACAGTTATAGCTCTGGGGCATGGGTAAAACAAACAAGCCGCAAACAGCTCCATTTGAGCCTGGGCCTGAGCAGCCCTCCTCCACAAACACCCCACAGCTGCGAGACGAGAGTGCCGTGATAATTATTTACGTTTCCCTTGTTTTCTCAGGGAGGTAGTAGGATGAGACAGGGAAATATACACCGATATGAGGATCTTCGTTGGCGGAATTCTTGTTGTCACCATGGTTACATGGCCGTGGGCCAAATGGTTTGAGAAAAGATGCAGTGACTGAGGCTCTGGCAAGAAGATCTGCTCTGTCAAAAGTCTCACCCTGCCTTCACACTAGCCCAGATTGAAGCTGGAGGATAGGAACTGGTGATGTTGCAATGCTTACACATGAGAGGAAAACATATTCAATGTACGCTTGCTTTTTAATGTATTTTCAATACCAAGACGTAAGCCAAAAGTCTTGTTGGATAACTTCTCATTTTATGAGCTGCTATATTTTTTCTATTATCTACAATTAAGGTGCCTTTGGGTTGGTTATTTATTAAAAATAAAATAGTAATTTATCCCATTTAAGGTTTTCAGACCTTTAACTATAATGCAAGCCTCAAGCCTTCTAGGAAATATTTCTACCCCTGTCCTTGGGAAGTTTCTGCCATTCTTCTTAGCAGAATCATGTAAGCTCAACTACATTGGATGGGGAGCATCAGTGCATTGATTAAAGGTTTTTACTCAGGATTGCACTTTATTTTCCTGAATACAATTTTCCCTTTAACCCTTAATAGTTTGCCTGTCCCTGTAACAAAACACACACACACACACACACACCATGATGCTGTATTTGACTGTAGTAATGGTGATGCGCATGTCCTGGTTTCCTCCAGACAAGCTATTGGGAAGTGAGGGCAAAATAATTATTTGTTTCATTAGACCAGAGGATTTTGCTGGCTTGAGATTTGTTTGGCAAACCCCCAGAGGTCTGTAAGGTCTGGTCACTCTTACATAAATACCTGATAGTGCAGTAAGTTATCCTCCAGCAAGGTTCTCTCATCTTCACAAAGGAACTCTGGATCTCATTCATAATGACACTAGGTTCTTAGTTTCCTGTCTGACCAAGTTCCTCTCCATCTTGATTGCTTAGTTTGTGTTGGATACCAGCTCTAGGACGATTGTTGGTGGTTCCTTATCTCTTCCATCTGAGAATGATGGAGGTAGCCATACTCTTTGTCACTATTAACACTGCAAAAATGTTCTTGTTACCTTCCTCAGATTTGTGTCTTGACGCAGTCCTATATCACAGGTCTTCGGACAGTACTATTCACCTCATGGCTCCTTTCACACAAATGATCTTTTGTGAACAGTAATGGAAGAGCTGTATGTGGGAAAGCAAATGTCCATATCAGTAAGTTCTTTTCCATCTCTCTATTACAAATGTATCATAGTTAACTGTGAGACTTTGTATAGAGAGGCGTGTGCCTTTCTTAATGATGTCCATTCATGACATGACAATGATGTTAAAGACCACTGACAGAAATTCAATGCACCATGAGAAATGGGATATTTCAGTATTTTATTTTAATATATTAACAAAAGCTTGGATAAGTCTGACACTTGACAAACTGCAGAACATAATAACAGGTTTGTAATATTTTTAGTGTGTACTGTATACTATTGTTTGTGATGATTGCTTTTAAGATGATATTTAATACTGAACACTTGAATTTAAACAGTAACAGACTTAATTAGAGTGTTAGTTTAATGCATTATAAGAGAGCAAGTGGTGGGAAACACAAGTAGCAACCATGTTAAGGTGAATGAGCTTCCTAAATCTTTAAGGAACTGCATTCATTTGAAAAACAAACATGAAAACACACACACAGCGCTAACTGAAAGCTTCAGAGCCCTGGCAAAGACCTTAAACATCCCCAAAAGTTTAATTTGTTTGATAATAGGCAAGTGGAAAAATCACACAACTACAACTAATCATATCTGGACAGGTGCTATACTGAAAAATAAGTACAGAGAAGAAACCATTGTGATATAAGCCTACATGTCTGCAAAAGCTGTTGGGTCATTAAAATTAATAGCAGGAATAGAGGGATGTACGTGGATCTGTTAGTGGAGAATTTAATTTCCTAGGTCAAAAAGGTGAAGAAGATGCACATTTCAACAGGCCTAGTGAAGATGCATGGGCTGGTTAATACACTTGGCAAATTTGACATTGCAAGTCCAGCAGACTCATGTAACCTTGGGGAAATCGACATGAGCCAAAAATGCTGAAAAAAATCTAATATCTTTTTATGAAAGTGAAAATGACTATTCTTGTCATTGTGAAACATAGCACAGCACAACACAATGAAATTCAACCTCTACGCTTCATCCATACACACACACGTGCAGCTATTTAAAACGCCTGGGGAGCAGAGACGGGAACGGTACCTTGCTCAAGGGTACCTCAGGGCAACCTACTGGTGAGGGAAACTAACCCACAATCTTCCGATCCGGGGGCCTCGTCCCTAACCACTAGGCCACTGCTGCCCTGCCATAGATGTCTTAAAGCTGTGGCTGCCAACAAAAGCATTGAAACAATTTACTAATTAAAAGTGCCTAAATACTTTTGTACCTATGTACACACTACATCAAAGACACCCCATGTGGAAATCTAAAGATGATATTTACAATAGAAGTATACTATATAATTGTGGAACGTGTTTAAATAATTATGACAACATAACATATGACAGCATGGTATACTAATTATCTTATCCATTTCCCACAAATACAAATGCAAAATGAGATCAGTAAAAATGGTTTTCCACATGTTCCACATTGCTGTATAGGAACTTACACAGCTGTCATGTTAACCCCATCCAACGCTTTTTGGAGTGGACTGAAATGCCAACTGCCTTTTGGCCCAGTAACACTTTTGCTTACATCACATGTGGATGCCAGACAGGATTCTTGTAGTCATGCTCAAATATCTGTTGTAAAGCTTTCCTAGAAGGGTTGATGCTGCTAGAGCAGTAAAAAAGGGAATATCAAATTAATGGCTACGGTGCTGGAATAAGTTGTGCAATAAGAACATCTGGCCATGTTCTTCATTTGTAGTGGCAGCGGTGGCCTATTGGTTAGGGACTAGGCCCCTGGATCGGAAGATCATGGGTTCGAATCTATTACCAGTAGGTTTCCCTGAGGTACCCTTGAGCAAGGTATTGTCCCCATCCCCGCTCCCCAGCCGCTTTAAATAGCTGTCCCCTGCTGCACGTGCGTGTGTGGATTAAAAGCAGATTGTATTTCACTGTGGTTCACCGTGTGCTGTGCTGTGTTGTGTTTCACAATGACAAATAGTCACTTTCACTTCACTTTAATCTGAGCAATTCTTCTGGACTGTCAGTGTGCATTTATTATCCTCACCATGCCATTACAGTCTATGGGACCTAGACCTATTTTGTTCCAATATTAAAATAGTGCACCTGCTGCTTTTTATTTGTTTACTACTTTCTTTGGGTTAACCAATAAAATGAACTTAATATTTTACAGTATATGTTCATAGAAACACATTCTTAGGAAACATTTGAAGAAAGAACGTATATCTGAAGAGAGTAAAGAAAGAAACATAGTCACAGAGAGCCACTGGCACCTGTTAGCGCCGGCCTAATTGGACAGCAGCTAAGATTATTATAAAGCATGGGCTTGGGACACTGATCTCCCAGCTCTCCAGCCATTATCTACACCCTGAAAACACAAACCAGATCCCTGAGAACAACGGCAGCGTGACCTTGCTTCCTGTGGGGCTCTACTGTTACTGACACTGATGCTGCTTGATTTACACAGGTGGATTACACAAAGGAACAACCACAGATATTCATTCAGATATTCACACCCAAAATCGCACAGGATACAAAAAAACAGAGATTTAACCCTTCAAATGATCATGAACACAGTGCTGAGGTTAAGTGAATCCTCTAAACTGTGATGGGAAATGAAGTGATGAGTGAAAATGGACAAAAAATGACATTTGATTTGTGAGCCAGAGAGAGTGAGCGAGAAAGAGAGAGAGTGAACAGTCACCCTTCTTCTGACCAGATGTGGAGGTTTGTAGGACCGTGGCTCTGACGTCACTGAAAGCATGCAGTGGATTATGTGGTGGCACATGAGGGGCCGGGGAGCATCACATCTGCTGGGATTATTGTAATTCCGTGTCCTCCTCAGAAAGATGTTAATTCACTCTGAAGACACATTGCAAATAAAGGAAAGCGTTCCTGTGCTGCCTCTTAAATTCAGGAG
This sequence comes from Hepsetus odoe, assembly GCA_017165825.1. Lineage (NCBI taxonomy): Eukaryota > Metazoa > Chordata > Actinopteri > Characiformes > Hepsetidae > Hepsetus > Hepsetus odoe. Next base: position 15,880,683 of record CM029385.1, on the reverse strand, counting down.
GCTGCTGGGATGACACCAGTGCCTTTTGGAAAACCTGGCCTAATCAGAGGGGATTACTTTGGGTGATCTTGATGGATTATATCGCATAGGACATTCAATCACTTCTGATGAACTCAGAGGACTGTCGTGCAGTCATTAGTTGTAGAATTAGAGCACATGTGGTGAAGCCTGGGAGGTGAGTCACTGGTGAAAGAGGACCGAGTATGAATGAGAGTGTAAAGAAGCGGCGGGTGTAAAGCAAGGGTTTATTCATAGTCATAGCAATTATACACCAGGATATGTCCCGATTTCTTAATGAAGCACAAAAGGAGCCACAGAGACCCTGGAAACACACATTTCAGGCCCAAGATGCACGATAACATTACGTAGGTCTTAGATTTAGCAAGAAAAACAAGACATGTCCTCAAAAAAGCGGTGCGTGTTTGGGTGAATGAAGGGGGAGAGATGTGGATGCTCTCGATCTTACTACCCCAAAGAACATGCGCTCATCTGTACATTTATTAACCCTTTTTGCTAGTAAAATGGAAATGAGACACACACACGAACATCACTTTCACGTGGTTGATCACGTTTCAGAGCCGCCACGGTCTCCACTGACTTGTTGTACAACAGCGCCCCCCTACGGCCAACACTGCCATTACACGCTGCAATGACCGTGTAGGGTTCTTTCACATGATTTGACACCAGAATCTTCACTTCATACTATTTTTGATCAGATATTGAAACCGAGATGGCTGGCAACTCCGTTTACTTAAATGCTATCTAAATATTGCTGGATATTTATTTCCAGTGACTTCAAATGATGAAGTGTTATAAGCATTGAGTACATTGAGTACACAAAGCTGTCTACTAAAACTGTTGTTCATGTATAAAATTGTATTTATTTATTTCTGAGGACAGCAGCCTTGTTAGACCACGCTGAGCCTTTGTCCAGACCTCTCAATGTCGAGCTTCAGTCATTTTCTTCTGTCTAAATGAAACCCATTCCTGCTGGTGAATGAAATCGGGGTTTCTTGTTCATTCCTCAGAATGCTCTACTTTTCCTCTGCTGGAGTTATTATCTGATACGTATCGATATTTGTCCTAAGGCAAGGATGATCGCTGTGGCTGACTTTGACCTCCTGACGCTAGATGTCCTAGACTCCAAAGGCGCACGCGCGGCAAAAATCGGTTTGTTTTGACACGTGACCGGAAAAGCCCGGTTGGAACTGTGCACGTTCCTTCGGTTCACTTTATCGAACCGACTCTCTCGAACAACCCACTTCAACCTGATTCACTGATTCACAACTCATGTTCAGCTGTATTCTCACCTACATAATCCTAAAAGGGACTCTCCATTCTAACGTTTAACAACAACGCAGCCAGACCCGGAACGTAAAGAGCAAAAACACATCACAGAACGGAGGAAAGCTGACAGCTGTACCTTAAAGAGCGAAAATATAAGAGGCTTCTCTTATTAGCATGCACCAGGTTTTTACCTCACAGTGTACTGAAAGCGTGAATGTAATAAATAATCTAAAAACTGATTTTTTCAAATGGACGAACTTGAGCTCTTGCGTAGGAAAAAGTTTGGTTTAGTTTTTGGTGAATCGATTCAAAAGAACGATTCGGACACTGGCTTGTACCAGGAAACTCTGTCAGTTTGACATGGAGCTGAGCGAGAAACAAAGCGCGGAGAGGCTAAATTGTGTTGTCACGTCGCCCAGCTAAACCGCGCTTCACAAGATCAACCTCCCAGTGCGGAGATAAGAAGCCAGTCGAGTCGTTTAAGCCTTGTTTTGAAAGTTGCTGCTTGAGTGAGCTATGCTAATGCGGCTAACAGGCTAAGTGCCGCGGCGGGCTGCACTTGTTTTTTCCTGCTTTTTGTTTCTCAGTCAGTCTGCCTGTGTCACTGTGAGAGCTGCCAGCTCCCTGCTCTAATATGAGACGGCGACGAGCGCCAGCCCTGTGGTTTCGTCTCTGAACAGGACGGCTTTCAGGTCCAGGAGGGAACCGTTGGCTCTGTTATCGTTTATAAATGTCTTGGCACCTCGTTAGGTGTATGTGGATTAAAACGGCTTGCTCTGGGTGGCCACCCTTTCCCTCGGCCGGAAAAATAATGGTAAGCTGAGCAAAGTATCAAACTAAAGCAGCTCAGTGTTTCAGCTGCTTTATGTTGTTATCTCGGAAGTAAAAGAGATCAGTTGAAGTTGGACAGTCGTGGATTTGCTCGACACCGCCCGAGCTGTCCGCCCAGGCGCTGAACGGGCTCTAAAGATCAACGAAAGCTTTGTGTCACCTTTGTCGTTCGCAGTTCGAGGGCTGCACTGCTGGTTTTTGTCTGGTTGTATTTGTTTGTGTTGTCTTTGTCCTACGTCTCTGTTCAGACATGCAGTCCATCATTCCAGCCCGTCTGTCTGTTCAGACTCACCGACTGTTTTCGGTCTTAATAAGTGGTGAAGAGATAACTGAGGGATCAGTCAGTAGGATATAAAATCACTGGTGTCGAGCTTTTCTACCTTGGTGTTGTTGTTGTTGTTGTTGTTGTGTAACAGGAAGTTTGTGCCTCTCTCTTGTGTGGCAGATTTCAGATGAGCACAGTAAGCACTGAGTGTGAAGTCTCTTGCCATCGAAGATCTCCCTCCATTTATCCCCACCTCAGCCCGCTGCCTCCACCCTGACCGCTCAGAATGTTGGAGGGACTTGTCGCTTGGGTACTCAACACATACCTGGGCAAATACGTCAGCAATCTTAACACTGACCAGCTCTCTGTTGCTCTGCTCAAAGGTATGTTTCCCCCTCGTTTTCATGGGTGGCATGATTGGATCTGAGAAACTGGGAATGATCAAGGTCTTGGTTTATGTTTCAGGAGCAGTTGAACTCGAGAACCTCCCTTTACGGAAGGATGCACTCAGAGAGTTTGATCTACCCTTTGAGGTCAAAGCGGGTAAGGACTAGCTTACGACTGCTTGTCTGTCAGTGGTGCACAGCTGCTTGCACGTGTTTTCATCATTCATGAACAGATGGCAATAAAAAGATGTGTTGGCTGGCACTCCCAAAGAGCAGAACCTAGAGATCCAGATATTTATCTGCCCCAAGCCCAAGACAGAATTGACACTTACCATTCTCCTCCCCACCGCCATGCATTCTGAACTGTCTTAATGATGTTCCAAGTAATCAGCCTCAAGACATGTGAAGATGCTTTTAGCCACTCAAATGAAAGTGTATGTTATACTACCTTTTACCCCCCCCCCCGGGACCTTTTCACTGAAATAATTTATAGAATTTTTTGGTTTGAAAACTTATATTGTGGTATTCCAATTTTAACTTTTTGGCTATCAGAACAACATGTTTATGATAATCACTGAAGAATTTCTTATAATCTTCATGCTTGTTTCGCTTTTCTGAATTTCTGCAGGCTTCATTGGGAAGATCGTGCTGCAGATTCCCTTCTATCGACCTCATAGTGACCCATGGCTCATCTCCATGTCTCAGCTGAACCTTATCATTGGTCCTGCACATTCTCAGGAATATGATGATGTGCGAGAGAAGGAAGCTGAGCGTGAGCAAAAGAAAAAACTACTTAAAGCCTTAGAGGACAAATGGAAGGTAGTGGAGCATAACTTGGAAAAAATAGTGAATAAACAATGGGTTATGTGCCTTTCAAAAAAAAAAATCATATTTATGTGTGTGTCTTTTGTTCAGAGTGAATGTGAGCAGAAGGGGGAGTCGTACTGGTACTCTGTTACTGCCTCGGTGGTCACCAGAATAGTAGAGAATATTGAGGTAACCTTTCTCAACATGAGAATGTATGAGTCAATTAGAAATCTTTGTTGAATACAGTCAATTGTAATTACAATGTTTTTTCTTTTCCCACTGTGCACCAGCTTAAGATTCAAGATGTGCATTTAAGGTTCGAGGATAACTTTTCTAACCCAGATAAACCCTTTGCCTTTGGAGTTTGTATTAAGAATGTATCAGCAAATAACCCTTCCAAAGAACTGGTAAGACAGATATGAAATGGTACCAAATTCAAATGATATCACAACTTTGTCTTATAAAATCACAACTTTGTCTTATACAGTGGAATTTTATGCTCATAGGCACAGAAGCTCATGCGACAAAAACAGCTGGAGATTGAGGAGTTCAGTGTGTACTGGGACACAAAGTGCTCCATGCTTGGGGATCTTCCTCCGGCTGAAATACAGGTAGTGAAATCACCTGATCTCGAAATTATTCCTGTTCTCATCGTTTAGAAAATAATTGTCAGTATTTTTGTTTAACAAAGTACTCTGAGGACGTAATTGAAAATTCTCCTCTGAAATCCACTTCTTGTTACACTAATAATTAGGACACGATGACTGCGTGCATGCAGAGCCGAGAGCATCAGTACATATTTGAGCCCGTCTGTGCTTCTGTGTGGCTGAGGAGGAATGCCTCCAAAGAACCACTGCGGTCTCGTAACACCCCGCGCATCGAGGGTCAGGTTCAGCTGGAACCCTTGTCTCTGCATCTTTCACAGGTAATCGTTGACTCATCTTAAGCTCAACACAAAAGGTGTTTATTCACATCATGATGGTTCTTCTTTATCTAATGACTTGCTTTTATTTATTGAAGGGTCAATATATCGCAAAGCTCAGTTTTCCCTCTCTGTTGAAATAAGAGTTTATTTTAGTTGGTAATCACAGTTAAAGTTTGAATTCACTGTTTTTGTAATGAGATGACAAACAATCCTTTTCTGTATTCTCCTTGTCATGCCTCACATTAGCCCTATTCATCATTATGTAGGAATCAGTTTAAAGTTGGACTTTTTGAAAAATGTTAGATGCAGGGAACAGTGAATTAAAATCATGCGGAGAAAAAAATAAGATGTGGATCTTTTTTTAGTCCTTAAAGTATCAAATAATTTTATTTAAAGTTTTCTATTTAACCAAACTACAGGTCCAGTATCAGCAGATAATGTCCTTTCTCAAAGAGCTTGACAGACGAGAGAGGGAGATGCTTTTCCGCAAGTGGCGACCCAAAGTCCCTGTCTCAGGAAAGTAAGGCATATTATGGCGTTCATTATGTTCTATTTTAACATTGCATTTTTCCCTAGTCTACAAACTTGTATTACATTGGAAATACATTTCTTTGTGCTTGATGTAGTTGCCGCCAGTGGTGGATGTTTGCCATTTGTGCTAACCTGGACAAGATCAGGGATAAGCGGAGGCGGGGAAACTGGGACTTTGCCCTTCAGCGGGCGCGCGATGCTCAGCTCTACACTAGCCTTTATAGCCAGAGGCTTAAAGGTGTTACTCTGAGTCCACAGGAGGAGGTAAAACACCCTCAATAGACTTATAGACTTAGAAGCTTTAAAGAGTGTTCTTTACAAACGATAGCTCAGAAATTCGCTACGTTCCCCTTACAGTGTCTTTTTTTTTTTTTTTTTTTTATTTCAATAAAATGATTTTGATTTAGGAATATGATCTGCAGTGTGTGTTTCTCCCATAAACAGAGTGAATTTGAGAGGATTGAAGATGAACAGACCCTGGAGGAGTTGCAGGGTCTCAGGGAAATTGTTCATGAGTCCTTTCGCAAACAGGAGGAAATTGCAGAGGCAAGCTAAGACAGTTTATTTTGACATTTAAGGAGTATTTTGGAGTTTTTTACATTCATGATTGGGCAGCAGTGGCCTTGTGGTTAGGAAGTTGGCCCTGCATCAGAAGATTGTGGGTTCAATTCTTTCACCAGTAGGTTGCCCTGAGGTACCCTTGAGCAAGGTACCTGTCACTGCTCCCTGGGCGCTATCCATAGCTGCCTGCTGCTGCACGGTGTTTGCATGGGTTAAATGCAGAGGTCCAATTGAGGTGCAGAGGTTCACTGTGTGCTGTGCTGTGCTGTGACCTCACAATGACAAGGGTTGTCACTTTCACGTTCACTTTACAAACAATGTATATTAAAATATGTTTAAGGAAACAGTATATGTCCTAAAAAAAAAATGTAACTATACTCCATTCATAGGAAAAGCCAGGTACTTTTCTTGAAAATGTGTTACCAGTAATTAGAAACTTCTGCTTTAAATACATTTTATTTTACAGAGTGTAAGAGAGTCTATGTCAGAGCCAACAGCCTGCTCTCCCTCCAGTTCCATTCCAAAGAGTGGCAGTTCAGGTATGATTCAGTATCTTCAGTCCTGGTTTCCTGGATGGGGAGGTTGGTATAGAAGTATTGAGAGGGGGCCAGATGGGCAGCCAGTGACGGATGACCTTATACCAGGAGCTACACAGTGGGATATTCTGGGTGAGTTTGGATCATTATATTTACACAGGAGTTTGTCATATTTTACATTAAGAAGAAATTATGTACCGCCTTATATGGAACAGAAAAGGGTAGTGTTTTACACATTTTTTAATGTAAAATTGTAACCATTAACAGCTGAAACAGATGACCTCTTTGATCCGTTGGAAGACTCTCAGACTCTCAACACTTTTACCAGGAAGGATCATCTTTTTGCACGGCTAGATTTTTTTCTTGAGAAAGCAGCCGTCACTCTTTTCCAGCAAGACAAATTGAATCCTTTATGCAGTGAGAGTGGGGTGATTCAGTTGGAGTTTTCAGGTACAAAACTATCCAAAAAAGTCACCATGTTTTTTCCCATATCAGGAAAATGAGCCATATAAAATCCAACATTCATTCTTTGTCTTTACAGGAGTGAAAATTGGTATTGAGTCTCTGCCTCGATCAGAGTCTTCTCTGCTTTCTCTTAAGCTTGGAGGGTTGTTTCTCAGAGACCTTACCACCCAGGGATCCATTTTCCCTGTGCTGGTTTCACCAAAACCAGTTAGTGTCTTTTAGGCTGTGTGAAAGCTTTCATTGTTTTTATTTTTTTGTCTGACAGCATACAGATCGATAATGATTAAAATGAATAACTCTCATTTCAGGACAAGGTTGCTGTTGCCACCTCTCAGCCATTTGGACAAACAAATAATACAGACAAATGTAATACTGGTGAGTGGCTCCTGCAGGGGAAACCTGTGTGTAAGATTTATTTTGTAAAACATTGGCATTTGAGCCAGTTTATAGACATCTCATTCGTCATGTTGTCACATGTTTATATATATATATAGTCAAATTTCACCAACTTATAATAAAATTAAGGCTTGAGAAGAAGCTGAGTGTGTTTATATTTTTCAGCTGGTGATATGGAGTCTTCTGCATCCCCTGTCTTTGAAATGATCTATGAGCGTAACCCAATAAGGAGCAATTTTGAGAGGAGACTAGAAGTCAACACCAGCCCTCTCAACATCATCTACAACCCTCAGGCTATCAAGAAAGTTGCTGACTTTTTCTACAAGGGAAGGGTTCATACATCAGGTGATTATTTACACTCAGTCATTTGAAAATTCACAATAACCTAATGCTAATTCGTAATCACCAGTTTCTTTTAATATTTTTATTTAAAAACATCTTTCAGGGTTTGGTTATCAGTCAGAGTTAGAATTGAGAGTGGCTGAGGCAGCAAGGAGACAATACAACAAGCTCAAAATGCAGACAAAGGCAGAAATTCGACAGACCATTGACCAGCTTCTAGTGGGAGAGTTCATTGTGAGACTCTTACAAATCATTACTTGACTTTTAGTCGCTAAGTGTTTGTAAATTATTTAATGTATCACGATTATTTATTGTTTGTATTTCCACTGCAGGAGAATAGTAAGCGTTGGACAATGAAATTAGATATATGTGCCCCTCAAGTTATTTTCCCAGATGATTTTCAGTCTGATGACCCCATGCTTGTGATAGTTGATCTTGGCCGTATTCTTCTTACCAATTCACTAGGTAATAAAGGTAAAATTGTATTGTAAAAAGCATTGAGTTTGGTTGGTTGCCTGTTCAGATATCTCTGATGTGAGATTTCCTTGCTTGTAAAAAATATAATTGTCTGTTTTCTTTGCTTACAGATAGTCCAAAAACAAAGACTCCAGAAGAAGGAGATGAGTTAAGTGATGAGGAGTACCAAACTCCTCTAGCTACACCTCCTGGGTCTCCTCCACCTGAACTAGAGACAGATTTTAAAGGGCAGGAGAGGAACTCTGACCTCTTTAGTCTTAAATCAGCAGATGGAGCCCAGTCCTTTAGCAGGATGCTATATGAGAAGTACTCCTTGTCCTTTAATGACCTGCAGATTATGGTTGGGCGCTATAAAGACAACTGGAAACATCTGCAGGAAAGTGAGGTGGGCCCCACCCATGTAGTGGAGAAATTCAATGTGCTCTTACAGCTGGAACATAGGCTGCGTTACACTTCAGACCCTCAGCTCCCTGGGGCAGTTCTGTCGGGGACATTACCAGACCTGAAAGTACACATCAACTTGGAGAAGATGACTGCACTGAGAAGCTGCTTGGCTAGACTAAGTAGTTCACGTGCAGACCAAAGCAAAGATGATATGGGAGGGAGCCTCAAGTCTCCTGATCCCTTAACCCTCCGTCATGAAAAGATTTTTCAGAGGGAAGACAGCCAGTGGAAAATCCATGGAACTGACAAAAATCTTACAAAAAGTGTGATGACTCTTGAGCAACATACTCGGGAGGTGCTAGTTGAATCAAGGCTTCTCCTTGCAGAATTCAGCATCAACTACATGCAGCTTGGTGTTGAAAGTGGAGGGCAGTATATATCTGTCTTAAAGGTGTTTGGTACAAATGCCCATTTTGTGAAGCGACCTTATGATGCTGAGGTTTCCCTCACAGTCCATGGTCTCCTGCTAGTGGACACACTACAGACATATGGTTCTGACTTTGACCTGCTTGTGGCATCTCATAAACACCTCAGTTTTGATGTGCCCACTGGCAGTCTGAGAGAAAGCCAACCAACATCACCAGTCTCACAAGATGGAAGCACAGAACATGCAGAACTGGGTATGCCCTTTGACAAAATATCACAGCTTAGCTCATTTCTTAGAGATCAGGAGGCTCTCATTAAACTGGAATATCAGTTTGTCAGCTCAGACTGTCCATCCATGAATTTGGAAAAGTCTCTTCAGGTCACCTCCATGCAGGTTCACAATTTGGATATTATTCTCAATCCTGAAACCATGGTGGAGCTTCTTAAATTTCTTCAGCAGTCCATTCCTAAAGAAGAAAACACATGGACTCCATCAACACCACAGCCAACACCACTGCACAGTGGACAGGATCAAGAGGACACCTATCAGTCCACATATGTTCAGAATAAAGAATTGACTGTTGAGATCCATAGATTAAATGTGCTGCTCTTGCGAACTGTAACTGTCTTAGGCGGAGAAAAGAAAGGCATTAAAATAGCCACAGCCAGTATAAATGGGACAAAGGTCAATGTTTCAATGGGAAGTCGTCTGGATGTCAATGGGTCACTGGGATGCATTCAGCTTGTGGATTTGACTCAAGAAGGTGGAAGAGGCCAGTTTGTGGTCAGTCTAGGAAATTTAGAAGATGATGCATCTGCAGAGGTTTCTAGAATAGTCATTCCTAAAACTGGATTAACTTCTTCTGAGGCTTTAAATTTCCATTTTTTGGAAAAGTCCCAAGGAGAATGCTCTCTGGAGCTTCACATGGCATCATTGCACTATAACCACTCTGCAAAATTCTTGAAAGAGCTCAGTCTTTCTGCCAATGAAGTTGAAGACAACTTTCGCTCCATGCTCAAGACTGCTGCTACAAAAGTATCCACTGTGCTGGTTACTAAAACGGCAGAATACAGTGGAATGGTTTCTCTTTTTGAGACCCCATCCAAGCGTTCCAGATCACAAAGTCAAAGTAATTGGACACTGTATCCCTTTGAAGATGAAATGGATCTTATAGGTTCTAAGGAGGAACCAGGGTTGGATTCTTTTATGGTCAAACTTACTCTAAATGTCAGTATAGAATCACCTGTTGTATCTATCCCTCGAAAACCTGGTCACCCAGAACTTCTTGTTGGTCATCTAGGAAGCATTACCATTCAGAACTTTGTTGCAGGGCATGACTTGGAGGGAGAAAAATTGCAGGTGGAAGTTAAAGACATAAGACTGTATTCTGTCAATACCAGTCAGCTAGTTCTGAGAAAAGGACCTCGACTTGATAGCAGCCCCAGCTCTAGTCAGTCACCGTCTCATGGCAGTGTTGTCAATTTGGAAGAGCCTCAGTTTACGCGCCATGACTTCTTTGAGTATCTAAACCGTGGAAAAGGTGAGAATGTTGATCATCTGTTTGACAGTTGGTAAAACTTACATCTTTCATTCAGGATTAAATTCAGGATCTCAAAAATATATATTTATTTGTATTCAGATGCTATTAACACACTATAAATATTGCCTGTTGGACAGGTTGTACTCTTGTGGTGATCTGATGCTGTTGATCAAATGTGAATACACTAGTGAAAGACAGAGAAGAATTAGTAAGCCATAAAGCTTACTGCAGAGACATATTTTAATTACAGATAAAATAGTATTACTTCAATGTGCTATTACTAAAAATGGCATTTAACATTTTCATTTATGCACCTAATTGGAACTTGTGGGCTTGTCATGTTTTCACATTTTGCTACAACTTACAAAAATACCTTTCAAGTGCCCTTATGATCTTTTAAAATATTCCATTCTCTTCAGCTTTTCACATTCTTAAAGACACCACTATCCAGTGTACTCTTGAGAAAGTTCCCATGGATGAAGACACACAGTTCACCTTTCTGTCATGTGATGAACCATACCGCAGTACTGCATTACTGAGAGTTGAGGGCAAATTTGTAAATGCTGTCCAGGTAAAGTAATCGGGTGAAATAAGAATTTGCCATAAGTTTTTGACATTTTTGCATTTTTCAATGCCTGCTTTTTTCTTTTAGGTTTTCCTTTGCAAGCCTGTGTATGAACAGGTTCTTCAGACTTTAGATAACCTATCATTGACTGAGGATCAGAGAGTGACTCCCAGTCAGCCACCAACTCCACCACCACCTACACCCTCATCTACCAAACCACATCGCTTCCCTGATCCACAGGGTGGATTGTTCGCCCGTGAAACCCCTCTTATCAGCTTGTCTTCAATATCATCCTCCCTCTCAACACCACTCCCCCTCCAGAACTCCAGTCCTCCTCTCCAGCCTCCCTCTTTCACCCAGGTCATAGCCACTTTCAAGGTTTCGGAGCTCCAGGTGCAGTTGAGTGCAGACCTCACCCAAGGATCTCAAGGTCTGGTCAGTCTGCGCTTTCAGGATCTAGAAGGAGACTTCACCAAGAACCATCCTCACTCTCTGTCAGTTCAGCTGGCCCTTCGCTCCTTGCTTATGGAAGACCTCCTGGAGCAAAATCCTGAGTCCAAGCACAAGCACCTCATGGTTTCAAGAGGTGCCCCCAAACCATCTACTTTCAGCCCTAAAGAGTACCTCTCTCAGTCATGTCCATCAACACCCAATGCTGCTTACCCAGAAATGCCACGCTCTTTGCCAGCTCAAATAGAAGAGGCGCAAAATGTTTTCCAGTTTTATCAGAGACACCCAAGTACTTCTTCTGCATCAAGCCGGAAAACAAAGAAAGACCCAGAATGCCCCAACACACCTCCCCCATCACCTACCCGGAATACACCATCACCTCATCCTCCGCAAGACTTTGATGACTCTTTGGTTCACATCAATGTGCTTTTAGTGGACAGACGACACCCAGAGTTTAAGACTCGCTATGGTAGTATTGGCCGTAGTGTAGATGTGGACTTCAACTGCTTGGATGTTCTAATCACACTGCAAACCTGGGTTGTCATTCTAGACTTTTTTGGCATTGGCTCTACTGCCAATAACCATGCTATGAAAGTGCCTAGTTGCTCTTCTCAACCCTTACCTGGGCATCCGCTATACAACACTGCTCCCACAGATTTAGCAGACTTGGCAGAAATAAATGAGGAGCTGGAGGAGGCAGTCAATACAAAAGTAGACCTTAAGGTATAGAAATGGAAATGAATTTTATAAGCACATAGTTGTACATGGAGATGCAAGTGCTTATTCTTTTCTTTATTTCACAGGTTCATTCATTGTCTCTAGTGCTGAATAAGAAAACCAATGAACTTGCTAAAGCTAGTGTCTCAAAATTGTTTACACACTTAGAAATGATTGGTGAGTTGAGGTGTTTTTTGAAGTGCTCATAGAATTTTTTTATTTAATTTTATAATTTGCCATTTATATTTCTAACCACTGATGCTGACATATGTACTTGTATGATTTTATTGTAGATGGAGATCTTTCCTTGCATGGCAGTTTGGGCAGTCTGTCACTAAGTGATCTGACCCCTCATGGTGACCTCTACAGGGAGCGATTCACAACTCGTGGTGGGGAGGCCCTTGTCTTCAACGTATACAAGTACTTAACTTTCACTGATGACATCAAAACACATTCTGTTCCACACACTAGTTTTTCATCTTACAAACTGCCAATGTCTGTTTTTCGGGCAGGTATGGACTGCCTGACCCTTCTCTGGAACGGGAGTGTGATATAAAGGTATCGCTGCAGATGGCCTCAGTTCAGTATGTGCACACACAGCGTTTCCAAACTGAAGTGGTGGCTTTCATTCAGCATTTTACCCAGTTACAAGATGTTCTAGGTAGACAGAGGGCAGCAGTTGAAGGCCAGGCTGTAAGTATGCCATGTCTAGTCCTTGTTTGTTTAATGTTAAACTTTGTACAGTGTTTGTTTGAATAGCATCATTGCAGTGTGTGTCTGTAATGTGACCTTTGGTAAGTGGTTAAATAGTACCGATGATTTCATGTCTCCTCTTGGGTTTTTTTGTTGTTTTTTTTTTAAGGGTTAATATGTGTAAACAAAAAAACATTAGTGTGGATTTGTGAATCAGAATGGTTTGATTTGAAATGCTATCTTTAAAAGTAATTTTTATAATAAAACAAAATCAGTTTTTGTGAAAACACGTTGGATAAAAAGAACAGCCAAAAGAAGATCCAATCCACATATGCTATCAGTTTTATCACGCACAGCAATTGATCCTGTGTCTTGAATTGCAGTGACAATGTATGCCACATGCTCCATGGTAATGAAGAGCTGAATGCAGATTAAGCATGTTGAAAAGCTTTGGGGAAGTAATTTTTGGAGCAGTGATTATTGTGATTAATATCACTAGTCTTAGAAGCTCATTTTTCCTGTTAAACTAAAAACTAATGAGTATTTTAATCCTAAATCCAAGATCATTTAAAAGGAGCCAAGAAGTTAACCTCTGTTTCCCCATCAAATCAGTATTTGATTGTAATGACAGGTGGCATGACAAACTAGGAGTCTGAAACCACAGTTCACCTGCTAAGAGAAGGTTACACAGGGAGTTGTCAGCTCCCATTTCTGTTAGTACAGAAACACTGAGCTCTGTCTAACCATGCACTAATCTTCTTTCGCTTGCTTCAGGCCAGAGATCAAGAAGTTCCTGTTAAGATACTAACGGCTCATTTTTAACTGTAGTTGTTAATTAACACTATAACAATCAGCATTGATCCATCTATTAGTGATGCTGTTGTTTTTGATGTACTTGTTATAATCAGCATTATAATCTGCGTAAATATTTTAGAGGGGAATTTCTCAGTAGTTGCTTGATTTTCTTTAGACAATTTGTCTTTTGAGTTAATTGGTTTTTTTTTTGGTTTTTTTTTTAAATGTTTGATAGGATATATTGAATTATTTTTTTATTGTTGTCTCAATTATGTAAATTTAATGTCAATTAAATTTTTTTTTGTTGTGACTGAAGTATTGGTCATGTTAATCCTTCCCTCTCCTGTAGGTGCGTGAGCGTCCACAGCGAGCCTCAAGAATGCTCTTGGATATTGAGGCAGGAGCTCCTGTCCTCCTCATCCCAGAGAGCTCCCGCTCAAAGCGCCTCATAGTGGCCAATCTTGGCCAACTGAAAGTGTGCAACAGATTCCTGCCGGCAGGCACACATGGCACCTTCTCTCTCAGAGACAAGGTAGAGAAACTTACCATGGCACATACCTTTTTCCCATCTCTGGTGAGTCCTGCCACCCCACATGACTTTCCACACATGCACACATTCAGCCACTCCTTCATCTCAGGATCATTTCACTTCTGCTTGGTTAAATAAGAGATTGAGCTTTGGGAAAATTTATTTATTTATTTATTTATTTATTTATTTATTTATTTTCAAGCCAATTTAAATAACATTGACCGCATTTTAACTTTTGTTTCTGAAGAACTTGATTTTGCATGCTAATTCATACAAGGATCCCTCTCACTATAAGGTATCAGTTATTGGTGGTTTGGAGCTTTTCTTTCACTGCATATTCCTATAACATTTATCTTTCTTTTAATGGCATGCAGCCACATACTTTTATTATTATTATTATGAATTTGCTGCTCTGAGCACACTATGTAGAATCTCAAAGCATTTTCTGGTGCATGCTATTCTTTTTATATCTAATGTTAATACTTTTCTTGTTTTTCTTTATCTGTGTTTTACAATTCCATTCATTAGTGATTTATTTTGGGATAGAACAATAGCCATTTTTTGCTGACACCTTTTTCTTTCTTTAAGGATCAAGTGAAAAATGCTCATGCTAATACTTCAAAAATTAGTGAGGAAATGTCAACAGCCAAAGCCACAAGCTTCAGCCTCAGCAGGCCCCGATCCACTGTGGGTCGCATCCCCAGTTCATATACACCGCTGAGCCCTGGTTAGTAACTATAAAATTAATGTGTTGCGTAAATCAAACATACCTCACAAATTTTTTTGATTACCTGTGCTTTTGTGATGTAGAGGATCATGTGTGTCTGCTGGACTGCATTGCCCTTGATCTGGAGGAGATGGATTTATTTGCTGCAGAGAGACTACCCTGTGAGCCTTGGGGGAGTGGAGGGAAGCACCTGGACACGGACTTGGTTTTCACCTCCTACTCAGTGCGCAGGACAGGAGGCAGCCTACTGAAGGAACGCTGCCGCCTCAAACTTAAAGTGGAAAGAAATCTGGACAGGCAAGTACAGTCAGTGTTTGACACCATTTGAATTATTTATTTTCCTTAATAGTATTGGGGGTTTTCCAGTAAAACGCTCTTATTTAAGTATTCATACTTGCCCATTCACTGATTTATGAGAATCATTAGGCTTTATGTATGGGTTTTGCTCAGCTATTAAGCATAAGCCTAATGTTTTTTCTTAATATCTCTCGATCATTATCTGTTTTTAGAGAGATAAGCCATGCAGTGCCAGATATGTCCATCCATGGCAACCTGTCATCTGTGCACTGCTCTATGGATCTGGAGAGATACCAGCTAATCCGTGGCCTTCTGGAGCACAACTTGGGAGAGCCTGTGGAGGAATTCCTCAGACCCTACAACCTACAGGATCCCAGTAGCTATGTAAGCTTTTCAGTAAAGCACAGAATTTTCACTTTAAATATGAAATGTTTCTCTATGTTTTGCATTATATATGTTCACTAAAGTAGCATAACATTTATTCTTTCATTGACAGACGGTGTTGAGTGGGGATGTTTACACAGGCCTTTCCCTTTTAGTTGACATGATGAATGTTAGTCTGGAATTACTAGATGGCCCCAGATCCTCTGGGCATAAGAAGTCTTTGGCCAGGTATTTATTTTAGCTGTTTCTTATTTATATGTTTGTTTTTTTATTACAGATATACAATATGAACTGGCATCTATATCTTTTTCCTCATAGGTTTGACTTCATGAAATCCAAGTTGCTATTTGAGAGTTTTTCCAATGGGTCCAAATCAGTGAATTTGGTATCTCATTCACTTCTGGCCTATGACACACGCTACAGTGGATCTAGCAGTGCCACCGAGGTCAAGCACAATGTTTTTAACTGCATTCTGCAACCTTCTCGAACAGGCACTAACCGGGCTTCCCTGCAGTTAGAGCTGCATTACAGGTGCCTTCTCTCAAGATGATTGTTTTTTTTTCATATGCATCTTCATATGCATATTAGGTATGTTAGACCCTCTGCCTACTTTTAATCTTTGTTTTAGGTCAACCCGTGAATCCTCGTGTTTCACTGTGGTCCTAAATAACTTGCGAGTGTTCCTGATATTTGACTGGCTCCTGCTGGTCAGGGACTTCTTGCAAATGCCTGTGGAAAAAGGGGCAGAACCCACACGTCAGCGCTGGCCTAGCGGCAGCAGTGACCCAGGAACCACAGGCGCCGTCATGCCCAAAACTGTCAAGAGTGGAGTTGTTACAAAACGTTCGACTATTCCTGTAACCCAAGACAAATACCTGGAGGTCAAGCTCAATGTGACTGGTAAATATTCCAGGACACTGTAATGTCTGTTTTGACACTGCTACTATGGTCATGCAACAGTAATTTTTTCATGGGAATTGAGTTGGCTCTTTATTTAATGTTCTACCCAGGGACAGAGTTTGTAGTTGTGGAAGACTCTTCATGTTTAGACACACATGCCATAATTCTGAAGGGTACCACTGTTCTCACTTATAAGCCTCGTCTTCTGGACCGACCATTCTCTGGAAGTTTGGCTGGCATTGAGGTGAACCCTTCATCTCAGAACAGTAACAGTTGCTGCTGTATCATTCTATAAATTGAAAAGATTTTTGATTTCTTGGTTTCAACATTTCAACTTTACTCTCATCTGTTCAGGTGTTCTCATGCCGACTGGGGAATGAGCAGGAGACAGCTCTGTCGATTATTGACCCTGTTAATGTGCAGGTAGAGCTCTGTGGCAGCCCTACATACCAGAGCAGCACAGGGCTGCTGGATGCCTTCAACATAGCAGACTTTCCTCCTTTGCTGGAGGTCAGAACATACTCATGTACCTTACCAGTTTGGTCAAAGAAAGAATGTAGATGTTTTCTTCAGGTTATATTCATGCAGGAAACTTTAAGTCCAGAGCATCTCTCTTTTTGCCTCCACAGATCCAATTTCCTTCGCTGGATATCCGACTTTCCTACAACGATGTGCAGCTCTTTCTGGCCATTGCCAAGTCTATCCCCACCGGTTCCCCTAGTGCAACTGATCCTGTGTCTGGTTCTCAAACAGCCCCATCCACTGCCAGCCCAGAGGGTATTTCCAAACCAAAAGACAGCTTCAGGCACAGAACAGAGGTTTTACTGGGTAAGAGCAAAGATAACAGTGATTCTGGCAGCATGACTGATTTGATGGTGATTGAAGTTATGTTATATGCTTTCAGAGAGTCAGCTAACACACCTGCAGGACTTGGGATTCAGGAAGGAAGACTGCAGAAGAGCTCTCATTCACTGCAAAGGTAATGTGACATGTTCTAATGAGTACAAGTCATGATTTTTCAATGCTCATGCTTTTAAATTAGAAGGAGGAAATGTGACATGATGTGTAGGATGTAGTACAGTTTGTTGATGTGGTGCTGCAGGCCAGCTGGACCTGGCTGCCACATGGCTGCTGGAGAATGCAGAGAGCATGTCTGGAAGGAGCAGGGCCAATTCTGATTCAGGCTCCCACTCGGTTCCCCCTCTCTCTGGGGTGGAGGTCAAGGCTGAAAGTGTGTGCATCTGCTTTATTGATGATTGCCTGGATTGTGATGTCCCCTTGGCTGAGCTCACCTTCTCAAGTGAGATTATTCTGTCTTTGCTGTTAGACTTTGAATGTAGAAATGTTGTGTTCAGTATGTATATATATATATATATATATATATATATATATATATATATATATATAGCATATCATGCTGATGCAATGCATATTCAGTCTTTATCATTTATGCTTGTTTTGTACCTTGTCAGCCCAAGTAATTACACTGAACAGTTGAGGTAGTTTTAATAAGGTGTTTTTGCTCCTCTAACATCAAAGGGCTGTCAGTACTGCAGAGGATTGGATCTACCCAAGAAGGAAATGCTAGCTTCACTCTGTCTGGAGATTACTACAACAGAGAACTCTCAGGTGAGCTGTAGCAGATTCAAAGCCTTTACACTAAGCTTTGGAGTTGTCTGATGAAAGCTTTCATAAGTTTTCTCTCAAAAAACAAAAGTTTTCTTTTTGGGAAAAGAACTCCTAGTTTAACTGGATGTTTGGATGGAAACTGAACAGAAAAAATGTTAGTGTTAATCTCCCTTGTTAAAATGTTAGTGTTAATCTCCTCTCTTCTCTCTCTCTCTCTCTCTCTCGCTCTCTCTCTCTCTCTCTCTCTGTGTGTCTCTGTTTGTTGTGTGCATGTAGGCTGGGAACCATTTATCGAGCCTTGGCAATGTGTCCTTAACTGGCAACAGCAGGCGGCAGGCCGTCTCCATCCTCCTCGTCTGAAGTTAGGAGTGCGAGCCAAGCAGAGGCTGGACGTGAACATCACCTCTGTCTTACTGGGTAGGCAGTCTGGGTCAAGCTTCCTCAATTACCTGCATTCTTTTCTCTGTTTGACTCCATATTTATGAGTAGTGTGAAGTTTTTCTCATCCTGCGGTGGGCCTGTCATTCTGACACACAGAGCAGTACAGCACCACCAAGACTTCGTGGTTAGCAGATTATTGTAAGAAAGACGAGCAGTCGCCACAGTCCTCTGCCTCTTTGTCTTGGATGGGCTCCTCTGTGGACCCCCCCTCATTTGGCCAGAGTGAGTAGCAGGCATGCATTCAGTCTTGACTTTCAGCCAAGCCTGGAAAAACATTCTGTGTGCTTTATCACATGAGAAACAAATACTATGCACTCCAGATTATACCTCAGAAATGTTTAGAACCTAATTGTCAAAGGTATTTTGATAGAGACTATGTGCTGTCTAATACATTTTTTAAAAATGTTTTTTTATTTTTTTGTGCATACATATACCTTTCAGCCACTTAACAACAACACATGACCTAATTAATCATATTTAAAACATCATATCAAATATGGTAGTAAACGTTTTGGAAACTTGAATCACAGCCGCTTCATTTTTCAGTCCCCTTCTTTCCTACATCTTCCGTGCATGTCTTTCTCTTTCTCTTTCTCCTCTGGTTTAACCTTCTTTCTCTACTGTCAGGTGTGCCTCTTGCCCACCTTAGAACTAGGAGCACTGCCAGCTTGACTTGCCTTGAGCAGCAGATTCATGCCCGAGGTACTGTTCATAGACTGAGCAGTGGTATTTCAAGCAAGTCAGATTGTAGTGTTGTAAATTTTAGTACAGCTTCTTCTCTTCCTTCAGCCATACCTTTTTTCTTTTTTTTTTCTCTTTTCTTTTTGTTTTAACCCTCTGAAATGATTGTTCATCTAGCAAGTTTTTCACTCAGCATGTGTATATAAACACATATTGTGTAAATCATCAAAGCTAGAAAGTATGAAATAGAATGTGAATATAAGGATAGGAATGAGGTTTTTAGATATTGACTGTAGTCTGAAGTCATCGAGAATGACTGACTCAGTCTTGTGTTTTCTTTGTGCATCCGTAACCTTTGACTTTGGGGGGTGGGGGGGTCGTAGAATAGTGCTTTGGTCGTAGAATAGTGACCAATAAACCTCAAATGCACTTGTCAGGCAAATGTTAACGCCTCAGTCAGTGTCTATTTGTAAAGCCAAGGAATTTCAAAAGATTTTCACCTTGGTGGCAAAAATACAACTAATTAGATTTAGGAGGAAAGTTTCATTGAATGTTTTCAAATGTCTGTTAATGTTTTATATTTCATTTCATATGATCAATTTAATAAAAAATACTGTTTTTTCAATCCATATATTCACATTTATTATATATGTACTAGTTCTTGCAGATTAACCATATGTTTAAAACCACCTGAATAATATTGTTTAGATTTCCCTTATGCAGGTATAACAGTTCAGACCTGTCAAGGCATGGTCTCTACAAGACCTCTGTTATATGCGCTGTGGTATCTTGCACAAAGATGCAAGTTACAAGGTGATTTATAGATCATGGACCTTCATCGATGGGCTTAGATTTGCAAATCTCATACTCATTCAGGAAGATTGTGATCTGAGAAATTGCGGGACAATTGAACACCTTTGTCATGTTCTTCAAACCTGAGCAGTGTGGCAGTGTGCAGTTTGATATGATGTGGTGTACTCGGCCTTCAGCAATACTTAGGTTGGTTTTGTGTCAAAGTAGCATAAATGCCAGGACCCAATGCTTCCTAGCAGAACATTGTTCAGAGCATCACACTGCCTCCACCAGTTTGAATTGCGCTGGCATCTCTTGAACAGGTAAGGCATAGGCACACACCTGTTAACATGATCAGGCTTGTTCCCTCTGTTTGGTGGTGTTCTGATGTGTGCAGTGCTTTCAGCAGTGGGACAGGGATGAGTATGGACGCTTTGTCCAGCTACACAGCTCCATAGGCAGCAAGCTGCGATGCACTGTGCTCTGACACATTTCTTTTAGAGATAAATGAACATTGCCAGGATTTAATGTTCTCTGTTGCTCTTCTGTGAAGTCAAATCAGGCAGACTTGACTCATTGGTTGTCTATGGTTGAACACTTTTGGTAGAAAGTAACTACTACAGCATAAAAGTTTATCATCACAATTTGGTCCATGTTGATGTCACACAGGTTCTTCCACTTTCCCTGCCACACCAAAAAAAAAAACCCAAAAGACTAAATTAGGATCCCTCAAATTATTAGTTTGACGAACTTGACAAAAGGTTCAAGCGGAGAACTTGGCCTTCAAATTCTCTAGTTATCAATTCGACTGACTTTTGGCAGAAAGCTTGTCTGATTCATGGAGGCCCCACCTCAGGATCTGCTGCTAACATCTTGGTGCCAGATACCAAAGCACTTGCAGAGTTCATGCCTTGATGGGCCAGAGCAGTTTTGGTGGTACGAGGGGACCTGCATAGTAGATACAGGTTGTAGTGTTTTTATGGCTGATTGGTCTCTGTGCATGTGTGTCAGTGTGCGTATAACATGATACAAGTCAGTGAAACTCAGGACATGAAGATCCCTTCATGTTATGAATAGAGATTGTTCACGTTTCATTTGTTCGACTTTTGTTCCATTTGTTCATGCTCATTGTTTGTATAAAACTAGCTTTTATTATTAACTTTTTTATGAGATATGTAAAGAACTTGGTTGGTGATTCTTAGTATAATGGAAAACTAAGATTTACAAATGTTTTTCCTTGTGTGATTTCAGCGGACATTAAGCTGTCTAAGAGGAGGCAGCCGTTCATTCCCTATGCCTTACGTAACCACACTGGATGTACTATGTGGTTTGCCACTCTGACCACAACTCCAACCAGGTCAGAGCATCTGGTTTCATATTTTGGAGATGTTAGTAAAATAGCTTGATACTGAACTTTATGCTGCAATGGAAATTCACCTGGATCCTCTTATACCCACAGGGTGGCACTGTCTCACAGTGGAAGTGCTGATTCCATATCAGATGTGCATGGGCCGGGGACAGATGACACCCTGAACATCAGTCAGTGGAGAGAGGTGCTACCAGGGGAGGAGATTCCCTTTGAATTCGAGGCCCGTGAAAAACTTAGACACAGGTTTGTATGAACCCTTTGGTATTGAAATACAGCCAGACAGAAACTGCAGGCTATTAAAAGTGAAATGATTGCAACAGAATGTACTTCAGAATGGCTCAGTCAGATAGAGATGTGGATTGGTTGATTTAAGTGAATGGAATCTGACCATTTTTGTCCTCGAATCATTGAGTTTAAGTCTGTTTTTATGTTAAAAAAAAATAGCAAAGATGCTTTTGCATTATTTCATGTGTATTCAGTTGGTCTTAACTATTTGTTGTCATGTCCTCAGACACACTCATGAGCTGAAACTGCACCAGCTGCTGGTGCGTGTTGGAGGCTGGGAGCAGGTGAAACCTGTCTCCGTGGATAAAGTCGGAGTGTTCTTCCGTTATGCTGCCCCTGATCGCAATAACCCCTCCAACACAGTGAGTTTTTGACCTTATTTTAATATAAGCACCCATATTACATTATTAATCTCTATGGTATCTGAACTGATCTGATTAATGTGCAATTGGTTCACTGAAAATCTGGGTGACTGCTGATTACTGATGTCCTAAAACTGGATTTCGGGTTAAATCATTCCTTTGATGTTTCTACGATGTAATTTGATTTGCTGATAATGGTTAACCAAGCTGGAATGTTACCTTTTTACGATTAACTTTTGATTTGTCTTGTATAGGTTGGCAGCCCAGTCAGCAGAACCAACATAATTCATCCCCATGTATATGTATGTATGTTCACTTATATGTTACTTGCTCATTAATTTCGCCATGAATTGAAAGGTAATGTTTAGGATCTTGTGTGTAGTTCTCAGCCTTACCACCTGTCAGAGTGGTCTTCTCCATTACTATGGAGGGTAGTGCCCGCAAGGTCATCACTGTGCAGTCTGCTCTAATGGTTAAAAATCGCTTAGAGGTGCCCATGGAGGTACGATTGGACAGCCCTTCAGCCCCAGACAGTGAGTATCTAAAGGTTTTCTTGCCTCTGGCAGTTGTAACATTGACTGCTTGTGTACTAAGGGTAAGTTTTCCCATTATAAAGCCTGTTTTAATTGTCGTCAACAGAACCAGTTGTACTTCCACCTATCCTGCCTGGGGAAGCCCTGGCTGTCCCTCTCCATTTGACATCATGGAGGCTTCAGGCACGACCCAAAGGCATGGGATTGTTTTTTTGTAAGGTGCCCATACACTGGACTAGTGTAGAGCGCTCTGGAGAGATCATCAGCAGTAAGAGGGACTGCCACTCAACTGACTCTGATGACCAACACAAGCGCAGCTTTAGGTAGATAAAGGAATGGGCTAATTAGAGGCTTACTGATGCAATGAAATGTACACTTTTCTGAGATTTGACTTTTTTTTTTGTTTGGTAGGTTTTGTGTTGTTATTAAGAAGGAGAACTACCCTGATCAGCAGCCTGCCAAAACTGTTGCTGGTGCTACTAAGCAGATCTACAGGCAGCCAGGGCATACCATCTACCTATTACCCACCTTAGTACTGGCTAACCTGCTGCCGTGTGACCTTAACTATTACATCAAAGGAACTTCGATCAAAGGAACCATGAAGCCAGGAAAAGAGGCCGTGCTCCATGGTGCTGACACCTCACAGAATATAGAATTAGGTAAGATTGAAGAGCTTGTTTCAAAAATAAATAAGGTTTTTCAAAACTGTCTCAGACATTACGTGTTATGTCTATTGTAGATAAACAGATCAATTCCTAAAACATCTTTTTCAGGCATTCTTCTGGAAAACTTCACAGTGTGTAAGGAGCTGTTAATTCCTCCTGGCACTCAAAACTATGTGGTGCGCATGCGTCTGTATGACTTAAACAAACGACTGCTGTGTCTCACAATCCGCATAATTCTCCGAGCACAGGGGGCACTCAAGATCCTCATCTCCGCCCCCTATTGGCTTCTAAATAAGACGGGTATACTACTCATTCCTTAATTCTAACTGTACAGGTGTGATGACACCAGGAGTGAAATGTACTTTTCTGCGTACTAGTGTTTTCCTTTGCGTTATGCTCTGCAGGACTGCCTCTGATCTTCCGCCAGGACAATGGGAAAACTGATGCTGCTGGGCAGTTTGAGGAACATGAGTTAGCCAGGAGTTTGAGCCCGCTCCTTTTTTGCTATACAGACAAAGAGCAGCCTACCATGTAAGTAAAAGAGAAGCATATGTCCCTTTTTCTAGATAAGCCTTTCTGTTATTTAACAGCATTTAGAAAATTGCTTGCTTTCCTGTGCTTCTGTTTTGTCTGTGTAAATTAGGTGCACTATGCGTATTGGTAAAGGCATCCACCCAGATGGTGTTCCAGGCTGGTGTCAGGGTTTCTCTCTGGATGGAGGGAGTGGAGTGCGAGCAGTAAAAGTAATCCAACCTGGGAACAGACCAGGACTCATCTACAATATTGGTGAGTAGAAATTAGTATTACTCGTCTTGTGTAATTTTGACTTCTGAATACTGCCGTTTTTGTTAACTAGCTTCATGCAATGTGTTTAAGGTATAAATGTCAGAAAAGGCAAGGGACGTTACCAGGACACCCACATTGTGACTTTTGCGCCACGCTACCTGCTTGACAATCAATCTTTGCACAAACTGGCTTTCTCTCAAAGAGAGTTTGCTAGAGGGAAGGTAAGACCTGTGTGAATATGTAGCTTAAAACTTGTGACTCGTTAAAAAAACTCGTTACTACTACGAGTTGAAACATTTTTCCCAGTGTCTTTAATAATAGATCAGCATCTTAACTCAAACTGTTTGAATACTCTAGGGCACAGCGAATCCTGATGGATATATCTCCACACTGCCAGGCTCCAGTGTGGTATTCCACTGGCCCCGGAATGACTATGACCAGCTTCTGTGTGTCCGATTCATGGATGTTCCTAAGTGCACTTGGTCAGGAGGATTTGAAGTCAGCAAACCCAAGTCTTTCCATGTCAATATGAGGTACTCTGCAACAGAAATTAAGTAACAAAAAACCTCTAAGAATTCAATAAACCACTGCTCTGTCTTTCTTCTTCTTTTAAAAAAAAAAAATATAAAAAAACCCACTAAATACTTTTTTGAACAGGGTTACTAAGTTTGTTACTTAGATTGTAATAGTTAATCAGCAGTAGCTGATCTGAGCTGGTTACTGATGTGAAGAACAAATATGGAAACAAAGCACTGTTGTAAGTCGCTCTGGATAAGAGCGTCTGCTAAACGCTGTAAATGTAATAATAGCACCTATGTCTGTTACTACTTGGACATGGTCATTTAGTTAATTGTAATAAATAAATGGTAGAAATGGAGAAGTCTGGGAGAAATGGTGAATAATGCCTTGCTTTTGTGGCATCTTCCTCAGGGACACTTTGGGAAACTGCTTCTTCCTCCGTGCTGAGATCACCCTGAAAGGAGCGACCTATCAAATCTCATTCAGTGACACTGACCAGTTACCCCCACCGTTCCGCATAGACAACATCTCTGAGGTGAGACAAAGCCCCAACCTGTACTCATATTATGAACTTGTAAATGCATTTAACTTTTAAACCTTTGTGTTTGTGTTTTATGTATTTTATCCATTCCCTATTGTATACAAAAGTCAAATTGAATCCCTACAAAAGATGTGTGCCTTCTCTGTGCTTACATGAAATTTGGATTGTACCTCAGGTGCCTATTCAGTTCTGGCAGCATGGAGTCCCTGACATAAGACTGCATACCGAGGTGAAACCTGGATCAGTGATGGAATATGCCTGTGATGAGCCTACACTCTCCCCTTACCTCACTCTGACTGTTAAAGGAGCTGGCTCTTCTGAGGTCACTGCTGATATGAACTTCTTCAGAGAGTACAACAAGCTCTACTATGAAAACTTCATCTACATTGCTGCCACTTTCACTTTCTCTCAGTGAGTCTTTTGTTAGTCGGTGTACACATACTCAATAAGCACTACTAGAAACAATGGAACTGTGTGACAGGCCTTGGCAAATTTTTTAGCAAAATTTTAAATGTCTAATGTGGACTCTGCATGAAAATTTGCGGTGACTACAGGGATGCAGGTAAAAGGTCAGGAGTAATGAAGCGTGTGGCTAGCAGTGCTGAGCTGGTCTTGGATGTAGAACCGAAGACACAAAGAGTGATTCTGAAAAAAAAGGTACGTCCTTACCTCTTTAGGTGTCTTTCGCTACCAAGTTTCTTAAGCAGACATATTTTCTAATAATCTTGATTTTGTCCTTTGTTTTGTAGGAGCCGGGCAAGCGCTCTCAGCTGTGGAGAATGACGGGGAAAGGAATGCTGTGCCATGAGGGTTCATCTCCTCCTCAGAGCAAACCTGCCCAGCCCCGACCTCTTGATTCTTCACTGGTGCTGGACATTGCTGGGCTGGCAGCAGTCACAGATAACAGGTCAGTCAGTGATCACTGCCCTCAAAAATGGTGGCGGTGGCCATGGGGTTAGAGACTAGGCCTCATGGTTGTGGGTTGTGGGTGAGTCCCAGACCAGAAGGCCACCCTAAGGTAAGGTTACCCTGAACACCGGATGTTTGGCTGCCCCTTGCTGCTCTATGTGATGGGTGAAATGCAAAGGAAAAAAAATTTGTTGTTGTTCAATGTGTGCTGTGTATTCACACTGACAAATGGTCACATTTTTGTCATCTTGCTTTTGATCAGCTAGACGTCAGCAGCAGGCATCAGGAATTGATTTGTATTAATCATAAATCTTGATTTGTGCATCATTATGCTGGAAATCTTCTCCCCCTCTCCCTGTCTTTTACATGCAGTTATGAGCCATTGATGTTGCGGCGACCAGATTCTCGCCGCAGTACTACCCAGACATGGCACTTCAGCTCTGGCATGCTGACCTGTGGCTTACCAAGACTAGTTGTGCAGGTCTGTCACCTTAGCTTTGATTGTGTCATGTCTCCCTTTCTGCCTTTTTATGTCCCTATCGTAAATGGTTGTTGTAACTCTTGCTGCAGGTGAAGGGGGGAGTCTCAGGGCTGTATGATGGTGCAGAGGTGGTACTTGGGCCTACCCAGGGACTGCTTGATCTGCCCCCAGAACAACAGTTCATTAACCAAAAGATGAGGCCAGGCTCTGGGGTGCTATCTGTGCAGGTTCTGCCAGATGGACCCACTCGTGTACTGCAGGTAAACTTGGCCTGTTGCTTAAAAAAAAAAAAAAAAAACCCACAGTGATTTGCAGATCTGTTACCAGTTCTGTTAACTGTTTAATGGCAGGTTATTTGATGGGATTTGATTATTTATTTTGCAGTTTGCAAAATTCTGATTTTATTCTGATAAATGCTTTTGTCTTCCTTTCAGATTAGTGACTTTAATCAGCGGCGTTTGAATCGAACATCACCCACCGCAGAGGACCCAAGCAAAGAGAATGCTCAGAAAAAGTGTGCGGAAGAGGAGCTTGAGGTTACTGTATAATTTACACCTTATATAGATCATTCTGATTTGTTGGTTTGTTGCTTAGATTTTTGGGGGTTTTTTTAATGCATGAATGAACATTTCAGTGTAATTATCAACCATTGGCCATTAGATCATAACAGATTTACAATATATTTTATGGTAAACTACTTTCTCTTTGCTGTGTCTAGGTGTTGGTAAACCTGGAGGAGGGTGTGGGCCTTTCTCTGGTCAATAAAGTGCCTGAAGAGTTGGTGTTTGCCACATTTTCTGGCATCAGTGTGCACTTCACCCGCACTGCAGCCAGCCAAATGCTGGAGCTTAGTGTGCTAAAAATTCAGGTGATTGCAGCAAAAACAGGCAATGTTGTCAGTTCCATGTTGTGACTATAAGTGAAGAGTAATAAGCATTGCACATCATTCCCCTTTCCATGTTGATCCTCTTTTAGGTGGATAACCAACTCCTGGGCACCACTCAGCCTGTTATGTTGTGTGTGACCCCATGTTCCAGTGAGAGTATCGTGATGGACACGGGGCCTGCTTTGCAAGTCAATGCTGTCAAAGTTCCCAGCAGTCTCATGCTTACAGAGCTCTTTAAAGTAAGACCTGACATCTGTGCTCAGTGCCTGAATAAAACTTTGTCTCTACGGATGCTAACCCTGTTTTAATGCATTTTGTTAATTGTGAAACATTTTTCTATTTAAATATTTATCATGTAATAAATGTTTTGGATAATTTGATTCTGTTGTATTCACCAGCACCTTATGGTCACTGCCCGCCGCTTCACTGTCATCATTGAAGAGAAACTGTTGCTCAAACTGCTGGTGTTCTTTGGCTATGGACAAACTGAAGGTTGTATGTAATGTAGTACAAGGTCCCAAATGTACATATAACAATGCTCCTTTCACGAAGGTGGTGTATGACAGTGGACTGTTGATGTTTTTCAGAAGTTGAGAAGTTGAATGAAAATCTGTATGAGAAAGCCAGTGAGGATTCAGGGCCTCCAAAACGCTACTACTTTGAGAACCTAAAGATCAGCCTTCCCCAGGTCAAACTGAGTGTCTTCACTTCACACAAGCTGCCTCCAGACCT
Source organism: Hepsetus odoe (assembly GCA_017165825.1). Classification (NCBI taxonomy): domain Eukaryota; kingdom Metazoa; phylum Chordata; class Actinopteri; order Characiformes; family Hepsetidae; genus Hepsetus; species Hepsetus odoe. The sequence continues at coordinate 15,852,855 of CM029385.1, read as the reverse complement.
CACGGTAATATAAGCACCACAATCAAAGATGGTTCATGCTGCTGATATATTCAAATTTCAATTGGCAAAGTGTTTTGTACATTCCTGTGTCTAACATGAGGAGATACAGTCGCATTAGACAGTGTAATTGAATAAATCCCAGCGGCTCATGAGCTAATATTTTTAGCTTTTTAGTTGGCCAAGTATTATGTTTACCCATATTTTTATCACAAGAGGACACAGTAGCCCCTCTTAACCATCAGATTTTGCAATCAATTTGCACATTGTTTACTGTAGCCAGATTCTAGATTTTATCCAGGGACTAGTTACAGAACACTGAGGCATTTATATCAAAAAACATTTTAACTTTTTTTTTTTTTTTCTCCAGATTTTTTTGTCAGCAAGAAAATTATGTCATCTGTATTGTTATGCTTTTCTTTCATCTTTAAAGGCTCTAAAGGGAACTCTGGGAATTCCACTCATCAAGTTTGAGGATGCAGTCATTAACATGTACCCTTTCACTCGAGTGCACCCGTATGAGACCCAGGAGATCATAATCAATGATGTCCTGAAGCACTTCAGAGAGGTAAGGGTGCTCCGATGCCTTCAGGTTTTACTGAAAGTTTTATTCTTTAGTTCAACTGCAGGTTCCCTGTGCCATTTTTGATGTTGTTCAGAGATTGAAAATATTAATTGCAACAAAACGTTAATCTTTATCGTTTGTTAACATTTTAGATAACCCCTGTAAATTAGCATCTTCTTACCCTACGTGTCCGGCTATGTTTTGATATTCAGGAGCTACTCAGTCAGGCTGCTCAGATCTTGGGATCAGTGGACTTCCTTGGCAATCCTATTGGATTGTTGAATGATGTTACAGAGGGTGTGTCAGAGCTCATCAAGTACGGCAATGTGGGAGGTCTTATACGCAATGTAACACATGGTGTTTCCAACTCTGCAGCTAAGGTAATATGCTAGTAATACAAGTTTCCACTTCTTAACATCTGTCTGATGCCTCAGTATTCTTTTTCCATTGTTTCTTCAACTATGTATCATACAGAAGACAGACTATGCACACTTTAGCTTACTGTTTATGAGCAACAAATATTAAGCTAATTTATGATGTTAAACTTTTATATAAGTCTTGCTGGTTAGTTATGGTCTCATGGATTAACATCATCCTTAAATTCTACACTGTTTTATGTTATATTCATGTCACAAAAGTAGCACAATGGACCCCTATCATTCAGATAAGGCCCAGACTTTTGTTCATCATCTTTACCAGCTTAGGTTTAGCTTAAGATCGTCTTTGTCTCACATTATTAGACGTTATCTACAATATAAGGCCTTCATATTAGAACAGCAAATAGACTGTCTTCTTAGCAATTAAATGGAGCCCATGCACTAGTTAGGAGCTTTGTGTTGTTTTAACCTCTGAGTGGTTATTTAAACACACATTTCTTAGAATACTAAGATATTTTGCATGAAGAAAACAACCCATGAGGTCATTTGATCATTTCCACGAAAAAGATGAAACGATTAGATAAAGGTCAGGCATACACTTTGCTCCCCAGTAGAGCATTCTGACGCTTTCTTTATTTAGTATGCATTAGTGTTGGTAGTAACCTGGATTTTCATTAATTTCTTCCATTTGAACTGAGACCAAACCAAACTAGAACGGCTCACAAATGCTTTGTGCTTAATTTTGAACATATCCGACAACATTTAGGCAATCCCTAAAATCTGAGCAGAGGATTTGAAAAATTAAAAGACATTTGGTGGGATATCTTTAGTTGTAGATAATGTCAGATGTTTTCAAAGGATTGGTATTGGTATTGGCCTTGGGAGAATGTATGAAATGCCTGGAAATGGTGCTGCTGGTTGTTTATAGTTTCTGCTTCTGAAAGTTGTGACGAGTTCATAAAGTATATCTGAAATAGCCTATTTTGAAATCATACCTTTAGCTCATTGCCTTACATGGTACATTGAATTGGGAGTTATGGGAAATAGAAGATATTCAACTTGATTTAAAAGTTCATAAAATGAAAAAGAAACTGTGACATAACTACATTATTAAAAATCAATCTGAGTTGTGTCATCAATCAGGGTTTTTTATTTATTTATTTATTTATTTATTAAAAGCCTGATATCATTGTGCATACCTACCTACTTTATATTTATGATTCTTCATGATTCCATTGAATCTCCTGTGCTCATTTCAACTTCAGCAGCTGGACTCTTATTAGCTCAGCTCTGACAGGCTTCATTTACTCATTGCACTGATAGGCTTCATTTGCGCCCAGCACTGGCGAGTGCAGCAACAGATGGCCTGTACAGTAGCTGTTATGACTGTGTGTGGTCAGACCTGAGTGCTGCCCTAGTCTTCACTTCTAGCCCTGAAGCCAGCTCCCAGCATGCCTGGCCGACGGGTCCACTGAGCCTCGGCCTTTCAGTGGCGGCCAGCTCCCTGTCAGCCAGTCCCTTTGTGTGTTTTTCCTCTCCGTCATCTCCTCCTCATTTACTGCTCTGGCCATGAGAGCGTGCTGAGACAGCAGGCTTCATAACCAAATCCTGCCCTTATACTCCATTACATATTACTGCTATATCTCCTGCGTGCTGATGGCTGCCTTTGGCATAATCAGCCGCCGCAAAGTAATGATGTTTGGTTCAGTCGAGTGAGTCAGCATGTTGAGTAATCTAAACATCTATGAAATGGGCCTGGAATTTTCTGGGTTTTTTTTTTGTTTGTTTTTTTTTGTGTGTGTGTGTGTGATTTGATAAGGTTTGGGGAAATATGTGAAGGAAAATCAAGAATATGTTCTTTGAGTTCAACTCTTAAATTCTCCCTGTTGCCACTGGCAGAATTTCATACAAAGAAGATATTCCCAATATGCACAACTCTCAGAAGATCCAGGAGGTCAGGTGAAAAAGATTTACCCAAGCTATCCACCATCATAAAAATTCTGCAACAATAAATGAAAAGAACATTTTAAAGTCTTTCGAGAACATGCACTATATGGGAATAGCACAGTAGGTTGTTTCATTTTTGATTTTTATGAATTAAGTTAATGACCACCTAAAATTTACTTTTGAATATCTGATATATTTGGTATATTCTTTATATTGACGTATCCCATTCCACTGCTTGCTTCAAGGCATGCCTGCTTGTAGCAGTGAATCTTAGTTGTATCTGGAATAGTTTCATCATCTGTACCACATATAATTCACCATTCTGCGCTATGACACCCAAACTACTTTATTACAGTCACTCAATGGCTGTATTACCCTTAACCCCGTTACCACACACATAAACACATGAATTGAGAGGCCTTGCTCTCAGACTGGAGGAACTGATGGTTTGAAAAGGGGGGGGGGGGGGGCCATAAACTTGAAAGCATTCTCCTTTTCCTCTTCCACCCCCAGACTCAGATCTGGTAAGTGTATTGGTTTAGTTTCACAGCACAGCTTTAAAAAAGGCAGGGAGGAGGAGCAGGAGGAGGAGAGAATCTGAGCTGGCCTTCAGATGAACTCACCAGGGACTTTGCTCGGAGAGGTCATCCCAAGTTCATGCCTGGCCCCTGCCGGAGCTCTGTAGAATGCTCTGTGTTTACCCAGTGCTCAGGCTCCAGTAGGACGCTTGCTCGGCCTGTAACACAAACCCACTTCCAGGAGGCACCTGCTGGGGATTGGAGGGGGGCCCTCGGGGCAAAGTCAGATCAACTGTGCTGGGAGGGTGGAAAGCCACCCCGCTAGACAAATTACTGCCTAATATATTTGACAGCTGGATGAGGCGCTGTGAAAAATCAGCATCCCCATAGCTCAACAGTGGAGCGGATACAGCAATGAGAAATGGACCACTTTATGCTGAGCATAAAGTCTTGTAAATAATGTTTTCGTAGTCACGGGTTATTTCATGTCATTATTCTGTGTGGACGTATGGATCTGCATTTTATCTCATGGGTGTTTAATAGAGGCCCCTTTTTTCTGTGAATTGCCAATACAAATCCAAATTGCTCTAAAGAACTCTCTTTAGAATCAGACATCAGCATAAATTATTAGACATGAAAAGCTTTTTGAAGGTGTAACTGACAGAATGAAACTTTTTGGTCATGTGTATGGAAGGACCTTTGACTAAGACAAATGAGTTATCAATCACTTCACGCTGAGAGCCACAATAAGTCATTGATGTTGTCCAAAGCAGACAGTCCACTCCTTAGGGACCCTGCAGGAGTCTTTTAGCAGGCTGAAAGGGCCAAAGTTGGCATCACAACTCCTTGTTATTTTAACAGACAAGTGTTTGAATGAAATGAAGATTTATTAAGTCTTGATTTGACAGTCATGCTGTATGATGCGTTTTTTGAAAGCGTGATGACAAATGTGCATGTGTCCTTATAGCATCTTTCACAAATTTATTTTCCAGGCATTCAGATTAGTTTAGCTAATTCTACAACTAATGTTTTGCTCTGTTAAAGGAGCAAAATTGCATTTCATGTTTAAAAAAAAAAAAAAAAAAAAGGTCAAAACCATTTGGTACTACTACCCATTTTTAGGTACTATTGTCCAGAAAATAAAAAATGTTGAATTAAACTGTTAAACTTTTCAGAAGAAATTTATTGTAAAGCCATAATTTACATTAAGACAATGCACATTACATCTATGTTCTGCGACAAAGAACCTTCTGTGTCACTCCACTGCAAATGAACTGTTTAGCTTAATAGTTGCTGTCTGTAATTGCCACTTTACCTTGCGCTTGAGTATGAATTATACTCTTGTTTGTTTATACAGTTTGCTGGTACCCTGTCAGATGGACTTGGCAAGACCATGGACAATCGACATCAGATCGAGCGAGAATACATTCGTTACCATGGAGCCACAAGCGGCGAACACCTGGTGGCAGGCATTCATGGTCTTGCCCACGGTAAACCAGCATTGTATATTTATTCCATTTATTATAAGCATAGCAAGAACCTGCCTTACAGCTTGTGGTTGTTAAGGGATGTATGCGCCCCTGTGTCACTTATTGATTTCTGTATCATACAGGCATTATTGGTGGTCTGACAAGTGTCATCACGTCTACTGTGGAAGGTGTCAAAACGGAGGGAGGCGTAAGCGGCTTTTTCTCAGGTTTAGGGAAAGGGCTAGTCGGCACAGTGACCAAGCCAGTGGCAGGAGCCCTTGATTTTGCATCAGAAACAGCCCAGACTGTAAGAGACATGGCTAGTCTGAGCAACCACAGGTACGGCTCTTTTCTGCTTCATCTCAAAATTTTTTTCACAGCCACTGAATAAGTAATGCCCTACACACACATACATAGACTCACTGTTCCTTCGTTTGTGGTTTCATGATGTTTACAGAGTTGTGGACTGTGCTTTAGGCTCTGTGAGCTTTTCATAAGAACTTAAAACACCAGATGTACCTATAAATCCCACCTGGCTTTTAATTAGTTTAGCTTGTGGCTGGTAGGTTTTTCACTCTAATGAATGCCTCATAATGATCCACACCACTACACAAAGCACTTAATCGCTCCTTCTCACTGGTTTAAGAGCTTTCCCTCAGGGTGTGACCCTCACCTCTGGCTCTGACACTGCCCTACCTGAGCTTTTATGAGGGGGCCCAACCAGAGCTCATATTACCCAGGGAGTATGGAATGTAAAGCCATTAGTTCTGCATTTGCCTATGTATATGCAAGACGGCCAGGCGTCGGCGAGAGTTGGACACACCGCACCGAGTGTTTGTAGTTTTTCTGCTCCAACTGGAATAGGAATGAGAGAGTTTCCTGCCCTCCGCCCCTGTTCAGTGGGTGGGGGAGGAGAGCGTAGGGGTGTATGTATGCGTGTGGGTGTGTGTGTGAAGGACCTGCTGGTGAACTGTGCAGTGGGGAGCTATGGGAGGGTTTTGGGGGGAGGCATTTCGGAGCGTGCCTGCCACAGTGCGGCGAGGAGTTCAGCCAAAGTTCACACTGAAAACGCACAGGATTCATGGGTCACAGCGGACACTGTCTGACCCTGCTATTACACTTTCTCAAAAACACACTCACAGGTACAGCAAGGTCCTGTTCTGTTGCTGTTTCCATACTATGGGCTCACATGTCCATCACCATGGTGTATCACTTCCCGATTTCCAAAAAACTGGTGTATTAGTCCCCATTAAACTTCCTTTCACTTGTATAAGTCCTGGCCTCCACACTTTCTCTTAACACTTTCATGCAAACATAGCCATGAATGAGACGAGAAGCTCATGGGGAAATGTTTATTACTGCTGCATCCTCTCAAGTGCATCAGCCCCATTACATCTCCTACATGCACTGTTGGATTACAAACAGGAAATAAACAAGTAAATGAGAAACAGACTGGAGCGGGCCAGGAGTAGCAACTGTCCACACACTCCCTTTGCTCTCTTGCCCTGCTTGTGAACCCTCCCTACTTCATCTCTCAATTACCCCCCAAACACACACACACACACATGCACATGCACACATTAACACACATGCACCCCTCCTTGCTGCACTATGCAAACCAGGCAGCCTTCCAGAGCCAGCTCAATTACATTCCCAAAACAAAACGGAGAAGTGCTGGGGGGCAATGGCAGGGGCTCAGGCTTTGGCTAAATAAGCACCCTGCCGCAAGCTCATAGCTGTCAGTTATGTTTGAAAAGCATGTCGTTTCTATTACTCTTGCACAGCATATGAAAATTACCTTTTTATTTTTTGTGGTTTGCCTGTTGATTTGTAAACTTAGTTTTGGGAGTGACATGAAGAATATGTTGTGGTGAATGTCCATATTGCTCTTTAGATTAGTTTGGAGATTAGTTAGTAATTATGTATGTTTCCTCTTTGTATTTATACCGATTCATTACATAATTCAATATATACTCTAGGTGCATGCCTTTACGCTCTGTGTGTGTCTCTCTGCCATGCCTGAATGGGGGAAAAACCAGTAATACCAATATTCTGTTGAAAAACTTACTGAAAAATGATTTCAAATCAATTTCCCATCCCATCAGGCCTTGAATGTATCTCCTTATTATACAACATCATCTTGCGAGGGAGCGCTTAGGGGCATAAAAATTTTGACCTCTAGCATAAACTGTTTCAGTAAATTTCTTGAATGGCACATTTGATGTTAAACAGCTTTTAAATGACTATATATTTAAAAATATGATAATTAGTAAATAATTGAGTTTAATTGATTTTTATTTCTGCATGCATACTGGTTTAAATCTGTAAATAGACTGTACATTTTTGCTTTTTAATGAGAATTGTTCACTTTTATCAAATTTTTTTTTTCGGCTGCTCCCGTTATGGTGATGCCACGACGGCTCATCCGTTTCCTTTTCTTCTGGTCCCTCTGGTCTTCTTCTGGCACGTCCTCTCACCTCGTCCATAAACCTCCTCTTCGGTCTTCCTATTTTCCTCTTTACTGGCAGCTCCATGTTCAACATCATCTTCCCAATATAATTCTCATCTCTCCTCTGGACATGTCCAAACCAATGCAAACTTGGTTCTCCAACTTTATCTCCAAAACGTCTAACCTGAGCTGTCCCTCTAATATACCCATTTCTAATCCTGTCCATCCTTGTTACCCCCAACAAAAATCTCAGCATCTTTAACTCTGACACCTCCAGCTCCACCTCCTGTCTTTTTGTCAGTGCCACCATGTCCAACCCGTACAACATAGCTGGTCTCACTACTCACTACTGTCCTTTAAACCTTCCCTTTAACTCTCGCTTGTACACGTCTGTCACCAATCACTCCAGCCATTCCAACCTGCCTGGACCCTCTTCTTCACCTCTCTTCAACACTCGCAATTGAACTGAACTGCTGATCCCAAGTATTTACATTTCTCCACTTTTATCACCTCTAAGCCTTCCATCCTAACCACTCCACTTTCCTCCCCTTCGTTCACACTCAGGTATTCTGTCTTTGTCCTACCCACTTACATTCCTCTCCTGTCTAGAGTAAATCTCCAGGTTCTCCTCAGGCTGCTCCCTACTCTTGCTACTGATCACAATATCATCAACAAACATCATCATCCATGGGGACTTGTGTCCGACAACCTGTCCATTACTATTGCAAGAATGGGCTCAGGACTGATCATTGATGTAATCCCACCTCTACCTTAAAAGCATCCATCACTCCTAGTGCAGATCTCCCCACTGTCACACTGCCCTCATGCATATCCTGAACTACTCGCACATATTACTCTGTAACACCTGACTTCCATCAACACCCTCAGAGCAAACATTGCATCTGTAGTGCTCTTTCTCGGCATAAAACCATACTGCGGTTCACTAATCCTCACCTCTTTTCTTAACCTTGCTTCCACTACTCTTTCCCATAACTTCATGCTATGGCTGATCAACTTTTATCCCTCTATAGTTACTACAGCTCTGTGCATCACCCTTATTCTTGAAATCAGTACCAGTACACTTCATCTCCACTCTCTCACTTTCCAGAATTGTTCACTTTTATGTCCATGTTAATTACTTTCATATAATTTAATGGGTGCATTTAACCATGGTTCTTGCAACTAAGCCAATACCAAACTGGGAATTATTTTTAATAAACTAAGGCCTAATCATTGCCTTCTTCATAAACAAAAATACTCATAGAGTACAAGCTACTCAACTTTTGGTCTATTTTGACCAGTTAAAAAGTTTCACTCATTATGTTCAGCTAAGTGCTTCTGGCACTTTCAGACTCCATGCTCTGTTTAACTAATACATTTAATTCCTAAAATGTTAATTCCTAAAACTCACTTCTTAGTGTCTTAAACTGAAAACTGGAGGGCCATTACTCTAGGTTGCAAACAGGTGTGTATGGTGTGCTTAGTTAAACACCTCCGCTGCACAGCCTCCCCCCCTTATGTTTAAAGTCCCCACCCGCAGTCTTGCTGCTCATGCTTTTTCTCGGAAGGGAGCAAGAAGTAAGAGCTGTTTGTTTGCACCCATTGACAGATGACTGGCTGGACTCCAAGCCCTGAGCCTGACCTAGAGTTGAACTCTATTGTTCCAACACTACAATCGGGTGTATGGCATTGTGCACAAGTGCCTTCAGAGCAGTGGGTGAGACTGGAAGAGAGGTTACGAGTCTCGTAATACCCAGGCCCAGATCTGTTGACTTCTGGTTAGGATTATGGTCCATATGTCAGTGTGAGTGCCGAGCACATGTGGAAGTGTTAGTTCTCAGAAAGAGGAAGCCGTTCTGCCATTGTATTCTACTGACGCAACAAGTGGTGCTTGCATGTTGTTAATCTATCGCGGTTTATTGAAGCAAGACAGTTGCTGGTCGTTTTTTGACAGTTTTGTATTTTCATTCTGTCAGTTTTGGAACCAAAAATGGGCATGTTTTTATTTATTTATTTATTTATTTTGAATAATTGATCAAGTTGAGGCATTTTCTTTCTTTGTAGTTTTTGTGTTGTAATGGACAGGTTAAGGGGGCAAAAAAACAACTCAGTTCTTCAGAGAGCCATCGTCAGTTGTGCTATTCCCTCATATCTCTCATCCACAGCTCAATTCTAGATTAGCAACAGCAGCTGCAGACATACAGGCCACGGTTTAAAAAGTACAGAGAAACAGTACACTGCAGTCTTTGTGAATCAACTGGAAACCATCAACTCTAATCAAATGACTGCAGGCCCAGATTTAAGCCAGATGTAGGAATTTTAGCTCAGCCCGCATTGGCAGCCAGGGAGGGAGGTTAGTGGTAAAAGAAGAGAAACTAAAGTTTTGAAGTGGCATTGTAGCTTCTTCACCTGTATTTTTGGTTTCAAAAGCTTAGAGCACAATACAAAGCTGGTTGAGAGTAAAGAACAGCTTGCTCAAAGAGCTGTGCCATGTCTGCCACAGTTAAAGGGATGGTTCAACAAAATCAAATTGACATAATTTTCCATGTACTCGAGATGCTGACCATAAGCCGAGGTGTTTGGCGTCATTAACTTAAAAAGCGAACAGTCACCCAATAATTTTCAGTTTATCAGCATGGCTTTTCGTTCTATGTTTTCTTCCTCTAAACTCCATTATGGTGTTACATAGATGTGGATGTGGTTTAGGGTGTGGTATGACTAACTTTGAGCTGGTAATTGAAACAAATGGGCATATATAGAATACAGACAGATTTTCGTGTCAATCACTGTCATAAATACAGAGAATTGGGATTGGTCTTTGTCCTGAATAGGGGTAACAGCGGTTTTGATGATGTATTAATAACTAAAAAAAAAAAAGCAGTGTTTTAGCTACTTTATCTTTTCAGTGTCCGTTCAAAGCTTAAGGTGCCAAGTTTTTCATGTCTTGTCTGATGGACTGGACATTTTTGGGGTGGACAATGCCTTTACAATTTTTTTCATTGGCTTGTAAAAGCAATGAGGAAGTTTCTAGAACAGGTAAACGTTTTTTCAGTAAGTTAAATGCGCTCTCAATCTCAGAGCCTCAGAGTCATTCTGCTTTCTACCATTATGGTTGTTTGAAGGCCTCTGTTGCGGTTGAATCGCAAAAGGCTTGTAGGAGTTACAGAAAGGGGCTTTAATCCAACAAGATGTTTATCTGTTTATGGCACTTTTTTTGTGGTTAAAAACTTTCACATTTAAAGAGATCCAACAGATAAATATTTGTCCTCTATGTGCATGAGTTGTTTAAACAGCTTTGTTAGTTTGGGAGAATTGCTGACAATCAGGAATATGGAATGAACTTGCAAAACCCTTGTGTCCCTCCTTTGCTTTCCCCACAATCATTATAAAAGTTTTTTGGCTAGCACCTAGTCATAAGCCTTAAGTTGTGCAAATTCTACAATATTTTTTTGTATCTGCAGTAACTGCATGTGTTCCTTGCTCTCTCTGTGTGTGTGTGTGTGTGTGTGTGTGTGTGTGTGTGTGTGTGTGTGTGTGTGTGTGTGTGTGTGTGTGTGTGTGTGTGTGTGTGTGTGTGTGTGTGGTGTGTGTGTGTGGTAGGCTCGGTGTGCAGCGTGTGATGAAACCACGCTGCTGCAAGGGTCCTCAGGGATTGCTGCCCCGCTTCTCCTCCACACAAGCTGACGGACAGGAGCAGCTCTTTCGACTCACGGACAATATACACTCTGGATAGTGAGTATTTGCTTATTAATGCATCTGAGGTCAGATATGATTGAATACTGCTAAAGTTCCTCTCAAATAAATGTAGATTCTGATGTTAAAACTAAATGCAAATTTGCCCTTAATATAATTATCAGGCTCAAAATACAAAATAAGAAAGGCATGAGGCACAATGCATTCAAAAAACTGCCCAAGACAAAAAAATATAGTGTAGTGTATGGCCATTTTAATACAGGTAGCAGCTCCGAGTGCTTCACAGATAGAGAAGCTTAGCAGTGATAGAAGAGTAAGTGAGTTTCTTCTTATATTATCACTATTCTTTCCAAATTGAAAAGATTGCTTTAGTAGAAAGCTTGAAAGATGTTTCACTTCATATAATGACACTCCATCTGCGTTGGCATCTTGAATTAGCAGTTGAAACATGTAATTGGCAATGACTAAATTTTTCCAGTCCCACAAATTAAAGCAATATAGGAAGGCCACTGTAGACCTTTACAAAGGCAAGTATCTGGACACATTGGGTCTGCTAGGCTTTAAAAACTGAAAATTCTTTAAACTGTTTGGGAAACCAGTGCAGTTTTTGTGTGTGGGATTTCTTTCCTGTAAACTCATTTATAAATAGAGGATGCCAGGAAAGAGGCATTAAAAGAAAAGGCCTTTAAACCGTTCTCAAAAAAGTGCCACATTCAGGCGCTAAAAGCTGCCTAGCAGGAGTGTGAGGCCGCTTTAGGTTAGCAGTCTAAGACCTCCAGAAACAGTGCTTGAAGCCAGGCCAGTAAAGGCGTTTGTCGCCTCTGAGGCTAATCCATCCAGATCAGCGGCCCCCTCCCTATAGCCCAGCTGACCTCTCCCCTCAGAGGTGCCACACAGCCCATTACTTTCCCCAGCAGCAACACCATCACATCCGCTCACCGGAGCTCTCACAGCCATGCTACACCTTCATCATAATCACTCTCCTACATGCTGTGTTATATTTACTCTGCCATGGCAAACCCATGCTTATTATTGAAGCAATAAGCCACTTAAGCCTGTGCTTAATTTAACTACACTTGGAGTGTTCCTAAACACTAAAATAACTCTACAGCTTGTCATGTGTTGTTTTACAGCTGTTTACGAAATAATAAGGTTAAATGCCTTGTGTTCAATAAACAAATTCATCATTAAAATAAGCACTGTAGACCAAGCACTGTAATCTAACATTAGGCTGTGGTGGCCATGAAAAAAACAGTCAAATACAAATCCATGAACATCAATATTGTTTTAATAGCTCATATAATAGTCAAGTATACCACTGATTGCAGAAGATCTGCACAATTAGTAGGTGTTTACACTCATGATTATTTTACCATTTCCAAAATGGCTTAGCAATTGATAGTCAGAATTTCAAGCAAGAACTGTGAAAACTTATCACTTGTAATTTGTGCCTTTGTATTTGTCCTCTGGTCCTCCTCTCTTATTGTAGCTTCATTGCCGTAGAGCCCATAGACACCTATTGTGTGCTCATCTCCTCTAAAGTAGTGTACTTCCTCAAGCCTGGGGAATATGTGGATCGGGAAGCAATTTTCCTGGAGGTCAAATACGATGACCTCTATCACTGTCTGGTCTCAAAGATCATGGAAAATTTCCATGTTCAACTCACCAAAAAAGCAGAAAGCACTAGTAGCGGAGTGGCCATTCCTGGCCCATCTCATCAAAAGCCTATGGTAAGATCTTTCATACGAAACTGTAACTTTATAAAATGACTCCATCACAGCCATACTGAGGTAGACATATTGAAATCCTGACCCTTTCATTCCTTCAGGTTCATGTAAAGAGTGAAAACCTTGCTGTCAAGATTTCTCAAGAAATCAACTATGCCAGAGCCTTTACTCTGAGCAGCAGCTCATGTTGCCCCCAGCGAAGCGAGGACAACACTTTGGACTCCTAAGTATCCATGCTTAATTTTCAATTTCTTTGAACTCAATGCAGTTTTTGTAGTTTTGTGTCTTGAAAGAAAGTTTTTCAAAAAGATGAGGCGCCCGTGCTCCTGATAAAGGGATCGTATTCCTGACACAAACTAGTCAAGTAATATTCTTCACTGAGCACAGATTATGACAAATATGCAAGTATTTTATTAAAGTTCTGTTGAACTTAGTGTGTGTAGGTGCGTTGTGTGTGTGTGTAAATATATATATATAATATATATATATATATATATATATATATATATATATATATATATATATATATATATATATTAGTTTTACAGCTCTTTATAGAGTTTGAGTGGTACCCGTTGCTAAAAATATGCATATAACTTAAGTTGTATATGTCTGTGTATAGAGCAACTGTGTACATATATAGATACACACCAGTATGCCACAGTCTGCCATGTATTGTACATATCAGTAATGAAGAATTCTGGAGCATTACATGTGTATAGATGTGTATGGAGGCTGGGATTGCTGTACAAAACTGCCTTTAAAAACATTTTTTTTATTTCTCTGTAAATCTTAAGGTATGGTGTGTTTGATAATTAAATTGCACTGACATTGATGTATTTACTGCTGCTCTCACCGCTCACTAGTGAGCATAGATGTACACAGATGCACACAGGAGTGTAAATAATGTCACCCAGACACTTCCACAGGCCTGCATGCATCCCAGCCCTGACATTTAGACCACTGTATTTGACTTTATTTAACTGAATTATTTTTTTATGAGCCTTTTAACAAATGTCCTGACAGAAGAGTGATTTCATCTTGTGGATCATGATTAATCAGATGCTTACTATTTGTTGTGTAACAAATGTTGGTTGTAATGTCTAAGGAACACTACGCTACTACTAATACGGCATTTGATCTGGATATGAAGTGCATCTTTTGTTTCAAATAAACTACTGTTTCTCTGCTGTGAAGGAGCACAAGATTTTGTCTTGTATTCTTGCTGACCACTACCTTTAAGTTTTTGTATCTTTTGCCTGCAACTTACAATTAAAATGAGCTAACAGCTGTGTTCTTCCGTCTCACTCAGAGCTCAGCATTGTTAGATGAGGGCCCATCATGTATAAAACTAAATGATTTATTCATTTGCGTACATGGGAGCTTGTGACGGATGATGAAAACGTTGTTGCTTAATAAGCTTATTGTTTTCAGATAAAAAAATAGCTTCACTGCCGTCAGTGAGAGCAGCAGGAGAAAGTGGGAGATCTGAACCTTGTACTTTTTTAAAGTTCTCATAAGTGAACATACAGCAGTTTAACATTTCCTCCTTCAGTGGGAGCAGACGGCTGCACATAAATGTAAAGTGAACTATAGGATGTGTAAATCTTTTGTTTGTATGAATTGAAAAGCCTAATAAACATGGTTTTTAATTTCAAACACTTGTATCTCCATTCCCTTCGTACATTCGCTAAAGAATGCTTAAAGGTTTCGGAAGCTTTGAAAGGATCTCTATTTAATGGTCTTTTGTTTGTAAGTGCACTTTTTCTTTGCTTCAGTAAATGAAAATGTCTATTTCTATAAATGTATAGAGTCGAATGAAAACGCTTGTGTATACATCGGCGGCCTGTACTAGTTTATTTGCAAAATTGCACATCTTATTTTTTAAACAAGAAGGGAAATGTCAAGTTAAGTATGTTCTTTGTAGACAAGGTGTGTCATTTGACCAGCAGTTTCCATTTTTCTTGCATACAGCGAAGCTGATAAAATCATTCTAAATGTGGTGATAAAATGTGGCTGTAACACCACATACAACATGAGTGCACAATGAGATCTGTTGTAAATGACCCTAAATAACCAATGAAGTCTTAACTTTTATGAAATTGTCAACTGTCGCTGGGGAGCAAGCTTTGGTTCTGTGCTAGAGTGGAAATAACGAAAAAAAAAACAAAAAAACAATGAGCTTGGTGGAGAGCTTGATTTGACCTTGATTTCTCAGGAAATGCTGTGTATGGAGTCATGCTGGGAGGTTAAATATAGCATTCAAATGTAAATTTAAAAGAATGCAAAAGAAAAACAGTGTTCAATGTTCTTCAACATCTGATTTTCTGATCAGTTGAGTGAGCATTTTCTATTTTTTTTTCTATTATTTCCGAATTTACTTGGAGAAATAAACCTGTATACCACATTTTTTCCTCACAATAAGAATTCAGTGAGTTAACGGTAATTCTGCATTAAAATGTGCAAAAGACTTCTCTGTTCACTTGGAAAACTTCGGGAATGCTAATGCTGGTTATTGCAGAAATGGCCCTGTTATGACCTATTTTTCATTGATGTGTTTCATCACTCAGCTCTCAGGGTTGTGTAAACTCTACTTAATTCTCCCTGGACACAGTGAGGTCCATAATCCCCTAAGTTAAGCAGGCCTGTGTTGTGTGCTCCCAGCCTTCATTTCTCTTTTTGACTGACAGTGTAATGGGGGCTCCAGGGTCTCCCCCTTACTGAGGAGAAGCTTGGAGTCTGCTTGTCTCTCTTTCCCTCACTTACTCTTTTTTTTTAAGGATGGCTATATACATACGGGGCAGCGGTGGCCTAGTGGTTAGGGAGTTAGCCCAAGGATCAGAAGAGGGTGGGTTTGAATCCCAGGCTAGTAGGCTGCCCTGAGGTACCCTTGAGCAAGGTACCATCCCTTTTGCACATGTATGGGTTAAATGCAGAAGTGTAATTTCATTGTGGTTCACTCACAATGATGAGAATAGTCACTTTCACTTTTTTCACTTTACAGCGCAAGTCTAGCCTAAAGCTGTTAATGCCAAAGATTTTAGCGTGCAGGCTTTTGTGGATAACCATGATAATCTATTCAAATGTTCCACACTTGTATTTTGTGAAGTGTTAAATGAAGCCAGATGAAGAACACAATCCTCATACCATAGGTCAAAGATTGTTCAGCCAACTGTCACCATTATGCTCCATTTCATGCATGTTTCCTCCACCGCAAAGACTTCTCCTGAGACCTTTTCCATAATAAGTGCCTCAGAGAAATGAATGTGCTCAACGGAAAGAATGTCTTGAAGAAATTGAACTGGATATTTGCTTCAGTTCAGTGCACAAGGAAGCACTACAACCTGAAGCCAAGAAAGTCTCTTAAATGGAAAAGTTACAGATGAGTTCTTGGGGTTGTTTCTGTGCCTTAAATGAGTTAAAGAAGGTTTATAGGCTAATGAAATATTGTCCTATATAAACAGTCCTCTTTAAAAGTATTAGAACACTAAGGCTCATTCATTCGTTTTTTGCTATGCATTGAGGATAATTGGGTTTGAGATCAAATAGATCATTTAAAATGTGTATTTATTTACTTAATTTAAATATTTTATATTCCAGCTCCAAGCTGTATAAACTTGAATGCTAATTGGATTTGACCAAGTGAGCAGGTGTATTCGTGTAATGAGGGAGGGTGTGGCCTAAGAAGATCAACACTCTATAGCAAGGTGTGTATAATCATTATGCAGCTTCTTTTCCTCTTCAGGCAAACAGAGATAGAGCTGACCCTGAAAATTCAAAAAGGTAAAAAGTCTTTCAGAAGGATGCAGCACTCTTGAAATGATATTGGGGGGTGATCACAGAACCATCAAACCATCAAACAAGCTGGAGTCCAAGAAGTACAAGGTGTTCAGTGCTCAGAGACATGGCCAAGTCAAGGAAGGCTGAAACTCGACCACCACTGAACAAGAGACATAAGCTGAAACATCAAGACTGGAACAAGAAATATCTCAACCAGATTTTTCAAAGGTTTGATGGACTGATGAGATGAGATGACTCTTAATGGACCAGATGGATGGGCCTGTGGCTGGATCAGTAACGAGCACAGAGCTCCACTTCCACCCAGACGCCAGCAAGGTGTAGGCGGGGAACTGGTATGGGCTGGTATTATAAAAGATGAGATAGTTGGACCTTTTTGGGTTGAAGATGGACTCAAAATCAACTCCCAAACCTACTGCCAGTCTTTAGAAGACACTTTCTTCAAACAGTGGTTCAGGAAAAAGCCTACATCATTCAAGAAGACCATGATGTTTATGCAGGACGATGTTCAATCACATGCTTGGAAGTTCTCCTTTTGTGGCCAGTAAAGCCCTTAAAGATGAAAGAATAATGACATGGACCCCTTCCTCTCCTGAACAAAACCCTATTGAGACCTTGTAGACCTTCTTAATGGGAGATTTACGGGGAAGGAAAACAGTCCACCTCTCTGAACAGTGTCTGGGAGGCTATGGCACAAAAAGTTGACCAACAGATCAAGAAATTGACCGACTCCATGAATGAAATTAGGACTTATTGAGAAGAAGGGAGGCTGAATTGGACACTGAAAGCTTTTGCCAGAAATGTTTGTAAAGCTTATTATTTTTATATTATTATTCTCAATTTAACAGATGAAAATAAACAAGTGAGATGTTTATCATTTAGTTGCAAAATAATTCTGCACACTAACTACAACCCCCAAACCAGCAGTAAGAATCGGAAAACCAGATTGGAATTTGCAAAAAAGAAAAGAGAGGAGCAGGTAAAATAATATTTATTGATGATTTAACTCAAAATGGTAGCAGCAGAATGATTTCTGTACTATTTACATCGACGGAATAATTTCCTGTAACGATAAATTCAGTTAAAATTGTTATAAATGTCTTTATGGCAGCGGTGGCCTAGTGGTTAGGGCGTCGGCCACATGATCGGAGGATCGGGGGTTCGAACCCCTTCCCAATGGGTTGCCCTGAGGTACCCTTGAGCAAGGTGCCGTCCCCGTCCCGCTCCTCCCTGCGATGGGCTGGCGACCTGTCCAGGGTGCGTCCCCCATCCTCGCCCTGTGTGCGCTGGGTTGGACGCCAGCACTCCCCTGCGACCCCGTTTGGGACAAGCGGCAGATAATGGATGGATGGATAAATGTCTTTATAAGTAGTTGATATATTAAGAATGGGTTTAAAGAAGTCCCAGTTTCAGATTTTTCCTTGATGCACTGAGGCATTACAGTAAATACAAATCCATTAGCAGCACACCTGATTTAACTTGAGCTTGTGTTTATTATCATTAATGTTTTTCTGGGAAAATAATGCCATATAACAAATATGCCATATAACAAAATAATGTCCAAATAAAATCCTTCCTAAATCGATTTTTATGTAATGAGTAAAACTTTTGCACAGACAACTGGGCCATAGTATCTTCAAAACAGCCAGGCTTGTGGGGTGTTGTCTCAGTTCTGCAGTTGTTTGTATTTATCAAAAGCGGTCCAAGGAAGGACAGTATGTGAACCAGCAACATTACTGGCCAAGGCTCTTTGATGTACGTGGGGAAAAAAGACCAGCCTTTTTTATCCAATCTCATATAAGATCTACTGCAACAAAAAATGCTGAAAAAGCTCATGCTGGAAAAAAGCTGGCCTGGTCTGACGAATCATACTTCTTGTTATTTCAAGTAGACGGCCCAGTGTGTGTGCATCACTTTCCTGCAGATGAGAAGGCATCAGGATGCCCCATGCAAATCAAGTAAGCCTGCAGACGCCATGTGATGCTATAATTCTGGTGGGAAACTTTGGGTCCTGGCATTAACAAGAATATTAGTTTACCACCTGCCAAAACATTTTGCAGACCAAGCACACCCCTTCATGCCCCCACTGTTTTTGTTCTTGGAGTCTCAGAGCTGGTTAAATAAAGGGTTAGCCAGAAGTGTGTGTGTGTGTGTGTGTGTGTGTGTGTGTGTGTGTGTGTGTGTGTGTGTGTGTGTGTGTGTGTGTGTGTGTATATATATATGAGAGAGAGTGAGAGAGAGACAGATACTGGAAAGCCACATTTTGTGTATTAGGTGATTCTATGCTCAAAAAAAAAAAAAAAGACAGCCGTTACAGTTCCTCTTTTCCACCTGTTTTGGGTATCATGAATCTGTTCTAGCTGTTCTATTCGTTGGGCGAAGGGTTCATCACAGGGTGAGCTGTCCGTCCAACAGCCTCCTCACATTTATCTACTATTTGGCTAACCTTGCTCTGAACTCACCCCCTGAGATTTGAGCTGACTTCTCCAACACACGTGCAGGCCATGACACAGTTTCATGTCATGATCCCAATCTGAAAAAAATTCCACTGGCAATGTCGGCTGCTTGAAGATTTGAGGTTTGGTTTTAAATGTTAATGTAAAGAATATGCAACATAAAAACAAAACTAATATCAATGAAATTTGAGAATTTCTGTTAGCTAATGCTGCGGCACAGCACGGAACAATTTTTATGCTTTGAACTGTCAATGCACCTACAACAAAGGCAGGGTATACAAGTCACTTTGCAACTAGGAAAAGAAAGCAGCTGCCTGTAATCAGTCTGCAGGTTGTATTTTATGAGGTGGTAGCCTCTGATCCAAAACAACATGCAGAGGTGAGACAGTGGTATTTTTATACAGTTCACTGCCTTGGGGATACAGGACTCTTAAGGGTAATCATTCATAACTGTTGGCTACGGAAACACATTTGACAAAGCTGAAAATGATGCAGGCAAGCCTCAATTATTTGAGTAAACCCACTGAAATCCGTCCATTAGCCCTCCAGTGGCTGACCCTCTGCAGCACGCTTTCCTGTTAAGTAGAGCCTGTGTTTTGACAACCCTACCTCCAGTGCTATGAGCTCATGATTGGCTGGCCTGCAGTGGAGGAATGCTGACCATGAAATGCCTGTGAGTTTTGGCTGAGAAAGTACAAGCTCACTGCCAGGGACATACATTTCCCTGTTTTCTAACCCACATGAACACACAGAGAATAACACTGACTGGCGTTATTTTAATATCAAATGCTGTTTATTCAGTGTTGACATTAAGAAGAAGATGGGTACACTGGATTTACTGAAAATGAGTTGGAGAAACTACTTTCACTGTCTTAAATTACCAAAAAAAAAAAAAAATCAGAAAATTAGCAAAGGTCTACACCTATACTAGATCCATTTTATCTGTGTGTTGGATTGACATCCTCACTTAAATCTTATAGAATGCCCCCCAAACCAGTTTCCCTATCAATTAATGAGTCTACTCCTGTATTCTCACCAAGTCCAAGGAGTGCTCTCACCAGCAAACCTGTGAGCCATTCAGACTAACACATCAGCATTACCACCG
This sequence comes from Hepsetus odoe, assembly GCA_017165825.1. Classification (NCBI taxonomy): domain Eukaryota; kingdom Metazoa; phylum Chordata; class Actinopteri; order Characiformes; family Hepsetidae; genus Hepsetus; species Hepsetus odoe. The sequence continues at coordinate 15,832,754 of CM029385.1, read as the reverse complement.
CAAGCAACTACAAATGATCAGTCCATGCTATGCCCATAGAAAATTATAGTGGATAAACAAGCCACTGTAAAACACTGTGTCCCAGTAATCCTGAAGTCCTTTACAGCTTGTTTGCCATTCCAGGGACTGTGAGCCTGCATTGCTTGATATGTTTGTTGAACAAAATTCTTCAGATTCCTTCCTTCCCAGCACTCAGTTCTTTATGTCCGTCCCTTAAATGTGTTCATGCAGGTGTAGCTTCCTGCAAACTTGTGAATTTCCTCCAGGGCACACTGTGGCAGAAGGCTGGGGGCCAGAAGAAGAAAATCAACGATTAATAAAAGAAGAAGTAAACACAGCAGGCCTACAGATCTATTACAGCTAAATAAGGAAACTGATATGCTATATAAAGTGAAAGTGACTGTCATTATTAACACACAGCACACCAGGGGAATTCACCCATCACACAAAGTGTAGTAGGGGCATTCATACATACACCACAGTGTCAGGGACGATACTTTACTTAAGGGGTCCTCAGGGTAACCTACTGGTCCAGGATTTGAACCCATAAGATTCCAATTGGGGGGCCTAATCCCTAAACCAGTTTAATCCCTAATCCCTAGATGTCTTTTTTTTTTGCAGAAAATTCTTATATCAATATTAGAATTCTGAAACTGACCTCTTTAGGGCAATAATAAAGTGCATTGTCCATGGTAAAACAACAAAGGCAGTGTTGGTCCTGACTGCATCTACAGCTCTCTGGGCCACCATCTCAGGGTTGAGCGGTGGGAAGAGCTGTGGGAACCTAGCCAAGGCAAAAAAAAAGATCAAACGGAACAAAATGAAATCACATTTAACAGCGGAAAGAATGTCCTTTCATGATTATCATCAAGATTTACAATTATCGGATCTACTAGGATTAAGTCATGTTCTCAGTTATGCTACCTGACACGCATGCCCTGAAACATCTCTGTGTCTGTGTGGAAGGGCAGTATTGTGGTACAGTCCACTCCTGGGCAGTCCAGCAGGCCAAGAGTAAGACTCTCCATGAAGGCGTAGGCCGAGGCCTTGGACGTGCAGTAGTCAATGGCTCCGGGGATTGAAGAAAGTGACAGGATGGAGTTGATGCACACCACGTGGCCGTGGCACAGCTCCAGCATCCGAGGCAGGAAAGCTTTCGTGGTCTGTGGGGAGGGGAGACGGGACACATTCTGCATTGTTCTACTTTTCACCGCTATTCCCCCCGACTAGCTTTAGGAATTTCCAATAACAAGAAGAAATGCTTCAGCACAAAAGCAATGAGGATTGTATAAAGGTCATGGAATCCTATAAGTGAAAATCAAGCATCCAGCTAGAAAACTTGATTGACTTAGCAGATGTTTGAATTTTGGCCCACATTTGTCGTTTGATCTCAAGTCAGAGGATTAATGACTGGGAACTACTATTATTGTTTCTATCCATTGGCTTTGCCATGCCTTATTATTTCAAAGGCTTCTTTGCCAAAAGCCTCCATGTGTTTTACGTTAGGAGCACAGCAAAGTACTACCACCTCCAGCACTGGTTAGCAGACATATATCTAAAACATCTGAATGCCACCTCTGATTATCATCCACTTGGGTTCTAAATGTGACCAAGCTTGGGCCATATATGATCACATTTCTTCAAAATGTTGCTCTAAAGCAGATTTGACTTCCATCTTTTATTGCACATGGACAAGGAGCTTTGAGAAGCAGCCAGTTATCCTGACTGGGTTTGTTGTTTTAGAAACTTCTTCTACACAAGAGCCTCTGATTGTTTTATGTGAAGAATGTAGTGTTTCAAGCAGAATTTGCCTCTCCTGGCAATAACATCAATTAATTATAAGGGAATATTCCAAAACAAATAGCATGCCAAATAACTTGCAAGTGTTTATGTAAGTTAGAATGTTTTGAAATCCAAAAAGAAAGCAGTGTGCAATTGTCGGGTTCAGTGGGAGGTTACTGTGGGACGATACTTTTGTATTGCTTAGAGAGAGGAAAATGGGCCAGAGCGCCGGGCTCTTACTTACCCAGAATTGGCCAAGTGCATTGATGTGCTGCGTTTTCAGAAGGGCATCATCATCACTGTTCATCAAACTCTTCCCATGAACCACTGCTGCGTTATTCACCAGGATGGTAACATCACCAACCTTTAAAAGAATTCCAAACTCTCAGTCTGGACGAGATCCAGTATTCTCTGATTTAAGCACAATTCACAGCCAAACTCTATGCTTTTTAAAACCCTTTTCCCAATATGTTTTATTTTATGCAGATTCATTCTTGATGATCGTTTTTTGTTAAGTCCATTCCTTCTTGAAGCCAAGTGAAGGTTTTTGATTTGATTGTCATAATCTCAGCCAACAGATCTTTGAAATGTTCCTTCAGGCCACTGGTGTTATTGGTTTTCATGTCTGGAGATCAGAGTGTGACTTGAGGCGTTGAAATAAGCTTTACTTTTTGCTGTTCAGCCATTGTAAAGCACATTTTCTGTTTATGGGCAACACTGGCCATGGGGCATGATAGTTTAAAACACCTCAAACATATTCTGCTCTAGATCTTTGGAAGTGTTCTCAGTATTCTGTGAACATTGTTAGCTTTATGTTACCTTTTCCCTCACCACCTTGGCCTGCTGATACACCTCCTCCCTGTTCCCCACATCACAAACAAAGTAGTGGCATTCTGTCCCTGTCATGGAGATCTCTTCACACGTCTCGCTCAGACACTTCTCAGTGCGGCCCCACAGGATCACCTGAGGGAGGAGGAGCTGTTAGTGGGCAGCAAAATCAGGACATAACATTCAGGAACCTCCTCTAAAGCAATCCCGATCCTGGAGAACCTCTGCATACAGACACCTCATCTAATTTGCAAATACCCTTTGTTGGACAAAATGAAAATAATGTACTTAACACTGAACTAATGGAAATATAAATGGGTGTCTTAGGTGAGGTGTTAGGAAAAATGTGGGGAAAATGAAAAAAAAAATTGTGTGCAAGCATATGTCATGTAAACTTAAAAAAATACGATTACATAATTGTGCCATTGTGTCTCTTCTTCACCAAGATCCAACTTTTTTTGGTCTTGAAGGCAACTGCAGGATAGTGATTAATGCAGCTTATATCTTCAGACAGTCACAGCAACTGTCAAATATCAATGCACAAACAAAGCACTGATGATCCCTTGGGGAAAACACAGTGATGTATTCCCAGATCTTTCCGCAGGAGGCTGCGAGAGAGCCAGTGAGAGTGATAGCAGACGGGGGTCAGCCTGCGTGGGCAGCTCCACTCACTGGCTATTAGATATGTCATTCGGGCGGGGGTCAGAGAGAGGTAATGCAAGAATGAGTCCTCCTACCTCACCCCGTCCATCTTCATCTCTCTCACTCACACACAAACACACAGACACACACGCACGCTCAAAGGCATTACACGGTTCAGTCGCCTGATGAACCCTTTTTTGTCTGCTTAATATCTCAGTGAGTAATGTGTGCAGAAAGAGAGTGAGAGAGAGAGAGAGAGAGAGAGAGAGAGAAAGAGAGAGGATAAAGCAGAGAGAGTAGGATAAGCAGGCAACAGGTGTGTGCTCTCAACTGCTGAATGATCTGCCTCCTGACTCGTGCCCAACCAGTGTCGCAATCAGCACACGGAGAGTGTCCCATTATCAGTAAAAGTTCAAGCAGCAGGGCCGCTGGAGGACAAGCAGAGGGGGCAGCCTGCGCTCCCCTCATTAGGGCAGTGCTGCTGGGGTCAGACCAGGGCCAATGCCCAGCTGGGAGCTTAAGAACTCTCCTGGCTGTGCACCTTTATGCCCAGACTCTACCATTTACTGCAGGATGTCCTCATGGAGGTTTATTTTCTGCAGGTACATCCTGTTTTTCTACTGAAAATCCAATTCACATCCACATTGACATCATTAAAGGAATCTTATGGCAGAATTTCCCACTTCCCCACGCCAAGATATGTTTGGCTTCCAAATGGAACTTTTAAAATTCTGCACCTGTACTTCAATGTTGCTTACAAAAAATGAATAATCTTTTTTTTCACACATTTGTTTCTTTAAATTTTAGGGACACATATGTAGGCCCATATGTGCATTAGCTTTTCATTTCCTATTGGTAACATAACAAATGGATATGGAAAAATACTTAATAATGAATATGATTAATAACTGAATTAAAACCTATGGTTGAAGGGGATAACATAATTACTATTCATAATCTCATAGATGTTTGCTTTATTAAAGATCTAGCAGAATAGTTAATCATGCACCTTTGATTAACCTCAAATCTGAGTGTCAGGCAGAGGTTTCTGGGTCTTGGTTACTCTCAGAGTTTCTTCTTCAGGGTCCTTCCCTGCTTTTTCCTGCATCGGTCGCTCTGGGCTTGACCTTAGATGTGGATATCTACAGATCTGTTGTACAAAGTGCCTTAGAAATGCCGAACTAATCTATTGATATTTAAACGTGATTTCTTAAAGGAAATGTATAAAGTGAAGTATTATTAAAATAACAAGCATTTAACAGTTAACTGCACATACAAACCATTTTTTTCAGATTTTTCAGTGAAGGAGAAACTGACACTTGTGGCTTTGATGACTTTTGTATGCTTGCTTAGCTTGGCTTACACACACACACAGACACACACACACACACACACATGCACACATTCGCTCAACTCTTCTGGCTTTCCATTTGAGTCTTTTCCTCTGGGAGTGAGAAGCCTGGACAATAACACTGATGACATCATCAGCCCTACTCTACTAAAGCTGGCTGACCTGCCAATGAACTTGGTTGTGGTAACCAATCTGTAAGGTGCTTTTTCGCCTACTGCACCACCTGCATGTGATCCATTCACACACACATGCACACACCTACACGCACAAGCATGCCCTCCAAACATGCACACACACACTCCCCCAAACACATATTCTCCTAATCCAGTTCTAGACTCTTGCCATTAGCTTTGATTTTAGTGCTTCTATTTCAGTAAAGAGTAAAGTCAAAAGGTTGAGACTGCACTGCCACAAAACATTTTTGTGATGATTCCCCCATACGGCACAGGGAAGTATGAGCTGGGAGGTTAAAAAGTCATAGATCATTTAAGCTCAACAAAACAGTCAGTCTTGCCTGTCAGCACTCCATTGTTGGGCATTTGTAAAGGCAGAAAGGCTTAGGAAACACCTGTGTTTGTGTGCCCGCAGAGGAGAATCCGAGGAGACTCATGAAACACAAGTGACTCTGGGTTCGGGGGCAGTGGCTGTTCACTCCAACTTCTGTTGGCTGGAGACATTTAACTAGTGCCATTACATGGAAATCCACAATACAGAAACTTTCTGCCATCCTGCCATGGTGGCTTTTCATTTCTTGCAACATTAGTTACTTTTCATAAAGGGAAGAACAGGGACTTTGGAATTTAAAGGGTAAATGGAGAACATATTTTTGATATTATGGGGAACATAAACATATATCTGATCATTAATGGGGGAATCAGGAAGCAAAAGCATTTCTGATCGAACTGCGCCTTCAGGGGTAAATAGGGGAAAATAATATTTCTGATTGGACTATACCTGGCGAGAATAATGGCAAGATAAGAATTTCTAGCTGGACAATTCCTTTAAGAGTAAATTCATTTAATGGGAAAATGGGGATGCCTGGCCATTGCTGTACTATTCCTGCAAGAGGGTGGGTAGATCACAACTTCAAACTGAATTTTTCTTTTAAGATGAAAAGCTTTCTGGAAACCTGTTCCACTATAAATTCTACCAGTTAAATGACTGAGCTGAATCACTCTCGACACTTTAACTGGAGATCTAATAATGAATATTCAGAGCACCATGCCCTAGTTTCTAACTCCTTACAGCCACATTTTCATTGGCACATAGACTTACATCATATTTCAGGCATCATGCAGAGTTTGACTAGACTGCAAAGAGGCTTCAGTTGGAATAAGATGTGGTAGCACTCTGGAATGTCTGCACTGTCACTTTCCTAAAGAACCAGTACAGGGTTCGCACAAAGCTTTCTGTATTGCAAGAAGTGATAAAGCATGGAAATGACAAGCTGACTGCTCACTGATCTCTCCTTGATGAAGTCAGTCTGGTTGGACTGTACTGATCTGAGCTGGAGGAAAGAAGTCAGTTATTTCTCAGTGTAGGACAGATGTCAAGCACCTAAGCACAAGGCAGCTACTGCTCCAGCTTTTACCTTTCTAGCTCCTTGCTTGGCAAACTCTTTGGCCAGGTGGCGGCCAATCCCTCTGCCTCCCCCGGTGATCAGCACCACATCAGCCGCCAGGTCTTTGCGCCTCGGCGGCAGCACAAAGCGCACGGCCGCCTTCAGGACGCACAGCAGTATCTGGAGGGGAAAAAGCAGCGCGCATCCCCACAGCCTCAGATCCATCATGCCGAACGAGTGTCCCGCTGCTGGAGGAGCAGAGAAGCCGCTCGAGTCTAGAGGGAGGGCATGCGTGCGCGTGTGCGTGTGCGCGCCTGCTGCTCAGCCTCCTCCAGAAGTGCGCGCAGCCAAGCAGTCGAGCTCCTCCGCGTAAAGCTGAGAGAGGCAGATCAAGCACCCCCCCAGGGGGGTGGGGGTGGGGGGTGGTATCCCTCTACATTTAACCAGATAACCCGAAGTCAAGCCTGTCCAATAGGAAAAGAGCTGAGGGATGCTCCTATTGGACAGTCCTCAATCTAAGGCTTAATTTATCTGGATGAACTCAGAAATCCTGCCTTGCGGGTGTTCTCCAGGTTCCTTCTCTGCTCAGAGGAGACTCTCGTTCTCAGCATCAGAGTTGAGACACCATGTTAGAGAGTTGAATACAGCCTGTCGGATTTATTCGACCTGTCTTGTGTATTATTACCTGTTGCTGTGTTTCAGAATTAGTTATTAGACCCAGATTAGTTGCAGGGCTGTTTCACCGCACGGTGCAGGACTGTGTGGGAGACAAACTGCTTCATTCTTCAGTCTCGAGTGTGTCTCAGGTTGATCTTGTCAACCCTGTCAAGACTTTGAGAGTCCGTGGTGGGTTTTCGGACCACTGTCCTAGACTGAAGACAGTAAGAACCCCTACACACACACACACGCGCACACGCACGCACGCAAATAAATCAAAGAAAACAAATAAATAAAAACATGCGGACAATAAACAGCACTGGAGACTGTAGTGATTAAATAGCTGTGATTTTACTGATCGTCCAGAATTCTGAATTGCTTTTTGAGATAAATAAAAAAAAAAAATCACAGTTTTAGGACATTCTACAGAGAGAGAGAGAGAGAGAGAGAGAGAGAGAGAGAGAGAGAGAGAGAGGTTGTAAAATACCCTCACTAACACTTTAGAGGAGAAAGGTTTTTACTGGAACCAGGTCTCTGCTGTGTTACATAACTGAACAGTCATGCCTCTGAAGCGCATCTTCTCTCGTTGCGCAACCTCCACCGCCACCTACTGGCCAGATGTGGCACATCAACATGTTAAACTGGAGTTCCACCGCGTTTTTGTAAATGTATACTTTCAGCCCTGTTGATTCTGAATTGGTGCAGAATGCTGAACTGAGAAATGTACTCAGATGTTTACAGACATGGCTGTAGGAACTATGGGGTGCTCTGTGTACCACACAATAAAAGTGAAATGAAGGAAATTCCTTGAGCGGGAACACCTTGATCAGTGAAGTCTTCTCTGCATTTCACCTGAGGAAACACACTGGTAGTGTACACACACTTCAGGAGCAGTGGGCTGCTGTCCCAGTGCCCGGGGAGCAGCGCTGGGTAATGGATGCTCAAGAGTACCTCAGTAAACAGTCATGAGGCCCAGTAATTATACTCTAGACCACCAGTGTCCCAGATGTGGTCTTCTAATTTACTATGTGGAAGGACAAACACTGGAATTTTGAATATGATGCAGACTGTGCTAAAGTAGTAATAATTCTGAGGAAAATACTTGCACTACCATCAGAAAATGTATTCATCAATATTTTACATAATTACGTGTGAGGTAGCATTTGCAAGTGTTAAGTCTTTCAGACACCTGGTTCCCATCACTACCACTACAGCAATTCTGACTTGGTGATTTTTTCTAGCAGCTTCCTCTAGAAATTATGTTATTTATTCGTTAATGACTGAGCAGTGCAGAAATTATGAACATTTTGTAAAATTGGCCATTAAACATTTTGGAAAAAAAAAAAAAAAACAACAGCAAAAAAAAAAACTAGCAGTAAACAGCTCAGCATCATGACAGTTTAAGTGCATGTAGATGCAGTTCTACATGATAAGGGCTGCTTTGATTCATTCTAAACATACTTGATCACAGATTCGGAAAAGTGAATTTAGGAAGGACAGACATTATGGGAGGAGAAGTGAACCATGGGAGGACCATTGCGTTTGGTCCTTTCTTGTCCAGTTATTTCACCTGCATTTTATTTTGCTAAGAGAGCGAGAGAGAGAAAGAGAGAGAGAGAGAGAGAGAGAGAGCGAGAGAGAGAGAGAGAGAGAGAACATGACTGTCAACTCAGTTGGTTGTGACTGTCAAAGTGAGGACAGGGTTGAGCCACATGTCTTCATGTAAACTCCAGGGTCACTGATAGCAGCAGCATTGTGAATGCAGGTCCAAACACCACTCCAGCAGAATCAGCAACTGAAAGATTCACAAAGAAAAGTTTTCAGTGTTTATACCTACTCAACTTATGTGTCATTGTCCCACAACATTCCCTATAACTCTCTGAGGTGTTGGGCTTCAGTCATTATTAAGGCTTACCATTAAATTGCAGTGTCTCTTTCTTTATTCTTGGATTTTCTATTCAAACAGAAAATAAAAAGAAAAACAGATTTCAGCATGACAGTTGAAATACTCATGATACTGCCCATTGAATTGATTTTGATGATAAAAACACTTCGGGAATATATATCTACTTCACATTTACACATGTAATGTGTCTTACATTTGTAATAAATGTAGAGAAAATACTTGGAAGACTTCAGCTTCAAGATGTCTATAGGTGAGAAGAAAAGCTTTTTTGCAGGCTTTTTGTTGAGTTATGGTTAATTCCTCTTTGCAAACTTTCTTCAATTCCACAATCTTATGAAGGTCTTCCTACTGGATTCTAAAACCATCCATCAAATTTTAATTGGACTCATGCTGAGAGAATGACTAAGCCAGTCAAGCAGGGCTTCACCTTTTCCCAGAAACTAGATTTAGTGGTTTTATATATTGGCTGTTTATTTTTGTTCATTGTATTGTTGAAACAATCCTCTTCTTTATTGACTGATGAGGTTGAATTCTTTGCCAGTATATTGTAATACACTTCTTTCTATGTAATGCCCCGATACTGTTTGCAGCGAAGTAACCCCACATCTATCTATCTATCCATCCATCTGTCTATCTGTATCTATCTATCTATCTATCTATCTATCTATCTATCTATCCATCCATCCATCCATCCATCCATACATACATACATACACATACCTTTGCCACTGTTGCCAGGATACTATTTTTAGAATTAAAATTCTTTTTTTTGTTTATTTTTGTTTGTAATCCTCCTGCATTTTAAATGTAAACTTTACTGCAGTGTCTGATTCTTTTTACTGATTTACATGTAGGTGTTTATGTGTATAGGTGATACTGACCAAACACTATTAAGCGTGTGTGTGTGTTGGTAGAGCCCAGAGGATTCTCTGCAGTGCAGCGATACATGGAGCCATTGAGCTCTGCAGGAACTCTCTCCAGAACCAGAACTTTCCCTTCCCTCTCAGCACTGCCATCCAGCAGCAGTCCCCCAATGCGTGTCCACGTGAACAGAGGCTCAGGAAACACCTCATTCTGAAGTACACAACCACATAGACATACCTTTTAGTGCTTAAATTATAGATGTTTCATTGTTATTAAGCTTATTAGAATTCTTCAAATAATTTTATATCTACCAAACCATATAAAAGCTGTTTATTTATGACATTAAAGAGGCATCTTGTAATATAGGAAATCATAAAATAGCAAAGCAATTGACTAAGCATACCCAGTTCAAAACAACTTGGCAATTGCCCTGGTTTTTTATATTTAGCATCTCTGGTTATGATATGGCTCATATAATGGATGTTGGAGATGTGTTTGAGCAAAACATATCATCAAACTGTCCTGGAATCCAGAATCAGAGATGGACACTCCAACAAAAGACTGTTATTCAAGATTAGTGTAACTATAAAGCTCATTTATTCACATTTATTATTTATTATATGAAACAAAATGCCTGAAAAGAGAAGAGGTTTAAAGGAAATTAATGTTCAAATGAACTAACAGCATAGTGCCTTTGGCATTATTCCCTTTTTACATGCATACATTACTCATGTATGAATACTAATTTCAAATAGAGAAGCTCCCAATGGCCACTAGCACCAAGGTAGTTGCAGAGATTAAACATAACATTGCATAGAACAGAAATGCAGACACGTAATTATATATAACCAAGTTAATTTAAAAAGAATTTCTCGTTACATTTGTCAGTTTGTTTTTTTCAGATTTTTAGAAACAGTAGTTCTAGTTCTAAAGGATGAGTTGTAAGAAACTTAAGCCCTATTTATGGCAATAACAGTAGTGTATGCACTCGAAATAAAACATTTATAAGCATTTTCATTCGTAACTGCAGATGACATTTAAATGTCAACCATCTTCAGGGTGCCATTTATCTTCAGTATGTTCTTGTGATCTTACCCCCTTTGTTCCCACTTGGAATCCTTCCACAGTGATGCGGATTGTATCTCCCACTTTCGCTCTACTCGGAGTCATGGAGAGTTTAGGTCCCTTTGGAGCAGCTTGGGAATAATGAAAGAGGAGGTAAAGATAAACAAACTGACTTGTAATACATTACCAGGGCAACCAACCTCTGGACTTGAGATAACCTGAAGAGTTCAGTTCCAATACATGTGGCACATGTAATAGTGAGGTCAAGGATGAGTGTTTTATTTGCCTTAAAATGTTTGTGGTGAACCGAAATGGCAAAACATATATATGAGGGTAAGCAGGTCTTTACACTAACAGAAAGCACCTGTGTAACACCAAAAACTTGTCATCCCCTTATGTTCCAATACTTTCTCAATACGTTCTCACTTTCTCATACTCATACTAATACTTATGATCTCAAATCCAAATGGCTTCAGTGCATAGCAAAAAGAAATGAATTGGCCTTGCTGTTCCAATACATTTGGAGAGGACTGTATATAACATAAACTGTCATGACATCAATCACTACAGCCTTGGTTATGACAAATATGGCTAATGGTAGTAATGGCTGAATCTGACATCTGTTATGAGCTATCATTGTGTGTATGACATGGTTAAATCAATGTCATGTAGCAGGGTCCAAATCTCCTTCTTCTTTTGGCTACTCCTGTTCCCATCTCCAAAACATCTAACCTGAGCTGTCCCTCTAATATACTCATTTCTAATCCTTGTTACACCCAGGGAAAATATCAGCATCTTTAACTCTGACACCTCCAGCTCTGTTGCCTGTCTTTTCATCCATGCCACTGTCTGCAACATTATAGTGTAGCTGTTCTCACTACTGCCCTGTAAACCTTTTCTTTCACTTTTCCTGGTACCCGTTCGTCTCCACCCATTCCAACTTGCCAGCACTGTCCTCTTCCCCTCTCTTCCACACTCCCCATTACTCTGAACTGTTGATTCCAGGTATTTAGATTACTCCACTCACTTTCCTTCCTCTCTGCTCTAGAGCATATCTCCACCACTCCAGGTTCTCCTCAAGCCTGTACCTACTCTTGCTACAGACCACACTGTCATCAGCAAAGATCTTAGTCCACGAGGATTCTGGTCTAAACTCTTCAATCAACCTTTTCATTACCATGGTAAACAAGAATAGGCTCAGTGCTGATCTTTTATGTAATCCCACCTCTAAATGCATCCCTCACTCCTACTGAAGAATTCACCACTGTCACACTGCCCTCATACATATCCTATACTACTCTCAAATACTGCTCTGCTGACTTCCTTATACAAAACTCCTTTTTAGGCACCCTGTCATATGCTTTCTCTAAGTCCAGAAACCCTACAAGCCCAAACATTGTATCTGTAGTGCTCTTTCTCGGCATGAAACCATACTGCTGTTCACTAATCATCACTTATTTTCTTAACCTAGCTTCCACTACTCTTTCCCATAAATTCATGCTGTGGCTGAACAACTTTATCTCTCTCTAGTTACTACAGTTTTGGCATTACACTTATTTTTCTCTTGAAAATCTGTGCTAGTTCACTTCTCTCACTTTCCAAGAATGTTAAACAATCTTGTTAGAAACTCCGCTGCCATCTCTCCTAAATATCTTCCTGATTCGACCGGTATGTCATCTGGACCAACAGCCTTTCCATTCTTCATACTCATCATCGTTTACTTCCATCTTTCTTATTTACTGAACTTCCTGGTTTACATCTTCACATCATTTTGTCTTCTCTTTGTCTCGTTCTCTTAATTCATCAGCACCTCTAAGTAATCTTTCCATATGCTCAACATGTTCTGCTCATTTGTGAGTTCATTTTCTGTTTCTATCCTTTACTGCACTAACCTGCTGCACATTTTTCCCAGCTCTGTATCTGTCTACCCAATCTTTATAGATCCTTCTCTCCTTCCTTACTGTCCAACCTCTCATACAATTCACCAAACACCTTATCTTTAGTCTTTCCCACTGCATTCTTTGCCCTGCACTTCATGTCTTTGTAGTCCTATCTACTTTTTTCTTTCCTGACCTTCCCATTTCTTCTTTGCTAGCCTTTTCTTCTGTATATACTCAACATCTGAGTTCCACCTCCAGGTTTCTTTATCCTCCTTCTTCCTTCCAGATGTCACACATAGTACCTTTCTAGCTGTCTTCCTTAACACGTTTGCAGCATGTTCCTAGTAATCTGATAAATCTTGCCTGAATTTCACCTTGCAGTCTTCCTTCTTCAGCTTCCGCCATTTGATCCTTGACTTTACCCTCATCTGCCACACCATCTGCATTCCTCTCATTGCCACCTACCCATCACCTCCTCTTCACCTCTGCTCCCTTTACCCTTTATGTCCATTAAAGTCCGCACCGATCATCACTCTCTCTCCCCTGGGTACACTCTCTATAAATTTAACTTATTCCAAAATTCTTCTTTCACCTCTATCTAACTCTATCTAACCAACTTGTGTGGTGTAAAAACAACATTCATTGTCACACCTTTAACTTCCGGCTTCAAACTCACCCTATCTGACATTCTCTTCACCTCCAAAGCACTTCTGACATATTCTTCTTTCAGAAGAACACCTACCCATTCATCCTTCCATCCACACCATGGTAAATCAATTTAAACAAAACTCCATTACACCTGGCCTTATTACCCTTCCATCTAGTCTCCTGTACACACAAAATATCAACCTTCCTTCACTCATTACATTTACATTACATTTACGGAATTTAGCAGACGCTCTTATCCAGAGTGACTTACATGTCCTAATTACAGGGACAGTCCCCCTGGAGCAACTCAGGGTTAAGGGTCTTGCTCAGGGACCCAGTGATGGTAGTGCTTGAGGTGGGATTCGAACCGGGGACCTCTTGATCCAGAGGTCCGTAGGCAAGTACCCTACCACTAGACCACCGCCACCCTGCTCCATCATGTTAAAAACATTCAAAGTTTTTCAAAGCTCCTACCCTCACTCCTGCCACTACTACCCTTCCTTCTCTGCCTCTGACTATGGCTTCCTCCTCTTCTTCTTCTCCTTTGGCCAAAAGTAGCCCAATTTCCACCCTCACCCTATTGATCACAAAGAAATATAATGGCTTGTGTATCCCTAGTGTTACCAAGCACATTCACATATAAACTGTAATATACACTTCAGTCATTTTTCATTGTCATTCTGAAGATACAAGTCAACAAAAAGCCCTTCATCATCTCAGAACTGTTTAATACAGGATAGTACCTTAGTCTCTGAATGTACTTCACACTTAAGTCTGAACAAAGCAAACTGCTTGAGGAGTTCTCATACTCACAGAGTGTGACCTCGGCTTGCATGGGCATGGAGAGGGCTGGATGTTTGACCTCACAGCTGAAGAGGGCGTTGTTGTCCAGCTGAGGGTTGAGATGCCAGGTAAGCATGGCTTGCACCTCCAGTGTGCCATCACTGAACTCTGTCTGTGTGTGGTTGAAGTAGTAAAGTGGACTAGAGCTCAGCACCCAGCGTGGGAATTCCCGGCTGACCACGGTCTCTGGGATGATTTCGGTAGTGGGCCGAGGTCCCTCCTGGCCGAGGGCTCCAGGGGTGTAGCTCTGATGGGGCCGGACCCTATCCAGCCGCACTGGTTCAACGTCTGGTTCAAGGAGAGACAGGGACTTCTGCAGCTTGGTGTCATCCAAGTCCCGGCTAATCAGAGGTCTGCTGTCCTTGGAAGAGAACAAGCCTCTGCTCTCCACTGCCTCTGGAGGCTGGCCAGGGGGGACCACCTCTATCAGCTCACCGTCCCGCTTAAAGTATACCTGAGAGAAGAGAGACAACAGCAAGGGATGGTTAATAAAAATAAAGATATAAAATTGTTAACATTTAAAAGCCAACCAAAGTATGGTATAATACAATATGAACATCTTCCCACTCTTACTGAAGCTAGTTAGTTTTTTGATTTGCCATGACACATATGAATATGTCATATTTATCATATAAATATATGATAAATATGACGCATTTATCGTATATTTAATGCTGTTATTATTAATTTTTTTAATTATCCAAAAATAAAAACTGTGTATAATTTTGCACACCCTTTTGCCAGTAGTTTGTCATCTGGCTGAGTGATATAATATAATATAATATAATATAATATAATATAATATAATATAATAGGTATATATGTGAGTGACTCCTTGAAAATAATGACATAAAATGTCATTTGACCAGGGGTGCCCAAAAATTTGCCTACAGCTGTAAAGGAGCCTTATATAACAAGGAAAACAAGTGGTAAAGGAGTTAACCACAAGACTTCATTATTTAGATTTTTATTTTAGAAATGACTATTAAAATAATATGTAAGTCATGTAGTTATGAGAATGAGGAAAACCTCTTAGGCTTTAAAGAGTTAATGAAGTGACTCCAACGAGGTTTGAAGTGCCTCATTACCTTAAAAATATCTCGATAATAAATTACTGACTGACCACAGGCGCTGGTTTTCCTCCAGTCACAATGCACACGAGTGTGAAGTTTTGGGCCTCGTAGCGATTAAATCGTACTGGTTGGTCTGCTGCAATTACAGAGATGGATTTCGGAGGTGCTGAGAGGAGAAAAAAATTTGTTGGACTCATTAGTGTATCAAATCATTTAGATGGTCACAGAAAAAAAACAGCTCTGAAGCATCTTTAGGGCAAAGTTCATCTGGAAAGTTCAAAAGGTCATTTGAAGAGCCCTGATCCAAACTCTGTGCCAGCAACTGATAATTTAGTACAGCTGAGAGGTCTCAAAGCAATCTGCTCACCAAATCACTGATGTAAGGAACCAAGCCTGAACATGCCATCTTACTATATTCACCATGTTAACATAATCCCCTTTTTTCAGCACGTAACCCTGACGGTTTTCGTGTATCAGTACTTAGCAGATAATTACAGGAGCTTCTGCGCACATTTCGCTCCTCATGTCACAGCATGCTCTCCTCTGGAGAATTACTCACTCAATTAATCAAAGCAAGCTAGAGGAGTTGGCTTAACATGCTTGTGAGTTCCCACCGAGAGCCAGGGGCTAACAGGCAGTTCTAAACCAAGAGAAAAAAATAGTGCTGCTTCTAGAGTTACGGCTCATTTAGGAAAAGTATTATTATGAGAGCATGATTATGGTAAAATGTTTTAGTATTTGGACTTAAGTCTTTTTCAATCAATTCACTGATTCATTAGAATAAGAGCATTTAAATTGATCAGCATTACATATCATCCACATCCTTAATTGATAAGACGACTGCAGATCTAGATCGAGTCTTTCAATCATTCAGGCCCAATTCTGAGCAAGGGACAGAGCCAATTACAGGTGAATAGATCTTGGGTTTATGCTTAGCGCACTGCCCAGCTTATCCCAGGCAATTCAGTGCTAACTTTGAAGATGATAGTGATCTATGTAAACAGGACTGGAACCTACACATGACAGCAAGTGTTATGCTTCCAGATGCTAAGACCACCTTGTCTCTGGATGCCCTGTCGTAGATCCCCACGTGACATTCATATGGCCCGTTGTCTTCCATTTGAACCTCAGGGAGCCTAATTGCAGCAGAGAGAGCGAGAGCATTAATTCTGAATAGATTTCGAGTGCTATCAAAATGCCGTAGTACATTCTGGTAGAAAAACCACAGGTGATATGAAATGTAAGCCACAACTCAGCTGGACGTGACCTTTACCTCACAGTTGACTGATAAACAAGGTCCTCTCTTCTGCGAAAATCCTCCATGTGAGAGAAATTGGTATTATACATGGCATCATAAGTAAATATTTTCTGCTTTGAACTACCACCTTCTGTAACCTAAAAAAAACATTGAATCGTTACACCAAAATGTACATTGTAACTGTACGCACTTGAGAAATAATAATAAACTTTAACGTGTCTGAACCAAAATGCTTCTGTGAAACTTCTATCGCAATTTCAACTGGGCAAAAGATTAAGAGAAGTGGAAATGATTTGATTGTTTCCAATCATATAAAAGACTGGTTTCATTTGTACTTGAGAGCTGCTGTGTTTTAGGCTTTACTAAGAAAATAATATAACCTTCAAATAAAATGACAAAGTTTTATTTTAAAAGTCATATGAATAGTTTTTTAGCCTGATGTTAAAGTGCTGTAACTGAATGCGGTATCTGGAAAGTCATCTGTCAGAGCAGTGGCACAGCAAGCAAAAAAAAATACCGTACAATAAAAAAGGCTTGCCCCTGAAACACTAAACCATGAAGGTCTAATCCTGAATATATTTTCATATTTCTGCCCACTTTTCCTGTGCACTGTATCAACAAACAGAGCAATAAAATACATGCAAGAAAGCTGGCTGTTTAAGAAAACAATATTATTGCAGGGCTGAATGCAGACATGTAACCCTGCGCTTACTCACCCGAAACCACACTATTTCTCTCAGGTTGCCGTCAGTTCTGAAATTGCACTTCAAAGTCACCGTATCACCCATAACCACGGGGGGTAGAGGCTCGATGGTGACTGTTAAATACCCTGCAGGACAGAAAAAAGATCACACACTGAACCTGCAGTGCCCCAGAACACTCCAAATTATGAAATGAGCCGAATCATAATATTTTGAGCATTACTATAATCTTAGCATTGCGATAACTGGCTATCAATCCAAATTCAGAGAGTTGTAAGGTACACTTAAGGTATACAAGTGACTATGTAGCAAGGGGGAGATATTTAAAGTGCCCCGGGAGCAGTGATGGGGTCGGCCCCTTGCTCAAGAGTACCTCAGGACAACCTACTCAGGTCCGGGATTCAAACCCCATGACCTTCTGGGGTCAATTCCCTTACCACTAGGCTACCGCTGCCCAAATCCATGCATGCAAAGCAGTCCATCCCCTTAAGCTCTGGGACACCTCTATGTTCAAAGAATGTTTATTTGTAATATTGGTTTTGGAATTAAAAAACACAATTTCGCTGAAATTTGAGATCACACTCAATGATAAGGAACTCACATGGAACTGGAAATGCAAAACTGTATTTCTGTTAATGCATGGTAATGATGGAAAAAACAATTATATAAAGGTTGAAAGCAGACCAAGGAAAAGCAGACCAAGGAAGAATATCTTACTGCTGAGATTTTCAGTGATCTAATCAATATTTCATGTGGTTTAAGCCAACTTAGCTTTGCGGCTAAAACTAATATTTATCTACCACATATAAATAACTGGGTTAAATCATCTCAAATTCAAGATGTACTTATTTATTAAAGCCTTTCATAACAGGTATTATAAAGAACAAAAGGAAAGCCAAGGTTTGAAATTGTTTTTCATTGAATGAGAATGTCCCCAATGTCAAGAAGGTTTTGCAACCCACACGTCCGTTACAGAAAGGTATCAAAGAGCTTTTTAACTATATGTCAACCATCCATCTGTTATGATGCATTAGAAAAAGATGTTCAACAGCTTAGTGCATTATATAACGCTTGTGACAAGGTCACATGTATTCATCGCAAATACTTTCAAAGCTTAAAGGGTGTGTACTAAATGTAATCACATGGTTTTTAGTAAATCCTTCATCAAGTGCGTGGTGTTGCACTGTGCAAACTGAAAATGCTGAATGAATCAACCTGATAACCAAAAAGCATCTTTGAGACCATCAACCAACTGCTGACTGCCATATTTGTTACTATGACAGAAAGTTACCCAACTGAAGCACAGTGACCCTAATGTCCTCAACTGACTTTTTTTCAACTTTTCATTCAGTAAACAGAAATATAAGTTGACACAAATATGGCAACTCTGTTTTGGAGAACACCTTGGGTGCAGACCGATTCACAGTTCCCATGTGATAAGAAGAAATCAGTGTGGGAAGCAATATAATCTGTCACAAATTCAATGACCTACAAAATCCTCCGGCTCCACCGTATTGGCTCATCCACTGTGACGTTGGCGAATGGATTATTTTTTTCATGTTTTTTCACTCCTCCCTAATCCATGAGCTTTTCTTCCATCAACCAAGTGGTTCTGCATGCTGCCATACAGCTCAGACACCAAGGCTGGAAGGTCCTGTGATTCCTCAGGCATTTAGCACAAACTGTACACTGTACTAAACGTGGGGTCTGAGAAATTCAAATAATTACACAGCTGAGCTCAAACCCTTGACCGTTACATTTACGGCTTTTAGCAGAAACTCTTTTCCAGAGCTGCTTCCAGTTCTTGATCACAGGGACAGTCCCCCTGGAGCAACCTGGGGTTGAGGGTTTGCAGTGGTGGAAGCCCTGGAGGAACCTGTGACTTCTTGGTCCATAGGCGAGTATCCTACCACTAGACCACCACCACTGTGAGACCAAAGAGTTAAACACCTTATAAACAACTGAAAATAGAAGTCACTCTGGCTAAGAGCGTCTGCTAAATGCCGTAAATGTAAATGTAAATGAACACATCTACAAGGATTAGCTGGGTGTGCGAGATGATTGGTTCTGTTAAGCACTAATAGAGCCCTTCCCAGGCCTGCTCATGAAATGTACATTAGGAGTGTTTTGGCTGGTCTAACACACCTGATTCACCTCTTTGGCTCTTTGGTGTTTAGTGAGAGTGTTTAGCAACAAAATCATCGAACATTACAAATCACTTTTCAGTATCTTATAAGCTCCAGGGCATTACAAATAGCAATTACATCATACTCTTTAGCTTTAATTATATTTACATTTACAGCATTTAGCATACGCTCTTATCCAGAGTGACTTACATGTCCTAATTACAGGTTCAGGGTCTTGCTCAGGGACCCAGTGGTGGTAGTGCCAGAGGTGGGATTTGAACCGGGGACCTCTTGATCCAGAGGTCCATAGGCAAGTATCCTACCACTGGACCACCGCCACCCATATTTTGCTAGGTTCTATTACATAGCAGATTTATATAATTATCTAATCCAGAAGCTTTAAATACTGCTGAGACAGCCTCTTACTTAAAGCAGTTCCAAACAAGAAAGTGATCAATTTGGCCATTTCCTCACAAGACAAAGGCTTACTATCTGAGCGTGAATAAAACCATTTTCAATGTCTAGCCTTGAGCTGAACTTGCTATACTTGTATTACTGAACAAAGTGAATCTGACTCAACGAAGAGGCCCTGATTGCTTAGGTACGCATTGAATGACAGTCAGTAAGCTTTTCCTTGTCACATGGTTTTATGATTGTTGGACTGGGCTGAAGAAGATGACAGACATTTATTTGAAACATCCTGCTTTTCTTCCAGACAGACAGGATTATTCCTTCACAGCAGCTGAACATCAAGGCTACATATTATCCAGGACCTACAAGCAAGCTGCGAATACCCATCCCTCTGAAATAAATCAATGCTCAGTCTTGACCCAAAGTGAAGAAAGTACCTTAAGCAAAATCCAATAAATGCATATTTAGACAGTAATCATTCATCATAAGTTCATAACAAACCATGGTCAAACTGTCAGAAGCTGGATTCTCAGTTTTCAGCAGCTGAGAGGAATCCTTAAACAAGTTACATTCAAGGACATGTCTGTACATCTGCTTGCTGAAGGAAAAAAGACTTACAGCTGGTAAGTATTCTCCAGTTCCTACTGTAGCAAGGAAGCTGTCTGCACAGTTACTGGATAATTGTGACACTGACAGACATACACATCGTGTACCTGGATGCTGGATACGACGGCATCAGATGTTATGCAACTGGACAATCGTCAGTAATGGAAGAGTCAAATATCACTTAAGAAAAGACGACTGTCAGTGTTATTACTCAGTGACATTAGTGACCTTTAATTGTTTTATGTGCAGATTATTCTTCAAAAAATGGGCCAGGGGAAAAAGCTTAAGCTTTTATTGCTCAAATAACTATTAATCAGAGTCACTGAGCGTGGGGCAGGGTCTCTGTTGAGAGAGTAATGAAATCAGCACCAGGATAAGCACAGCATCAGCACCACAGGGATGCAGGCTGAAGAAGACATACGGGAAAATGACAAACTGCTGGTGTAATAAGAGTCTGATACAGAGCAAGCCTGCCAACACCTAGTTGAGCTGGAAGTTAATGTCAGTGTAGGAACACACACAAGGTGTCCTTTCACTATTTCTACACTTTTTGCCCTCCTATAGCCAGTGTTGCCCCCAAAACGCCACATGCTTGCCTTGCTTGACCTCTGACCAGCTGAGTTTGCATGAAAGACCCACAATAATGCAATTGTACCATGAGAAAAAGAAATTAGGTTAAAAAAAAAAACCAAACAAAAACAGAAACCATCCTTACCCCTCACTGGATCTATCAGAACGGAGCCCAGAAACAGCCATAAAGTGACCAGAAGGTTCATTTTCGAGGATGAGCTGAATGAAGCCATAAGTGTCGCATTCCCATCTCCTCTTCAGACCTCCTTGGGTGCTCCACCCGCCCCCCATCCCAAAGTGTCTGCGCTGGGCAAGTCGTCAGAGCGCTCCATGTCTTTTCATCCGAGCTAAATACGCTGCTTTCGGTGTGTTGCTGTCAGAGAGGCGCCTGCGGGTCTGTGCTGCTGGTGGCTGCATCCAGATTTACATGGGTGGGGGGCGGGATGGGGAGGATTATCGCAGCAACAGCTTCCACTGAAATTTCTCTCTCTCTCTCTCTCTCTCTCTCTCTCTCTCTCTCTCCCTCTCGCACTCCGTCTGTATGTCTCGCGCGCGCGCTCCCGTGTGCGGTGGCGCGCGGGCAGCAGTGGATGGGAGAGAACAGCACTTTGTGTGAGAGGGGTCTCAGAGATCACCTGACTTGGAGCTCGACAAACTGACCCAGTGCGCAGCGGACAACAGATACGTCTTTGTGGGAAAAATGATACCGAGGTGTAAAAGAAAAAAGAGCTGATTCGATCTCTGTCCTGGGACAGACTGTCTGCCTGTTCAGGGTGTTTTCCTGCCCTTGTTTGGAGATGATTTTTATTGGCATTTAAATACAAAGTGTGTGTTTGAATGTAAACCTCTGTTCAGAAAGAGGTACAAGCAGGTACATGTGCTGAGATGTGGTCACCCTTTTATTGTAATTGCTTCTCCTGAAGAGGGCTGCAGGTGGATCTGGAGTAATACTGACCCACACAGGGTGAGAAGTGGAGAAACGAGCTGAACAGGCTGCTAGTTCATTGCAGGGCAATCAAACAGATAAACACACTCACACCCTGGGGGTAATTCAGCATCTCTAACTCACCTGACATGCAGGGCTTCAGACAGAGGAACCAGAGCACCCAGAGATGGCACGGGGAGAACAGGCAAGCACGCAGGATGAACCCGGGCTCCCAGACTGGGAATCGAATCCAGGACATTCTCACTGTGAAGCAAAAGCCCCACACCCTGCCTTCCTTAGATTCCTTCTTCATTTTCTACATGAAAATATCCACACACAATTGGAGATTTTAATGTGCAATTACTTATCATATGCTGAATGTG
Organism: Hepsetus odoe; assembly: GCA_017165825.1. Classification (NCBI taxonomy): domain Eukaryota; kingdom Metazoa; phylum Chordata; class Actinopteri; order Characiformes; family Hepsetidae; genus Hepsetus; species Hepsetus odoe. The sequence goes on along the minus strand of CM029385.1, from coordinate 15,810,674 downwards.
GTAAACTGTGAAATCGTATAGGCCAAAAAGATACCCTGTGCGAAGTTTTATGAAGTCCAGTTAAATTCAGCGGAAAAATGATGGCATATTTATCGCTGTTGAGTGTGTATACTTACTTTCAGGATAGGTTTATTTTCATCCAAACATTTCATTTGATAGATTGTGTTTAAACATATACATTTTTTTTATCATCATAAGTATGTAATCTATTTGTATCTATGGGTTAAGTAACACTTCCTCTCACTTTGCAGAAGAAACGTCTTGCTTGCTTGCAATTAGTTAAAACAGAATATATTGGTTGAACCCCTTTTTCCTGTCGAGCTTTGAATCAAATAAACACCATGTCTCCACTCTCCATTTTCAGTCATTACATGCCATGATTAAAAGAGGAAAGAGAGGGTTACAGGGCATATTAATTGAAAGTTTTTTTTTTTTACTTCGACCTTGTAAAAGCAGCACAAGTATTCAGAATCAGCCTTGGCTTTGCCCTTCTGTGTCCTGCTGAGTTGAAAGGATTCGAAAAAGACTGACTGACACATAGCACAAACGAGAGAAAAAAAAATCTGTGCAGCACTCTGTTTTTTTAGGTTTTTTGGTGCAGTTAGGAGCACTTGAGGTTCATAAACAGAAAAAAAAAACACTAAAGCAACTGCAAACATGGGCAACAAAAGCAAAGGCATTATCTTGACAAAATCCTTCAATTAATCTGAATCACGATATAGATTTTCCCCACTGGCCAATCAGGCATCTTCAGAACAGAAGATTCCTAACAGCATGAAAAATGTATTAGTTACTAAGCCTATGGGCTTCGTAAATGCACCTCAGATTCAGCGAGGTTTCAAACAGCATTGCACTCTTTCACAGTTGAAATCATACCTCTCCTCCAACTCCAGTACATTACCTTTGTGATTCTAGTTTAGGCTGAACATTGAACAATGCTTTATATGAACAAGAGCACACCAGGGCTTTTTTTTTGCCTTCCTCAAGTGCCTCATTAACATTTAACATAATCCAAATGTGTGCATCCACATAGATAAAACACATTACATCCAACCAATTTTGTCTTTCTTTACTCATTCCTGGCAGGGATTATGCAATCATGTTGAAACGTGGGAATCAAGTAAAGTCCCTGCATCAACGCATTTTTCAGTGTGGGAAATTTCACTTTATATTCTTTGATTGTGCAGTGCACTTCCTTCAGAACTGGGCTTCTATTTAGTAGATCATTCCAATCAATCAATAGTTTGTTAAAAGTTAGTCTCCCCAGAATCCCAATTGGCTTTGACTGAATTTACTGAATTCAAGTGCCACCACTTATTACAACAGCTGCAGTTCCAGGAGACATCATGCCTGGCAGCCAGCTCTGCAGGAATTTCCCACATCATGTTTGACACAGTATCTGTCAGGCATACAGTGCGATTTGGTTTCCTCGTCACGTCGAGTTTGAGTCACTGCGTGCATACATTAGCTCACGCGCGAGCTTCTTCATTCAGTGTGGACTGATATGTTTATTGCTGGGGCTGTCTATGGCTGCACAGAGATAAGAGGATGAAAATGGGCATGGCATACACATGCGTTTCGGAGCTAAACCAACAACATTTCAAACACAGCTGTCCTTTAAGCCCACAGTGTGGTCTTTAAAATGAAGAAAGGTAATTGTGAGACATTCTTGAAACAACACGTTAAAGTCCAACTTTGAAAGACTTGGTGACAAAAGGAGAATGGATAATGAAAGCATTGATTTCTGCATTGTGGTAAACGTGATTTATTCTTTTCTCACTCTTACTTAAGAAAGTGACACAGTGTAAAATAAGTACCATCAATAATGAGTACCTAAGCCAAACCAAAATCCTTTTTCTCTCTTACAAAAAGCGTTTCACATTCTGGTTCAACTTGAGGAAATGTTCTTCTGTCTCTCCTTGCACTCCTACTGTATACATCTAAAGTGTTGTTAACATTAAAATACCCTTTTTTCCATTATGTATGAGACTAGCTGTGTCATGTCCTTTTGAACATATTCACAATAAAGACTTTCTGAATTCTTTCTAAAACATGAAGACTGGGCACATAAAGTTATCATTTTTGACACTGAAACAATGAGCATTTTTCTTTTACCAGTAACCTGGTGTTATCTCTCAGGCCTGTGCTAAGACATACAATTAGATAAAGTAGCATCTATTCTGCTGCTTATAAGCATAGCAGTAGAGGTTCCATTAAAAGTGCCTAAAAGGATTTTGGAACACGGCTTAAGACATACAAACAAAAGCGTTCAGTCTATCTGTCCTTCAGTGTTTCTTCAATATACCATCTCACAGGTAACAAGACAGCATCTTTGAGTCTGTTATTTGTCACTATTTCAGACTGTTAGTGGAAGCTGCCAGACCATGAGTGTATTCTCACTGGAGCCAGAGGAAGCAGAGGAGCTGGAACCGGCCACAGAGAGTCTACGGAACCCTCTTCCCCCCGACATAACAGCTGCTGACATCACTCTCTCTCTGCGTGTTCCCTCCTTTGTAGATGGCCCTGGTCCTCTGACCCAAACCTCAGGGTCATCGCTCAGCTCATAGATGGAGCCATCCTCCAGCGTGTGTTCCAGAGACTCTTGAGAAGAATTGGAGCCTTCTTCCGGCCGTGCAGTCAGGACTTTGCCAGGAAGCTGGGCGGTGGAACGCAGTCGGTATTGCAGCAGAACTCCTTTGGGTTTGGCCTCCCTCTGCAGAGAGAACTCCTCCTGCTGCTGCTGCTGCTCTTTCAGTGACTCCTGGGATGAGTGGCTCCTCTCCTTGTCCTCTCCTCCGCTGCTCGAGTCCATCCCTTCCATAAGAGAGTCCCTTTTCAGCAGATCTGGGGACAAGGTGCTGTAGGTAGCCACCAGGAAGTCGACCGGGCCATTGTGAGCATTCAGTGATGTCATACCTTTACCTGTAGGAAGCAAAGAAGAAGAACTGTGTTAATTCTGCACAAAGTACCAGCAGCCTCAGATAAGAACTGTCAAGTTGTGTCTATGGCTTACCTGTTATTTTAGGGATGCCCTCTAGTTTGGGAACTGGCAGGGTGACAATGATGCCCTGAGCAGTGCCCACCCATAGCAGGCCTTGGTAGATAAGCAAACTCGTGACACACACAGTTCTTTGGCCTGTGGTAAAGGAAAAGCATTGACACTGAATTGATTCTGCTCTACCTGAAATGAACTTTAAATTCCCACATTATGATAACCAAAATCTAACACGTGCTAACACTTGTTAACCATGCATTGGTAAACTTTCAAAACATACCAGTCACTTCCTATATATGAAAATGAAGATGCAAAAATAGCATGTTTTGAAGTGACTGTCAGCAGCTATGCCTAGTCAATTTATGATTGACTCATGGCTTTGGTCCCAGCCCTGCAAGAGGAAAACACCTTCCAGCAAAACCTAGTTTCATCTCTGGTCTGGCCCCATTTCTGCAGTAGGTATTTGACTCTTCTGTCAGTTTATGACTGGTAGATCATATACATTAAAGCTTGGTGAGGGGAAGGGGCAGCATTTTACATGCAGTTCAGGACTAAACCAAATCACCAAAGGTGACAAAGCATACCCAATGTTATAAGAAATATTTCAATTTGAACTTTGTTATAAATGAGATACAAAACATGAGCAGCACTGAGATTCGATGAGAATCTTAAAATATATTATCTTAAAAACAACCTTTTAAAAATAGTAGATTAAGATGAAAAATGGTCATGTAAAAATGAATAATGACACAAATATAGTAAACGATACATAAAATACAAGAAACATGTACATGATCAGCTCTTGAATGGGTTAAAAAAAACAGAAATGTGTTATATTCTGCAAAATGTTTTTTTCCCCACATGTAATTGATCAGAAAAACATGCTTTTTGCTTTTTTGTTATGCAGTGGAGCTATAAGGCTAACATGCATGCCTAAACTGTAACCCATTAGTTTCAAACTGTGTCAGGTCAAGTAGTCTCAAACATACCTACTTGTTTAGTGTCTTTACCAAAAAATAGCAGCTTAGCGAAGAATGAATTTGGTCCATTTTTATTGATTACTGCAATAAATCTGTAATCAATGCAGTGCGACTCTCAGTGTGCAACTTAAGGCAACACTACACATTTGTGTACCCTTTGATTAGAAAATTTGCAGTGTTAACCTTGCTCATTAACAGAAGTCTAAGATACATTATGAATATATATACCACAATTTTAGCATCCCAGACTTGCCTGGACTTAGGTAGGTGGAGCGTGTGGAGATGTTGATCTCTTGCAGGTGTTCCAATGTCTCAGTGTGGAAGAGCCGTAGTGAGGAGCCCTCTGAGAACGCCATCCATACCCCTCCCCCAGCACGCACCATGTGCGTCACACTCACCATTGGGTCTGGGTGAGCTTCAAAGCTCTAAGAATGGCAAGTAACACAAGTTTGAGGAGAGGAGGAGGAAACAAAAGAGAAATCCCATGAAAGAGAAGGGGGAGGATGTAGCAAACAATAGCAATAAGAGAAGCAGAGAGCAGACAACAGCAAGGGAAAACAAAACAATGCACAAGCTCAGTGTTATTCATGACAATAAATAGGAAACATTTCTGGATGCTAAACCTTTAGGCTATGCAAAGGAAAAACCCTTTTCTGGGTTGCATCACATATACATGCACCCAACTTTGTTTGTATGTCCATATGTACATAAACGCAGAGGGTTTCTCATTTTCAGTTCAATTTCCGACAGCTGGAGACAAATTTATTCCCGCTATTAAGTGTCAAGGTGGAGGGAGGGGGTGTGCTCCTTGCGGCAAAATGGAGAGGTTGGCTCAGCTGTCAGAAGTGATCAAAGGCTCGCACACGAACATGCTGTTGGGCTTCTACAGGGAGGATACCTTTTATGTACTGCTTAGGATGCTCTGTCATAATGGAGCTCACAGGAGACGCAGGGTATATGTCGAAATAACGCATTAAAAAAACTATAACCAGCACTTATAAAGAATGAACCCTGTACCGAAACTAGTTTCACTGCAGAGGAAAGCACAGGCTTTGATCGACAGAGGCAGTCGACTTGCCTCACCTCACTGCCGTTGTTTACACCTGTCAACAAAAGGTCTTTAGAAGCCGCCAGAGAGACAGAAGTAGTGGAAAGATGAAGCTCTTGGTGCAATGTTTTCATTGTCAAGTCACATTTAGGCGGTTTTTCTGTCTACAAGTAGGTTTACTTCAGAAAAGAATGGACTTTTTGCTCTTTTCTACATCCACCATAATGAAGTGTTATGTATGCTTAACATTGTTTACCTGTGTGCTGAGATTTTCATTCTCAATAACAGCCACGTGGTTTGCACAACTAGCCCACACACACTCATCTATCTTCAGGAGTTTAAGCACAGGTGCATATCCAACCACCACCAGCCTGCTGGAGTCCGGATCCCACAACGCCTCTGAAAAATACAACAAAGGCATGAGAGACATGGCAGAAAGAAAGCCATATAAGGAGCTAATCATCTCAGACCACAGACTGGAGAATATGTGTAATAAATAATGAACACAGAAAGTCATTTCCTTATGTTTTTTTTATGTCTCCATGTTTTCATAAAGTAGTTCATGGATGTTACAAGCTGTTGGCACATCCATGGAATACTTTCATAGTTTCTTTTTTATATATCAACTGTAATTCTGTCACTGTTACTCAATTATTGCCAATAAGGCTACTTTAAAAAAATGCAATGTATATAAAAACACAGTAATGTGCAAAGATCTTCAGCCACAATCATTTCTTCATTGTTGTGCCTCCAAAGAGTGAGACTGTATTTTTTTATGTATTATCGAAGAATAGTTCTCCAGGCTTCCTGAAGTTTTTGGTTCTCATTTTCAGTGCAGTCCCTGTATGTGACCAGAGTATTATTTCTTTTTTGTTAAACCATACAGTGATCTATGCAAGATTCATTAAAGTTGAACAAAGCTGTCTAACTTAACACATGAAGCAGTGAAGAAACAGGTGCAGATGATTCCAGATGATCAGGCTGGTGATTAGTGTACAGGTCATGCTGAATGCTGAGTGGTTTTAACTCACTTATCTAGACACCTTGCATCTTAAGGTACTTTGCAGCCTTTCACAACAAAAAAAAATGTTCCCATTTCTTTAACTTAATACAGTCAAAGTTCCAAAGATAAGACAGTTTAACAGATTTCCTAACAATATGTAAAGTGAAAGTGAAAGTGAAACCCCTTGTCATTGTGAGGTCACAGCACAGCACACAGTGAACCACAACAAAATTGGACCTCTGAATTTAACCCATGCAAACACCGTGCAGCAGTGGGCAGCTATTGAAAGCGCCCGGGGAGCAGTGACGGGGACGGTACCTTGCTTAAGGGTACCTCAGGGCAACCTACTGGTGAGGGAATTGAACCCACAATCTTCCGATGCAGGGGCAACTCCCTAACTAGGCCATCGCTGCCCTAATATGTAAGGAATGAGAGGTGAGACTTTTGTACAGCACTGCTACAAATGAATGCCTAATTAACTGAATTTTCAAATTCTATTCACATTCCAAAGTCATTTTAAATGTTTGCTGTATTACACTACATGCATGATTGATTAATAAACTATGAATAAAATGGCTAATTACTCAATTAAAAATGCAATTGGAAGTCCAATACTTCCTTATTTTAAATATTGTTTAACTATTTGGCCAAACATGGCAAGTGCACTAAAGTGTTTGTACAATAAATTTAATCCCGACTTTATTAAAGCCAAATAAATCATTTCACCAGTACAAACTCAGTGACTACAAACTAGTCAAACTGTTGGGTGAATCAGCAGATAAAACTTGTCCAAACATTACTTAAGGAGATTTGGGTTGGACTCTGTTGGACATGTAGAATTCAGGGAGAGCTGTATTGACTTTGCACTGATGGGAAATTAAAATTATTATTTGTATCTCAGCATGATTTCATAAAAGTTAAAGGCTTGTAGAACTACTGAAGTGTGAAAGGCACAAACTTAGAATTTGAAGATCTTAGATAAGCGACCTTACCTCCACTCTTTCTGCTATAAATGACAACTTTGCCATTAGTCAGTCCCGCATAGAGAACATTTGCAGAGTGTTTTAAGCACAGAACAGGACACCCCTCAGGATTGCGGAAGGTCAGAAGGCATTGAGCAGCAGTGTCCACGCTCCCATACACTAAGATGCTGTAATAGCACACACAGACACATGTTCACAATTTTCCTTGCAACTTACCAGTGGCTGAAAGGTAACAGATTTATATTAATATAAATACCTAAATAACATTCAAAATCAAGTGATTGAACTTTGGACTCACTTGCCATCCTGTAAACCCACACAGATTGTGTTTCCAGTCCTGCCAAGTCCTTCAGCAGCCTGTCCCTCGTCTTCCTCAGCAGTGCTGGGTTCCATCACATACTCAAGACTCAGCACTGGAGAGCAAAGAGAAAAGCTCTTCACCGAGCGTGGGGTGGATCTGTTCAGTGAGAAAATCTCCACTTGCCCATGGGCGTCATCTCCACCACTGGCCACCTGCACATGCCACAGTGAAAAGTCAGTATGACTGAGAGAGAAGATGCTAGCTATGCTAGAGAGTGAGAGAAAGAGAGAGAGAGAGAGAGAGAGAGAGAGAGAGAGAAAGATAGATGGAAAGCAAACATAAAAATGGGACATCCAGAACTTTTGCTCAGTGGTAACAACCAAAGGTTCTAGGGAAGAGGAGGCGCAAGAGGGAAACTGCAGAAACACAGCACAATGAATTAATCATTTATGGGATGCCCTTTGATGTGTGTGCTTGATGTGAATATCTAAGGTTGTTCTGATGCCTTTTCAAAAACCTTTTAGTCTTGCTTACCCCATAATTATTAATGTTGATCTTACCATTTAAATTGCAGATTTTTAAGGTCATGGAGTCATGGCTTTGTGCACATTCTTAAAGGCAAAGATACAACACGATGGAGCCGAGGAAGAGTTGGGTTCATGAAAAGCACATTATTCAAACAAATGGAAGTTTTCTGTGTTTTGATTTTTCTTCTTATTTTTTATGTTCCTGTTTCAAATGCTTCCAGAGGTCCATGACTATATGCATGTTGGTGTAGAAACTCTGCAGTGATGTGTACTAATGAAGAACTGATGGTATGATGGAGATGTGCTCACCCAGAGATAGCCTTGAGGCAAAGAAGTACTGGCTGCCGAGAAACCAAGCAGAGCACAATGGACTGGGTTGTGAAGGGACATCTGTAGCTGTGAAGAAAGAGCAGACTTTGATATTACACTCAGTTCAAGGCTGGCCAATAATAAAACAGCAGCAATGCAGTGAAGCTGTGACCAGTACTTACACTGTCAGTACACAGCGTATTAGGCATAAACTATGTTATTTTGACATCACTCAAATTTTCATTTGAAATAAATCATGATTTTTTTTGCATTGTTATGCAGGTTACACAGATGAATTATGGTATTTTTTCACTTAAATTATTAAAGCAACATAAAATGAGACAAACAGTGATCAGGATGGCTTTAAAGTTTTATTAAATACACTGCAATTAAACAGCATTGTCCTGCTGCTCACATTCCAATGTGTTTTAATTTCTGAAATATGGAAATTGCAAAGGATCTGAAGGCTATTGCATTTATTATTTCATGTCAAATCGACCTCGGAGCGTGTAATCTCTGAAGTGCAATCCTCACACTCATTGAGACACATGGAGGCATATTGAAAAGACAGTGATTGCACTGATTGGAAAAGGCCTGAAATAAAAGAACACTTAAAAGCAGACTATCTTGCCACCTAATTAATCCGTCATAAAATTATTAAATACAAATTGCCTCCCACCTATGGTTTACGCCCACCAGCCTGGCTCTTGAACCACCACTCATTATCAGCGGCCCAAATGTTGAGTAATAAACCCCCTGTCTGCCAAAAGTGCTCTAATCTCCATTACCAACAGCAACATGTCCGTCACACCGAGTAAACACATTAAAGATAGTCAACAACAGCAAACGTCATACGACATCTCAACACTTATGTAGCCGGTGATAACACACTACGCAGCCCGGCTGAGGCTTTCAGTCAAAAATGAGATTTGTTTGGTTATTAAAACTCTCTGTTTTGCCAAAGGAAAAGAGGAGAAGATGCTCCATGTCAGCTATGCAAGGTTACTCAACAATGTGCCCGTGAGGGGAGATGGCCTAGTGTTATTGCATGTTCACCTCCCCTTCTGGACTTGCTCAGCAGGGATGAAGCCCTTTTTCATCTATTGGGGCCAAGGCTGTTATCCCTATTTTCCACTCCATGAAAACATGAGGCAGGGTGATTAGTATGTGCATGAATTAGCCCGTTAGAATTATTTATACTAAAGCTTTATGTCAGACAATCTCTCATTCCATCTTATTATGAGGAAGCACTGCTGCTACCCTGCTTGGAGTCAAAGTGAGTATGTCTGCTTGTATTTCCCCCTCATATTTTCTTTAGTAATCTTCAGTGATTACATTTGTTCTTTTGAAAACTCAGCTCTTTTTTCAACAAGTACCTTGAAGGAGCCCAGAATATTGAATAGCCTATATCTCTGTTTTCTTCACTGTCTTTTATGTTATTTGCTTTCCAAGGAAGTAAGAGAAGGGTTATGCCAGGAAAGTAAGGAAACAGCAGCCAGCCATGTTGGCATTTCAGATGTTGCTCAACAACAATCTTCACCTCAACTTAGATAAACAGCTGCCTGCCTGAACCAATAAAGGCACTTGTTTACTTCCAATTCTTATAAATCAACAAAGAGAAAGTTTTCCCTTTTAGTAACCTAATATACTCCAGCACATTACAAAGTTTTGCACTGAGGGATGGAGACAATCCTTCTTGACCCACTCTATCAAACAAGGACTACGTACGCGGCAAGTTATTCCCTTCACACACTGTCTGTGTCTACAAGTCCCTACAGTGAAGCACATCACTTGTTCGTGTTCCCTCTTGGACTGTAGTTTTTTTCCTCATGCCAGAAGTTTCCTTTCCATTGTTCATACTCTATTTAATCTTGGTGCTTGTAGCGCTGCCTAATTCTCCATGCTGAGCTGCCAAGCTTGCAGATCAAGACATGAAGGAGTTTGGCCAAGGTGAAATAAGCTGCAAATCACAGTCTGCCGCACACAAACCACTGCCAGGGGATACCAACTTCAATCTACATCCATAATGATTTCTGTTTCTAAAGATAGCAGTACATATAGTCACCATCTTGGCAATATATTCAATTCAATTTAATCTGACATCATTCTGCCTGCTCACTATATTCTGCATACAGTCAGGGGAAAAATTAGGACACCCCATTAAATATTCAGTTCTTTATTAAGAAATGTTCACAGATCGATGTCTAACCTTGTTTTAATTTTTTCTCTGGAAAAGAAAGTGATTTAAGTGATGATTGCAGGTAAACGACAACAATAACCTTGATTTATTTATTAAACAAAAGATATCAACAAAAATTCCAACTGAGGAAATTTCTACCTTTGGTAGAAATAACTGCAGTGAGACGCTTCTTGTAGCATCTACCCGTCTCTGACATCAGTCTGAGGAAAGTTTGTCCCACTCTTCAGTGCAGAATTCTTTAAGCTGTGAGATGTTTGAGGGGTTTCTTGCATGTACAGCCCGTTCCCGGTCACCCCACGGCCTCTCCAGGATACTCCATTTCTTAGTTTTCAGCCAGTCCTTGGTGTATTTACGTCATTGTTGTGTTGCAGGGTCCACTTCCACTTCAGCTTGAATGTTTTTACAGTTGGTCTCACATGTTCCTCAAGCCCTCTCTGATACATGGTAGAATTCATGGTGGATTCAGTGGGATTCAGTGATGGTGAGCTGGACAGGTCCTGCAGCAGCAAAGCATTTCCAAACCATGACACTTCCACCTCCATACTTCACGGTTGGTATGAGGTTCTTTTCCTGGAATGCTGTATTTGTATGCCCTCTGTTCTGGTGTTGAAATAATTAAATTTTAGACTCATCGGTTGAAAGAACATTATTCCAGAGGTCCTGGAATCTTTGTCTATATTCTCTCTTGACGTTTCTCTTAGAGAGCAAAGGTTTCCTCCTTTAAGTTAAGTTAAAGTTGTGCAGTCTCTTTCTGACTGTAGAGGTACTTTCACATCAACAATAGCAAGAGGCTGCTGTGGGTCCCGTAATGACATTTTAGGGTTTTTGGAGATTTCTTTTAGCATCTTGTGGTCTGCCCTCGAGGTGAACTTGCTTGGACAGCCAGACCTGGACATGTTGACAGTTGTTTTAGAAGTCCTCAACTTGTAGACTATTTTCCGGACAGTGGAATGGCTGACTGCAAATTCTTGTGAGATCTTTTAAAATCCCTTACTAGACTTATAAGCTGCTACAATGTTCTTTCTGAAGGCTTCAGACAGCTCTTTCGATCTCACCATGGTGTTCACTCTCACCTCAACAGTCAGGTGCACACCAGACTAGATGTCTGAGGTTTAAACAGGGCAAACCACCTTCAAAATGCTGAGTAACGATGCTATTTTAATTGGGAATAAATGTGGGGGTGTCCTAATTTATTCCTCACCATAAATTGCATCTTTGTATTATTACATTTTGCAGAAGACTTTGAAAAGTCTTTTCTTCAGTTTTAATTGTTTAGTTATATTATGTGAATCTCCCAGAATTCTTAAAATTGAGTTAAATATCCATATGTCCAAGAATGTTACAAAAACACAAAGGCTATCATAAGGTGCCCTAATTTTTTCACATGACTGTATATGTCCTTCTTTTTACCTTTACAATCACTGTGGATATGTGTTTTGTAATATTTTATATGTCAGGAGTTGCTGCAACATGCCTTTTATGGGCCTTTCCACAATATATGCTTTTTGGTCTGAAATTAAAGTTCCAAATCCGTTCAATAATTTACTGAATGAACACTATATCCACAGTTAAACAAGACATATTCTGCAATTGTTTGGTGTTTTTCAGTTCTAATGCTATCCATCACATGCCCCAACCAGAAGCCATGGATTACTGCTGGATTAAGTGCCCACGCTCCAGAGAAACCGAGACACAGCCTTCAAGTCAGGTGATGAAGCTGTCTTAAGAACACGGAGGGCAAAACTTTTGGGCCATCAGAGCAGCAAAGCATGCACATGCCCAGAGAATCCATGGCCGCTTCCAGAACACTGGGGACACATCACAACATACCTGGCTGTGTGCTCAGAGGATACGCAGAATAGCTGGCAGATTTCTCTGAGCACCACAGTCATACCAAGGTGGTTCAAAACCACCGCCATGATCCAGGGCCATGATTCTGTGTCCTGTCTGTCATGATTAATGTCATGATTAATTATGGCCTTGTAGGAAGCCAGCGCAAAACAGGGAGTTCAAATCGTTCTCCTTAATGGTCCTTAAGTCATACTCAAATGTGAGCACTTCTACCACTATTTACTCAGCCCCGATGCTGGTTGTTTGCATTGTGCAAAACTGCAAAAATAATGTCTTGCACCTGTTTGCACTGATGTTTGAATACATTAATAGCATTTTCTTGTTCTTACCCACTCATGAAGTGAAAGTGACTATTCTTGTCATTGTGAAATGCAGCACAGCACAACACAATGAAATTCAGCCTCTGCATTTCCCCCATACATACACATGCTGCAGGGGGCAGCTATTGAAAGCACCCGGGGAGCAGTGACAGGGACAGTACCTTGCACAAAGGTAACTCTGGGCAACCTACTGGTGAGGGAATTGAAGGGAGTCTTCCGATCCAGGGCAACTCCCTAACCACTAGGCCACCACTGCCTACTCATGATTGGCAGACTGAAAGTGCTTCCATAAGGATTATCAATCAGATAGATTTTTATGCTCTTCTGTACCAATGTACCAATTTTTTTTGTATCAATGACACTGTATAGCCAAGAGTACCTGTCTGGCATGCAATTGCCTGTTAATGGTGGTATTGAAAGAATAAGGGCTTTTTTTTTTCCATTTCTAAAAAAAAACAAAACAAAAAAGCTCTGGATCATGTAAAAATGGATTTAAATTATTATCTACATTTGCAACACCAATGCTGGGAAACAACAATAAGCTATAAGTCTCAAATATGTGTCCCATTTCTGATTAATCACCTCTAATTACCAAAAGCAAAGCACTGTGAATAGCTGATTTCCACTTTGTTCATGTCAATAGGATCACCTTCAGTACAAAATTAGGTATGGAACTGGAGGGATCATTGTGCCCCACTTCCACAATGACAGCAAAGTGTAAATTGCACCACTGGGAAATAAGTTTTAAAGCACTAAGGGCCCCATACTGTGCCTCACCTTCTGATCTTGCGCTTTCGGGGAGAACACAGGCACACGGCAGGCAAGTAATGGGCACCAGAACGGAGGCTTAGTCTTCTCATCATCTTCCGCACAAACCCAGCCAGGCATGTTCTCCTCCCCTACGAACAAAGCAACAGGCTTAGCCAGAAGCACAGTGTATTCGCTAGAATCTGACCTTAAATAAAGCACTGAAGCTGTAATAAAATAAAAAAGAGACGTTAGAAAATAAAAAGAGGCTTTTTGACAGTTACTCACTTTGAGAAATCTTAGCCAGATGCAAGCGATTGACCCATGAAATTTTACTGATTGGGCTGGGAGTATTAAAAACCACAGTGAAACTGACTGGGCGCCCAGACCTATTGTGGAACAAAAGCAAACACACAAAGCAATGTGTCATAAGAGACTGAAAAGAAACGTGAATCTCTGCTTTTTCTCTGAGGTTTTGATTACAATTCTTTATAAAAAAGTTTTTGCATCACATGGTTACACACTAAATATTTAACAGAATTAGCTGTCAACTAAACTTATATGCTAAAAGCTTGCTGCAGTTAAAATAAATTCTGGGCAAAAAACTTTAATTAACTTTAAAATGTCCTGTCTTTTCTAAAAGAGAATAAGTGAGCAGCACAGGAAAACCACAATGCTGCTTAAAGCATCCTGTGTAATGGCACTCCGGAGGTAATACCCAGCTGTTCTGAAATCTGTTCCCACCAAAGTCTTGTTGCTGAAGCCAAGCTCCATCCATTTGGCCATAGAGACGGAAAGACCAGCTGCTGGTCCTAAACAAATCCAGCAAGACGATGCCCTCTAGTATAAATCTTTCCAATCGCTGAAAATCACTTTAAATCGTTTAACAGGATTGAGTGGGTTTTCTTTGGCAAGCCTGTTGCATCTGGCCACATTAAAAGGCAATTTGCCACAGAGTGCCATTTTGAGAGGATGCAGTCATTTTTTCACCACTCACTTGTCAGGCTTGCCAGGCACCATGAGCCGCAGACGGCACTTGTTGGCACACTGGATCTCGTCCTCTTTGATGCGGATGAGCCTCTGTAGAGCCAAACACCAGTCTTGTCCCACTGTTGTGTTAAGATTCTGCACACACAAACGCACACAGGCAGAGACAGCTGTCAAAGAGACTGAGTGTCCCTTAGCATATCACTTAGCACAGTGCTTGCTGGCGCTCATATATACAGCAAGAAGTAGCAGAGTATCAGAACTAAGGATTATTATTATTAGGGATGTCTTAATCCAGTCTAAAAGATATCAAAAGAAATCTTATATGGAACGGCATTGGCTATAATAAGCAGAATCCGGTCCCCATCATTTCAAAGCTATTAAGCCATTCTGCACTCTATTTAAGTACAACAAACAGACTGTCTCCCGTTATGCCCTGGTAACTTTTTTAATTCGAGCCAGATGTTTTTTTTTTTTTCTTGTTCTTGCCCCAGTCCTTAGTAGTCCAGTCAGGTGGTTTGCTTCTGGCCTGCCCTCTGGGCTGACTCCTAGGGTTTGTTGATGTTCAAGCTTTGGGAGCAGTGCTTTGGTGGAGGTGTTGTCATGACTTTGCCCTCGTCCTGTTTTCAGTGTGTCTTTGTTTTTTATTCTTTATGCTTTGTGTACTTTTGTTTTTTCATTTATTTAAAAAATGAATTCATCTTCTTCTCTGTGCCACCTTAATAAAGAGCTGGAAGTGGTTAGAGGTATGAGAATTCAGCCTATGTTTTTTTTATGGAAATGTTTTATGGTGAATACTTTAGAACTTACTTTGTGAGCAGAATTAGCCTTTGCAGCTCTGGTCCTAAACTAAAGCTGAATTCAAACATATGTTGACTGATCCACTACATCTGGGCACTGCTGAGGATCTAAGGACATTTCGTATTTGAAACTGCATAGACAAATTGACATACATACACTGTAATTCCACTGGCCCCAGATTCCAATTTTTTTCTTTTTTCTTTAGATCTGAAGGCTAAATGCTAAATATTTCCAACATGAAATATTTAACATTGTTTTGATAACATCATTTGCCTTTTGTGCATATTTAATATTGTGAGCTCTCCAGAACACTGACCATGTTTCTTTGCAAAGGGGGCATAGGTATTTCCATTTCCCTGGATTGGTGCGGTACAATGTGTGCAGCACTATCTGTGTTTTTTACTTTAGTTTTTCATTGTATTTTTAAATGTGGCTGGTTATTTTTGTCTATTCATGAAGAAATATCAAGACATACCACAGCAAAAAAACACAAATTACTGATCTGGACTTGTTCAGATAACCAAAATCCAGAGGTGTGGTAGTGTACCTGCAATTACAGAATCATACCTGATAGGATCCCTGCAGGGTGCCCACAAGCAGCGTGACCTCCTCCACCACTGAGAGGTCGTGTTGCAGCTCCTGTAGCTCCTGGTACAGCCTCGGCGGTCCCAGAAACAGCTTGCCTAAAACAAGCATCCCTTTCATTATCAGCCTCTGAGGCATACTAAATACATTCACAGCTGATCAAAAAACAAAGCTGTGCACCAAACAGCCACAAATGTATTAACATTTCTTTAATATGTGCAGATTTTAAAGGTAACTGCAATCAATGTATAACCAATTTGACTTGATTGTATAATAGTATCAAACTATATCTAATTCCTGCGCAACTTCCCAGGTTTGAAATAATTAGCTGCTAGTATGCAATAAAAATGTTCACAATAATGAAACAAGCTGTAAATCGTATTGTTCCCAAAAATATTTATAAATTTGAACAACACATCTAAAACAATGTCATCTGTTTTTATAAATGCATAAATACAAAATATAAGTATTTAGTAAAATAACATTATGGCTTCAGAGTTTTTGAATGTTAGTGTGTAATCCATTACCATTAATGGGTGAAAGATGAGTAAGTGTGAGAAAAATATGACTGCAGCATAAAGGAACCACATCCTCACAAGAATGTCTGAAGCATAAAATAAAAAAAACTACAGAGAACATCAGTATATCTTTATATATATATTGAGAATTAGGCCAGCGTTGCCCCTTGAGACTGGGTATGTGTACTCGCTTAGGGAGACCAATTGCTGGGATTTGAAGATACACTTCAGACAGTATTTCTCAGTTTTAACTGGTTAATAAAAGGGCTAAATGTGTGTCAGTATGAAGGTATCAAAATCTGATAGACAACCCTGCAAAAGGAAAAACTGTGATTTGTGTAGCTACAGAGGTATTAAGTTCTAACGCACGTTCTTCCATGTGGGAAAACTCTGCAGCAACTGTGGGTAAAAACAGAAGTGCTGAAAGTCTCTTTGTTCATTCAGCTATGTCTAACGTTCCTCAACATGCTTCCAATTTCTCCACATGAAAGTTTGCTTCAAAGCATCCAATCATGGGCTGCAGAGTTAAATCTGTGCTCTTTTAAAGACAATAAGAGTGTCAAAATGGTGTAAAACTTTCATACCATGTAGGATTTAAGATCTGTCCTTTAGGACAGAGCATATAAATATTTCACCCTTATGTCCTTGCTGGCCTTATCCCATTCATCAAAAGCCTTTGTCAACGTTTCGTTTAAATATGCTCTTCCTTCTCACATCCGCAGAGGGTCTGAAACCATGACACCATGCTGACCTTGCGAGTTGACAGCGCTCAGACGTTTGGTCCCACTGGGCTGATAAATGCTGTCGTTGTTCTGGGGGTTTTCCTGACCCACCTCTACCACTTGAACCTGCTGCAGAGAAGCACTCCACTTCACAGTGTACTTTGGCCCAACAGGGACCAGGCTGCTTATATCTGGAGGGCCCCTGATTGAAGACAAAGGCACAGTTTAAAGATCTAAGTCCATGACAGAACAAAGCAAACTGCAGTGAGATTTAATTCATGATCAGAGGGTGTCTGAATAAATGTGACAGAATATCACAGATAAGACTAAACCCTTGTGATCTATTGGGCTCCACAAGAACAAGATAGTCCATAGTGTAATAGGAGGAAATTATTATTCTCATCATCTTTTATCCAACATCCCCCATTTTTGTGATAAAATGCTGTGAAATCACTATACTTTGAAGACTCTATAAAGTCTACTGTCATTCTGCAAAAAACTCACAGAGAATGGTGTCTTGGCTCATCCATGAAATAATGAATAACACTTTTACTACACCTAGACCATCAAATAAAATGGCAAATGTCACAGCTGAAAACCACCAAAGATCAAGGCTAGATTAGTTAGATCCAAGCAACATATACAGCATAGACTGATGATTATATGTGTAATTTGTTTTTTTTTTAAACAGCAAGAACTTGATAAATACTGTATCATAGTTTCTAATTTTTAAATATTAAACAATAAAATAAAGCCATTCCTTGATACAGATTTGATCACCACTTTTCAAATAGAAGGCATTTAAAAATTATTCATATTTGAAAAAAATGCTTTAAATGAATTAACTAATCCCAAGGTTTTCTCAGCAATTCTGGAATCCTCTAAAGGTTTGTCTTTTTTATGGACATAGTTAAAATGTTTTTTTAAAAGCATGCTCTTAATATTATGGCTGTGTCACGGTCTGTCACGGTTATGGAACGGTAGAGGGCGCTATGTTCTGACTGAGCACACCTGAGCTCACGAGGGCACAGGTGTGCTTCATTGGGGCTGCTATTTAAGCCCCAATGAGTCAGAATAGAGTGAGGTTCATTCACACAGGTTAAGCCTTAAGTTAACAGTGGTTTTGTAGTCTCTTGTGTTTTGTCTGGCATTCCATGGATAATAAAGTCATGTTCTCGATCCCTGGCTCCATGTTGACATCCTACCCGCACCACACCAGCGTTACAGGCTGGCATGAATAGCATTTCTGCTTTGAGTACTGGTTGAGGTTTCTGACTGAGTATCAGAGCACTCTTTCTCAACATCAGCTTTAGTGAAAACATACTTTTATTGTCAGTTTATCTGGGATGTTTCTATTACAATTTTGTTTCCATATAACAGGAATAAAATTTCAATTTAAGGCTGAACCGAAGATCAAATATTTCACTGTGGGCCCAGTAACTTCAGTAGAGTGGCAAGTAATTTCAAAGCCTAATACTTAAATGCAAATAGTGCTCCTGTGTCTGTTTAACTTTCATCTCTGCAGCATCTAAATAAGTGAGAGCTTAACATCTTTCCTGAAACTATACTAATAGTCAAATACTGATAACCTTTTTATACCACTTTAATATCTTTGACTTGCTTGAGCCAAGCAGTCTTTCATTCAGCTCTACTCTGTCATTTCTTCTTTCATATAGCAAAATGTAATTCATATATTGTGAACAGTTATTCCAAACAGCTGAACTGTAGTGCAGGGTGAGTGTAGTGCCACCAGAAAGCAATCTGTAAATCATCACTTACTTGAGATTGATGTTTGCACAGACCAGCATGTCATTGAGAAGAAAGACTTTACGTTCTTTGGATTTGATGACCTGCCCCTTTTCCCCATACACAGTCTCGATCAGCGTTTCACACAAAATCAGCTGCTTCTGATCTGAGTTTAATTGCTGTGAACATAATGAGTCAAGCAGTCAACCAAACTGTGCCACCATACAATGACATTTTAACAGCAGCTTCTTTTTGACATTAAAATACAGTTTGAGCTTTTCTCCTTCCGTACTGACTGTGATCCCCCTGCAGTGTCTTTCAGCTGTACACTTTATTTTGCACAGTCGACTAAAGCAGGGTGAGAACGAATCGCTACAGCCTTTGAGAATCCAGAAAACTGTGTAGCCGTTTGCTCATTAGCATATGAAGGCAGGCTGGGAGTGAATCTTTCCCTCTTTTTACGGTGCAGCTGCTTGGAGAGACAGGAGCACCCTCTAGTGAATTGAGAGCATCATAAAGGCACCATTTACAAGTCCACCACTTTTGGTCTCTGGCAGATGAGGAGCCATAACTGCACTAGCGCATGACCCAGATCATTAGTCATAATGGCGAGCCTCAAACCGCAGTGCCACTTAGTAACAGGCACCATTACTTTTTTAGCAGTAAATGAATAAGGATCAGTTTTATATGAAAGTAAAGTGAAACAGACTATTTGTCATTGTGAAACACAGCACAGCACACAGTGAGTCACAATGAAACGCTTCCTCTGCATTTCACCCAAGCACACACATGCAGTGAGGAGCAGCTATTGAAAGTGCCCGGGGTGCAGTGAAGGGGACGGTACCTTGCTCAAGGGTACCTCTAATAGGTACACTAAAATAATTAAGTAAAAATAATTGGAATGATGAATGGATTCATTGTTTCAGAGCTGGATGGATTAAATGTACACATACAGTACATGTCATGAAAATGTAAATGAGGAAATAACATTTAGAGAGATATTAACTGCCATCGTTTCATCCTCTAAGTTCAAGAGGTTGGCGATGCTGAGGTGAACTGTAGTTTTGCTGTGCAATTCTTTGAAGTGTGTGTGGGAGACGACAGAGAGCACTTTGCTGTGTATGACCTTGCTGAGGGCCCGGTCGCTGTTGCTACGCGCTAGCTGATGGATCTCAGAGAGCTGGTCGGCCAAACGCTTCTGCTCGTTCAGCTTCTCTGCCAAAGTCTCCAGTTCAGTCAGAGCAAGTTGCAATGGCAGCCTGTCACGGTGTCCTGCTGAAGTGTTCTTCAGCATGTCCTAAGCACACAAACACAAAGGTTTATTTTTAGATCAACAAGCCTTGATGTCCATTTTACAAAGTTTTACGAATCCCAATGTTATCCTTGATAACAGAAATGAAAAGGCATGCCTGTTCAATTTAAATTAAAAGTAGGTTTTCTTTTCTAAAAAAATTTTTTCTAAACATTTGTCTTAGAAATGTCCAAAATAAGACACATCTCTGTCCTCTGATTTAATTTGATTAGAGTGCATCACGCAAACTCAGGTTTCATGTTGATTCGATGCAGTCTGATAGCTTTCCTAGAATGATTTTTAATTATCCTTTAATATTCTGACGCTGGAGAAATGACTAACATGGTAATGGAATGCAGACAACAAAAATAATACACTAAGGCTTACACTGCATCAGCCCATTTATGTCAAGAATTCTTACCAGCAAAAGCAATATTTCCATTTTACAATAGGAAAAGACCCTTTAGTGAACAGCATGACAATCAACCGTAATCCACTATGACCCTCCAAAATTATTAAAACGTCCATTTCATTTTGATGTAGCAAACAATGCATTGTACCACCACTAACATGCACATAGATCAAATTTACAGCAGAAAGACCTCCCATTAAGCCTTGCTTAGGCCCAGTACATAAAGAAAAGATGAATTCAGGCTCAGTTCACAGATCATTTCTTGCTAAATGAGCCATGTCCCTGTAAAAACAAGGGAGGCCTTTGAGCGACTAATGAGTGTGAAAAAAAATTCTATATTCATTTTTCCCTTCCAGTTAAAGCACGATCAAAGGAGTTTGCATATAGTAAGGAAGATGCAGAAGGGCCCTACAATGCTGTGGCAGAGTAAAGAGTGAAGAGGGGAGATCATTTGATAATGTTCTACAGTATGCTGCTGAGGGAATGTAAGAGGATTATGAAGCGCAGTGATAATCTCCCCCACCTAACCAGTTGGCTCGATAGCATGCTGAGGCAAGCTGCTTTCCACAGTGCAATCTATTACTCTTTTACAAGGATGGTCTGTTTTTTGTGTTTCTACTCTCTGTTTCACTTCCTCTGAGCAGAGAAAGGAAATTCCGTAACAATATGAGGTTAATTTTAGATAACTCGATCTAAAAGCGTTTAGCAACAAGAGAAGTACGAGGAGAAAATTGTGTATGGGAATGCATGCATGCTTGGGTTTCTGCGTTTACGTGTGTGAGTTTCTGCGTTTACGTATGTGTGTTTCTGCATTTACGTGTGTGTGTGTGTGTGTGTGTGTGTGTGTGTGTGTGTGTGTGTGTGTGTGTGTGCGTGTGTTCTGACCTGTAAGAGGAGTATAAACTGGGGAAAGCGCTGGATTGGTTTTACCATTAGGCCATAAAGGGTGATCCTGTCAGCACTGGCAGCCTGTTTCTTCTTGAAATCAGAACATAGAACAGAGCAAATTTATTCTGGATGTAATTGTGACTCTCAGCACACAAAAAATATAAGTGAAATATAATGAAGACCAAATATGACAAATAAAGAAGATCATATTCACTTTGAATTAAATGGAATGAATAAAAATTGTAGATGAACTGATATAGACTTTTATAGACTCTACAGACAGCTGTATTGCACCAATCACTGAAATGTGTAAAAGTTCATACTAAGGTTCATGTTCGGACTGTGAAACAGGTTAATCCCCCAAAGTAGGGAAACACAATGACACGAGAATCATTTTGGTACTAGCAACTCCAAAAATGACTGGTTTTGAACAAATGTTTAGATTTGAAGGACAGAATGATCAGATGAAGCAGGGTTACTAAGCTAATGTCTGTTTTTATTTCACAGTATTTGTTGCTAATTATATGTACTCTTAATGTTTTATTTCTCTGTAATGCTCATCCAGGTACATGCTGTCCCAAATCATACATTAAATATAATGGTTATATTTTGACATCATCAGATACGCCTTATAAAACAATGAATATGGACCATGAATTCAAATAAATGGACATGATTCTCAATATTTACAAATAATAGTAGAACAGTAACTAAAGCATTTGGTCAATGTAGCTATAAGGGTCTTGCCCGAGGACTTTTATGATATAACCATCTGCGGTGTGGGGGGCAGTGGTGTTGATGAGAACACATTTAAGCGTGGTGAGGAAGGAATGAATGAACCAGCGAAAGGATCTGCACAAATCAAGTTCATATAAGGTACTATTTACTGTTATTAACATTTGTTATTACAGTATCTGACTTCTAACAAAAATTACCTTTTCCCATTTGGCAAATAATAAATCCACGATAAAGGCGCAGTTTTTGTGAAAGGAAAAATAAAGAATCACCTTGAGAAATTCCAGAAATGCTGGCTTAGACATACAGGCTTTCTTGATAAGAGCCATTGCATTGGTAAAGTTGTTTACGTAATCACTGTATACATCCAGGACCATGGACTTTGAGAACTGCAAGGAAAATGAAGATAAGTAAGAACCTACTAATACTCCAATGTACAGACATGCAAATACATAGCCACAAAGGTCTTTTTATTAGACGTCTGAGCCCTAAAATAAACATTGCTTTCAAAGCCCAAATTTTTAGCTGTGGCTGCACTTTTCTCCCAGTCACAAGTACCTACACTCACATTATTTTCCTCTTGACTAATCGAATAGGCACTAAACATACAAAGCAAATGCACAGCTGTTGGTCACAGCTTGGGCACTGCAAAGGAAATGAGTACTATTTAAATAGAACTGCTGAGCACACAATCTCCTGTTTTTCCATCTGAAAAAAGGCTCCTGCAGCACACAGCTAAAACAAGGCAAAAAGTGGTCAATACCGAGTGCACGCAGACAATTAAAGCACCCAAATGAACAAAGCTGTGGGTAAATGGAATGTTCATCTTCAGTAAGATCACAGCTCTCCAACTATCTACTTTTATTTAAATATTTCATGATATTTCATTGATTCATTTCAGATATCAGTGGTGATTACCATATTTAAGACATCCCTTCCTTGCTATTGAGTTGTTGTGAGGCGTGTGGTGTTTTTGTAGTTTTGGCAATAGTATGAAAAAATGTGCTGAAATATGTTACTTTTCACTTCACATGAAAGACTGTCTGCTAAGACGACTCTTATTACTGCTGACAAGCAAAAGAAACCCAAGGGGATACAAGTAAAACAGGATCAAGCTTGTCTAGCTACACAGTCCTCAGGCAAACTGAAACGATGAGCAGCAGAATTTGGACCCTTTGTGGACAGACCGGTTTAAAGGAAGATTTTGAGACTCACTGAGGCAACAAAAAGATCCCCGATGGTCTCGGTGTGATCCCACTCAGCGACTCGGGAGGCCAGAGCAATCTGAAACATGGCATGGCACTGCAGGATCTCTTTGAGTCGAAAGAAAATGGGCTGGATTTTCTTAGTGCTCAGGATACGTGGCTCTGCCTCCAGTAAAGGCTTCTGGTAATCCTGAGAAGAGATTACAATGCATGAGTTGAATATATTTCTTCTTAGAGAAAGAAAAATGTTATTTCATTTTAATGGAAGTAAATATGAAAAGAATTGAATTAAAATCGTTTTAGACCATTTCAATTGGCCCATCAATAATGAAATGAGCTAATAATGAATTTAAATGCATTTCATTAATAACGACATTCTTGCACATAGCACTGAAAATTTGCATGCAGGCATGCATTGATTTTCTGCTCAGAGAAAATCCAATGTGCAACCTGCATATGAGCTAAATATATGATACAATCCAAAACAATCCGTCACCTACTTGCAGGATTCTTTTCAGTGAATCCAAGTAGCTTATCTCACTCTGGATGATGGAGCCAAGAACATGACGTCTTACAATCTAGCAAGAAAAAAAAAGTTGAGTCAGTATGCAGTCAATATTTTAAATGGAAAAAAACTCCCCACGAAATGCAAAACAGATATAAAAAAGCAGAGAACAAATTTAAATACAGCAAACTGTAATTGCTGTAATTGCCATAAAATTTTCACAGGACACAGTCACAATAAAAGTGTGTTTCCTATCTAGGATTTGCAAATGAAGAAATTGTCATTTAACCAGAGGTGCTCAAACCTTTACAGAGTTCTTTATTTGATAAATCAATGAAAAAACATGCAGCATGGAAAATGAACATTTTTAGGTTTTGATGACAGGACACATAAACGCACCTGTTGACTACTGAGGCCCTCTGGCATTGGGCAAAGCTCTGGTGGTGGATGCTTCACATCAGAAACGGTCACATCCAGGTACCCAGAATCATCCTCTGTGTCATCTGCATCATCACACATCTAATCGTCATACACATCATCATACGCCACCAGCCTCAGTACTAACACTAAAGTCAATTAACTCAAGCCTATCCCTTAGGTATCCCTGTATCCATGAAAACAGACCATCTCCTCTGCGACATCAAATACATTTTCTACAGCTTTCTAATTATATTTCTGTGTTAGTGAGTCAAAATAAGTAAGAGAAAAAAACTAAGATCTCAAACCTGTGTTTTCTTTTTTATTCAGGAAGGAGACTTTGCGCATCATGGCTATTTTAGTCTTTTCCAGGCCATCCTTAGTGCCATTCCGGGCAGCTTTCATGAGCTGTTGAACCTGTGAGAGAGGAGACGAGTTCTGGAACAAGCAGCTCAGAGGAAGAGAAGAAAATCCTGTACAGAGAACAGCGTGTACAGCAGCAGGGGCAAAGTCATTCCCTGATGGCCCCTCATAGCTCAGTTGCTACAAGCTTGGAGAGATTTAAGCAGTTTCATTTTCATACTGAAACTAAAGAAAAAGAAAAAAAAAAAACTGCCACTGTACAGGAATGTATGCTGCTTTTCTATTTTAGAACTACAGCAACTGTCTGTGGTGAATTCAACAATGAATGATGAATGAAACTACATCTATACCGTTCCTGGGAAAGTATACCTTGATGTCATAGGTCTGTTTGATCTGGCTGACATCTGGAGCCCCTAACCGCATGGCCAGCTCTCGCTTGGTCCGGACACAACGCTCCTTTAGGCGCCGTACATCCGGAGAAATCTATAGCCATCACCGTATCCATATGACCAGGGGCCACCGGGTGATTAAGATCAATATTTACAGAGAGAAAGGCAGAAGGACACAGAAAGGAGAGAGAATGAGGAAACAAACAGAAAATCAGAGTGAAAGCAGACAGTGACTTGTTCAAGGACAATCACAAAAGAGGGGCAGGGCCTGAGAGAGTGGCTATATTATCCAGAGGCTTTGGCTGTGATAGGCATACAAATTACACACAACTTCTGCAGACAGGAGTGAACACAAGTACAGACAAAAGCAGTTTCCATTCCAGAAAGACCCATTGATTAGTTTACGGAAGCTTTTCGATACCTGTTTTCAGCAGAAATCCTGCATGCCATAAAGCATCTGTTAAGAAAGTGCGGATCAGCAGACCGAAATGGACAGACTAAAATGAGCAAAAGCAGGAGGGGAACAGGGGAAGCCCAGGAAGGAAAGAGAACTGAAAGAGATTGCTGAGTTAAAAAAAAAAAACACTGGCAGAGAATTAACCTTCCTCTCCCCACCCACAGTGTGTCTACAGAACATGGTAGTCAGAACTGCTTGTTGTCATGCCATCTTGCAAGTAACACAATGTAAGGCCGATGTAGAAATGTATGTAACTGACAACAACCACATATTGCCACCTTGTGACAAAGCACAGAAATGATCAGCATTCAGTGTCTGCCCTGTTAAAGAGTCAAATTCAGACCAAAGACTTATCAGCGCAATTTGCACCCACCCTTAAATGAGTCAGTCAGCCAAGACACATCTTTTGCATTTTCGGTTCTGAACTCAAGCTCTTAGGCCAATTTAGTGACAAGTAATAGAAATTTACAGCCAGCACTTTAGTACTGTACAAGCTGCATGCCTAAACCATTACACACTTATCTAAAACCACAGTTGCATGTTAAGTAATCTTGTTTAAGTCATTTCTGACATACTAACACATCTATTCAATTTAAGGCTTGAAAGCAGCTGCTGCTATTGTTTTAAGCTATAATACATTCCCTGCATGGGTTGAGGCAGCTCCCTGGAACTGAAACCCCTCTTGAATGATCTGATCAGAATTACACAGTGATATAAAATACTGTTTATCCAGTGACTGATTTAGACACATATAGATTTAATGGATTGCTTAACAACTTCTAAAGAGATGTGACAATACACTTGATCGGTTAGTCCTTTGTTACTGTCAGGTATACATAAGGACATTTTAGTCTTCACATTAAAAATGTTGTGTGCTGAAGTACAAAACTCAGCTGCAGATCTTCTCCATTATGCTTACTTTTGAGGCTTGAATGGCCCATCACTGGTCTGGTTATGTGGTCTTATGTGTGCACATGCACAGGTGGTTTGATGGCAGGCTGCTTACTTCATCAAATTTTGACATATTTGGCATAGAAAACTGCTTAGAAGGACCCACTAGAGTGGAGGAGGCAATCATCGATGCTCTACCTGTGTTTCACCAGTCTGATGAAGAAATATCTACACATCCCAATCCACACGTTCTAAAGCAAAGAAGGCCACTAGCACAGGCGGAAATGCTCTTATCTACATGCACTCGCCTCTGAAACCAGACCATGATAACAGGCTTGTTTCTGGCTAAGAAAAACCTTTAAGAGGTAAGTTCAGATGGTTTTAATAGTCTGTATCAGTGCACATAATTCTTCTTTTATATTTTGAGAAAAAAAATATTTTCTAAATAAATATTTTGAAGTAATTTATTTATTTGTCATTTAGATACATGTATTATATATAATATATAGTATGTAATTTTATGTTTGTTTATTTTAAACTTACATTTTAAAAAGTTCACTCAAAAAGAAAATTACTTGTTGTTAAATTTTTAATTTTTTTAAAAAGTTTTTTAAGTTTAATAAATGCATAATTTCCAAGTCAAAGAACAATCATGCAAAATAATCGTGATGGCAGTCCTGGCCAAACTATCTGGATTATGTTTTTTACAGTAATTGAGAAGCCCTAAATTAGAGAGTTGCATACACTTGTACTTAAGGCTATCATTGGATGACTATGTGTAATAATTTAGGCATGCTTTTAGCTTGTTGTTGAATTGGCCAATAGTTCACGTTACTTGGCGCTTTATTTTGCCTTATAGCTCCAGAGCACAATAAGAAGCAAACTTTGAACACCATGTGCTTCTTAGCTGATTGGCCTCATTTGGGTAAAACTGCTTAAATGCAAGCCAATTGTGAGCCAAACTGCAACTTTTAAGTGAATTATGAAACCCTTTGCAAGGCACCCTTTGCATTACAGTCATGCCTGGGCATTAATAAACCCCATACTTGCCCACCTTGCTGCGAGTCGGCTGCTTGATCTCAGCGTCCGAGTGCTCATCATAACTCTCAAACTCACTGGAGCTCCAGCCGTTATCCAACACCCCTGCTGACTCATCAGGACTCTGCACATCCTCATATATCATATCATCACCTATACACAAGAACAGGAAACAAAGAGCAACTATAGAAAGTGTACAGCTGTAGGAGAGTTCTTTTATTAGTCTTTTTTGATACATGTTTCATACCAAGTGGAAATTTTAATCACAGCAATGTAATGTTAACTGAATGTTATATTTGTGTTGCTATGAGAAGTGTTAGATCCTACAGAGCTCTTGAGTCTCTTTACATAGCAGCCAAAGTTTTGGGGAACGATAGGGGTTTCAGATGAAAAACATTTACATGTACAAAGACAGGTGGAACTGAAAAATATTTGCCTTTGTCAGCGCTGATGTTTCTCTTTTATGCCTCACTGTTTTCTTTGGAATACAACAATGGTCAAGATTCAAACTAACTGTTACAGCGAAAGAAACCAAGATAAGATATGCAACACTCATTTATTGTTCATTAAAAGAAAGAGTTGTCGTAATGAATCATCTGACATACTGTATACAAGCACTGCAGTTTGTATAATAAATGCAAAATGACGCTTTAGGGTCAAAAACAAAGAAGCATTAAAGATCGAATTAGAGTGTAAACAGTATAAGTTTCCCATGAAATATTGTATATGTGCACATTTAATTAGTTTTTGAAAGACTAGATCAGTGTTCAAAAAGTCCACATATTTGCAGGGCTATGAATTTAGGAACAACAACTGCTCTTAATGAAATTAGTGAGAAGTGAGAATGGAGACCAGCTTGTCACTAACCTGCATCAGGAGAAGTAACATTCTCACAAGGAACATCATCATAGATAACCTCTGAGCAAGGGGGCAAAGCTTGGTTTACCTCTGGGATAGAAGAGGACAACTTCTCCTCTGCTTCGGTAACAGACTTTCCTGGAGAAGAGTGAAGAAACAAGGGCCAAAGTTAAGAGTAATATCCACTTTTTTATTTCCAGTTTGCTTCAAAGCAGTAAACGGTCTAAACATACCAAGATGCAAACTGATAGGTAAAACAAGGCCTCTGTTGATTCCACATTTTAACCAATGGAGTGATTACATCACAGCTATATGCACTACGAAGCACAACTGTAACAAAGGATCGATGAGCAGTTAACAGAGAAAAACTCACAATCAATTTTCACTAAATCATACAGACACTACACTACAGCCCACAGAAGCAGTAAAGAAGTGTATCTCATCAAGCCATACAACCTCCAATTCTCTCCCAGAACGCAAGAGTAATGTGGCAGAAAGATGTGCTGATAGAGTTGGTTTTGAGCCTGAATGTCTGGATCTAAACGATATCTCAGGAGCAAATGTCCTTAAAAGATTTATATTTATGCAGGTTTCAAGGTGATGTCTACAGTTACAGCCTAGATCATTAGTGAAAGCAATGTTCAGTAGTTTGACTTTGCAGGGCCAATCAATACAGAGAGCGTACACTCTCATTAAGCAGAACTGGCTGATCCAGAAAGTAACTACACGAAGGTTGCAAAACAAGGGCTAGCTTATTGTTCCCAAAGTTTACCACTGCTGCACCCAGATTTAGGGGTGTAAATCTCTGACCTCCCAGAAAATGTAAGACTTAAATTGTAGATTAAAATAATATGATTAGCCTATACTACATTTTCTAAAAATACAAAAAAACAAAAACATAACATACCGAAAAGGTGACTGGAATAACTGTATATATACACAGTACTGTGCAAATGTTTTAGGCAGGTGTGCAAAAAATGCTGTAAACAAAGTATGCTTTCAGAAATATAAATAATGATTGTTTATTTTGATCAATTTGTTACTACCTTTTGCTTTCAAACGAGCATCAGTTCTTCAGGCCCCCACAGAGCCCTGATCTCAACATCATCCAGTGTGTCTGGATTACATGAAGAGACAGAAGGATGTGAGGAAGCTTACATCCACAGGAGATCTGTGGTTAGTTCTCTAAGATGTTTGGAACAACCTACCAGCTGAGTTCCAAAAATTGTGTGCAAGTGTACCTAGAAGAATGGATGCTGTTTTGAAGGCAAAGGGTGGTCACACCAAATATCGATTTGATTTAGATTTCTCTTTTGTTCATTCACTGCATTTTGTTGATTGATGAAAATAAATGATGAACCCTTCCATTTTTGAAAGCATTCTTTGTTTACAGCACTTTTTCACACCTCCCTATATATATATATTGATTTGAAAAAGTTATTTCTGCCAAAAAATTGTGCACATACTGAATAATCTGCTTAGTTACAATAATTTCTAGCACTGATGCAGCTGAACCACCATTTTCAGATCAACACCTTTTACACCCCTAAGGAAAGATTGCTGTTTCACTTTATCCTGAGAGCAGCTACAGCATAGACAGGGGAGTTATATATTTTCTAAGGGAACACAATAAAAGGAGGGCAGGGCTAGACGGATACCTTTGTGCAGTCGCAGTGTGAGCTCTGACACCACACTGAACCATTCCAGAGAGCGAGCTGGCACGTGAGCTGAACACATACACACACTTCACTCAGAACACTGCTTTATCTTTGACCACTTATATGATGGATATGTGCATCGGCCAGAATTTGCCAAATCACCAAGAGATGGCCCAGTGTTTCACTGTTAACTGCATGCATATTTTTAATAATTGTCAGTTATGTAATGATTAAACAGCAGCATCATTTTAGAATTTATAAGCGCTTATGATAAACAAGGAAGCATTCAAATTCACTTGAACAATCAGTATAAGTTTACCCAGAGCTTAAAACGAACTGATTTCGAAAAAGGAATAAACACTTTACTTTTGAATACACAATTAATAATCAATAAGAACACGGTTTGTCTCTCAAACCATATAAACACTTTTGGCAAAATGAGCACTTTTTGAATATCCCCTTTTTCAACAGTGTCATATTATACACGGTAATCTCTGGGCACCTGTGATTGAAATAACCATTATGTAGAAAACTCATGTTCTCTTTATTAGTGGAACTGAAATGAACATGATTACTTCCAGTGAGCTCATGCATCTCATGGTTTTGATTAGCTGGTGTGACTGTTTAGATCTGAGTGAGCTGTATCATAGCATGATTCACTTTCTTTGTCTTTGTGATGGTAACAGAGGAGTGCATAGTAACATCCCAGATCCCAGATCCCAGATCCCGGTGTTAACAGACCTGTCTGAGCAAACATGTGAACATTCTTCTTTTTGATGGGCATATAGTAGGATTCAGTTCTTGAACATAAACCCATGAATCACAGACACAGGTCTGGAGAGCAGCAGTTGTAGTAACAGAACCTTCTGTCCCTTGAAAATAAGCACAACACTGTAAAGCTTAAAACCTTTACAGCAGGACAGAGCAGTACCTTCATAAATGGAGCTTCTCTTCCATGTGCTCTTGTTCTCCTCGGTGATCCTATGCTCAGTAGAAACAGAACTCCTGGAACATTGAGGGAGAATTATCAAAAAATATATCTTCTTTAAATGAAGAATAATTGAGGGATAACATTGACTCTGTGATTGTAGTGCAGAAAACAGTTATAAGCATCCATCCATCCATTTTCTGCCGCTTGTCCCAAACGGGGTCGCGGGGGAGTGCTGGTGTCCTGCCCAGCGCACACAGGGCGAGGACCAGTTATAAGCAGAAAATAACTATTCATAATGAACCTCTTACTCTTGGTCACTGTAAATCTGACTTAAAATTACATAACAGCTTTGAGACTTTGCATTCATCCCATTTAAATGGAACTGAAAAGGAATGATAACTATGAGGGTATTATGGGTAAGTTTCCTGGACAGGAATCAGGCTTAGCCCTGTCTTTATTTCAGAATGTAGTTCAGGACAAGATTTAATCCTTGCCCAGGAAGCTCACCCTGCATGTCTGAAACTCACACAAAGGAAAGACAAATAAAAGCAAATCTCCTTAATGTATCTGCAGTTTCTCATGAACAACGATGAGATTCAATAGAAAGACAATTAAGTCGCCTACTGATCAGATATTTCTACTGAGCAAAACAGCTCAGCAATTCCACATGTCACATGTATTCTTGAGTTCTAGGATGGGTTAAAACAAAGTCATAGTTAGATTTGCTAATCATTTTTTATTAATGTCACATCATTTGCACTTAGGGGGCAGCGTGAAAGGGTGGACATCTGCAATAAAAATTAAAAGAAAGAAAAAGATATTTTCTGGAATATATGTGATCTAGTACAATTAACTAAGGAATATTGAAATGAACTCAGTAGCTTTGATATTGTAGACAATATTTTGAACTGAGACAGAAGTAGTTTTTCTTTTGTCTTTTGTCTTTTGTCTAACACAGCTTTAATGAGAATTATCAGAGAACTATCATAAAGTCTCTTGAGCTATCAAAACTTACTGGAATTACTGGAGTTAGCTAGTTAAGGGGCAGCGGTGGCCTAGTGGTTAGGGAGTTGGCCCCCAGATCGAAAGATTGTAGGTTCGAATCCTAGATCAGTAGGTTGCCCTGAAGTACCCTTGAGCAAGCTACCTGCTGCATGTTTAAGTGTAGGGGTAAAATGCAGAGGTCTAGTTTCATTGTGTTTCACTTTGACAAGAATAGTCACTTTCAGATGAGACACTTCTGTATTAAAATACTTACTAAACAGCCAACTTACCCATCTGGAGACTTTCTGGCTACCATATCTAGATTGAAAACAGAAAACATATATTGCATATATATTTTACATCAAGGTTGTAAACCACTTGTAAACAAGCTGCCAAATCACTTTTAATTAAAGCAGATTCACGATTACATGATAGTTTATGACTACTGCTCACCTGGGCTTGTTAAGTGTGAAGGAATGATGCCATACTCCTGACTAGCAGAGGTTCCTCCATTTATTTCCTGACAATGACTGGCTGAGACTCGCTTCATTGCTTGACTGTAAAGTGCATTTGAGGCCATAAAGACACCCCTGGAACCCTGGGACGGCCCAGCTCCAGCAGGGACAACCCCTAAATCTTGATGTCCACCACTGCTCCCAGTAGCCTCATGCTCTTCTTCACTATCACCAAAGTGAAACTTTTCCCCCAGCTCCTCATCTTCATCTTCCTCCTCTTCTTCCTGCTGAGGTGTCTGAGCCACACCAGTAGGAACAGACTCTGAAACCATGCAATCCAGTTTATTTGATTAAGATGAAATCAGAAATTTCCAGTAAAATCTGATACTTATTAAATTAAATTTAAAAATTCAATTAATTGGATCTGATTTGTGCTTATGATTAACGAAAATCAACCAAACACATCAAAGAACAATACGCCATGCTATTTTAGCTTGGGGATACACTGAAAACGAATACGTGAATACAACATGAGCTCATTTCACACAAAACAAAATACCATCAGAGTAGTTAAATTAAGTATTTTATCTACATATTTATTCTTGTATTACTCAGTTTGGCTGTTATAATATAATAAATCAGTAAGTTATAAACAGGCATAAGACACATTCTTTCTGTGTTGGTAACTTAGCTCATTATGAACAGCCCCTTACTTACTTATTTAAAACTGTTTTAATTCTACATAAAAATGTTTTTCACTTAAATATTGTGCAGTATTAAGACAGTAACAAACATCGCCCACATTTCACAATTACTGCCTAAATAATACATTTTTAGATTCAGATTGCTCTAGATGCTCATGGCATATTTTTACACTGGCACTATGTCTTACATATGTACTATGAGCCAATAGAGGTGGGCTGTAGAGGCTTTGCAGGACGCTCACTCTGCAAAGTCCTCAAGCAACTGGGCCTAACAGGAGTGGTTAGGAAGAGGGCCATCCAGTCTGTATGTAAAGCCACAGAGAAGGCCACAAGATGGCTGTGGATAAAGAGGGCTGATCCATTGGCTGCTGCTGCTGGGACGCAGGCTGGGGTCTTAGCTGGGTCGCCTGTGCGAGCGTGTCTGATGTTGAAAGACCCGAAACACACAATGACCCGAAACACACAATGACCACAATGACACAATGATACAATGATGATGCATCCCAGCGCATCCAAAGATGTCTCTTGCACATTGAAGTCTGATATAATCAGTGGCACCTAGGAAGAGACTAGGTGACAACCAAGAATATTTTGGTGACTACTGGATAGACAGTTGACAGCACGGAAAGACGGCACCCGGGGCAGGATGGGCTAGCACCCCAGCCTGCGTCTCTCGTGAGAGAGAAACCTAAACCAAGCTACAGAGCAGTCCTCGGAAAGATACCCCCAGGAGGTCCCGAGAGGGGGGGAGGATGAGATCACCACTTGGACAGACCAAATGGCATTGACCCAGGCTAACAACATGACTACGAGATGTTTCTGCAGCAAGTTATGTAAGCATGTATGTGGCCTTAAAGTCCATCAGGCCAGAATGAAATGCAGGGAGAAAGAGAAGGAGGTGCAGCGCACAGACTATGAGGCTGATGAGACGCAGGAGGAGCCCAGCCAGGAGTCACCCCACAGAGCCCAGTCCCTCCACGCACCACAATCCCTTAATCCAAGCAGAGTAATTCAGCAACGACAACGGATCAAGTGGCAGTGTGGGGTGGTGTGGGGTGGTGTGGGGTGGGGTGGGGTTGGTCTAGAGGTAGGATGCTTGCCTATGGACCTATGGCTCAAGAGGTCTCAGATTCGATTACCACCTCTGGCACTACCACCGCTGGGTCCCTGAGCAAGACCCTTAACCCTGAATTGCTCCAGCAGGACTGTCCCTGTAATTAGGACATGGAAGTCGCTCTGGATAAGAGCGTCTGCTAAATGCCGTGAATGTAAATGTAAGTGGCCCCCAGCCAGTAAGGGAGGTGAATGGTTACAGTTGACAGAGATGTGATGAACATCATCCAAGCTACAGCAAGAGGAGATGTTGACTGCCGACTGTATACGATGTCTGCCATCATACGTGGCTATGTGGCAGAGAGATTCATGAGAGTGGCATGAAAGGTAACACCAAGCCTGAGGAGGAGAGATAAGCCCTAGCTGACCTTCATGACATTCTAAGGAAAAGACTGGCAACCCTCCGGGGAGCAGAGTGGCGAAGGGGAAGAGAGAGGGCAAGAAAGCGTGCTGCATTCATTGCTAACCCCTTTGGCTTCACAAAACAACTGCTCGGGGATAAACGTAGCGGCCAGCTTGACTGCTCAGCAGAGGAAGTTAACGCTTTCCTGCATGACACTCTAAGCGATCCAGCGAGGGAACAGGAGCTCCAACCCAGCAGAGCCCTCATTAACCCAGCTTCCCCGATATCAATGTTCGATCTGAGGTAGCTGAGCCTGAAAGTGGATGAGGAGGTGGCTAAGGCAGCTCATTCAGCCTCTGCTCCAGGCCCAGTGGTGTGCCATACATTGTATACAAACACTGTCCTCAGCTCCAGTGTCACCTCTGGAAAATCTTGAAGGTGATATGCCGAAGGGGAAGAAATGTTGATCAGTGGATCAGATATCATATATTTGTAATATAATATAAACATTTAGTTAGAAACATTTAGTACATAAAGTTAGACTTCAGAATTAGAAGGTAATGGAAAAACACTGCTAAATGGGGCAACATTCAGAACCGAAAAACTTTGAGGAGCCTTAAATTAATGCCTCTGTTGCTGGGTAACAACACATCAAATGTAATGACACAACACTGCCTCATCAGACCTTTACCCTGCATGCAACAGAGAACAAAAAACTGAGCTAACTTCTGTCAGAGAACTGTGGCATTCCATCCCACAGTTACTGTGGGCTGCCTTCAGCTCACAACAAATGTCACAGTTCCAAACCTATGACCAAGGATGATTATGACCTACTAGCTCAAAATAACAAAACACACACACACACACTCACACACACCACATAAGTGGAAACAAACAAAAACGCCATTTAAAGAGAGAAAAAGAACCGGTTCAACCAAGACATTGCATTGTTCTTCTGAACTTACAGTGAACACTATTTGGGCCTATAGCAGTAGCAGGGAGGCTAAGTTTTTCTGTGCTACAGTGAAAATAAGAGGCATATGTGGGTTTAGTCCAAACCTCTTCCGACAAAAAACAGGCTCCATGTGAGTCATGCTGGGTGATGGGTGGAACATGCAAACAAGCTGAAAGCCTTTAAAGATTCCAGCACATGGGTCAGAGTAAAGTACTGGATTCCACTCTTCGCATTCATCATATTAAAACTCCGCTGACTCAATGTTTTGTGTGCAAATGCTTTGAAACCATAGTTACATGCTTTCAGAATGTACAGTACTGTGCAAAAGTTTTAGGCAAGTGTGTCCTTAAAAATGCTGTAAACAAAGAATGCTTTCAGAAATATAAATAATGATTGTTTATTTGTATCAATTTACAAAATGCAAAGTGAGCGAACAAAAGAAAGTATAAATCAAATCAATATTTGGTGTTACTACCTTTTGCCTTCAAACCAGCATCAGTTCTTCTAGGTACACTTGCACAAAGTCAGCGATTTTGTAGGATTATAGTCGGTGTATGATCAACCAGTTTTACCAAACAGGTGCTGATGATCATCATTGTCACACGGAGCTTCAAAAACTGTGTGCAAGTGTACCTAGAAGAATGAAGGCAGGTTTTGAAAGCAAAAGGAAGTAACACCAAATATTGATTTGATTTAGATTTCTCTTTTGTTCATTCACTGCATTTTGTTGATTGATGAAAATAAATGAAAGCTTTCCTTGTTTACAGCATTTTTTCACACCTGCCTAAAACTTTTTGGGGTGGTCTGTCTAGTGGTAGGCTACTTGCCTATGGACCTATGGCTCAAGAGGTCCCAGGTTCGAATCCCACCTCTAGCACTACCACCACTGGGTCCCTGAGCAAGACCCTTAACCCTGAGTTGCTCCAGGGGGACTGTCCCTGTAATTAGGACATGGAAGTTGCTCTGGATAAGAGTGATAAAAGTGCTAAATGCCGTAAATGTAAATGTAAACCTTTGCACAGTACTGTAGGTCCATAAAGCACAATCTCCCATATATGTATATATGTATAATACACAGAAATCACAAATAAATTGAGTTCCAATGTGATGTACTGTAAATATTTCTACACTGGTCTAATAAGCTTACTAGATGTAAGTGGGCATCTTATCATATGATGTCAGTTTTACCCACCAAATTACATCACTCTTATTTTGTGCACTTTAAACACTTTACAGAGTGATCAAATGTAACGTCATGTTCTGTGGCGCACTGCCCTGATTGGGCACAACGGGCACCTCATTATGTTGCCTTGTGTGCCTCATTAGTCTAAAGGTATATTAGATCTCAGTCAGGGCAGAGCCATCGGTCGTTGTTTGTCCAATGTGCTGTTATGGCTTGAGTCCCTGCCGTGTGAGAACTGTGTATGCTTGTGTGTTTCATGTGTTATGTTTAATAAAACCCCTTTCAGTAAACCTGACTGCGATTGCGTCCAGTCAATCCCAAAACAGCATGACATGTACACTATACTAAGAGACAATAATAAACTGTGGATTACCTATTCCAAAGAGCTGCAATAAGGGAGCAGGGCAGTTAAAGAAGGGAGATTACACAAACTGACCATATGGTGCTCTGAAAGCATATGCAAATGGCAATGCTCATGGCAGGTATTTATTTGGTATTAATACAAGTCAAGAAGGAGCATTTTCTTCATCTACTTAAACGGTAACTGTGTTCTATTCAAAATCACACTACTTCATTGTAATCCCTGCCCATTGAATCACTGCTATGATTCAGAACTGCCTTTGTGTAAATATTTTTAAAATAGTATCATTATGTCATTACCGTGCCTTTTGTCCTCATCAGCTTCACTCCAGCAAAAGTAGGAAAACTTCTTTGAACCTGCCAAGTGGATTTTTGGCGACACCAAAAACTTGAGCGACTGGGTCATGCAAGCGGTCTCCATGGCTGTTGTGTGGATGTGTCTCAAAGCCAGGTGGCATATGGCATAGAGGCAAGATCCCTCTGGTACAGCATATGCTCAGCTAACCTCTCTACAATATTGTGCTCTAACACTTTCTCAAGCCCTCTGGAGATTAAGACAGTCACACTGCACAGCCTAAGCCAAATACATGGAAGTCTTACTTTGCTGCAAGGCAGTGCAAACACAATCCCTGCTCTAACACTGAGCCTACAGAAACCCCTGCAAGCAGCTCTGGTTTCAAATCCTTCTAGTAATGGTTTTGTGGGCTTTTAGCCATTAGTTAGCATTGTGCAATTTACACACACAATCACACTCGATTTTTATATACTTGCCTTTAGCACTGAGTTGTTAAAAACTGAAGACTTGCTTACATTATTTTTGACACTGACACTACATTGACATTGACATTGTTTTTTTTTATTGCATTAAGATGTATCACGTCCAGATCATACATGGACATGCTTTGCCCAGGCACCATTTACACTTTTCACTAAAATAAGTCCCTAGTATGACCAGATGAAATCTGATTTTACTGTTCATTGTCAGTAGCACTTCAACACATTTTTTTAATTTAGTTTTTGCTTTTCTTCCTGTTTACTTTGTCCTTGTTATCATATGGCAAGCTTGATTGAGACATGGTCTCAGCTCCATATAGTGTTTTGTAGTATAAAACCACACCTGCTTGCAAGCCCTCAGGAGACACATTTTACACTATAATTGCATGAATAATCCAAGAAATGCATTTACACTAAGGGAGAATTAGCTCAAGATGCATCATTGATTACCTCTACCTCACAGAATGCTTTTTGAGTTTTCTTATCAGGAGACATCTATGACATTGTTCAGTCACCGAGAGACATACTGGGGATAAAGGACGAGTAGTGAACAGTATAGCAGAAGAGGTAAGCATAAAGTAAAATCTTCCTTGAAGTCTGCTTTATGTAATCTTTTATACAACATTACTTATCTTATAACCACACAGATAGACAGAGAGATAAACCAATGTAAAACAAATTAGAAAAATAAAAATATCTAGAACACAAATAAATTAGATGTCAAATACACTACTATGTCAAATAACACTAATAATAAAATACTACCATAAATAACACTTCACTGAAAACCAGAATTCATAATGTTTCCTGGTATCTATATCTTATCTCAGTTGTTATTAAAAGGTTTACACAGGTTTTACAAAGCCTAACAAATAATGGCTTTTAGTCCGCTGTTATTGAAATAACAAGAAAGACTGAGACTGTGGAGACGTATTCCTAGGTTAAGTGTGTTATGATTTGTGTGATGTAGTTGCCATTAATGTGGCTGGTCCGAAGGCAGTGGGTGTTAAAAAGATTGCTACAGTCAGTTTCTCAATTTTTACTGAAATGAGCTACACTTAAGACATAAACTTCTGACACCCCACCTGTTATAACTAATCATCTTAACTTTGTTTAACTGGAAAATTGTACAAATTAAATTTTGAGTTTAAACTTGAAATTTCAGCAGGTTTGGATAAACCTGTAGGCTCACCTGTAGGCTCTGGGGTATGGGACTGCAGGGATGCCATGGGCTCAGTCTGTTGTCACATCTGCCTTCCTGTAAATGGGACCAGTCTCATGTTACAGAAAGTCTGACACACTGCGTGATTAAACACATACATTTAAGATTATTGCAACATTACTGTTCTTTAGTTTTTTACAGTCCTTAAACTGAAGCATATACTCAATGGCCAAACGAACCCAACTGGGCTGGCCTCCGCTGCCCTTATGGAGATCAAAAATCTTGGTGATTTCATTTCCTTATGCTGCATAGAGAAAAAAGGGAGTGAAGGAGAATAACTTAAGTTAAATGAAAGAGGCAGAACGAGAGGAAGCCTCTGCCTGTCAGTGGTTGTGCTGTGTGAGCCTGCGAAATTCCTCAGCAGCGCGTGGCGGATCCAGGCTTGCCTTTAACTGACTAGGTCCTCCCACTTGGGCAAGTTCTCCCAGTGGGCAAGGCGTATAACATGAGTGAAAAACAGGACACCTCAGCTTTAAGGAATGAAGTGAGCCTAAACATTTATAATGGTTTAAAAGACTGCTGAGTTCAAATATTTCTAGCAGTTCCGTTATTTATATAAATTTTATATACTTCCACACTTCTTTAAAACTCTTCATTCAAATCACCCATCTGTCTTTCTGAACCGTTATTCCATTTCATTCAGCAGAGCACCCCCTGAAGTGTCCATTGGAGGTCAGCTTTAATTAATAATTTAATAGCATTGTGCAGGGAAGAAGAAAAAATAAAGGAAAAGACAGAAAGAGAGACAGAGAAAGCACTGGAAAATATATGTAATATTTTTATTTTGCAATTTAATAAATGCATGCAAAGTAGAGTAAGATTAATGCATTGTTTGAGTGATAAATTAAGCTGATTTTAAAGCCACAAAAATTTAGGGACATTAGCGAACATTTTTATAATGGCACCATTAATACACTATTATTTGTTTTTTTGTTTTTTGTATATAGTATTCATTTTTATTTTCCAATCACAAAAACTGTTGCCTAAACAGTTGTACACAGCCCAACACACATGGTAGAGAATCACTTTGGACAGGTTGCCAGTCCATCGCAGGGCATACTCAGTGAAAACACACTCACATCTCCAATACGCCTCGCATGCATGTCTTTGAACTATGAGAGGAAACAATGACTGACACTAGATGAGCATGCAAACTCCACAAGGAAAGGCCCTGGACCACCCCGACAGAAATTGGACCGAGGACCTTTTCGCTGTAAGGTGACAGCACAACTCACAGTGACATTGTGATGCCCAAATTATTATATATTATTTTCAAATACAGTTGAGGCCAAAATTATTAGCCCCCCAGGAATTATGGAACATTTTTCTAAACTTCTTCCCAATGTTTGCAGCATTGATGAAACTTGATATAAGCAAACATTCACCAGTGCAATTTAGTAGCTTTTGGTACATTCTGTAATGTAAAATAGTTTAGGCTTGCTTTATTTCAAATATAGTAAAAAATGGGGTGGTCAAAAATATTAGACCCATGTGAATGTTTGCTTTCAAAACACACCTACAGTAACGAACCAATCAGCGTTGAAACCACACCTGTGCAGTCAGTTGGCTTCCTAACAACATTCAATCAGCATAAAAAGACT
The DNA here is from genome assembly GCA_017165825.1 of Hepsetus odoe. Lineage (NCBI taxonomy): Eukaryota > Metazoa > Chordata > Actinopteri > Characiformes > Hepsetidae > Hepsetus > Hepsetus odoe. The sequence goes on along the minus strand of CM029385.1, from coordinate 15,770,319 downwards.
CCAAGGAACAGGGACTACTGTTACTCACCATGCCAAAGACAAAGGAAATCAGTCTGGAGCTCAGAAAGAAGACAGTAGAGTCTCATGATAAGGGGGAAGGCTACACTGCCATTTCCAAGCGATTCACAGTGTCTAGAACTGCTGTACGTTGCATCATTGCCAAGTACAAGGAGACAAATTCTGTAAGAAACAAACCTGGCCGTGGCCATAAGCGCAAAATTTCACTAACTCTGTAGAGGAAAATGGTCAGAGATGTCAGCAAGGAGCCCCAGACATCTGTCAGGATGATTGTTGCTGACCTGGCCTCTTCTGGAGTTGATGTTTCAAGGAACACAGTTGTGAGGGCTCTTCATCGTGGTGGGCTTCAGGGCCATCGTCCCAGAAGAACCCCTTTACTCAAAGAGCAGCACATCACAGCCTGACTGAAGTTTGCTCATAAACATTTGAAAGGTAAAGATGAGTTTTGGAAGTCTGTGCTTTGGTCTGATGAGACTAAACTGGAACTGTTTGGGCACATGGATGTTGCTTATGTTTGGAAAAGAAAAGGAGAGGCCTTCAACCCTAGGAACACAGTTCCCACAGTTAAACTTCAGGCACAGGGAGCCTTGTTCGGCTGCATGGCATCATGAAAAAAGATAATTATGTTGACATTTTGAGGGAGAATATGCAGAAATCTGTTCATAGTCTAGGCTTATGTCGTCACTGGGTCTTCCAACAAGACAATGACCCAAAGCATACTTCGAAATTAGTCCAACAGTTCCTCAAGGATACCAAAACCAAGATCCTGGAGTGGCCTGCACAGAGCACAGACCTCAGTCCTATTGTGAATGTCCATGCTCGGAAACCATGCAATTTGGACCAGCTAGAACAATTTGTAATGGAAGAATGGGCCAAAATCCCTCAGGAGACCTGTGCCAACCTAGTAAAGAACTACTCTAAGAGATTGTTGTCAGTTGTGGCTCAGAAAGGGTACACTATTGACTATTAATGGCCAGGGGGCTAATAATTTTGGATGTCTCATTTTTGCCCTTTCTTGTTTCAACTTGGTCTATCAATAAAATATCCTAATTAAATTTAGTGGACATTGTTTTTTATAGTGTATTTGTTTCCAAAATAACAAACACTTGTTGTTGATGGTCATTTTCATGGAGAAATAAAGAGTGTTGTCTAATTTCATAAGAGGGGCTAATAATTTTGGCCTCAACTGTATATAATATTACATATTCTACTTAAATGTATACTCAAATATTTTTTTATCAGAATCACACATCCTATTAGGTGCAAGAGCAGCTGATGGCTGAGGTACTGTTGCCACACTCTGGGTACTGAATATCCTGTAAAATGATAACTGGACTAGCCCTATTTTTAACAAAACAGATTTAGACTGGCCAGTAACAAGTATGAGTTATGAGAATTTGTTGCTCCTTCAAAGCAATACTGGTGCCGGTGATATAATGTTTATATGAAGTGGACTGTAATGCTCGCAACAGCACTTGGAATGTCAGGCCCTAAATGCACAAAAAAGCAGAAGCCCTTCCAGCCCGGCATTACAGAGCCATAAACAGTGTTGTTTGTCACCACTTGCTGGGAACTCACATGAAGACAGAGTCTCATTATAGAAGATCTATTTTGTAAGAAACAAATTCAACTCCCTTTCCAACAAAAGCTGTACTACATTAATAGCAAGGCTCTTTAGGAACCAGTGAAATAGTGACCAGTTCAATGCTTGCAAATCACTATAAGAGAAAATAGAGAGTGAGCGGTTGGTTCTTCAAAGAGTCACATGTTAACAGAAAGCAGCAAGGGGTGCAAGAAGAGCAAGTCTGTTTCAAACGGCCATCCACACAGAGCCTGGCCTCACTGTGACATAAATAACCCAGCCATCGCCTTGGCCACCAACACAATGCGTGAAACATCTGCACCTCCACACACATTAACTCCACATGCCCACTCACCCTCTCTCTCCTTCAAACTCTCTTCAACTGCTGAAGTTAGTAGTGCTTTTTAAACAGCACAAAAAAATTCGCATAGCAAACTGCAACATACCTTTATCCGTCCAGATCAAATCTGTTTAGATGTGAACAAAAATCTGTGAAGAATCCACATTTATTTATCAAAAAGACCAAGTAGACGACCATCAGGAATAATTAAATGTATGTATATAAAAAATTATTTGGTAAAAAAAAAAAAAGACCAAGAAAAAGTGACCAAGACAATTTAAGATATGCATTATCACTGTGCAAATATAACCACTGCTGACTTAGCAATAAATCTGAACCTTTTTTTTATTGAGTAATAAAGTTTGATCAAACAAACGTGACAGTCCTACGCCAGTTTGTAATATAAAATAAACTACTATACTATTTTTTTAAATTGTGAAAACCAAAATTAGGACAATTGTTTTTACCCAGATACAATTTCATCACAATTTGACCCAGTACAATTTTCTAAGCTTGTCTCAATGTTATCAGTACTTAAAGAACCATGAACAATTGCATTAATATAATTCATCTAGTATAAGCTTATTTACAACAGCGTGGGTGTGAAATGTTAGTTGTAGTAATGTTGGATCATTTTTCACAGTTGCATTGCAGGCTCACATTAAGCCCATATCATTTCTGACACAGTATAAACAGCAGCTGGCATTCTTTATATCCTTTTTAAAGTGATGCCTTTATTATTATTATGCAAATTCTGTCAATTATTCTCTGACAGTGGTGAAATGTATTTTTTTTATTATTGCTTGTTGCTGATTTCACCATTATTGAATGTTGTCCATTTTTGGGGGGGATATATTCATGCTACACATTGTAAACACTGAACTTAAACACTGTTCTTAATATCATGCACTGCCCCCAAAGCATGAGTGAGCATTTGAGGTCTTTTGATGGAGGTGCATGAGCCTTTGTATTTTTTTAGTTTAAGAGATTATTTTAAGTCTCCAGGTACTGTAAGCTCTTCAGATACTTGGTATCACACATTTGGACTCAGTCATGATGAAGTCCAGAAAAGGTGAGGAACACTCCAGAACATTACATTTCATCTAGGGTGTTTACTGCTGGTTCAATTTTCCTCATGCGCTGGCTCACTGTCTTGTTGGAAAGTTCTGAGAAAGACAAATGGGCAGTTTCCAAACAGATGCATACAGATTTCCATCCAAGATTTTCTGACAACCACTTGCGCCATCAGTTCACAGCTTTCAGTTTCTCTAGGTAGTGTTTATTCCAAGAGAACATTCTTTTAACAAATTGGAGCACTTTTTAGGAATTTCTTTTTGAATATCTGAAAAACAGTCCACTTTGATGAACATTTTTTTTGATGAAGAACACATTTGGGCTTATGGGACTCCCCCTCAGAACTATTTTTGGATTTCGTAACTCTTTTCATATGCTTATTATTGAATAGCTTCCTATCATAACTCATTTGACAAGAATGTTGCTTTGAGAATGTTTTGGAACAGAAGCCCTGACCAACAATGTTCTTATCAAAGGTTTTTGCTTGCTTAAGGATTTGTCTTAACCTTGAAGGTCATCTAAATTGGCTTGAGTGTCCAATAACAAGGCCAAAAAAGGGTGTGAAAACTTGTTGTTCTTGTTTACAAAATCCTGTTGCCATCTTGAGTACAAAGAGGACCCTTTATATTTAGGTAGGATGGCGTGATTTTTATATTAGAAATTGTTGTGAAATAAGATATTACATTCTTTAAAAATTGCATTTTAATCAAGCAATGGTCATGTACATGTAGGAGTAGAACTTTGCTGGCAGATTGTGTAAAAAAAACTTAAATTGTCTCTGACGTTACAAAAAATGAAGAGTAATTTTAAGGTGAGGCTGAAGGCATCAAAGGAACGAAACGAGACAGGTTGTATATTAACAGTTTAGTAGGGTCATTTCTCACATGTCAGGTCGTGTGATTTTAAGTGACAGTGAATCTTGGTTGATATGTTGATAGAAATTGATAGTAGATATGTTGATAGAAATTCATGTTTCTGTACAGACTGGATATCAAGCATGACAAATTCATGACAAATCATTAAATTGCTGAGATTTACAAACATTTGTATTATATATTATGTATGTAATAATCAGAATGGGCCTTCTATTCTCATTACTTTCCAAATGTTATTTAAACATATAGAAACACTAAGTCATTGCTTCAGTGTCCACAAAGCCCCCCAGAGGCACTGAAGCTTTGTTGCATTGTGATAATGGAACAAGAGAGTGAGATGATACACATGCACACATGGATTTTTACCTTTTGTTCCAGGAAGAGACTCACAAGCTACAGTCTTTAACCTCTTCGTTTTCAAAACTTCACCAATCCAAAAGTCTCCCCTTCTAAGATCCAAGCTGCCAAAATATATCCATTGTCACATCAGCTCCCATCTTTGCGCAGTGCAGCTCTCAGTGATCCCAGTGATCCAGCCCTCTACTTCTCACAGCGACTGGAATCAAGAAGAAACAGCCTCCATTGTTTGCTTTCCCACAAGGCACAAGTTCTAAAGCTCCTTCCACGAGAGCTGTCACATATGCTCCTAAGGAATAAGAGACTCTTCCCTTCTATTCTTTTCCTCTATCCCTCCCTTTTTTGCTTCCTCTCTGTCCCTCCCTCCCTTCTTCCATCCCCCTGCAGCACATCAATAGGCACAGCCCTCTCTCAGAATGCAAATGCTCTGAAACCTCAGTCAGCCAGTAGTAAGTCTGCAGGCTCAGGCCCTGTCCAATCGCAGCCTTGTCTCGTTTTTGAGACATGAAGGTTGGGTCAGGGAGCTGTGGGGGGTAGGAATGGGAAAAAGGCAGTGCCAAATACAAGGGAAAAAAAGGGAGGGACTGGGGCAGATAAACCATGTTAGTACAATAAATTATATATAAGGAAGTACGCCTTTAAAGGTTATGTATCAAAATACAGCTGATTCCAGTTCTTTGCTCAATGCAAAAAAATAAGTTTTTAAGTGCAGAGTCTTCCTTTCTCCCAAAGACCATTCAATCCAAACAAAAGAATGAGGGTGCCCTTACTTCTAAGCACATTAGCTCTCTGTGCATAACAGTTAGGTGATGTTCAACCCACAATACAGAATCCAGAAAAAAAACGAAAAGCTGTGTGAGGCTTATTCTAACTAAACTGCAGCATCCAGAGCCAACGTTTACATCAGTATTTCATTTTAACACCATAAATGCAAATTCAGTTGTATACGAAGAAAAATTTACTGTCTATGACATACCAACAGAAATCTGTTATCTTCAGCAAGCCTTTCCAGTCAGTATTAAAACAGAATGTTACTTTTTTAAATCAAAGGTTCCTGATTAGTGCATGAAAGTGGAAGGAGGTGTAAGTGCTTCTGAAAAGCTGTTTGAAACATTTCTGCATAGACGAAGCTATGAGCTAAGTTAACTTTTTTGTTTAATCTTTCTAGATAAAACACAGACAATGTAGAAGTGTGCAATACACTGTTTGCATGTTTCATTTGATTCTCATAACAGAGACATTGCAGTAGTGAGTCAAGAGCCCTGCAGATAGGTGCTGGACATTTTTCATATATTTGGTCCCACCTTGTATATTGCATTAGACATCCAAACGTGATGAGCTGATTCCAGTGTTACCTCCAGTTAATACTTTTAGGTAACCTGCAACTTTAGGACATCAGTCAAGCTCCAAAAAGATGACAGAATTCCCAGCAGAATTGGTGTGACTGTTTCTATTCAGATTCCTTGACTAGAGAAAAAACCCTTGACTAGAGCATTTTCCATTTGCAGTTGGAAGAACTGAACTCCTTTATTTCCCATCAAAACGAGCAGTGTACTAACTGTAGTGTAAGTTCTCCAGTTCTCGCCAAGCTGAGGTACCACAAGCAAGAATGATGAATGAAGAGTTACTATACTAAATAAAAGTGAACCAATGTCACTGAAATCATAAAGCCCTCAATGAAGACCTAGATGGTTCTTAAGGGTTCTCCTCTTCTAAAATGCCTGTCAAGCGAAACTGAAAAGAGGCTCAGTTTTTGTTGCATCTCTCTGGGTAGATGAAATAATCAGAAAAGGGTGTTTGGGGTGTTCATGTGGCAATAACACAATTATTAACCACCCAGTCTTTGTCTTTAAGCAAACTGAAACAGAGCACTGCGGCGGTAAAATTCTGAATAATGAAAAACTCTTCCCTCACAGGTGGAGGACATGTGACATGCTCCACCCTTGCTTATTCATTCAGACAGAAAAAGAGTGACTGTAGTGTTCAAAGTGCATTTTGGGTGGGATTTACAAAATGTTCTGGAGTATAATGAGACAGGTTCTGCATGTGACAGTAACAGAGGAGTCATGTTGCTCTTCTGCTCCTGAAACCCTATGCAATGCCAATGTTAAGTCGCCACATGATATGGGATAAACTGCTGTGGTCTAAATAAGCTAGTATATAATAATAAAACATTAACACCACCTGCTTAATATTGTGCACAGCCCTTGTGCTACCAAAACAGCTCTGACCCAACAAGGCACGGAATCCACATGACCTCGAAAGGTGCACCAAGAGGTTAGCAGAAAATCCTTATAATTAAGGATGTCAGGCAGGCCTCCATCAGTGTTAATGCTGGCAGGTGACTTTGTTTACATTTTAATCTTTTGGATTAAATCAATTTTTGTTATATTTCAGCCAATGTGAGTCTGTCCATGCCCCTGGCCCTTTATGCCCCCTTTCTAAAGGTACGTTATATTACATGCTCTTCTTCATTTTCCTTTTCATCTTCTTCTTCTCCAGCTGCTCCCATTTAGGTGTCGCCACAGTAGATCATCCGCTTCCATTTCTTCTGGTCCTCTGCATCTTCCACTTTCACTCCAACTGTCTGCATCTCCTCTCTCACCACAGCCATTCTTGGGCTTCCTCTTCTCCTTTGGCCTGCCAGCTCCAAGGCAGCAAGGCTTAGAGTTAACCCTGAGAGTAAGCCGGACTTTAAAAAAACTTCACAGCAGTGAACACTTCTTCTGATAGGGTCAAAAAAATCTGAAAAATGAGCCTCCTGGTGAGAAAAATCTGTGAATACTCCCTAAATTCAGAACGACTACTTGATGAATCTTCGGAATGTTTGCTACATAACATGCTTACATCATGCATGCATTAACATAGTAGATGAAAATAAATTGATAGTAAAAAAAAAACTTTTGATTGATGGCGTAAATTCACATATTGTAAACAAATGTTTTATTGTTTCAGGGAATATACTGGCAATTAATATCAGCAATAAAACAATATATCTTTGTTGTACCTATTTTCCAACACATTGAAGTTGAAAAAAAGCTTCACAACTCACAATAACAACTATAATTGAGTCAAACAGACTGATCCTGGAACCAATCAGGTCTTGTTGCCTTAAGGGAGATAGTATATGTATATGATGAGTGATAAGTGACTATTCTCATTCATTGTGAAACACAGCACAGCACAACACAATACAACGGAGTTCGACCTCTGCATTTCACCCATACACACACGTGCAGCAGCGGGCAGCTATTGAAAGCACACAGGGAGCAGTGACAGGGACAGTACCTTGCTCAAGGGTACCTCAGGGCAACATACTGGTCTAGGATTTGAACCCACAATCTTCCGATCGGGGGCCAACTCCCTATCCACTAGGCCACCACTGCCCCTTATATGACTGATATCCAAAAAATGTGGCCATGTGCTCTGCTTGCATCATCCAGATTTCTTCAGCATACACAAGCAATTCACCCTGGTGGCTTCCTGCATGCCGTTTTCTTCTTTTGGACACAGTCAGGACACAAGCAGCAGGCAGGCGTGAAAAACGTATAGCCTCCACTTGAACTATCTGAGCTGAGCTCCATCAGGCTGAATAGCGAGGAGAAGTAAACGTGAGTGTTTGTCACTGGGAATACACCACCTTTCTAAGCGTCACCTCCTGGTCTGGGACTCAAACCCTTCCGACCATGGGGTCCAATCCATAACCAGCAGGCCAGCACTGCCCCTGAGCAGGCAGCTACATGTAAAAGCATGTGACAAACATGACCTTCTGCTTCACATAACTCAACTGATCAGAGGTCAGTCACGGGTGTGAAAAAATTAATTTTTGCATCGATTTGCTTTCTTGCGTGACAGCGCTGCTAAAACTGCAGTTTCCTCCAGACCACAAGGGGGCAGTGCGGAGCTCGGCGGAGGGGCTTTAAAGGCTGTCCTGTCCACACTTCGTTCAAATCCCATGTGTTTGTATTTTGCGGGCTGTAAGCCTTGAAAGTTCGATGGACTCTTTTAAGCATGTGCCATAAAAGTGCTCAATAGGCCCCACTTTGAGAAAGAAACGAATCAGGGTCAGAGTGGCCGCCCGGACCTTCTTTAGCGGAGAGATTCAGCCTCTCATTCACTGCATGCTTTCAAAGAGGTAAAATCCACATAAAATCATCCTTCCAAAAAGGAGCCGATAAAGTCACTCCTCGGCGGTCACAGTGCTTTTCTCCCGGGAGGAGAGTATGGACGTGGTCTCCTGCAGGGCACTTACTGTATGTGGGGGAGAGTCTGCGGCCCCACGTGGTTTGATCGCCGAGACTCCGCAGATTCTTTTGTTCCAAATCAATCAAAAAAAACGAGGAAGACGGACAGACATGAGCGGAGGGTCTAAATCAGGAAACCTGCCGTTTGCGAGATAGTATTTCGAATAATTCAACATCTCAGAGCGAGCCGTCGTGCCCTGAAGTACTTTTAAAGACCCCGACGCAAAATAATCCACATTTAAGAGGGAAAAAAAGTTTGTGATCGGTATGTTTACGGGCTGTTTGTGTGGCTTTGTTGCTTGCAAATGCTGTGTGGCTGGCTTGCTAACGCTAGCTGTGTGTTCTCACTGGCGTTTTACAAACTTTTATCCATTTTGACACACGCCGGGTTGTGTGGGGAGTCGGTAGGGGCTCCGTTTTAAAGAGAAGTCGCCTGTATTTCCCTGTTTGTGTGGTTAGCCTGCTGTAATGCGGACTGCTAGCGGCGCTAGTTTGCTAACGAGCCGCATAAACGCTACAACAAAGAACCGAGAGCAGCGCTGCTGCCCTGCCGCTCCGCACACACGCTCCGCGGCCCTTTACCCTCCGACACAGCCCTGCCAGCCGGCGCTGATTTCACTCACACCGCGTTATAACTCGACCTTGTGGGTTTAGTTCGTTTAAACACTCCCGTTGTTTCGACACAGCCTCGTAAACGTGTGTGAAGGAGCCCCGCAGTGTGGTAGAGCTGCTCTCCTGCTTGTGGAAGATGCACAACTTTTCAGCTCTGCGGGATGTGGGAGTATTCCAACTTTTAATTCTTTTTTTCTTTCTTTTTTTCCTTTTTTAGCACTTCTTTCCACAACTATGCCACGCAAGAAGGTGACTGATGTCTCTGGGAATGGTGGAGTGAAGAGAAAAAGAGCCAGTGGGAAAAAGAAAGAGCGAGAGTTCAGCAGCGATGATGAGTTTGAAGACTACGAGCAAGAAAACACCAAGAAACCAGGGAAGCAAGCAACGAAATCTGGCCTCCAGCCCGTCACTGTCTCCGACGACGTGAAGGAGAAGATTGTAAGTCTTCGCTGTTGTTCGTTTGCCCTGTGAGATCATGTTTGTCAGATGAGATGCCTGACTTCCTCTTTTCGCTCCTACAGAAACTCGACCTGCCAAAGGCCAAAGGCCAGCTGCTCATTTTTGGAGCCACCAACTGGGATCTGATTGGCCGGAAAGAAGTGCCCAAACAACAAGGTGCGAGTCCTGCATCACTAAACAGAAATGAAACTGCTTGCGCTGGCACGTACACGCTCTATTAACGGTGCCCGGAATGTGTGCGGAAAGGTGTTTAAACCTTGTGAGCACCCTGGATGCAGTGACATCACCCGGGGTGGTGGTCTGAGACTTGAACGACTTTCTGATCATGGGGCTTGGTCTCTAACCCTTAAGCCACCTCCGACCCCTAGAGCGATTAATTTTATTAAATGTTATTTAGAGATTGACTTAAAAGCCCTCATTATCATTTATTGCAGATTAGTCATTGATTACTGGATTAACTGGGTGATTAACCATTAATTGCTGGTTCGAAATTGCTTAGTTGTGGAACATCCAAGTGTTTTCATATGGCAAGATATTTTAGATTAATTAGATTCGTTCATACAAGTAACTAGGGCTGTGAGTGTTGACATTTTATTTTGATATTTTACATTAATATGTTGATGGACTGTTTTACATCTTTCAGAAATGGGTTATGTTTTTGTACTTTGCTCTTGTTAACAATACAATAATTGTTTGTTTTCATGAATATTGTTAGTAAGCAAAAACAATACAAAATATTGAAATCATCAGTGCAAGGCTGCAACCCATTTTAAAGTGGCCTACACGATCTATTTGGGGAAAAACTGCACCAAGGCCAACAAAAGGGGGCATTTTGTATGATGAAAAGAGACACTAGCCCACGTCATTTTAAAATAAATGAACCTGTTTGTTATTGCCAAAAGAACATAAAATATGCCAAATTTGTACTTCTCTACTCGCACTGTACATCTAATATTCTACAGGCTGATGAAACCGGTTTGTCGAACCGCAATCAATTTCCCACTTGGCCTGCAGACGTTTTTGAGCAACATCTCTCTTTTCAAATCACCTCAATGTTCATGTGGATGATCCACGTCTGACTGTTAAATCAGACGTGGGTTGTGTGTGGTGGTGGTGTTTTGAATCCCCTCCCCCCCCCGACCCTGTTTCGTCATATTTTAGGCAGCTCTAGCTAGACTTGTGGTTGGGTGAACGGCAGGCACTCACTGCATATGTGCAGTATTCTGTCCTACTAGGCTATAAGCTATGAATGTGGATGGATCTCGTTTTATGAGTGTTTTTTTTTTAGATAATGTCATTTCAAATATAATTAAAACAACATTTAAGATGTTATCTTTATCTTTTATCACACCCCTACAAGTAAATAACTAATTAGATACGTGATGCCTTGACCTAAACCAGAAAATGCAGTGACCTCATTTTTGTAATGCCTTAATTAAATGTTCTCATTTAAAATGAATTCTCAGTAACTGTTCAGCCTGGAGAGTGTTGCACAGAACGGAGTCAAGTGAAGTTCATGCAGAGAAACGGTTGTGTTTTCATTAGTGGACTCTGGCTCCAGACAGTGTTGTAACAGCTGTGCAGCATGTAGACTGTGGTCTGGTGGGATCGATGAGAAATTGATCTTGGCTTCTTTGACTATTGTACATCAAGAAAAGGCATTCCATTAAATTTCCAAGGCTAAAATGGGCATTTTAAATTAATTTTTAATGCTGAATGAGCCATTACATAGTAACATTTTCCACCCCTTTGAAATAATTTAGCATGTTGGACACACACACACTGAATAAACAAAAAAAAACAGCTCAGCCAAGATTGGCTAATGAAAGATGATGGATGGATGGTTGGTTGGTTCTAGTGAACATTCCTAATATAATGATGTTTCTCTCTATCTAGCTGCTTACAGGAACCTCGGGCAGAATCTGTGGGGTCCTCACCGCTACGGCTGCCTGAATGACGTGCAGGTCAGCAGTGTGGTTTCTGGGCCTTGTGCTGCACACAGCCTGATCATCACCACGGAGGGTCGACTCTGGAGTTGGGGTGAGGCAACTCCCATGAAGCTTCCTACTAATTTTCTCTCGACTTGTTGACCTTAAAGTATAATTTTAATACTTTGCACTCTTCTGTACTCCACTGTTCTTTTGTTCTTTTTCTGAGCAAGGCTTTTGACCAAACCCTTTCACAAGTTAGACAGACTTTCTCCTTATTTGCTTTTAAGAAAAAATCCTGGTAAAGCTGATTGAAGTCAAGGGGACATGTTATGTTTGTGCTTGGACAGAATCATTAATAGTCTGTTGGTGGTGTTTCAGGACGCAATGATAAGGGGCAGTTGGGCCATGGAGATACTAAACGGTTGGATGCTCCGAAGTTGGTTGAGGGTTTGGGAGATGAGGTGATAGTGGCTGCTGCCTGTGGGCGGAACCACACCCTTGCTTTAACAGGTATGCATTTACCAGACTTTGTGATTAAAGGAGGATGGTTTTCAGTTTTCATAGCTTAACCTGTATTTCTCCTCTAGAAAATGGTGCTGTCTACTCATTTGGAGAGAACAAACTTGGACAACTTGGTCAAGGCACCCAGACAGATGCTGTTCTCAGCCCAGCTACAGTATGCTTTTTCCCCTTTGAGATATATATTTATATATACTATTAACAAATGGGTTTTCCAGATAATAGATTTGTGTAGACATTTGAGGGACATGTTACATGTTTCTCCCACAGGTCATGTACAATGGACAGCCACTGGTTAAAGTGGCCTGTGGTGCAGAGTTTAGTATGGTTGTAGACTGCAAGGGTAACCTCTACTCCTTTGGGTGTCCAGAGTATGGCCAGCTCGGTAAGCTCTCATACTCTCAAGTCTCTGGAACTCTATAGGGTATTAAAATGCAGTTACTTACTAGTGTGTGTGTGTGTGTGTGTGTTTTAAATTATGTTCCGACAGGACATAACTCTGATGGGAAGTTCATAGCTCGTGCTCAGCGCATCGAGTTTGACTGTGAGCTTATTCCTCGACGGGTGGCCATTTTCATTGAGAAGACTAAGGATGGCCAGGTGCTGCCTGTACCTAATGTTGTAGCTCGAGATGTTGCATGTGGTGCTAATCACACTGTGAGTAGCCAAGCTTTTTCTCCTGAAGAACTGAATTTGTGTTTTGACAAGCTGTGCAGCTTGCGATTAATCACAGATTTATGGCATATGAATGTCATCCAAAATGGAATGAGGTCAGAAATGTAACGGCTTGCTTTAAACCCTGTTTAGATATTTGAAACGCAGGATGCTTTGGATCTTTTGGGAGCAAAATATCAGTCTTAACATGTCCTTGGCATCCTCTTCCCACCCTCAAATATTATACAAGCTGTTCATCAAAACTGACCTAGAGAGCAAATGAGGAACACCTGATTGCACAGCAGCCAATGCGACTGATCATAATGCCTATTTTGTCTTTGTGTAGCTGGTGCTGGACTCACAGAAGCGTGTATTTTCCTGGGGTTTTGGTGGCTATGGACGACTGGGCCACACCGAGCAAAAGGATGAGATGGTCCCTCGTTTGGTCAAGCTCTTTGATTTCCCTGGCCGTGGAGCCACCCAGATATACTGTGGATACCAGTGTTCTTTTGCTGTCAGTGAAATGGGTAAGAGAGTATTCTCTGTATGGTTTGAAACTGTACTTTCCATTTTTTCTTTTCAGTAATAGGCTTGTAATGTGTTTTTAGGTGGTCTGTTTTTCTGGGGTGTAACAAATACATCTCGTGAGTCCACCATGTACCCAAAAGCTGTGCAGGACCTGTGTGGCTGGAGGATTCGCAGTCTGGCCTGCGGGTGCAAATTTAGCTTCCTCTGACCATTCCATCTCTTTCCGTTCAGCATCATGTTCTAAAGTAAACATCCTTTTTTCTGTGGTTTTCTTAGGAAGAGCAGTATCATCATTGCTGCTGATGAGAGCACCATAAGTTGGGGACCTTCGCCTACATTTGGAGAACTGGTACTCTTCAAAATTTCATTGCATTTTATGGGTTGTTGGTTTAATATTCAATTAAGATATGCTATAAAGTGCATAGTAAATATTATATATATAATGTGCTGTAGTTACATTAGAATGTTTCAGTTGAGTTCTGCATATTTTGCAGGGATATGGCGACAACAAACCCAAGTCTTCCACCACTGCTCAGGAGGTCAAAACTCTTGATGGAGTTTATTCAGAACAGGTAAGGAATAATAGTGTGATTTTTAAATAGGGCTGATCTGGCAGGCTGTAATTTAAAAATGTTCTTCTGCTGTTTGGAAAACAGTGACTTGCCTCAAAATTCAAAGGATCAAAGTTTTTCTGATTCTGACTCGTAGAAAGTCTTTCACACATACTGAAACCGCTAGCGTGCTCTGTTGTTTTGAGGGTATGGTGATATCTGAGATTACTGTGCTCATTTTGATGGATGTGGGTGGAGAGGCTTGTCACAGCAAGACTTAGTTCACTAATCCCTCTTGATTTAGCATCAAACGATTCATATTACATAAGCTGGTGCCGATGTAAAAATCGCTCCGAGTGGTTTCATCACATTTTGTGAACAGGAATAGATATGATTTGATACTTTAAAGTACTACGACTTTAATTATGCAATGTAACACTAAAGGGAGTTATCAAGAACTGTGATCCATGGCACATAGAATGTTATGCAAATATTCCAACTCCAAGCTGTATGCTAATTGGGTTTAAACATCACCTGATGTGTATTTGTGTAATGAGGGAGGGTGTGGCCTAAAGAGATCAGCACCCGATATCAAGGTGTGCATCGAAGTCGAAATGTCAAGACTGGACCAAGAAATGTCTCAAAGGTTTTATGGACTGATGAGGTGAGTGTGACGGGCACAGAGCTCCACTTTTACTGGGTTGGTGTAGGTGGGGAACTGGTATGGGCTGTTATTATTAAAGATGATCTAGTTGGACCTTTTCGGGTTGCAGATGGACTTAATCAACTCCTTAACCTCCTGCCATTTTTTTAGAAGACATTTTCTTCAAGCAGTGGTTCAGGAAAAAGTGCGTCTTTCAAGAAGACCATGATTTTTATGCAGGACAATGTTCCATCACATTCATGGAAGTTCACTACTGCATGGCCAGTAAAGGTAGATAAGATAAAAGAATAATGACATGGTCCCCTTCCTCACCTGATCTAAACTCAATTGAGAGCTTCTGGAGCTTCTTAATGGGAGATTTATGGAAAACTCTCTGAATCCTCATACTTGCCTAATAATGTGCACACAGTGTCGTTCTCTTGTATATTCTTGAGCACTGCAAAATGATGGAAAAAAAAACCCTGAATATTGCCTCAGAATTACTTTAAAGTTGGCAAATCTTTCTACCAAAGGTGGTTGATTTTTATTGTATTGATAAAGCCATTAAACAGCTGGAATATAAAGGAGTACAGCTCAGCAGTATAATAGTTTATAACTAGTGTAACCAGATTTGGCTTGATTTGCATTACCGTTCAGATTGAAATTTTTCAATGTTTGAAATATTATCTCATGACTCAAAGTAATAACAGCAGTTAGAAATGTGAAATGGGCATGTAGTCATTCCTCTATTTAGCCTGTTTACTTCTTCATTCAGAGCTGCTTTTTTTTTTTTTTTTTTTAAGTATAATTTTTGTGAAACAATCTGCTGTTCTCACCAATGACAGCATGGGTAGATCGCTCCAATCAGATATTCTTTGTCTGGTCTAGCTAGCTATGGTATGACTTGAGCAAGTTATTTGTAATTGTGACCATTCTTAGATGACTTTCTCCTTAAACCTTGGTGAATGTTGAATCTCAAAGTGCGACATTTACCAGACTAACCTTTATATGAAGGAAGGAGTGTGTAATGGGATCTGTGTATTTGCAGGTGGCGATGGGCTATGCACATTCCCTGATTATTGCTCGCCAGGAAACAGATCAGGAGAAGGAGCGACTTAAGAAGCTGCCAGAATACAATCCACGCACACTTTGATTGGATACAGTCCTTTCATCTTTGTTCTTCAGAGGCTTCTGCTTTTTACTCAGAATACCTCTACTCACTAGGTCATCTGTGTAGTCAGTGTGGTTTGGATGGGGAATTTTTTTTTTTTTTTTTTTTTTTTTTTTTTTTCCTTCTTTCTGTCTTTTTTAGGAAATAACATTAAATGTTGCAAGATGAGCTATAAACCGAAATCAGTTTGGACTGCAGTCTGAAAGGAACTTGAAACAACTGGTCTGTGTGAGCTGGCGATCCTCTGCAGTGGCTCCTTTTGTGGCTTCGTGTAACTGCATTTTAATACTACAGTATCTGCAGCAGAGAGGGAAATCTTGTATTGCCCCTCCAAGCACTTAAAACTTCACTGGATTTTTACTCCTCACTTTTACATTCCTAAAGGAGGTTCATCAAAACATTCTAGATTTTTTGGGGGGTGGGGGGTAATTGTTCATTTTGTTTTGTGAAGTTGGCGGGGAAGAACCGTTGCCTGTCTGCTCTCTCCAAACAAATGGTGCTAAATCATTTTGAAGCAGGCTGTCTTTTGGCTGATAAACTAATTGGTATCACTGAAAAGACCCACACTCCATAACTGTGCCTTTTTAAGTGATGTAATTCAGGCTGTGGATGCTCTGTTGTCCCAAAGAGAACTTCCTTCACTGTAATCCGGGACCATGGCAGTGTATCTTTTTGAGTATTCAGTCACTTCTGTAATGTTTTCTGTACTGTGCCATCTTTTGTGTTCATCTGTACTTAAGCGTTTGTCATTCCCATCACTATAGCAAGCTACCTGTATTTAAGTCATTTCAGTAAGTTGTAAGAATTGTCCAACTACAGGATTCTGAGAAGCAGCATGCTGGACATCCTGATTTTATAGGGAAATTTTTACAATTTGTGTAAATGGCCCGAACCATTTTTGTTCAGAAAATGTCAAAAAATTGGGATGCCAATTTGTTTTTTGTTTATGATAATGATAAATAAAGGTTACATTTAAGTTGCTATTTGTTAATCACACTTTTACTCTGGCTATTGGGAATTACTGTTTGCTTACTGTCCTTTAAGAAAAATTATTCAATTTCATTGTCTTTTCAAAAAAGAAGCTAAGAAAAGACATTAAGTGAGGCAACGGTAGATTGTTATTCATAAATACAAACTAAATTTCCAGTTTCTAATCCTACCTCGTTTCCATTTTCTGCTGTTTAGCTATTTAATGATGAAGTCCATTTATTCTCCTTTCCTAAAGCCAGATTTCATTTAGTCTTGAACTTTCTCAGGTACTTTGAACATGGTTGAATACAACTAATAAAACTTCAGTCTGAATAACTGCATTCCGTGACTCTCCGCCAGGATACTTTGTCTAAATGTTTTTGTTTTTTTTATGCGTCAAATAGCATGCTGTGATTCAGAATATTAGTTGACAGAATTCACAGCAACCATGTTGAGCTTTGGAGCTTCTCACTCATTTTGAAATATTAAAAGTTGTTGCCACACTCTGGTTTCAAAATGCAAATAAAGATACATTTACGAATGCTGAAAATTATAGTACTAAATGAATTTATTGAAACATACAAAAAGTTTAATCCTCTTCATCTTCCTCCTCATCCTGGTTGATCTGGAAGTAGCGAAGTTCATAGCTCTCCTTAGTGTTGGCCACAACACGAAGCCAGTCTCGAAGGTTGTTCTTCTTCAAATACTTCTTGGTGAGATATTTCAGGTATCTAAACATTAAAAAGTGTATTGATGAGATGCATGAAGTGCACCGAGAAAGTAGAGTTCAGTAGAGTAGAGTGATCTTTTATTATCCCACGAATGGGAAATTTATAAGAGCCCTGTAACGCCCAAAAGTGACAGGTGTACAGAAGAAAAGAAAAAAAATATAAAAAAATATAAAGATCTAGAGAAAGGGGAACAAGTACAGGAGAAAAAGTAGAGGAGCTATAAATAAATAAATAAACAATAAATTATAAATTATCTATATATCTTTCTTTCCATATATATATATATACATATACATATCTACAAGAGTAATAATACATGGTAATAAATAAGTTTGAATAAATTATAAATATAAGTAAACAAGTAGCAAAAAATATAAATATAAATGTAATAATAAAATACAATACAGTATTAATAATAACACAGTAATATATAATATTTTATAATATATAATTATAATATATAATATAATATATAATAATTATATATTATATATAATTACAAGTAGTGTAATGTTATGTTATGTTGAGTTGTGGAGTCTGATTGCTGCAGGTAAAAGCCATCCTTTTTACATCGGTGTGGAGAACAAATCTAACACACCTCTTAGAGAAAGGGATCTCGGACGATACTGTAATCTTGCTTTTGCTCCTCTCAATAGCTATTACTCCGCCTCCCAGATTTCCTGCTTTGCCATTTACTTTGATGCGCTCCTGAAGAAACTGCTCCTGTGAGAAAGGTGGGCTCACTGTGAATTGGACAACAACTCATGCTTTTCCCGTATTAGTCTACTTGCCAACTATGTGCATAATGAGTCATCTTTATACTGAAACTGCACCTCTGAAAATTCGCCCTACGTGTGCTGGATCCTAACGGCACGCCGGAAACCATGATTTTTACAGGCTGACAGGCGCGATAGGCTTGAGAATGAGAGTAACTGGATGCTTTAATAACCGAATGTAAAGCTTTTGAAAAGGTGGTTTGGTTCTTTACATCTAGAACTGAAGCCTCAAGTCCAAAAATTTTGACAACTAGAAAAAAAAGAGCAAAATGAAAGACTAATTGCTGGCTTAAAAATAAGAATTAATAACATGTATTAAAATATATTTTCCCCAGTGCACCCGTGTGAGAAAGTGGGCTTACAAAGTTGCCAGCATCCATAATGCCATCCTCTACTGGGTGGGTACAGTCCAGCGTGAACTTCAGGACCTGCTTCCTTTTCTTGCCACCCTTGGTGGCAGGCTGCTTCCTCTGTGAACAGTCAGGGATTAGAGAGAACAGGTGAGCTTCCAGATGTGCTGACATCTGCAGCACTGAGACTGCACTGAAATGAATCCACTCACTGACTTCATTTCACCCTAAACATCATCAGAGATCTGCAGGGTATTAGCTGCACAGGGGCTCTAGCTGAAATCTGCAGTTTGTGTCACCTTTACAGATGTGTACTCAGTAGAAATGCAGGCGAAAGCCCCTCCCCCTCCAGACAGAGCTGAACTGTTAGCTTAGCGAGGCTACAGGCCTCGAAAATCAATACGAGCTCCTACATTTAGTCATTGAGAAGTCTCATTTTAGGCCACGATACGATAGAGCAGGCTGCTATAGATCAGACGCGCAGCAGGGGCAGCACACTGTGAGGAGGATGTGACGATGTTTTTGTGAAAATTGAGGCTGAGAGCTAGCACTCACCAGCGGAGCCATTGGGCTAATCAGGCAGAGAGAGCTAAGCGAGATTTGCGCATGCGCCACATTGGGAGCAGCCAATGCAATCGAAATTTCTGAGTTCGACTATTCTAGATCATTTTAATTTATGTACCAAGTTCAGAAGTATCAGTCAGTCACCCTGTGCTCAAGCGCTTGTAACCCTGTCCACTTTCTTCAGCTCTATGGCTATCCTTCTTCACCTGCCTCTTCTGTATACACTCCTGGACTTCTGGGTTCCACCACCAGTTTTCCTTACCCTCCTTCTTCCTTCCAGATGTCACACTAAGCTTTCTAGCTGCTTCCCTTATGACTTTTGCCCAATAGTTGCCCAGCAATCGGTTAACTCTCAACTACCTCCCAGTGCCCTCTCTTTCCTCCTCTTCTTGACCTCCAAGGTAATCCTATGCTGTTCAGTGACGCTCTCACCCCGTCACTACTTTGCAGTCATCCATTATCATGCTTTTCCCGTATTAGTCTACTTGCCAACTATGTGCATAATGAGTCCTGAAACTGCACCTCTGAAAATTCGCCCTACGTGTGCTGGATCCTAACAGCACACCGGAAACCCTAACGGGGTCGCGGGGGAGTGCTGGTGCGCTCCAACCCAGCACTCCCAGCCCAGTTCACCAGCCCATCGCAGGGAGGAGCAGAACGGGGACGGCACCTTGCTCAGGGGCAACCCATCGGGAAGGGGTTCGAACCCCCGATCCTCCGATCACGTGGCTGACGCCCTAACCACTAGGCCACCACTGCCCTACTTTGCAGTCAGTCACCTTCAAACTGACCCTCCTGTGAAGGATATCATCCAGTCATTGATCCTGTCAGTTTCTTGATCTGTTGACGATCAACTTTTTGTGCAGCAGAAACCACAGGCTCCCAGACATTATTCAGAGAGGTGGACTGTTCAGGGCCAAAAAGTTCTCAATGGGGTCATGGGCCATGTCATTAGTTTTCATCTTTATGGCCTTTACAGGCTATCCAAGCAGTAAAGCACTTCCATGCATGTGACTGTCCTGCAGAAAAATCATGGTCTTCTTAAAAGGTGCAGACTTTTTCCTGAACCACTACTTGAAGAAAGTGTTTCCTAAAAAATAGCAGTAGGTTTAAGAGTTGGTTTTAAGACCATCTTCAACCGGAAAAGGTCAAACTAGCTCATCTTTAATAACAGCAGCCCATACCAGTATGCCACCTACACCTTGCTGGGGTCTCAAAGTGGAGCTCTGTGCCCATCACTGATCCAGACACAGGTCCATCAAGAGTCACCCTCATCTCATCAGTCCATAAAACCTCTGTCTTGAGGTACTTCTTTGCCCAGACTTGACATTTCAACTTGAGTCTTGTTCAGTGGTGGTTGAGTGTTAGTCTTATTTACCTTGGTCATGTCTCTGAGCACTGAACACCTTGTTCTTCTGACACTCTAGGTAGATGCAGTTTTGGAATATGTCAGCACTGGAGGGTCATGGGCTCCTGGTAGCTTCATGTTTGATATTTTACAAATCTTTGGCAGTTATTTGCATCTTTTTTTGCAACATGTTTCTTGCAACCCTGTTGATGATTTGTAACAAACCTTTTGATGGTTCTGTGATCATGCCCGAAAATCTTAGCAGTTTCAAGAGTGCTGCATGCATTTGAAAGACTTTTTACCATTTTTGACTTTTCAGAGTCAGTTCTATCTCTTTTTTGACCCAGTTTGCCTGAGGAGGAAAAGAAGCTGCCTAACGATTATACACACCTTGATATCAGGTTTTGATCTTCTTAGGCCAACCCAGCCACTAGGGATGCACAAGCCAATGTATTTCTTCGTGCCGGTCCCAAGCCCGGGTAAATGGGGAGGGTTACGTCAGGAAGGGCATCCGGTGTAAAACTTTGCCAAGTCAATATGCGGACAACGATACAGAATTCCATACCGGATCGGTCGAGGCCTGGGTTAACAACGACCGCCATTAGTGCTGTTAGCCTACAGGGTGCTGGTGGAAATTGGACTAATGTTGGCCAAAGAAGAAGAAGAAGAGGAGGAAGGCATGTTCAGAGGGAGAAGGAGAGAAAGAAGGAGAGGAGAGTGGTAGTGAGGGTAGGGACTTTGAATGTTGGCAGCATGACTGGTAAAGGTAGAGAATTAGCTGATATGATGGAGAGAAGTAAGGTTGACATTTTGTGTGTGCAAGAGACTAGATGGAAGGGTAGTAAGGCCAGGTGTATTGGAGGGGGGTTTAAACTGTTCTACCATGGTGTGGATAGAAGGAGGAATGGAGTAGGTGTTATCCTGAAGGAAGAGTATGTGGAGAGTGTTTTGGAAGTGAAGAGGGTGTCAGGGAGGGTGATGAGTTTGAAGCTGGAAGTTGGAGGTGTGATAATGAATGTTGTTAGTGCTTATGCTCCACAAGTTGGTTGTAAGATGAAAGAGAAGTAAAAATTCTGGAGTGAGTTAGATGAAGTGATAGAGAGTGTACCCAGGGGAGAGAGAGTGATGATTGGTGCCGATTTTAATGGTCATGTTGGTGAAGGGAACAGAGGTGATGAGGAGGTGATGGGTAGGCATGGTGTCAAGGAGAGGAATGCTGAAGGTCAGATGGTTGTAGATTTTGCAAAAAGGATGGAAATGGCTGTAGTTAATACTTATTTTAAGAAGAGGGAGGAGCACAGGGTGACGTATAAGAGTGGAGGAAGATGCTCACAGGTGGATTATATTCTTTGCAGGAGGGTCAGTTTGAAGGAGATCAGAGACTGCAAAGTAGTGACAGGGGAGAGTGTAGCTAAACAGCATAGGCTGGTGGTCTGTAGGATGACCTTGGAGGTCAAAAGAGGAGGAAAGTGAGGGCAGAGTCGAGGATCAAGTGGTGGAAGCTGAAGAAGGAGGACTGCAAGGTGGAATTCAGGCAGGAGTTAACACAGGCACTGGGAGGTGCTGAAGAGCTACCAGATTGCTGGGAAACTACTGCAGAAGTGATAAGGCAGACGGCTAGAAATGTACTTGGCGTGACATCTGGAAGGAAGAAAGAGGATAAGGAGACCTGGTGGTGGAACCAAGAAGTCCAGGAGTGTATTCAAAAGAAGAGGGAGGCAAAGAAGACATGGGACAATCAGAGAGATGAAGAAAGTAGACAGGTGTACAAGGAGATGGACCGCAGGGCGAAGAAAGCAGTGGTGAAGGCCAAAGATAAGGTGTTTGGTGAATTGTATGAGAGGTTGACAGCAAGAGGGAGAAAAGGACTCCACTCGACTGGCTAGATGAGAGACAGATCTGGGAAAGATAAAAGCAGCAGGTCAGGCGATTAAAGATAGAAATGGTAACGTATCACAGGTGAACAGAGCGTGTTGAGCAGATGGAAGGAATACTTTGAGGAGCTGATGAATTAAGAAAATGAGAGAGAGAGAAGACTGGATGTGAGAAGAGTTAACCAGAAAGTGCAGCAAATAAACAAGATGGAAGTAAGGGCAGCGATGAAGAGGATGAAGAATGGAAAGGCTGTTGGACCGATGATATACCAGTGGAAGCATGGAGATGTTTAGGGAGATGGCAGTTGAGTTTCTGAATTGTACTGTTTAACACAATCCTGGCAAGTGAGAAGATGCCCGAGGAGTGGAGACGGCGGTACTGTACCGATCTTCAAGAATAAGGGTGATGCACAGAGTCAGTAACTATAGAGGGATAAAGTTGATCAGCCACACCATGAAGTTATGGGAAAGAGTAGTGGAAGCTAGGTTAAGAAAAGAGGTGAGGATCAGTGAACAGCAGTATGGTTTTATGCAGAGAAAGTGCACCACAGATGCAATGTTTGCTCTGAGTGTGTTGATGGAGAAGTACAGAGAAGGTCAGAAGGAGCTGCATTGTGCCTTTGTGGATTTGGAGAAAGCATATGACAGGGTGCCTAGAGAGGAGTTGTGGCTTTGTATGAGGAAGTCTGGTGTTACAGAGAAGTATGTGAGAGTAGTTCAGGATATATGATGACAGTGTAACAGTGGTGAGATCTGGGTGTGGAGTGATTTGATGCATTTAAGGTAGATGTTGGATTACATCAGCATCAGCACTGAGCCCATTCTTCTTGTTTGCAGTAGTAATGGACAGGTTGGACGGACGCAGGCGTTAGATACAGGAGTCTCCGGGACGTATGATGTTTGCTGATGATATTGTGATCTGTAGTGAGAGTAGGGAGCAGCTTGAGGAGAACCTGGAGAGATGGAGATATGCTCTTGAGAGGAGAGAAATGAAAGTGAGTAGGCAAAGACAGAATACAAGGGAGTAGGAATGGAAAGGAGGAAAGTGGCATGGTTAGGATGCAGGAGTGGAGGTGTAACAAAGGTGGAGGAGTTTAAATACTTGGGATCAACAGTTCAGTGTAATGGCTTATGTGGAAGAGAGGTGAAGAAGAGAGTGCAGGCTGGCTGGAATGTGGGTGAGAAGAGTGGCTGGGAGTGATTTGCAGAGCAGATGCGCACTCAGCCAGAGTAAAGGAAGGTTTACAGACAAAGCAGTGAGACCAGCTATGTTGTATGGGTGGGAGACTGTGGCGAATAAACAGGTGGTGGAGCTGGAGGTGTCAGAGTTAAAGATAAAGATTTTCGTTGGGTGTGACAAGGATTGACAGGATTAGAAATTAGTATATTAGAGGGACAGCTCAGGGTTAGATGCCTTAGAGACAGTTAGAGAAGCAAGGTTGCGTTTGGTTTGGACATGTGCAGAGGAGGACGAGATTATATTGGAAGGAGGATGCTGAAGATGGAGCTACAGAAAGAGGGAGAAGAGGAAGACTTGAGGAGGTCATGGATGTGGTGAGAGAGGACATGCAGGTGGTCGGGTTTGAAGCAGGAAGATGCAGAAGACAGGAAGAAATGGAGACAGTTGATCCACTGTGGCGACTCCCTAAACGGGAGCAGCCGAAAGAAAAAGAAGAAGAAGATCTTCTTAGGCCACACCCTCCCTAATTACGCAAATATACCTGGTCACCTGATTGGCTTAAATCCACTAGCCTTCAAGCTTATGGGAGTTGACATGCAAAAGAAATATGATATGGTCAAATACTCTCTCTCTCTCTCTCTCTCTATATATATATATATATATATATATATATATATATATATATATATATATATATATATATGTAAAATTTAGTTTTAAAACTAAAACACAGCACTATGATCCAGTTGTCATGTTGCACTGTAGAACTGTTAATGAATGTTTTCATTTTGTTTCATTTTGTCTAGCCAACCAAACATTACAACAGTTTAAAATGGTTGAGCTGGCTGATGACATAGAGACTAGAGGGGCACAATTAAAAGTGCTTCGTCTAAAGGATTTCAAATGGGGTAATTACACTGACAGACCTATGCCCTCTTCTGACCACAACAACAATAATTTCAGTCATTTGTGGGCATGCGGTGACCACCCCTGCCCAACTCTTGTCCAGAATCTAGCGTTTAACAACAAGCAAACCAACTGTAATTTTTAATTTACTTTTGGTCAGCTACTGACAAAAACACAGAATTTGTTTTTCACATCATATTCATTCGTTTAACCCCTCAGATAGTATTAGCTTACATGCACATTTAAAGGTGCAAGGTTCTGGGCAGTTTCAGACCACTTCAGGAAGTTTGAATTTGTTTAAATCAAAGTAAAAAAGTTCATAGTAACAGTTACCAGATTTTATCCGTATGTAAATGCACCCAGTTGTATGACATGCCAAACACCAAAGAAAAAATTATTGTTACTTGCTGGTAGACAAAGGCTATCTGGTCTCTCTTGTGTAATCAGTGTTGGGATATTAGGATACGTGAGCACCTCCTCATTCAGCTGTTGCACTATGTGGATCCTTGATTCTCCTGACGTCAAGGCCAGCCCTCTATCTAGGCTGGCTTACAAAGCCTCTACGTAGCTTTCATTCCATTCACAGACAGCAGCTAGGACACCAGCAAGGTGAATAAACATTGTAAATATTGTTGTATATGTTTCTTTTTTCCTTTTGTTGCATTAACAGTTATATTACTTTATGTTTGATTCTTCATTATTTACTTGAACTTATTTAATTTGCTTAGATCTCTAATAGTTTTCAAACAATGTACATGGGACACAACCTTCGCGCTACGTTTACTTTTATTTTTGGTTTATTGCCATAAAGAATCCAGACTTAGTTTGCCAAACTTTGATTTACCAAGTAGTTCATTTCTTATACTCATCTACTGTTAAGTGTAATACATCCTTGTCAATTCTAAGGACATGAAGAACATCTTTGTCTTTGCAGATGTCTGGAGGAATCTTCTACCCCTCCGAAAATATCTTTGACCCAGACAGTGCCAACTGCCACCCTTTGGTGTGTCACTTGTGCCATGAACAGTATGAGCATCCATGCCTACTGGAGTGTTATCACACCTTCTGCGCCAGCTGCCTGCGAGGTAGAGCTGTGGACAGCAGGCTGACCTGCCCCCTCTGTGGGTAAGAACTTGCTTCTGCAGCCTTAACCATGCAGTCTAATTGAAATTTGTAGATATAATTGCAACCCCAGTTGTCTATGTCAGTGTTTCCCATCCTGGCCTTGTTAACTTGCTGTCCAAAATAAATAAATAAATAAATAAATAAAGCACATCTGAGTGTTTCCTACACTGAAAAACATTGTTCTATTGTAGCATTAATTATTTTTTAAACATTATCTACATGCAAGCACAATTCTTGTTTAAAGATGAGTCTTGTTCCAAATGAAAAAGACGGTGTCATGTTAACAGAGCAGAATAATGCTGTTTCCCAGGGGCAGGCACAGCATGGATTACCTGACATGAATCAACAGCTGCAGTATAAATCCTTTCCTTGTTTTAGACTGACTCAAAATACACACTGCATACTCCAATAAAGCCACTGTTGCTTCAAACAAACATTGGGTGCTGTGTTACTTGGCACTGGGTTCCTTATCCTTGGATTTGTATGATAAGAGACAGTTACGGCTTCTCTACGCTCTGCTTTCACCAGTTGTGGAACAGAAAAGACATGCTACAGCTCTCATCTATGCAATATTTATGGACACCACACAAATGGAAATGCATGCAAAATGGAAAAAGGTTCATACTTAAATCAGCATGATTATGTAAGTATATAGTTCATTAGCAGCCCTGTTGGACTTGTGCTTTTTTGAGATCAAGGTGGTTGCATCTGATAGTTGTCTCTTTGGACAAGCCAGTGATTGTATGTTTACTTATTGCAAGTGCAGCACTGAACACATACTTATAAACCTGTATTAACCTTTGTTATAATAATCTGTAGGGGTTTAAAAATTGATAAATGTATTATGATACATTAGGCTGAATGTGACCATTCTAATAATATTTATTATTTAGTTTAAGAAATATAATTCTCTTTTTCAAATGTGAAAAGAGGGAATATGTTTTTGAAATTGCATAGATTCCATAAACCCAGACTTTACTCAGAGGTTTCTGTTTAAAATTGTGTTTAAGAAAAGGTATGATTATTTCTCTTTCTCCTGGGAAAGTTTATGTAATGTATCTTTAAAACTCATTTAAGGTATATGGTTGGACACTAAGGACCCTGTTGTATCTTGGATGTTTGCTTTACACTGTTTGTAACTAAAGTTCTAAAGTTGCTTTTTCTATCAGTGTACCAAAATAACCACATGAAACTGTTTTGGGTATAAATTGTAAGAGTGCGTGTGCTTGTGGTGCACTGAATCCTTTTCTTAAAGAATCATAACAGATTTTGATTGTGGTCTGAGATCCTTACGCCTGTACTAACATTTGAAGGTTTAAGAATGTCAACTTATAATTGTTATAATTAAGAAAAGCATGAAGGTTTCCATTGGACTATACGGTGTAGATTGTGGTTATTTTTACTTACAGCCCCTTCATAAACAGCCTGTTTTATCTAGGAATTCAGAATGATGCTGTTTCTATTCTTGTCACTATGAAGGCAAGAGAACAGGGCTGGTAGATAGTGTGAACAACAAGCCCTTCACTCTTTAAAGGCCAACGAATGTTTTCTTCCCCTGTTCAGACACCAGTCTGTTGTGAAAGGAATAAATGCGCTGCCTCCAGAGGATCGTCTGCTGAAGTTCTTAGTGGATAATTCATTGGACAGTGAGGAAGTTGTGCAGTGTGCCAACTGTGACTGGGAGTGCAAGAAACAGGTCTTACATTGCCTTTCATTAAATAATTGAAATAAATGAAATGATTTTCCATTTCGTGAACTGAGCTCCAATGATCTAAAAAGGCTCATTAAGTAACATATAGTGTGTAATATTGTCAGGATGTGGATGCAATGTATTATTGCAACACTTGTAACCAGCCCTTGTGTGGAGACTGCAGGGAAGCCACTCACAAAGCCAAGATGTTCTCGCGTCATGAAATTGTCTCCTTGGCCAAACGCACCAAAGAAGCACATAAAAAGTGTGGTATGTTTTGAAATCTTTTAGCCATTCACTCTAAAGAGTCCAAATATCCGATCCCATTAGTTATATACTGCTATTTTCATTATTTTCTAATTTAATACACATTTTATTATACACTAAATGATCAGAAACTCCTTACATCATGGCCTAGGAAGGGCATCTTTATTCAGTGGAGTGTGTGCAGTTTTCAGGACAGACAAGTGTTAATTAATGAAAGTAAAACGATGGCAATGAATCTTATGAGACATGATTGACCAAACAAAGAGTCATCTGACCAAGTCCAGTGATGCATATTTGGATACAACTTGTTTATTTTTAACACCTCTGTATCAAATGTTGGTCCTGGAGGTCATTGCATTGCAGAGAAGTTTTATGAGATGTTTTATGTGCTAAACTCTGCATTGCTTTCGCCTGTAAGGACTGGATGTTCTATAATTTATATTCTTTGTGCTATAAAAGAGAATTTTGGAAATTGTGAAAATGCATTACTGATTTATTGCCGGTGCATAAAACCAAACTGTTTCTTTTTGATCCTTTTCTGCCACAAATGTTTTCTGTAATATCTGTACTCTAGCACTCCATGAAGAACTGTACATCATGTTCTCCACAGAGAAGAAATCCATGCTTTGCATCAACTGTTTCCGAGACATGCCAGTGTGAGTTTCCATTATTTTGAATTAAAATTCATTGTGATGACATAAACCATGGGCGTTCAGTGCAGTCTCCTACAACCAATGAAAATGTGATTCCTTTGCATCTGACCTCCTGAAGGTCTTTGTCATGAATATCAGGTGTGTTAGGTTAGGCTTGTAACTCTAAAGAGTGATATATCTCCAAAGTCAAATTTGGGTGCCCCCAAAATGATAGGCTGCTTAATTGGTAAATTGTTGTCTCGTCAATCTTCTAGGGAAAGCAGAGCACACTGCATTGATATTGAGACGGCGTATATGCAAGGCTGTGAAAAACTGGACCAAGCCGTCTTAGTAAGAAAACTTGAATCTCATCTTTTACTAGAAACACAGGGACTAACAGTGCTACACAGAAAGCTGTCCTTCTTTATCCCAGGCTGTGAAAGAGCTCCAGACATCAGCCAGGGAAGTCATTGTTCTGCTGAAGGCCATGATTGGAGAAGTCAGAGCCAATGCAGATGAGGAGGAAACTGCCATCTGCACTCTTTTTAATAACATGCAGGTAATGTGTGATTAAGATGCAAATAATAAAGATCAATTTTTGATGCTGTTGACAAATAGGTGGCAGAATGTGCCCGAATATGCCAGATTACTGTGAACCTTACCACAACGTTCTCTATTAGGAGAAGCTGGCAGACAGAAAAAAGGTTCTACTTAAGGCAGCTCAAAGGTAAATGTTTGTTTCACCATGATGAACACATGACATCGCCATCAGCCACAGTTAATGGAGTGTGAGCTAAGAGGCACCAGTGAGACACAGTGGATCTTATTACACAACTAAAAATATCTCAGCCATCTCAGTAAACCTGCCTCTCATCTCACTTCACTTTTGTTCATGAGATGACTACAGAACTTTTGTTTTCTGATATACAAAGCACCAGTATTTATCAAAGACTAATAGTATACATTTATTTTTACAGTCAGCATGAGGAGAAAGAAAGAGCCTTTAAAGAGCAGCTCTCTCACCTTGCTGCACTTCTGCCAACCCTCCAGGTCAGAACATTTGCTACTCCATCTGGAGGCATAAGCTTGCTTACGGCTCCTGTTGTTTTCAAATATTTTCTTCTATCCATAGGTCCATCTGGTAACATGCTCTGCCTTCCTAAGTTCTGCAAATAAATTTGAATTTTTAGACCTGGGTTATGTAAGTAGACAGGCTTTTTTTTCTTCTTCTTCTTTTGATTCACATCTGTTGATTTACAGATTGCCTGTATAAGCCTAATTTCAGACATATGTTTGGTCAAATTTAATCCAACCATTATGCTATTGAACAGATGTAGAATTGTAAGATAAAGATGTGTTATAGTGAAACATTTGTGCTTTTCTGGCATGAAATGATATAGTGATGTATGATCTTAATAAACTCTTCATTTTTGACAGTTAACTAATTGCTGCCATAAACAGGTTTCATTATAAAGTGCTTAGTTAAACTTTCTTGCTTTACAACTGTCAACCTGCATACAGCAACTGATGGAGAGACTGAAGAAGATAGTGAAGCTGCCTCATAGGCTGAGGCCGGCCCAGAGCAGTAAGGTACCAGCAGGCTGTACTTTCACCTCATGCCCTTTACAGTTATCACCTGTCACATTGCTGTCTCTCCACACAGATAAACACAGAGTACCGGTCCGAATTTGCCCGCTGCCTGGAGTCTATCTTGCTGCTTGGCCAACGACGTTCAGTGTCCACAGCAGGCAGTGTGACAGGACTGGGTCTGGCTAATGGTGGTGGACTGTTAGTTTCTCTTGATCTCTCTGCAATACACATACAAACGTAGACTTCCATGTTTCCATTTTGTTGCTGAACGAAACCTTTTTCTACATTTTTGACAAATTGTCAGTTTTCTTTTTTTTTGTCACAATTTCATAATAACTGGACCAAGAGTAATCCTCTAAAATGTGTTATGTCTTGTTACATTAACCTACACTAAAGGCTAGAAATGTTATTTTTGCTATTTCTTTTTGGATAAACAAGGTTTTGTACTTCCAGCAGCAATGTTCTACCAATGAGCAGATACTACATCCAGAGCAACTTCAAAAATGTGCAAAATGTGAAAGCCAAACATTTACCAGTAACCACTAAGAAACATACAAGCATGTTTTGTTGTGAATGAGTGGAATTGAAGTGAAGTCTGAGGGGGTAAAAGCAGGCTTACTGAAATGGAGCAGGATTTCCACACAGCAATGTTATATCCCTGCAGACTGCCCTCATCAGTGGCTTGTCACTCTCCAGCAGCCAGTGACATATCCTTAGGCTCCACTGTGATGCGTAAGCCCATGTCCCATCGTTACATCAGCACTAAGGTCCTGCTGGCTGAGGGCGGAGAAAGCCCCTTCATGGAGCACTGCCGCAACTATGAGAACAGCTACAGGGTGAGTGCTGATTATGCACACTGGATTCTAATCAATGCAATACCTGCTTGCTTGTGAATGTGTCTGCAACATACATAGATAGTTTGATGATGATTAAAAAGGGGAAAGAAAAAAAAAAGAAAATTAGTGTCTTTACGCCATCATTTAAGTCCTGTGGTGGTGAACTGTATACCTTTGTACCCAACCTTTGGTTCTGGGGTATCCCTGTCCTGCACATTTGAATGCTTTTCCTCTGCAGGATGAGGGTATGACTGAAAACAACTGTTGTAGAAGAAAGCTTTATATATTTGCATTTTGGCTAACGTGTCCATGAATCCCCCAACCATCTGAGCAGAGTTTACAGACAGAGATCCAGAAGCTTAAGGACCAGGTGCAGGAGATTCACAGGGACTTGACCAAGCATCATTCGCTCATGAAGACAGACACCATGTGTGAGATCTTGGATAGGTCACTGCAGATGGATGGAGAGATCTCCAGTGAATACTCCTCCGTTGAGATGAATAGGGCCATATTTGAGGAGGTAAGGGCTGTGTCACATTACTTCATGTGCTACAGAAGTTTTGGGTAACTTTTTGAAGGTCCACTTTTTATATTTTGAAGATAAATTATGTGGACTTTCAACTAAAAATCTACTAGAATTAGCCGAAATGTTAACAAACTGACCCAATGTTGGTGTCAAACAGACTGTTCCATGATTTATTTTCCTCTCAGATATGGGAGGAGACATATCAGAGAGTGGCAAATGAGCAAGAAATTTATGAAGGTAACAAATCACTTATATATTTAACTACTTAATATTTATGTAGAAAACTTACGTGGTAACTTTATATGTGGTATTTTTTCATTTTTAGCACAACTTCATGACTTACTTCAGTTAAAGCAAGAGAATACTTACCTGACCACGATTGCTCGGCAAATAGGTCCCTACATCCGGTCAATAGCAAAGGTTAAAGAACGCTTAGAGCCCAGGTGAGTGCCATTCTCCATCGCTCTGAGCATTTGAAAAATATTCAGTCAAATTCAGACCATTTTTTCTTTTCTTACCTGATCTTAAGGAGACAGAAGGAGCCTAAAGATGACCGCACTGAAACTACACTGAAAATCTATGAGGTTGGCACAATGACGGCTGATACCCCACACAGGCAAGCTCTTCACACTTCTAATGAACTTTTGTTTCTTTATATTATTTTTCTGGGTTATTAATGCCTATACGCTGCAACCTGAAGACTAAATTCTATTACAAAATTCCGTCCCTATGTACTGTTTTGATTTAGCTACAACAGATGTGTGGTTCATGTTAACAGCAATGAACTGACCTGTGCCAGTGAGGACTACTGCACTCTTCACAGCCTATCAGATGACTCAAGTCACATAAGCATGGAGCTATACAGACTGAGCAATCAGAAATGCACAACTGACATGGGTCACTGTTCCCCCATGAAGCCACAACTCGGTTGATTAAGCAGAGGGACTATGAATTACATGCTGTGTTAAGACAATATTCAAGGTACTGATGATGTGTTAAAGGATGTACAAGTGTAGACAAATGTTCATTCTACTACCAAAAAAAGACAACCATGCATTGTTAGATTAAATATAGATTCATACACTGTCTTCATATTCAGTGTTTATTTAAGAGGCTTGTGGTATGTTCGGATGCTGAAAATGTCAGCTGTGGAAATGATCGCAGTAAATTTTCATTCATTATTTTTGTTTTGTATTACCAGCATACTGCAACTCAGCCATCTTACTGTACAAGGAAGCTTACTGGATGTATAAAACCTTTATGTTTGACCATTTATGGGAGAAAAAAAATGTTACAGTGATTAATCACTGGAAAACTGTGCAAAAAGGGAAGAAAAAAAAAAAAAAAAAAAACATTGTCCTTTGTCCACTGAAGCTCGGCCATGCCAAGAAAATACAAGGAAGTGGTTCTGGATATAGCTACATGTACACCAAGTTAGTGTGTACTCCTATCATTCTCATTTCTAAGCAAATGCATTCTAGCATTGGTGAAATGCACTGTAAGAAATATTGACACAAGGACTACCAAAGGATGAAAACAAAAAGCGGATGTGATTAAATGTGATGTATAAAATTTCTATAGAAGATAAACACCTGGTTTAAACAATGCCTCACTTGTGGGTAGTAATTAGCTCTTGCTGACGGACTCCTGAATACTGGGTGCCAACAAATACATTGGTTGGGGCTGGCAATTTAACGGCGAGTCTAGAGAACCAATTAACAAGACATGTCAGCCCACTCAAGTTATAGTTCAAATGGAAAGGGGTTTTGCCTACAGAAGCATGAGTGAGTGAGATGTCCATCATCATTTAAGAATCATGTTTATTTTCGATTGTCAGGATTTAAAACCAGTGGCACCTAAAACTGACAGGAGCTAAATCTTTTTATAAACTTTAAACCATAAAAATTCAGTAACACAGATCACATATTACAAATATTATAAGACCCTCTTCTGCTATCCCCAAAAAGGACAATGTAAGTCTCAAGAATATCATATTCAAAATTACACTGTGGATCAGTTCCGCAACTTATTACTGAATAATTCATATCTGAATCATAGTTTCAACCTAATAAATAAATGTGTGTAGAAATACCATATGCAACACACTGTTTGAATGACTATAAGAGGAGATGTCTTTCAGTACAGTAAATAATTCTCCCTCTGAATATTTGGTATAAGTTCAGTTGAATCTTTTGTAGTAAACACTTTCTATCTGAAACTTCAGTTCAGTTCTCTTAAAATAATCAAGAAGTTATAACAGGATAGAAACAGGAAACTAAAATAGGTCTGACATGAAAGTGAATGAGAAATGAGTGGATATGATTTATGGACCAATCACATGAGAAGAGATAAAACATATATATCATGGATGTGTAAGAAACATTATATGACACATTACAGATAGTATAAAAGGTAGACAGAACAGAGATATTACACTTTTTGGGGAGGCATTTGCAAGGGAGTGCTGGGTGACTTGGGGCTGTGTGTGTCTGTGTGTGAGAGTGTTTCTGCATGATGGCTGCAGGGATTGAGGATTCGCCCTGCTTTGGGCAAATTGGTGTGCCACAGAACAGGTCAGCGGGTCAGTCTCTCTGTGCTGTGTCCTCATTACTCTGTGCATTCCTGTACGGGAGAGCCACAAGGTCACCCGGTAACCAGCTCGCTCCCGGTGCTGGTCAGAGGTGTCCATGTGTGCACATCTAGAGGTTTCCGACTTTCTCCTCGCATTGTCTACTTCAGTCTTATGAGTTCACCCTGATGCCTGAGATAAAGGGCAAACCAGTGGGGACTCTCTTTTTATACTCTATGTAATCCTCTCCGAAGAAATGGATGAGAGAAATTTCTTCTTCTTCAACGCGTTCCCGGAAAAATCGCCAGCTGGCCAAAGTATAGGCCAAAATGCATATTGGGTTGCACAACATTATCTGCAGGAAATGTATTTACATTTTAAAAACCAGTCTATATAATGGTACCAACAACAATCAAAACACAGAATCTCAAATATAAGTGGTATCTTCACGGTTGATCCCCTTGCATTAATAACTGCTTTTTGATTTAGAGAACTGAACCCTATTAAAAAATATTTATAAGAAATTAGTTATGATGATAGCAAACTTCACAAGGAGCAACCTACCTGAGTACCGATGCTCCAGTAGAACCAGCCCACATATGACGGGTGTCTGAAGAATGAATATACACCACTGGTGACCAGCACGTGGCTCTGTGCTTTTTCATTTTGCACAATATGGTTGAAATTGGATCCTGCTGTCAACATAGCAGACTTACGCAGGCCCTCTCCACACAGTACCATTACCAGTCCCACAATACAGATCCAGTTTAAGTGCTTCAGCTCTGCAAGAGAACACATTTCAGAGGATGAAAGAAACTGTGCATGCATATGATTGATAACTAATATATGCGTTGCATAAATGGGCAGTTTCAAAGTTTTTTAACATAATTGTAAAAAAAGTGCTCAAATGGCAACCATGACTTTTAAGACTTAAAAGCATACCATCAACTCCTCAGTCCACATGGGCCAAATATGAACAGTTACATTATATGGTTTAATCAGCTGAAAGCACTTTGTCTCTGCACAATTACACTTAAGTTAAAGGGTCTTTCAATCTGCAGTTCAAAAGGTGCGATCAAGAGCAATGGTCATGAATATATAGATAATTTATCACATTTTAATACATGTTTCTGTGCAGATAATACACACATCAATACCTATGTACCTGTAATATATGTATGTATGTATGTATGTATGTGTGTGTGTGTATTATAGCCACAGGAACAAAAACAACCTAGAAAATATTTAATTGTCTGGCACATTGGACAAGTGAAGTACAACAGACCTGGCACAAGCAGCTTTTCCACAGTGAATTCCATCCAGGAGGAGGCAGCTGCTAAAGTGTACTCAATGCTGTGGTTCAACAGGAAGGAGTCTAGAGACAGACTGCGGGGGTTGATGATGGCTGTGACCAGGTACTCGGAGTAGTGAAAAAATGCCAGTGAACACAGATACCTACAGGAAGTTTTGCAATGCACAGTTAGGATTTACAAAATCACAGAGACGCTCAATGCCATTCCATCCTGTTATTGGTCCATTTCCTTGACATCATTACACACGATGGCTGTTATTTATGCATAAAAACATTTACCAGCCAAAGTGTGTCCATGTAGTTTCGGCAAAACTTATGATCAGGCCACATCCAAAGGCAAAGCCTAAGAAACAAGCTCGAACAGCGACCTAAAGGAAAGAAAAGAGAGCTTTACCCTGCGTGTGAGAAATCATACGATGGGCTAAACAACTGAGCCAACTGTCCTACATTACACTGTCCGGCTAGAGGCTGACCGAGCTCTCACACTGACCAAATCCTGTTAGAGTGGATTACCGCGCGCGCGCACACACACACACACACACACACACACACACACACACACACACACAGTGGCGTTTTATCTTCTTATCACCACGAACTAACAGCCAAGTCGTTGTATTCTGTTCGGAAAACATACAGACAGAACAAAAGAAAGAAGAAGACTCTCCAAAAGCGACTGAGCAGCTCTCACTCTTACCCTGTACAGAGGTCCTCTGTAAATGCTGAGCAGCAGCCCGTTGATAACTGTTAAATAAACTGCTATGGCTATTTTCCCATTTACATCCGTGAGGTAGTCGAATATCCAGTCAATATGCGAGCCAAACTTTACTAGCAGGGGTATAACTATCACCCCGAGTCCTGAGAGAAAGCTTATAATACTTATCCTCCCTTCCAGCACCAACTTACTGCCTGCCATGTTGAAAACACCAAGATCTCGCAGGAGAAATATCGCGTGACTTCCTTCCCCAGTTCCGCGTGACCGTGAGCGTGACTGACAGCAGCCTTAGAAAGATAGTTTCTGTATTTTTTCTTACCAACTTCATTGTTCCATTCATTCCTTCTTTTACCATTAATGCTATACTGGGGACCAAACTCCCAGTGATGGGACTGACACGGTTGGAATCTGGATCTTAATCATTTTTAGGATGAACCATGGTGAGGCTTACGGGCGGCGCTGGCCTAGTGGTTAGGGACGAGGCCCCAGGGTCAGAAGGTCGTGGGTTTGAATCCCAGACCAGTAGGTTGCTCTGAGGTACCCTTGAGCAAGGTACTGTCCCCATCACTGCTCCCCGAGCGCTTTAAATAGCTGATGCGCGGTGTTTATGGGTAAAATGCAGTTTGAATTTTGTTGTGGCTCATTTTGTGCTGTGCCGTGTTTAACAATGACATGTAGTCACTTTCACTTTAATACGCAACTGGCAAAACATTCAAACGAGACATTAAAATAATCTTTACTTATGAACACATAACCATACTACCTCATGCAGGACATTTTAATATACGTTTTTTTAAATGATGCTCGAGACAAGTCTTTAACACAGCTTTGTGGATTTCTGGGATGCAAAAAGAAGAAAAATAACGTTGGGAAACAGTGCCCTTATTTTGCAGACCCAAGTCTTGTGCTGGAATGGATCCCTTTACAGAGCAGGCTTAGCATGTGCCCTAGAGTGAAGATTCAAAGGGAAGAGTTAATGGTTTATTGCAAGATTACTGGGTCCTGTGTGTCCTTTTCTGTGCAAAGCTGAGTTGCTGGTTGGAGACTTCTGACTAAATGGCTTCTTTCACGATATGGGATTTTCCATTATAAATCCCAACTAATCCCATGTTGCAAAGTTTTATGTGTGCTTGTGCTGGAATTCAGTACACAAAAATTCAGTCACTACAACACTGGAAAAACAGTGATCAAGTTTGAGTACATACGTGAAAAATGCACAAGGGATTTTTATGTTTGTTCATCAAGAAAATAAAAAGCAGGACAATGGACAGGTTAGATGACATTGGCATGCATTTCTTCTGTGAAAACGATTAAATCACTTCTGCACAAATAAAGACAGGATATTTTAACATAAGAACAGGGCTAATTTTTGGTCCATATTATCAGTGCAGGAGAGGAAATACCATAAGCTAATTATGAGTAGTTGAAATTATGTTGGGTAATTATTTGAAAGAGAAAATCAAAGGTGTTATTTGCTCTTAAAAAATAGATTTTGGTGCATGAATATTTTATAAACATTAGATATAATATAAATACAAATAATCCACATACACATTTAATCACAGTATTTAGATTACATCTAAATATTTTGCAAAGATTTATCCAGTATAAAATGGGGCAGCGGTGGCCTAGTGGTTAGGGAGTTGATTCCCTCACCAGTAGGTTGCCCTGAGGTACCCTTGATCAAGGTACCGTCCCCGTCACTGCTCCCCGGGTGCTTTCAATAGCTGCCCACTGCTGCACAGTGTTTGCATGGGTTAAATGCAGAGGTCCAATTTCGTTGGGGTTCACTGTGTGTTGTGCTGTGACCTCGCAATGACAAGGGTTTTCACTTTCACATGATGAGAAATAAACAAAAAAAAAAGAATGAAAAAATGTCTTTTTACTCTAAATCTTAACCATATTTAGTTAGTTTAGTAACCATATTTAATCTGCTTTTTATCATCTAACCAGTTCAAGTAAAATTACATCAAAATATCATACAAAGCATGCTACAATATGTTTACAAAGACTACACTTGGGATATTCCAACAAAACACAAGAAAAGGTGTTCAGACAGCAGTGAATGCTCCATGGCCAGTGTTTATGTACTCAGGATCAACACAACGTCCCCTTTTTTGGATTATGCGATGGTTAAGGTGAAATCTAGTGAAGCACCGGAGCCCTACAAAGAAAGGATTGTATTTATTGACTGATCATTGAAAGGTAGACGTTGAAGGTTTGTACAAAAATTAAACTTGTTCAAACAATACACCAAGCAAATACAGAATCTAGGCTTTGAAATAAAGCCATCCAGGAACCATAAAAGAAAGTACAGATTTACAAACTCAAACATAAACCAGGACACAGTGGATGAGCCAGCACTCCATAGGAAAACAGCAAGGGTACCCCTGGAAATCACAGAGCCACAGAAAAAGACTGATACAAACATAGGGGTACTATTTTAGGTTCTTGACAGAGGACTCCTGGGCAGGGGAGGAGACACGATCTAGATCACAATGAATATGATGACACAAGGGCAGGGCAAAGGCAGGGTCTGGGATGACAGCAACAAAAGCACATGGACACAGCAAAAGGAATGCATGACAGTGACGCAGGTTTGTAATTTGCATGGACTACACATCGTTTTGGAGAATCATTCACTAGATTTTATGATGGCTGTGGCCCAGCATAAATACTTACCCTCTTCACACATACAGTCATCATAGCACTTGTTGTTGAGGCCTCGGTTATGAGGCTCGCATGTGCGTTTTCTGAGATTACAGCAAGAACCTACAGAATATAAAACATAAAAAAAAACACTGCATTAGGAACATGTACATGTTAGTACATGTAGTACTTCATTGTTTTTTTATGTGAATAGAAAAAAAAGAAAAAAGACCTGGCACACAATCCAAATGATGATCACATCTAACAGCTTCTTTAAGAGTCATCATTTTCCATCCACTGGTAGAGCCCTTGGTAAGCTTCCTGTCTGTAAATATACTGCACATTGTTCTGAAATGTATAGGTGGAACTAGTCTTTGTTCGGATGTGAGACTGGAAAATGCATTCTTAGATAGTAGTCAGTTTAAGTGGACAAAAATCCACATTTTCTTTTTAAGTGGCTGCCCTTACCTTTCTTTTTTGGAGGCTGATATGTGGCTGCAGGTTCCACAGCTTTATCATCAGCAAGGTCAAACAAGGCTCTCTCCTCCTACAGCACACACAGCCGTTTGATTTTTGTCAAGTTGTCAAAGCAAATCAATGTCAAAAATAGTCTACAGCTGAACTCGTGGAATGACCAAATAAGGAGATACGGTCATGAAACTGAGACACCTAAAACACAAGACGTGTATTTTCTGATCTTTTTGCAAACGATCCCATGAATACACAGAAATCAGAAACAGCTGATCAGTAAATAATATTTAAACCTTCCTCACCTTCAAGTCTTGTCTGTTTTTTTTTTTTTCACTGTTTCTGGGGAAAAAACTACGAGAAATTGTTAGTCAGGAGAGAGGATATGCCAGTCTGGATATAACGGTCTTTACCTGTGATATGGTGAAGACAGAGGGCTTAGAAGAGTATCTGCCACTGTTTATTGAACTTATTGAAGATGTTGAGGTGACAGAGAAGGTCATGGATGAATAAGTGGGTCTTATGAGACTCTGCTCAGTTTTCTCAGACATCTTCCACTCCTGCACTGTGAGATGAGGTTCTGTTGGGGTAAAAAAAATGTATCTACTAAATTGGTCAACTTATGTGTTATACATAGTCAATGTTCTGTCACCCTGATACAAAAACGACAGAAGAAGAATAGCTATAGAAGGAATAGCTATGGATTTTGTGTGGCAATCGATGGACTATACTTCACAGCTGTGCACCAGCAAAATGCATCTACAATAGATATCAATTTCTGCATTAAAAGTCTCTAAAAGATACTCACCTTGGCCATCCATGGCCTTAGCCCCTTGGCTTTCAATTTCTTTGTCTCCAGAATGATGACTGTTTTTATATTCCACGATTTCCTCACCTGGATTTTCTCCAAGCCTCAAAAAATGCCTCTCTCTCTTATGCAATCTCCACCTCTTGTCTCCTCGACCCATTTCTAAATGCACAGGGCTCGGCCCTTCTAGCTCAGGCCTTTCATACTGGGCCTGGATCACATGCCTTAAACTAATAACATGCCTTCCACCCACATGCATTTCATTCTTTTCCCTTTCAAGCCCACCAAGTCTCTCCTGAAGCCCAACAGCAAGCCCCAATTCTTCTGAGTTTGAAATGCTGACAGGGTGATCATTTTCAGTCTTGCTGGCCTCAGCAGCATGTGTCACTATGGTCATGGTGAAGAAGAGAGCCGAGCCAAAACACCAAGAGGCTGATATCATCCTGAGAAATAAAAAAAAAAAAGAGACATGACAAATAAATATTTAGGCACTACTTAGCAGTGATCAGAAGTCAGTAATGGTGTAGTGATGAAAAAGAAGAAGCATAAATGACCTATCAAGATTCAGAAAGAACAATCCTACAAAAGTTTATATGTAAAAACCGAGATCTTGATGCTGCTCATTGTCTGGGCTCAGAGATGCTAGATTTAAGCCTAAAATGGAATACAGTGACTGTAGCAGGCATTAAGGAAAAACTATTTTGTGTGTGCTAATGACTTGCTTACTCTCAGAGCTTTCTTCCAATAGCTTTCATTGTCTTCAGATTTAAAGTTATTAAACTAACTTGTTAGTTAGTTTAATGTTGAGAAGGAAGATTAAAATAGCTCCAAATGTTCAAACCAACACAAACATTTTAAATTAGGGTAAGAGTTCTTCTTTGTTACAACAGCAGTGTATGTGTTTTAATGTACATACATGAGTAGCAAAGCCAAAAGACTTGCCTTTTCACCAAACAGCTTTGGCTCTGATGACAGAGCGTTTATGGGAAGCTTAATGTTCCCTCGGGTTGTCTCAGGATGTTGGTTATTTTTGTATTCTTTATGTGACATATGATCATAAATATAAAAGACAGACAAGATGCAGATGTGTAAGCCGATTTGAAGGGATACACTTTTGTAAGGGTCTTTGAGATGAGGATGAAGAACTGATCCGAGCCGAGGGATTTTACCCCTGCAAAAAAAGATTACACACACTTTGGGATGTGTGTAGCTGCTGGCTAATTATCCAAGCTAAGTTTGCTTTTATGTCCTGTCACACCAAAGATTTCGCAAATCCTGCTCTCAAAACCCAGAGATCTACCGAGTCGCAAAACAGCTTTAAATGTCAAATTTTCTTATTATTTTGAGATGAAAAAAAATCAGCTTGGGTTTTTTTTTCCTTCTCAGAATAATGAATCACTAAAACTAAAAAGAAATCTTTGTCCCTCCCCCCCCCCGTTTGTCTGTCTCTTTCTTTTCCTTTTTAAACATTTGTGCAGTAATGAATAAGTAATAAAATAAAGCTAGATATGATGTTTTATAAATGCTAGAATATATATAAAATATATATTACAAAGACATTTTGTTGCTCACATATACTAATGCATAATTCAGCCTATATTCAATGATGTTAAAAATATATACATGAATGACGCACTACATAACCATTTATAGGAACATTAACCATTTATAGGAACATTTTTTAGACCTGTCAAAGTGAACCACTTTCTTTTGAACGGTGGCTCTTCCAAAACAAAATGCAATGATCCAACAGATCATCCGTGGATTAATAACAACAGGCAAACCAGAGCAGCTGGATGTTCACTGACCATTAGAACTGTCTAGCTGATGTCTCTGTTTTGTTTTTATCAGTTCCTTCTCTGTCGATCACACTGTCATCTTTCATTTTCCTTTTTAAAAGTATCGTCTACAACCACAGATGTGTGTAATCTGAATAATAATCTAATAAGTATTTTGAAATGCACATGTGACTGTTCTGCATTTACTTTAAATAATGAAAGAAACATCAAAGAAATAAAATCCAGTTTATCAATTTATTACGCTTCTGGAAAGGATGAAACCATAAATGGGACCTTCGTTTCAGAATTAGAGGCAGAATCATATATAGATATATAAACCACACTGAACTCTGCTTGAATACAATATGAAATTATTTCCCTAATGCACATTTATCTAAAGACATTATAAAACAGCCTAGTTCGTTTCTTTCAAAAAAGTGAAAAACGGGGAAATAAAACAGGATTTACCTGTTTCTCTGTCATCCAGTGAACTATCTCTTCTTGGTGATGAGTTTAAATGAGAATCATTTCTGTAAAGAGCCTCCAGGCGGGCAAAAGTGACGAGCTGTTTTCCGCTCCCCTATTCCAAACAAAACACGCCCCCTGTACCCAACAGCCAATTGGAGGAAGACTAACGGGCAGGAGCGTGGTGCTACCACCCAATCCTAGCGCACAATGGGGCCATATCAGCCAATCCCAGAGCAGAAAACCGGGATTCGTTAATTAATTTGTCAATTAAACTAAAGACAAGCTACGAAAAAAATCCAGTTGAACATTTCTCAAAAAAAGACTTAACGAGCTGATGTTCGACAATCATCCCATTAAAATGATTTTACTCGGATTATTTTTGTAAAGAAGGTGTGCTTTTCACTTCTAATTTGACTCACATTGACGTCAGTAACGTTAATGTTTTTTTTTTTTAAAGAAATCTGTCAGAACAGGTTCTTTAACTGGTCCTTTGCTCCCAAAATACACCCCGAGTGTAACAGCAATAAGTGATAATAATCATAATTCATATTTTTGATTGATGGATTATTCTAAACTCAGCATGGACTCAGATCTTTTCTTTACACACACACACACACACACACACACACACACACACACACACACACACACAGCAGACAAGCCTGAAAGAGAGGTGGGAAAAGTGGCCATCACTGAGTGGCAGAACAAAAGAAACAATAGAGCAACAGAGTTTTAAAGCGTACAGTATAAAATAAAGTGTTTTATTATTACTTTTTTTCGGGCTTGATTAGATTATTGATATATATATATATATATATATATATATATATATATATATATATATATATATATACACACACACATATATATATAAATGTATTTTTTATGAATATATATATAGGACAGGAAATGTGTTTTTACTTAAAAACATTATTACTTTTAACATTGTTACTTGTTTTTAAAACTGTGATGAAGCTTTGAATGTTTTTCATACTAGCAGAGGAGTTTAGTGAAACATTTCTTTTTCAGGTTCTGTCTTACTTGAAGATGGATTCTAGAGGGCAGCACAGCTCAACACTCCAGTCTGGTCCTGCA
Organism: Hepsetus odoe; assembly: GCA_017165825.1. Lineage (NCBI taxonomy): Eukaryota > Metazoa > Chordata > Actinopteri > Characiformes > Hepsetidae > Hepsetus > Hepsetus odoe. The sequence continues at coordinate 15,727,535 of CM029385.1, read as the reverse complement.
TCTGTTGTGCAGAGCTTTAGAAAACTGCAGTTTTGGTATGCAGTTTTAATAATGTTAGAGTATACAGTATGAGAAGCTAGTTGGTTCTGATTGATTTTTCTGTGGTTGAACTGTGTCTGATCAACATTTCAGATAACCCTCTTGATCAAATGTATTACAACAGCGTAAAATCTGTGCCAAGTTTGGAGACAAAAAAAAATTAAATAAAAATAAATATATATATAAATACTCTTAGCAAGTTTATTAAAAGGTTTTATTTAAAAAAAAGAATAAAACATCAACGCATTTTTTCATCTAAAGCATGTAAAATGCTGAAGCGTACAGCTGAAGGATAGGTTTTTGCATGTACAGCATACTAATGGTTCCTTTGTACAAAGGAATATGGCTTTCATTTAAATCACCTGCTCAGCATTTTTATATTCCATGTACATGTTAAACATACATTTTTATTTTTACTACATACTGAAGTGTTAGCTACCGATTAATGGGCCTTTTAGATGTCCACCAGGGATCAAATGAGACCCACCAGGGTTGTTTTCATTGCTACCTTAAAACAGAATCTTTATTAAAAGACTTTGCCCATGCAAAGTTCAAATAGAAACCTCACACTTCAGAGCAAAGCAACATTTGCTGATAAAAACAAAAGGAGAACAAAAGTTTCCAAACTTCAACATCCAGGAATCAGAAGTATACCAGCCATGCTGGACCACTAAGCTTATCAGATCATCGTCTCTGGCTTCAGTTCCAAGGCAAATCACTCAGTAAACACAGAGGGGCCACATCTTCTGCTGAAGCCGGGAAGATTCGGAGTGTCTCTCTTGAGTACTTGGAGTAGCCATCAGGGAAGATCGGGGTCTTTTTCAGGGTGAAGAATGAGACCGTCTTCTCCCATAAATCTGTGTGAGAAATGCCACTGTGCAGTTGAGCTTCCAGCACAGTCTTGAGGCGCTCCACACTATCTGTGCACTTCCTCTCCAGGCTCAGGAACTTGCACACTGGGACAAAACCAGAGAGTATGACTGTGTCATCACTCACTAGAGGGCCTCTCTGTAGGTCTTATGTATTAGTGGAGTCTTACATACACATGGATCTTACATGGATTCACATGGATTCAGAAATGTTCAATAGAACAAGGTTTTATCCAATTGATTGCAAACCCAGTCTACAAATTGTTCCACATACCTTGTGTGTAGATCTCTCATGGTGCCTGGCTGAACAGTGTCTGAAAGATAATCGCTGGCAGGGTGATGTGCCTGATCATCAGCTACAAGCTGACATTTATGCACAGACCATCTACGTTTAATGAGATGCAAGTTCTCACGCTTCTTAACCAATCAGAGGACAGCAATAAGATAATGCTATAAGGAAGAACTCGCTGAGAATAGCTGAGAACTTTTTAAGCAGGTGGAAAGGAGCACAATTCTAACCTCTGTCAATCATGTGAAAGAGTCATTGTTAAGACAGCAGTGCAGTCACAACACAGTCACACTTCATCTCCAGTGAAATGCTCTGGGAAAGTGTCATCAAACATCTACTCAGAAGAGTTCTCTGCTTTCACAAAGAATACTGCTAAAAGGTATGCAAAAGTTAAAATAATCCTGCAAACAAAGTTATTTTACAGCATGTACTATATTGGGACAGCATCCACTACAGGATGCTTAATGGTGTAAATTTTAAATAATACCAGCACAAAGAAGAACAATTCTGATGCCTTTTGCCAAGTGTGTACACACTGTAAACAATCCAACCTTAAAAACAACTTCTTTGCTAACAAATAACAACACTTGAAGACTGAATTTGCCAAATCTCTGTGAGAGACTGTTCAGAGCTTTCAGTCATCTTATCACAATTTAACTCACCATGCACATGTATTGTCTGGTACAAATGTTATACAGTAATTTCACAACATTTAACTCACAAGAGTAGAAATTATTATGTAGTATTAAATAAAATGACAATGTTTTTAGAGGTCTGCCAATTTTTAAATCTTAATTTCAATTATGAATCATGTTTTTAATTTTTATTTTTTCATCTTTGAAAGTAAGCAAAATATAAAACTAGTTTTATTTTATTTTTAAAATAAAAAAATACTGTTTCTTCAAAATATGTCCTGTTACCCAAGCCTTACTTCTGTAATGGCAATAGAACTGTTTACAAATTAATTACTGTAATGATACTCTGCTACCCTCTCATAAGATATTGTGTTACTCATAATCTTTCTTACTGCTGAACTGTTCTCATCAGCAAGCGTCTGGCGTTAGCTGACTTCACTGTCTCACACACAGAATTCAGATGTAATCTATGGGAGGTAACTGGACAAAACATCCAGATGGTGGGCCACGCAGTCAGTAGTGGGGGAGGTTTGTGTTCCAGGCCACGCTTCCTTTGTGTTTGGATTCAATGTCATTAATCCAGAAGTGTGGGAAGCCTGGATTCAGGGCCGCTCTCACGTTCTCACTGCTGAAGCAGGAGCGTGTGAATGAGGGCTAGACAAAGTAGCTAGGCCAAAGCTGTGTGTGTGACAAAGAGTTGCCTGCCAGGCATAGTGTCGGTGTCCTGAGAGTGGCAGAAGTGTGACCGTTGACAAGCTGGGTTAAAAGGAGAAGAGCTAGACTCACCTCCACAGTTTCTGAGATATAGAGCAAAATAACTTCAACATAGAAAAGCACACAATTAGTAAAGACACTTTAAATATTTAACTTAATATCCTTAGTTAACTTTAATATATCATAGATGGAATGTTTGTTAAATGTCTGTGAACTGATTTCTAAAGAGCAGGTCTCATTCTTAAATAAAAGTCCTCCAGTACCAAGAAACTAAATTTTTACCTTTGTGCATTAAATCACTACAAAACATAGAAGCAATTTAATTTATGAGGTAGGAAAACCGAATGTGAAACTATTTTATGAGAAATCTACTGCTTTCCCAATATCAACAGAGTACTGACTAATTGCTTTCAAGCCTTTTAAAGACACCCTCCACCTGCTGTCCAGAGCTGGGCTCATTGTTTCCTGAGTAATACACACTTCACTGAGCATGTGGCAGCCCCTCTGTTTCATTATTGTCATCCAAGCTCCCCCATTGGCTGCAGACTGTGAGAACCTCCAGCAAATCCAGGACTCACAATTCATGTGGAGATTGGGGAGTATAAATAGAGGAGGAATTGAGAGAGAGCCTAGTACAGCCTGCCATCATCTCCTCAAGGAGAACAGAAGGCATACAGTCATGCATTCAATTGTTTAAGTGCCGTGAAGCCATCTACTCCAAAGATCCTCTTCCCAATCAACAAAACTGCGTAAAATATAATAATCCTCTCTTCACATAAACTTCAGTGTCTGTCTAGTTCTCTTTATCAAGCATTTGAAACTCATGAAGTTGAAGAATGGGATTAAAGAAATATTTTTTCTTCTCTCTCTCTAGCTGAGGAGGCCAATAGTGGAGAAGATGCTTAGAACGATCAAAGGCATTGAGTAAACTTGAAGCTCCCTTCAGACGAGAGTCTTGAGAGCAGCCTGATTCCAGACAGGAGAAAGCTGACATCCTGGAGATGACGTGCACTTCCTGACACAGCAGCAACAGCAGTCCCACAACAACTCTGCCTGCTCCACTGCAGTCAGTGAAGGTTGGCAGGTGTGTGCAGAGGCCGAATCCTTTCTCTCAGCGTGTCGGCGCAGACTGTCCACAGAAGATTGCTGAGACACTTCCTCACCATGCAGCCCCATGGAGAAAAGCACAAGTGTCCAGCAGATCAGCTCTCCAGTCTGGAACATCAGCAGCAAGGAGGAAACTCCAGCCTCTAGTGGTCTGTGGAGACCCTGGTAGAAACCTGTGACACTAAATCATTAGATACATCTTAATATGTCAGTTCAAGACTGACATTGACCAGGTTTTCCTAAATTACTAGGAATGTATTCTTCACATTTCATATATGTGAATCAATTTTGCTCATTTTCAGAGAAAAAAATACGAAGATGTTTCTGTTTTTAGAAACTGCTATTAAATTTCTTCCAGTATTCGTAAGATGTAAGAAGAACGCTAACCTTTCTTGACATGTGTTAAAAATTTTAATGTGTGAAGATACCCATATTGGGTTTAATGTGCTCCACATCACATAGAATATTCTTTCAATGACAGAAAGATTTGTATTTTTCTTATTGTGTTAAACAATGTTGCATATTTGATACATAGTATTAATCATTTGAACAAAAAGATGTCTCTAATCTAAACTTTGAGGAAATGTCTGTGGTATTGTTCAGTACCGTATGTTCACAGCTCCTGTGGAGTGAGATAGATGAGACTGTTGCGCTGGACCTCTATGCAGTCTATGCAAAGAAAATTACAATAAAATATTGTGTGAAACAAAACACTCAATTTAAAAACACACATAACCGTACAAGTCAAGGTGAACACTATTTTTTATATTGTAATTATTTGAACTTCAAGTCTGAACCTGAAAACCTTAAAACATGCATCATTTTTTCCCCAAAAAATCTTGAAATAAACTGTTGATACACTCAATATGCTGTCTATAAATGATTATTTCATTCCAACGTAATATGTATTTTGAACACAGGACACCCATGTAAAGTTGTTGTTGATTTCAGAACCTCACTTCCTGATCATAACATTCCATAACTCTGTTTTGGCTTAAGAATTCCCTGAGGAGTTGATCCTTTTCTTACTAAAATGGAGAAATAGCATCATAGAAACCTCTTTTCCTTTATGCTCTCGGTGTTTGCAGTGGTGACTATTTGTCTAGAAAAAATGGATAAAGTATAACTCAACATTCCACAAGAATTAATTATTCTGGTTATATCACCAGAATATATTATTTTCTACTAAATTAAAATGACCTATAAATATTCTTATGTTTAGTGTTATTCCTTTAAGTAGCAACTATTAATAATAATGACAGGGCATTTTAATGCCTTAGAATAAGATTTTCACTGCACATCCCTCTGCATTCTCAATGATATAAAGTACCATTAAAGGCTTTTTTTTTTAGGCAGCAGCGGTGGCCTAGTGGTTAGGGAGTTGGCCACAGGATTGCCCCCATCACTGCTCCCCGGGCAGCTTTCATGCACACCTGCTGCATGGGTTAAATGCAGAGGGCGGGGCAGCGGTGAGCTAGTGGTTAGGGAGATTGGGATCAGGGTTCAAACCTCTACAAAATCAGGGAAATCCATTTCTGCTGTATACTGTTGCTGCTCAGATACTCATCCAATCACTCACCCTCTCAAGACTGAACTAATCCTCATTCCTGCCTGGCATCCCTCTGAAAACCACCAGAACTTTTACAGCTGGTAAAAAATGTAGCATCACACCAAGTCAATCCATATGTCAAAATTCTTACACACCTTTAGCCTTGTGCTGAACTGATATTTGAATGTTGGAATATTTCTGAAATCTTGGTTGCTTTAGTGATTTTGAAATATGTGTGGTTAATCTCTGATACTTTATATCATACCAAGTTTTATATCAAGTTTTTTGTCCTGAAGTTTTCATTATGGTCATCACACCTGTATGAAGCAGAGTTTAGTTGCACATGTGAGGAAAAAGACACTCCATTTAGACATTTAGGCCAACATGGATTTCCGATTTGTTATTGAACACAGCTAATAAAATTTCAGTGATAAATGGGATTTATTTTAATGATTTTAATGTGTAAAATGCTAATGTTTGAAGAATAAATGAACAAATATTCACAATACTAAACACTGGCATGTGCCAATCTGCCAGTGTCATGTATAGATTAGTCAATGGAATATGCCTCTCACAAGAATCAGACAACACGTGTTATGTTTGTCTGGGGCAGCAGTGGCCTAGCAGTTAAAGTGCAAAGATTGGCAGCATGATTAGCTCAACCTCTCCTGAGTGGGCTGTCTCTGGTGTGCACCTCTTTACAGGAGCAAGGTGCTGTCCCTTTTTTTCATCTACATTTTTATCAGTGCCATATTTTGTTTAATAACTCATAAATAGCCTGATTACAAAACCTATATATTTGATATTTAACACACTGCTAAAGATACCAAGCTGCATATATTTTTGATTTTGTATTCACTACAAAAGAAGAATATTTCAATGTCATGACCACATTATAAATTAGAAAAAAGTTTTATGATGAATTTGATTATTTAAGCAAACTGAAAAATGAGCCAGTAACAATGCTTAACTTGTATATTCTAGTATTTTAGTATTTTTAAGTTTCAAATTACAGGCGTAGCAATAGTATATTGCTCTGTAAACTCATTTTGTGCCTGCATGATTTTGCATGATTTTTGTGCATATAAAATTTGTTTTCATACATATTTTAATGTTATCTGTTCTTAGATTCTTGCCACTGATACTGGCACTTGTCACTGGCAGATTATAAAAAGAAGCACGTACAAGCATGGGGGCCCAGAATTGTACTTGTGAGCCATAGAGTTGTTGGCCATATGTTGAACTGCATGTACTGAGACACACTTCTTTTCTTTGTATTTGTGAATGGGGAAAGTGTGGGAAAGCTCTGGAAACAGTGCTCTCACCCCCTTCTAACTCTTCATACCTTTTGCACTCCATACTTCAAGGCCACCTGTTGAACCCACTTCTTTCTGATCTTAGCTAATGCTTACATTTAGACATTTTGGCAAGAAACACTGCCCCAAAACCACCCTAAGATTCACACACATCAAATAAGTGATCAAATAAGTGAGTGGACGTATGTTGTTATTTACATGTTTTGTTTAATTGTGTGCAAACTATTGATTGAGTACAAACACGTGCTCTGTAATAGAATCACTTTCCCTTAGGGTGTAGGCCTACTCTGATACTAAGACCTTTGAGATTTCCCACACTTTCTGACTGATGCACACACCCCTCCATCTGCTGTCCAGAGCTGGGCTCATTGTTTCTTAAGAAAACACACTTCATTGAGCATGTGGCAGCCCCTCCCTTACTTAGTGTCTTCCGAGTTCTCCCATTGGCAGCAGACTGTGAGAACCTCCAGCAAACCCAAGCTCACACATTTGCTGTGGAGACAGGAGAGTATAAATAAAGGAGGAATAGAGAGACAGCTCAGCACAGCTCGTGTCACCTCAAAGAGAAAACAACAGAAGACATGACTCTTACAATCCCTGTAGCTTTCATCTTCTCCAAAGATCATCTTTCACTAACAAAGAAAGGTAAGTCTAATAACGCATCATGCTTGATGAAGCTTCATTTCAATGTTTTATTACCATTAAAGCATATGAAGCTGAATGGTTTGAATAAATAAATATTTCTTTCTCTCTCTCTAGCTGAGGAAGCCAATAGTGGAGAAGATGCACAGAGAACTCATCAACAGCAGCATTGAGAAACCGAGGTCTCTTCTGGGACGAGAGTTCCTAGAGCAGCAGCCTGATTCCAGACAGGAGAAAGCTGACATCCTGGAGAGAGAGATGACTGACCAATTTTGACACAGCAGCAACAGCAAACCCTAATAACTACTGCTCTGCCCACTGCACCAGTGAAGGCTACAGCAGGTGTGTGCAGGAGGCTGTGAACTTTCTCTCTCAGTGTCAAGTGCAGACTCCGTCCCACAGAAGACTGCTGAGACACTTCCTCACCATGCAGCATCCCATGGAGAAAGGCCATGTCTGCTGTGGCAGATCAGCTCTCCAGTCTGAACATCAGGCAGCAAGGAGTGGTTCTGTTTCTGCACTGTGGAGACCCTGGTTGACCCCTGTGGACACTTTAGCATTAGAATGTATTAACGTAATATGTCAGTCTATGATTGACATTGTTTTCCTGTGTTAACAGGAAGTTATTTCTCCACTATTGCATTTCAGAAATGTGATATTTTGCTTTCATTTTTAAAAGCATATGGCCCATATCCATTAGTGGGTCTTTGATAAATGTTCAGTAATTATCACTTTCATTTTTCAGTGACTTTACATTCTTACAATGTAAAAGAATTATGAAATGTCAAATATCTGTGTGGGGTGTTTCCTGAATTTTTATGGAGTCTTCATGATTGGTTGTTGGTTGTCTGTGTTTACAGGTTGTGTAAATTTGCTTTAATCACGTAAAATGTTTTTAACATTCAACTTTCTTTCTTCACTGTAAGAAAATGCTTCGTTGATATTTGGCATTTAACAAACAGTTGTTTCATCCAGAGTAAATGACACACAAGTTCTTTTCACCCCAGTAATGAGTTATAGACAAAAGCATTTCAGCCTTGCTGCATAAACTTTAAACTTGAAACTAAATTTGTAAATGTTGTAAAACAGCGGTGCACTCCAGCTGTGTTAGGGCGTTAACTGCATGATCGAGGATCAGTTCAAAACCCTTCCTCTGAATAGGAAGCTCGCCCGCGAGCTCTTTGGGAGAAGGTACCGTCCCCACCACTGTTCTCGGCGTTGAATAGCTGCCTCACTGCTGTACTGGTTTGAGGTGTATGTAAGAATGCAGAGATAGTCCACTTGTTAGGGTTCACAAAAAGCAAATATGACCAAGAATGACATGGCTGTCACTTAAAGGTTTGTTTAGTGTTAAAAATGGCCATGCTAGAAGCTGTCATGGTTTTAAAGAGTTAAATGTAACTTTATTTTTACTTTTTAAAAATATAATTTAAAACTCCAATGACTAATTACAGTGATACTATGTTATAAAAAGTGATCAGCAGCATTTAACTGAAGGAAGCCGTCATGGTTTGTGTCACTCTGAGCTGTTGGTCATTTATTTTCCATTTGTCATTGTGGAAAGTATTTTTGTGATGGTACGAGTTTCTAGTATTAATGTTATTAATAAAACCCCATGATCCAGGCCTTCCAGTCACCAGCCACATTACTGCAGCTGGCACCACCAGAGCAAAGAGATGAGGTGTATGTCAGACAGTAGAATGTGTCCCTGTGATACAACTACAGTCTGTCCAGAGAGACTTGAGGAGTCTGTTACTGTTCATCACAGATGGAGTGATTGTTAGAAGTGAACCATTTTATATTCCAAGGGAATTAATCCTCATTGATGTTTTACGTTTCAATCAGCGATAACAAAATCTCACATGACATGGTGTGGAACATTGCAGAATTGATTAGCAAGCTCCTAAAACTCTCTCACACAGACATTTCATTACTGTCAGAATGAAAACAAACAACAAACATACATGGCCCAAAAATGACATTCAGGAGACATTAAGTCATGCACCCAAATTCTAATTATATAATGCAAATCAATCTGTTTTTTGATGCATTTGCAAAGGTTATTTTTAACACATTGACTGGCCATCCGTAATCAATCTAAATGTTCTAAATGTTTATTATTTGTCAAAGTAGGCTTAATGCAATACATTTGCTGATCATACTAGGCACAGCAGATATGATCATCTGAATAAAGAACTTCATGATCATCTCTCATGTCATACTGCAATGAAAATCCACCCTGGTGATGAGGAACGCTTGACTGGTTAAAATGGCATGGTTTCGTGGTGAGCTTACCTCCAATGAGGATCCGCAGTACACAAACATTTCTCAACCAGTTCCATTTTGATTGGGCCAAATCCCAGTTTCATAACTATTCGAGTTGATTCATAGGTTTACAAATGAAATGTTACAAAGCACATTTATGCATGTTAAAATAATTTATGAGGAACACTATGATATGGGGTTCTACTAACACAGACTCTTGTGGTGTAGTAATATAGCACACATGCATAGATAAAGTACAGCTACAGCTTCCAAAAGGAAGAGGATCTAAGCCATCATTTTCTAGTTCTCTTTTTCACTGGTCAAGTTGTTGTCAAAGATCAAACAGACACAGAAGAAAATTTTCATATGAGAATGTTTTAATTGTGTTGATGCTCAGCATCTTTATAATGACCACTTTGAGCCAAAGTGACAAAAACACCAGCGTGGTTTCAAAGTTTAAGAAACATGAAATCAAGAATACATTTACATTTGTATCATTATGATAAAGAGGTTTCAGGAACATTAATGCTTCAGACATGAAGATCATTCACTATATGTAACAATCCATAGTATTAATAACAGTGAATTCATAGAAACAAAAACACAATAATTTCACAAGGAGTATTGGCACTTTCTAACAAAGTGGAATTGTTATAAAGTAGAAGCTTCATCCTACTAAAACAGTAGATAACAGTTTCAAAGCTCTGCAAAGAGAGCTACCGTGATCTGCTCAAGGCAGAAATCCTTTGACCTTTATAGAATTTCCCAATCAGGAATACAGACACAATCCTTATGTTTTACTGAACACAGATCCAAACTCTTCTTTAACTGTAATAACAGTCAGACTGTTGAACTGTCCATGCCACCAGCTGTCAGGCATGCAGTCTAAGAGGTTCTACCAGGGTCTCCACATGACTGGTAGAGGCCGGGAGCCCTCTCCGCTGCCATGTTCCAGACTAGAGAGCTGATCTGCTGGACACTTGTGCTTTTCTCCATGGGAGGCTGCAGGTTAGGAGGAAGTGTCTCAGCAGTCTTCTGTGGGACGGAGCCTGCACTTGACACTGAGAGAGAAAGTTCACAGCCTCCTGCACACACCTGCTGTAGCCTTCATTGACTGCAGTGGAGCAGGCAGAGTTGTTGTGGGACTGCTGTTGCTGCTGTGTCAGGAAATGAGCCGTCATCTCCAGGATGTCAGCTTTCTCCCCGTTCGAATCAGGCTGTTGCTCTTAGGAACCTCGTCCCAGAAGATACCCTCAGTTTCTCAACGTTGCTGGTTACGTGTTCCTTCAAGCATCTTCCACCATTGGCTTCAGCGAGAGAGAGAAGAAAATATTTTTAACCCATTGTTCAACTTTATAGGCTTTGAATGACAAAACACAGAGTTGAGGATTATGAAGTGTAAAGAGTTTTTATATTTACCTTGTTTGTTAGTGGAAGGTGATCTTTGGAGTAGATGAAAGCTGCAGCAACTGTAGGAGCCATGACTGTATGTCTTCTGTTCTGTGAGAGATGGATGTAGTTGAGCTGAGCTCTTCTCCAATTCCTTCCTCTTATTTATACTCCCAATCTCCATGAGTGCAGAGTCCTGGCTTGCTGGAGGTTCTCGCGTCTGCAGCCAATGGGGTGGATGCTTTCTGATGGACATTGGTGTCATGCAGAAGTGTGTATTTAGCTCAGGAAACAATGAGCCCAGCCTGGAGCAGTGCAGGTGGGGAGGGTGTGCCTGAGAGAGGAAGTGTATGATGAGGCGAGACCTCGTGGCTCTTTGATTACTTTCTCAAGGGGAAGGTTTAATTTTGGTAAATATTGTTAATGTGCCATTCGTGTCATATACTTTAATGTTTAATACATGAAGAAGTATTTTATAAAAAACATATTTCCTTGCAACTTTTCAATATAGAACTTATCACAATCCTCTTAAAAAATGTTAAATACAGTGCTAGTTATAATAGAGATAAAAGCCAATGTTATTAGTTGCATCTTTTCCTTTCTTTGTAAAACATACAATGCATTGCTCTCACATATACAAATTCCAGAAACATCTTTGCAAGACAAGCAAGAAAATGAGTATTAATAGTGAAACTACCAATTTGACAGTGGTCACTCCATCGATTGGAAAAACTCCAAAAAACTCCATCGTTTAAAAAGTTATTTTTTTGTTTTCTTAATAGAATGTAGAATATAGAGCCCTTTAATAGTTAAAAAACTGAAGGCATAAATACTGCTTTCTGTAGTGAAAAGGGTTTTATTTGTTATTTCCCATGGAAAACTTCTTTTTTAATGTCCATTAGAAAAAAATTATTTATTTAGCCTCAAAAATAATTTCACTAAATGTATGCTTGATTTCACTGGATGAAAGTTTATTAGATCTTAAAAAGATTTATGAATATACAATTATATATAACTGGCATTATAAGAAGACGTTCATGTTCTAGCATGAATTCAAAGCAAACACAGATGTACATCAATAGCAGTATCTGAATGGGGACTCGCAAAGAGAGCAGTAAAAGAGTGAGATTGCTCTCTCCAGAGCTTTCCCACACTCTGCCTTCACACACACACAACACACACACACACACACACACGGCAGATGAAATGAAGTGTCACATGCAATTCATCATATGGCAAGATAATAATAGAGACCCCAAGCATCAGGCAGTTTCCATTAAAGCATCCATCAAGTCATTTTAGGAATGTGTCTGTAAAACAGTGAACACTGCACAGAAAATAAACCTGTTTGGAATGGCCACTCTCTTTTCTCCACTAACCCAGCAGAGGTACATCTTTCATCATCAGTAAAGTCATACTATAAACATGGTTTTTGTTACATACAATGTAAATGTAATGTATGTATTGTAATACATTCCTGTGCAACAAAAACAACATTGTTAAAAGTACTCTTCCCCTTTCACAAAATCCAAGAACGTTTTACAAAGGTTCAATAAAATGAGACAATATTAAACAGATGGTTGGCGAGATCACCATGGTATTGTGGTGGGAGGCAGTGACAAATATCAATATACAGTTGAATCACATTTGCATGTAGCTTATGGTTTCTAATGATCTGATGAAGGGGTAGGATGTATATTATTAATTAGGTGGGGGCCCAAGTACTGACCTTTCATGTACACCACAACAGGAACCACTGCAGGGTTGTATCTGTAATACAGATAGTGAAATGGTGAGATTAACATATCGGGATTTTGCATCAAAATGCTGTTCTAAAATTGATGAGAAGACAGTTGAGACTACCATAATCAGAAGAAGGTCATTAACAACTCTCAGGAGAGCCTTGAGATCTAAACAGACTTTTTAAGGATATAGGTAAACGAGAAACTAGCATTAAGAGCAGAATCACAAGGGAGCCATGTATTTATTAACACAGTAACTATTGCAATGATAGTAAAACCTTTGAATGAGTTGTCAATATACTTAACTTAACCTAAATAATAATTAATAAACCCATCTGGCAATTAAGGTACAGAGATTAAAACAATCATATAACAAGCTAGAATTAAGACCCCAGGCCCCACAATTACTATTTCAAAATGTTATCAGGTTTATTAATAAGCATTGATATACTCAGTAAATAACTGCATTTTTATATTCAAAGGATATTATATATTATAAAATATCGATATTTTAAATCCGCTATAAGGAATGGTAATGCAAGTATGTCAAAGTAGTTCTGTGATGTCAACCAGCAGAGCTGAGGCTCCACTTTCGCCACACTTCTCTTGTAATACCTCCACCTGCTGTCCCAAAGCTGTGCCCCATTGCTCTCTGGCACACATTGACTTCATTGAGCACATGTGGCAGTCCCTCTGTTCCAAGCCCCCATTGGCTGCACATCAGAGAACTCATAAACCCAGGACTCACACATTCATGTGGAGATTGGGGAGTATAACTAGAGGAGGAATTGAGAGAGAGCTCAGCACAGCTCACATCATCTCCTCACAGAGAACAGAAGACATACAGTCATGGCTCCTACAGTCGCTGCAGCTTTCATCTACTCCAAAGATCACCTTCCACTAACAAACCAAAGTAAATATAAAAACTCTTCACACTTCATAAACCTCACCCTGTGCAAGCCTGTTACTCAAAAGCCCATGCTGAAGAATGGACAAAGAAATATTTTTTCTTCTCTCTCTCAGCTGAGGAAGCCAATAGTGGAGAAGATGCGCAGAGAACACATCAACAGCAGCATTGAGTAACTCAGGTCTCTTCTGGCAGCAGCCTGATTCCAGACAGGAGAAAGCTGACATCCTGGAGATGACGCCCACTTTCGACACAGCAGCAACAGGTCCTTGACAACAACCTCAGCCTGCCCACTGTGAAGGCTACAGCAGGTGTGTGCAGGAGGCTGTGAACTTTCTCTCTCAGTGTCAAGTGCAGACTCCGTCCCACAGAAGACTGCTGAGACACTTCCTCACCATGCAGCCTCCCAGGGAGAAAAGCACAAGTGTCCAGCAGATCAGCTCTCCAGTCTGGAACATCAGCAGCAAGGAGGAAACTCCAGCCTCTAGTGGTCTCTGGAGACCCTGGTAGAACCTCTTAGATCGAATGCCTGACAGTTGGTGGCATGGACAGTTCAACAGTCTGACTGTCTAATTGCAGTTAAAGAAGAGTTCGGATTCGTGCTCATGAAGACATGATTGAGGTGTCTGTATTCCTGATTGGGAAATTGTATGAAGGTCGAAGGGTTTCTACCTTGAGCAGATCACGGTAGCTCTCTTTGCAGAGCTTTGAAACTGTTATCTACTGTTTTAGTAGGATGAAGCTTCTACTTTATAACAATTTGACTTTGTTAAATTTTGTCTCATATTGAGAATTATTGTGTTTTTGTTCGTATGAATTCACTGTTACTGATCCAATGGATTGTTACATATAGTGAATGATCTTCATGTTTGAAGCATTAATGTTTCCTGAAACCTCTTTATCATAATGATACAAATGTAAATGTATTCTTGAATTTCAAGAGATGGAGGTTTTATGTATCTAGATCTTTATAACCACATTGGTGTTCTTGTCACTTTACTCAAAGTAGTCATTATAAAGCAGATCACGGTTGCTCTATTTGCAGAGCTTTGTAACGGTTATCTTCTGTTCTCAAAGGAAGACACTTTTACTTTATAACAATTCCACTTTGTTAAATTATATCTCATATTGAGAATTATTGTGTCTTTGTTACTATAAACTAACTGTTACTGATCCAATGGATTGCTACATATAGTGAATGATCTTCCTGTTTGAAGCATTTATATGTTTCTTAAATCCTCTTTATCATAATGATACAAATGTAAATGTATTTTTGATTTCAACTGATGGAAATTTCATGTATTTAGATCTTTGTAACCACATTGGTGTTCTTGTCACTTTACTCAAAGTGGCCAATGTAAAGATGCTGAGCATTAGCACCATTAAAAAGATTCTTATATGAAATTCTTGTGTCTGTTAGATCTTTACAGCATTTGCTATAGTTTCTCATATAACATCTGTGAACACTTTATTTTTTCTGCAATTCTAGCAGAACACAGTCAAGAAAAACATATTGCTTGCTTACACTGAGTTTAAGCTTTTATTTAAACCTGCAATTAATATGGGCTATGGGAGATAATGCCATAACAAGACATTTATATCTGGCATCTTGTAAGATTCTCCATGACCAGATACAGTTAGATTTTTTTTACATAATTTTCACAAACATTTTCTTTGTCACTCTTCCCCTGCACGTTTTTTGAGACTGATATGTCCTTCCTTGTTTTCTGAGAGTCTTGCTTGCTTAACATGGATAGGAGATCATTTCAGAACAATCTCTAACAGTTAAAAACCTTCTGACTAGGCCAACGACATAGTTAGTATGGAAAATACTTTGATATGCTCTATTACACATCAAGATACTTTGGCCTTCAGGGCTGGTGGTGGCCCAGTGGTAGGATACTTGCCTAAGTACCAAGAGGTCTCAGGTTCAAATCCCACCTCCAGCACTACTATCATTGGGTTCCTGAGCAAAACACTTAACCCCAACTTGCTCCAGCAGGACTGTCCCTGTAATCAGGAGTTGGAAGTCGTTCTGGATAAGAGCGTCTGCTAAATGTGTTCAACACTACAAATGCTGTGGCCTATGTCAAGGTAGGTCTTTAATCACACTTGAATTCTATGAATTTTGGTGCCAGTTTTTTTTTTTTCCTTCAATTTTTCCATTACCTGCATCACTGTTCTCTCTCACTCTCTTGTATGTCTCTTTGCCCATTTGATATTATTAGACGATGGAACTGAATCATTCAAACAGAAAAAGCTGATTGTTTCATTACAGTTTATTTTCATAAATATTTGCAAAATATGATTTTGTGTCCTTACAAATAATACAGTTTTATCAAAACCAAAACCTTCACTGAAGGTGACAAACACAAGACATAATCAACTTAGTGTTGCATTTAACAACAAAGTGCACACAGCTAATGTAGCAAATGAGTCATGTTTACAGATAACTTGTGTTTCAAATGTTTTGAGTGCACAAATTTAACTGTTTTGTCTTTGTCTCACTCTATAGGAGAAAAGTGTACTGCATTAAACAATGTCATAAAGATCTAATATTTCAAGGCTTAGATTAAAGATGAACAGGAGCTTGTTCAAATTAAACAATGGCATTTTAAAGAGAAGCCATATTCTTACACAGTAAGAGAAAGAAAATAGGGGCAAAAAGCTTTCTGGGACAGAAAGTAGATTTCAAATAATCTGCATAATGCAGAATATTTCATGCCAACATGAGCTTCTTTCAAAAGAAATGGCAAAAATTTTTCTTACACAGTAAGAATTTGACCGTTTTAAAAATTTTCCAAACATCTCCAATGGAAACATCTATATTAACTTTCAGACCTTGAAAGAAAGTGTTGTTTTTTGCATACAAAAAAAAACCAACAAAATAAGACATTCCTACGAATGTAATTAACTTTCAATGTCAGTCTCAGACTGAGATATTTAAGTGTGAATTCTAATGGTTAGGTGTCCACAGGGGTCTACCAGGGTCTCCATAGACCACTAGAGGCTGGAGTTTCCTCCTTGCTGCTGATGTTCCAGACTGGAGAACTGATCTGCTGGACACTTGTGCTTTTCTCCATGGGAGGCTGCATGATGAGGAAGTGTCTCAGCAGTCTTCTGTGGGACGGAGTCTGCACTTGACACTGAGAGAGAAAATTCACAGCCTCCTGCACACACCTGCTGTAGCCTTCACTGACTGCAGTGGAGCAGGCAGAGTTGTTGTGGGACTGCTGTTGCTGCTGTGTCGGGAATTGAACCGTCATCTCCAGGATGTCAGCTTTCTCCTGTCTGGAATCAGGCTGCTGCTCTAGGAACTCTCGTCCCAGAAGAGACTTCAGTTTCTCAATGCTGCTGTTGTTGCATTCTCTGCGCATCTTCTCCACTATTGGCCTCCTCAGCTAGAGAGAGAGAAGAAAAAATATTTCTTTAATCCCATTCTTCAACTTTATAGACTTTGAATGACAAAACACAGCACTGAAGTTTATGAAGTGTGAAGAGTTTTTATATTTACCTTGTTTGTTAGTGGAACGTGATCTTTGGAGTAGATGAAAGCTGCAGCGACAGTAGAAGCCATGACTGTATGTCTTCTGTTCCTATGTGAGTAGATGATGTGAGCTGTGCTGAGCTCTCTCTCAATTCCTCCTTTATTTATACTCCCCACTCTCCAAATGAATGTGTGAATCCTGGGTTTGCTGCAGGTTCTCACAGTCTGCAGCCAATGGGGGAGCTTGGATGACACCAAAGAATAGAGGGGCTGCCACATGCTCAGTGAAGTGTGTATTACTCAGGAAACAATGAGCCCAGCTCTGGACAGCAGGTGGAGGGATGTGTGTGAGAGGGAAATGTGTGAGAAAGTGGAGACCTCAAGCTCACTTGACATCAGGAGATTAATTGGGGACACAGCACGTGCCACTCTTGTAGTATGTTTTAAAATGTCAAATATTTATACATACTCATTTATTGAATATGTCCCTTTATTTCATCCTGTCAGCATAGTCTAAATATATAAATAGAATGATTAAATATTAGTTCTATGGTGAGGGTTGTTACTTTTTAGTTGAGAAGATGCTATTGCTTTTCATGCAATTACATTTCTAGAAAATAGTTAAAATATCAGAAAATAATTAGTGACTCATTTCAGTCTGATGATATCTGCAGTTAGTGTTTTACTG
This sequence comes from Hepsetus odoe, assembly GCA_017165825.1. Taxonomy (NCBI): domain Eukaryota; kingdom Metazoa; phylum Chordata; class Actinopteri; order Characiformes; family Hepsetidae; genus Hepsetus; species Hepsetus odoe. Next base: position 15,709,897 of record CM029385.1, on the reverse strand, counting down.
ACATCTAAATAAAAATATTAGTTTGAATGCTTTAGTGAAAAATGCCTGATGCTAAAGGTTTTTTTTGAGTTCTTGGCCGTAGGCTGAGCCTCGTGTAATGAGGCACACTTCCATTCTTCTGTACGTGTGTGTGAATGGGAAGCGTGTGGGAAAGCTCTGAAGAGAGTAATCTCAATCCTTATCTGCTCCCACACTCCTGAATTCATGTTGAGTCCCCATTCTATTACTTTTTTATGTACACGTGTGCTGCTCTGGAATTGGAACACAAACATCTTAAAGAATATAAATACAAAAAACAGTCACATCTTATGACAAACTGGATACTTTATTTCTTTATTATTTTTTCATTTTTTTAAATTATTTGAATCTGAGCACAGTTCTACTTTACTCTGAACTGCATCCCTTTCATTTGCATTTACATAATTTAGTATAACCAGAGTAATGTTTAAAAGAGATCCATAGTCTCCAAATAAAACATATCCCTCACACTAGAATGCTTCTAGTGTCTTTCTATACAAATTTTACAAAACATGAAGCTCAGGTTATACAGAGAAAACAACTTTCATGTGAGTTTTACGGCATTGCAAAACAAAAAAAGTAATTACTTACTGCAGTTAGTAACAAAATAGTAAGTTAAGGATCTAAGACAAAAAAGTAACATGTAATGAACCTTAAGATAGAAAAGTTCTGCCTTTTTAACTATGTAAGCTATATTCAGCAAAAGACTTGGATTGGAAGAGGACTGTAAAATATCTACGCCCATACATGCTGTGAATTGTCCCATGAGAGATACAGTATCTGAACATCAGGCCACCCATTGGTGATGTCTCTGCTTTCCCACACACTTCTCTCTTTCTGTCACACTCCTTCACCTGCTGTCCAGAGCTGTGCCCATTGTTTCCTGGGTAATACACACTTCATTGAGCATGTGGTGATCCCTCTGTTCCAAGCTCCCCCATTGGATGCACACTGTGAGAACCTCCAGCAAACCTAGGACTCACACATTCATATGGAGATTTGGGAGTATAAATAGAGGAGGAATAGAGAGAGAGCTCAGCACAGCTCACAGAGAACAGAAGACATACAGTCATGGCTCCTGCATTCGCTGCAGCTTTCATCTACTCCAAAGATCACCTTCCACTAACAAACAAGGTAAATATAAAAACTCTTCACACTTCATAAACCTCAATTCTGTGTTTTGCCATTCAAAGCCTATAAAGTTGAACAATGGGATTAAAGAATTTTTTTTTTCTTCTCCTTCTCTAGCTGAGGAAGCCAATAGTGGAGAAGATGCGCAGAGAACGCATCAACAGCAGCATTGAGAAACTCAAGTCTCTTCTGGGACAAGAGTTCCTAGAGCAGCAGCCTGATTCCAGACAGGAGAAAGCTGACATCCTGGAGATGACGGTTCAATTCCTGACAAAGCAGCAACAGCAGTCCCACAACAACTCTGCCTGCTCCACTGCAGTCAATGAAGGCTACAGCAGGTGTGTGCAGGAGGCTGTGAACTTTCTCTCTCAGTGTCAAGTGCAGACTCCGTCCCACAGAAGACTGCTGAGACACTTCCTCATCATGCAGCCTCCCATGGAGAAAAGCACAAGTGTCCAGCAGATCAGCTCTCTAGTCTGGAACATCAGCAGCAAGGAGGAAACTCCAGCCTCTGATATTCTTTGGAGACCCTGGTAGAACCTCTTAGACTGCATGCCTGACAGCTGGTGGCATGGACAGTTCAACAGTCTGACTGTTATTACAGTTAAAGAACAGTTTGGATTTGTGTTCAGTAAAACATAAGGATTGTGTCTGTATTCCTGATTGGGAAATTCTATAAAGGTCAAAGGTTTTCTGCCTTGAGCAGATCACGGTAGCTCTCTTTGCAGAGCTTTGAAACTGTTATCTACTGTTTTAGTAGGATGAAGCTTCTACTTTATAACAATTCCACTTTGTTAAATTATGTCTCATATTGAGAATTATTGTGTTTTTGTTTCTATGAATTCACTGTTACTGATCCAATGGATTGTTACATATAGTGAATGATCTTCATGTCTGAAGCATTAATGTTCCTGAAACCTCTTTATCATAATGATACAAATGTAAATGTATTCTTAATTTCAAGACATGGAATGTTCATGTGTCTCGAACTGTGTATCCACATTGGTGTTCTTGTCACTTTGCTTAAAGTGATCATTTTAAAGATGCTGTGCATCAATACCAATAAAACATTCAATTATGAAATATAACTCTTGTGTCTGTTAGATTTGTTTGACCTCACCAGCATCACACACATCAAAGAATTACACCAGGAAGAAAAAAGAGTGTCTTAGATTCTCTTTGACAAGAAATCTCTCAAGAATCACAGAAATACATTGACACTTGTTTAACACCTTATTAGAGACTTTGGTTTGAACACATGTCAAATATTAAAATGAGGATTTTAACACTTAGCCTTTGGTCTACCATAAACTGGCCTTCCAGTACATACTGTTTTGTTTTTTTTTCCATTAAAGACAATTTCACAAAAAAGTAAAGAAAAAAAAAAAAAAGAAAGAAAAGCAAAATTCTGTAGCAATAGCATAAGACAATGGTAAGATTCTGTACTGAATTAATGCTATACTGATCTTGATTTGTTTCACAGTACTGTCCAATTTTCCCACATGCTGTCAATTGACAATATAGGATAAAAATGTTAGCATCCAATGTATTAATCTGTATATAATCTGCTACATGTTTTCAGTATATGGCAGTAATAAACATGTATGCCATAGTGAAACGATACACTTAAGCTGACGCTCTTCACATTATTTGAATGAACAGCAACTTTACAGCATGAGAAATCTTGGGAAAGTCTTGGGAAAATATCAGCTCTTAAAGTCCAGATGGCCCTGCTATGCGTAAGGTCTCCCCCTTAAACAAAGAGAGATCAAACACCGTGTCTAATGTGATGTGTAACAGGACACACTTCTTTTGTTCCTTTATTGAGGGCAGTGGATGAATGGAGTGTGGGAAAGGAGAGATAGCTCTCTCACACAGCATGCATGGGAATCTCAATATAACCCTGCCTCTGCAAGAACAGTTCTCATCCTTTGCAACAGGTGGTTTAAGCATAAGCATACATGCCCATCCACAAAATAAAATGCATTTTGAGATCTAAATCTAAATCTAAATCTGAAAAATAGACCAAAATTGCCATTTGGACAGCAGTTGAAAACTTACCAAACTGAGAGGCAAAAATTCTGTACAAAGGAAACATTACGCTTTATTAGACTTACTTTGATCATGGAAAAGAAAGGTAATAGCAAAAATAACATTTTAACCACAAAATAACACAGGCCCATACCTGGGAAATATTTCCGTCTGTTGCTTAACACCGAACCGATGTTCACTATTAAGGAACCATTTACTGCATTTGGGCTTGTTTAGGCCATGGCCACACACAAGCTGGTAGGAACTTTGGTAAAGCTCTTGGCCTTGTCATGACCATGTGGCCCTGGCAAGTCAACACATGCCAACCTGTTGTCTGAGCATTTGGCCTTGAGTTAGGTGGATCTGGAACTCCAAAGCATAGAAAGATCCCAAAAGAATTCTTTATCTGTCAATACGAGCAGGTTCTTATATTGGTATATTGTTAATCAACCTTATTAAACATGTGTTGATGATAATGAAGGTCTTGGCTTGGCTTTAGACTAATTCTCACATTATTGTCTCAGGCATTATCCAAACTGATTCACAGGACTGCATGCCAGTGGACAGCAGGTCAGATACTTTCTCACACTCGACCAGCCAATCAAGCTGCCTCTTTGCTGAGATAATAGAAGGCATCAGTCATGCTCGTGCTGTTCTTAAGAATGGAGTCTGTGTGTCTGAGGCGGGGGCGACGGAGTGTGGGAGACACATGCACAAACAGAGCAGTAAAAATGGCAGGGCAACTAACCCCATCCAACTCCAAACATGAGGCTGGTGTCGAGGCGTCACCAACATTCAGCTACTTTCTTTTTGTCGGCCCATTTTCAAAACATTGGTTAAACTCAGTATGATTTTACAAACATGGCCTCTGGACAGCAGAAGTCCTGAGTTGTAACGCAGAGATGGGCAGTAACTTTGCAGATAATTATAAGATCATTTTTTTGAGTTGCACTTGCTATAGCTGCATGAACAATTCAAAGTCTTTTTTTTTTTAATGTTCCAACATGTTATGTTGGCAGCATCTCGTTTAACAGTCTCTTTAGCTCACTTTAGTATGTTTAATCTGAATAAAAGCACGTGAAATTGAGCAGAATCTAGTAAACTATGCTGAATGATGCTTGATTCCCTAAGAAAGCCAACTCCACTTTTAGGTGAAGTTACTCAGCACTCCTGATGTGTTTGTATTTCCTGAGTAAGGAACTTTTACTCAATCATGGGCCTGCTTAAAATTTCAAATTTAATCTACGCTCCTCTGACACGATTCTACTCAAGAAGAAATTTGGAAAAATATTGAAAAAATAAAAACAACGTTTCTGGTTGCAATGATTATGCATCAATGACAGGAGTATTTCAACCACAGCACACACACAAAAAATAAGTGAAAGTGAAAAAAAGTGAAAGTGACAACCCTTGTCATTGCGAGGTCACGGCACAGCACACATGAACCACAACGAAATTGGACCTCTGCATTTTACCCATGCACACTCAAACCCGTGCAGCAGTGGGCAGCTATTGAAAGCGCCCGGGGAGCAGTGATGGGGACGGTACCTTGTTCAAGGGTACTTCAGGGCAACCTATTGGGAAGGGGTTTGAACCCCTGATCCGCCGATCATGCGGCTAACGCCCTAACCACTAGGCCACCGCTGCCTTATTTATTTAATAAATAAATAAAATTAAAAATATTTAAAAAATAAAATAAAAGTCCATCTTATTACTGGCTGTGTCCCAATAGTTGATTGAACCCTAATCTTCTCGGTAGAGCTCACAAGCATGTGGATCCAGACCAGTCAGTAACTCAGATCAGATCAGGGTAACTCAGTAGGTTATTCTGATTTACCCTTGAAAAAGTACTCAATGGCAAATAGTCACGTTCCCTTTAATGATTGGGACACGGCCCTACAAGGTTTATCGCGAGAATTAGTTCTACACGAGAAGTGTGAAAAGTACACATTAAGAGCACGAAAAGGTCAGCTGTGAAGTATGTTTGAAGTGTGCTCAGCTTCTTCACAGTTGCTTTTTTCCTACGTTTTACGTTTATTTCCGCTGCTTTATTGAGCCTCAGGTTTATAACGTTAGGTCCACGCGTGCTCTCGCGCCTCCCCGCTTTGTCAGATTTCAGGGTGAGAGATCTGTCACTTCAGATCTGTCACCTCACCTGTGGCGCGGTGTTGGTCAGCGGCGGTCTGGAGGGAAACACTGTGTTTACAGCTGCGCAGCAGCGCTTTGATGTGCACGTTCCAACCACGTGCCAGATGCACACCTCTGTGTTAGTCACGCTCCTGAATCAAGGATTAAACACACTGTAGACTTTGAAATAACAAAGAGAAAGCTTAGTCGGTCTATCATGGTTTTGAATAAAAAAGGTCAACTAGATCCAAATTTTTTATAGGGGTTTACTTTTTCAAGTATTAAGATCTCTTTTCTAAAGAAACCGTTTTTAAAAACTCATTTCCATTTCAGTCCCAACAAACTCTCTGTGCTGATCAATGCAATGAAAAGTTCTTCTGCAGTTATATAGCTGGGCATCCAGGCAGTTTCTTGGGTGGTTATCTGAATCACATCAAGGCTGTAGTCAAAATATATACGTAATATATTGGTAAATATGATAGAGAAGCAAGGTTGCATTGGTCTGGGCCTGTACAGAGCAGGGATGAGGATTATATTGGGAGAAGGATGTTGAGGATGGAGCTGCCAGGAAAGTGGAACAGAGGAAGACCAAAGAGGAGGTTTATTGATGTTATGGATGAGGACATGGAGGACGTTGGTTTGAAGAAGGAAGATGCAGAGGACAGGAAGAAATCGAGACAGTCGATCCGCTGTGACCCCTAACGGGGGACTCCGAAAGAAGAAGAAGTATGTTGGTAGATATGGTGGGGCATAGTGAACAGTGTAAATTTGAGTTGACGTGTTTAGATGTGCCCGAAATATCTACTAATTCATGTTGGCAGATTTGCCCCCATGGCTGTGACCTTGCACTACATGACAAGTAGTGAGCAAAGAGGTTGTAATTTTTAACAGTGAACTGCAACATAAGTTCAACTCCTCTAAAACACAAAAGATCTTTATTAATATTGATAGGCCTGTATTATGTAAAACCATCAGAACTCTGGGAGGCTCCAAAATATTATTGTGCATGGGAAACCAGCCAACCAACTGCTAGTCCTGAAACCCAGAACGGACGAGAAAGTTCTCAGATAATAAAAGTGACATGCCTCTGATACCTTGGGAAACTTTCTCCCAACAGAAGACGTGCAGCCAGTTAACCATAAAAATGAATGGCCTCTATTGTTGTGATGAGCCAGCCCTCTGGTCTCAGAGTGTGGGAAAAGTAATCCAGCGCAAGCCACATGACTTTGTAATGGAAATGCCTGCCTATAAATACAACAGGCTGTCCCTTACAGGGTCCCACAACTTATTCTGTAACCTGAGAGAATCAAGCTCCAAAAGAGAGAAGATGGCTCCACACTCAACTCTCTCCACCTTTGACCATGTGAGATTCTGCGATAAAGACAGACTTAAGGTATGCTTCCTTTTAGGCTTTAAAAAGATCTATCTTCATGGTTCCTGTTTTTATTTATTTATTTATTTTTTATTATTATTATAGTTTTATTGAATGAGGATGTTTAGACCCAGTCCCTTTAATTTTCCTACAGCTGAGAAAACCAGTTGTTGAGAAAATGCGCAGAGACCGCATCAACAGCTGCATTGACCAGCTCAAGAAGCTACTGGAGAAGGAGCTCCACAGCCAGGACCCCAGCACAAAGCTGGAAAAAGCCGATATCCTGGAGATGACTGTCAGCTTCCTGAAGCAACAACAGCGACAACCGAACACGCTGGCCCAGAGAGACTACAGTGAAGGTTACTCACATTGCTGGAGGGAGTCTTTGCACTTCCTTAACGTCCATTCTTGCAGAGGAAGACCAGCTCATGAGCTCCAGCAGCACCAGCGAGACATTAAACAGAATTGGAGCGCGGAACTCAGCCACAGCTCACCTTCCTCCAACTCCAGCATCAAGCATAGTCTAGCTGCTCAGCAGCAGCTTGACAAGCCTGTCTGGAGGCCTTGGTAAAATAGAGGCTTGGAAGAGTGACATTGGAAACATGAGGAACAGTGATGTGCCTCACTAAAGTAGGAGAGATTCATTCCAGAATTTATGCTCAACATGTTTTGTCATCATATTGATAGGCAAAAGCTTGAGATGAACTTTGTGGGCAGGTTTTTGCCAGTAAGAAGCAAGACTTTAATACCTGTGGCCCTATTAGCTAAGTAATCATGGCTCTTAATGGGATATTTAACAGATGTATCATTTTTCTAATGTTTTTTTAAATTTTTTTTTTTACTTCTGTTAGAACAAATGGTTTGTACTGTGTGAAGTCTGTTTAAATAGCTAATGTTAACTCCAGTGGAGTATATATGGTATACAAATCAGATCCATGAATTTGCGTTGTATTTACAAGTGTTGCTGAGAATATTTCTCTCTTTGTGTTGAAAATTCAGCACAGTTTATTCAGCCAGGATTGAGGTAACCTTTGATAAAGGAACAGGTCCATTGTTTGAGTGCCTATATTGTACTTAATATATTTCGCGTTTTGTTGTGATTGATTTTGTAAAACAAAGCTCTTGAACACTTTCTTTGCTAATAAATTTTATTTTTCAAATTACATGTTTCCACTGAGACTTTTTGCCCATTTATAAACATTTGAAACAGCTTTTATGGGAAACAAACTCCAAAGTTTACTAAATCTTTCTTCAAATCAAGTTGTATTTAAAATATTTCCATATTTCAGTGAAGCAGGATGATTCTCATAAGTATTAAAAAAAGAAAACCTTAATTACCTAAATATTTTTTTCTACACACATTAAAAAACAGCTACTCAGGAGCACAGATGTTGCTCAGAAGTGCCTCTAAAATGAAGTCATTGAATCTCGTCTACTGGCACACTTCTATTGTTCTAGCCTCCTGAGAGTATTGAATAGCAGAGTAGTGTGGGAAACACACCAAGTAAGTCTACTCACACACTTTAGAGTCAATGGAGATGGCCTCCTTGACGACAAAAAAACCTTTTCATCTCATCATCTGCCACGAGGGACCTTGTGTGTGTAGACCTTGTTGTGCAGTAGAACTGTAGCAAGGGACTAATGGATTAAGATCATACTGATACATTAATTATGATAACTGTTCACTGTATCATTGGTTTATAAACCACCACTGACCAGTGGGATTTGAGGCATCTGCTGTGATGCTTATAAGGTCAATGCCCAATTAAACCTCCTCATGAAACTGGGCATGTTTGCCCAAGAGTAGACCTCAGAACAGATGGCCACTTGTGCCCACTTTGACCATGGCACTGCTCTTCCGTCTGTTAACACAATTACCCTTTCTCCTATATTTTACTTTGGGCCAAAGCATATGCCAAACAGATAAAGTGAAAAAAGAGAATCCCAGAACCAGCTGTCTCTGAAAAGGGTGAAACCAGTATTATGTTACACATTATTCCAGGGCCAAAAAAAAAAAAATTAAAATTCACAAGAGGCTTTCACTGCCTGGCCATGGTATACATCTGAATACAGTTTTGGAAGTGGCCAGTGGTGTTCATTTGTGGTTTCAATAAAATGATGTACACTTTAGGTAAAAAATATCCACCAAGTATTCCAAGAACACTAGAAAGTATGGCAGCCACTTCCAAGGCCATAGTTATAGGTCCTTTGTTAACACTGTAGACTGTGAAGTAACTAATCCAGGAGATCATGTAAATCATGATACTGAACGTAATGCACTTAGCCTCATTGTAGTTTGCGGGCAGGTCTTTACCCATGTAGTTAAGGCAGAAGCAAAGAATGCTAAGTAGGGACACATAAAGAACTTCTACAAATGCGCCAGGAGACAGATTGTTGCTGCACTCCAGAACGATGCTGTCAAAGTACAAGTCATAGTTCTCTGAGGGGAGAGGTGTGTACAGAGCCACACGGAGAACAAAGTTCAAGGACTCTACTACAGATGTGATCAGGATAAACATCTCAGGGCCTTGCTTTTTGGCCCAGGTCTCATAGAATCTGGGCAGCTTAGAGGACCATTTGAATATGCACACCACCTGCGTTGAGAGAAAAAAGGGGTTGAGAAAGGAATGGGTTAACCTGCAGATTAAAACATTATTACATCCACTCTGATACTCAAAAAGGTGACTTACATTTCTTTATTAGCATGCACTTGCAGTTGTCTTTATACTTCTCTGAGCACTGAAATGGATTTATACAAACCGAATTGTTTTGATGTACATTTGTTGAAATGTTCTTTAAGCAATTACCACGGATTTGGGAGATATGAGAGGTGTGAGTGTAAACAACCTTGGTCACATAATGTAAGGTTTCATGACATAATGTAAGTTTTTCAATTTAAGCGTATAATCTATTGAAATTTATTTCAGGAATGAAAATGATTCTTCTAATTCATCATGCAAAGAACACTTTCTGAGATCCTGTTAAAAATGTCTAATAATGCCTGTATTTATATCAATATAGATTACTCATTCTAACCATTTCTGCTGAACTAGGAGTTCACATTATGGGTGTAATTTATATTCTGCTGTGTTGATTCAGATAGACTTCAAAACACAGAGAGACCTCACATTTAATTCCTAGGCAATATATTCCTAGGCATATATAGAAATGTCTAGGAATATATATATATATTCCTAAATATATATATACTATGAAGTTCCAAATGTTCTGCTATGACCATCTCTCAAATAAGTCACTGAACACCGAAATTTAAGTGACCTCACTTGCCTGAAAGGAGCGGACGGTCACACAGGCCAGACAGACAGTGAAGCTGAGGAGGAAGACGGACTGTTTAAGCAGGCACGTTGGTCGTGAGGGCATGCCGAAGTGGCACAGTGTGTTGCTGGATGCTACAGTTAGGGACAGCAACATGACCAGGCAGGTTCTGCCTCCAGCAGACTTCACCACAGGAGTGCCCAGGTTCAGCAGGAAGACAACTGCAGTGCCCAGGGTGAGCAGCAGAGTGAATGCTGCAAGAACCAATAGAGCGACAGACAGTGGAGCGTCCCAGGCCAGGAACAACACCGTTCTGTTCAGACACCTTTCACTTTGTGGTGGGGACCACTGGTTTCGGTCACAGGGCTGGCAGCTGGTGGAGCCTGGAATGTTACATAGAATTAATTATTAGTCTGGGGTTGAATCAAAAGCCAAAGATGGTTGGTCACAAAGAAGGAGGAAGGTCTGAGTATTTCTTAAAAGTTGGCCAATACACATACAAAGAAGCCTAAAATATATGGTCCTGTTGATGTTTAAATTTACAGCATTTTTCAGACACTTCTATTCAGAGCTATGTACATTGACTAATGACTCCCTAAAACTAATTATGGATAAGATTCTTGTTCAAGAGCTCAAATTCTGCTAGTGCTAAAGATAGGAAAGAGCCAGAATTGAACCCCCAACCCCTTGGTCTGCAGCTAGGTATCCTATCCATAGGCTACCATCACCAGATTAACCTTCTGATCACTGTGAGATTTCAGTCGTGAATCATTTAAACTATATATTATTCAATAAATAATTTTAATTTCTTTACCATATGTAGTACATCTATGAAACAGGTATACTATAAAGAAGAACGGTTCCTTTAGTGTTAAGTAATAAATGTAATACAATGTTTGCCATCTTCTGGAGATATCTTGAACTACATGTGAGAGTTAGATCATCTGATTGTTTACCAGTCTTGTTGAGGAAAGTGGAAGCTGGGCATGCCATGCACTCAAAACAGCACTTATGCTGCCCGACTTGGATCTGCCTGTAGCCATAGGGGCATGGTGGCGAGCACTGTGACACAGGTATCTGAAAAATATATATATACACAAAACTCCCATCACGTTCCTCTATAAAACCTGTAAACCAAACATTCTCAAATAAAGGTTTAATACATTCAAGAAGGTTTACAAAATAAAATAGTAAATTTAAAATTTGGAAGTATCCATCTATTTTAATATTTTAATCGTTTCATTCATATTTGAACTATTGGCAGCATACTAGATCTACTGTAAATATCATAGTTGCATTATATTGCATTGTTCAAGAAATTAAGAAGTTGTTCTTTGAAAAAAAGGAAAGAGAAATATGTGTACAGTGTTCATGTTTGAAGCTTCTCCCGGCCATTGAATCTGAGAAGCATCCACTTCAAGGTTAGGGGGGTCTGTAATGTACTCCCCTACCACTCTGAAGGAGCATTCTTCACTCTTCCATATCCATGTCACTACATCGTATCCTGTAGGTGGGTTTCCATTCTTATTGAAATATACTGTTGTGTTTTGAACAGAAAACCGTACTTGCTTTAAATCCTGGAGGAGCTGAATCAAAGATAAATGCAGATTAATATCAGGAGGCACTCAATTAAATGTAATATTGCAAAATAGTATAGTAATCTAATCTAATCTAATTCATATATATTACAATAATAATTAATACATATTGCAATAAATCAGTACATTTGTGTTCATTTACATGTTTCTTTATTAAAAGAATGCATATACATAATATATCAATACAATTCTTTTATAATACAATAACATAAATACCTTAAAAATACTAACCTGCCATCCCTGTACATCAGTTTTTATGCATTGTCCTGAGGCACAATTGAGGAACTGCCGCAGTGCATGTGCTACTGCATAGACAGCCTTGTACACATTTAAAGAAGATGTAATATCATATTTCTCCAGAGAATATCCTTTAGTTGCCATTGTGTAAAGGTCTGTGTTTTGCAGGCATGGGACCACCATATTACTAACATTACTGGATATGCTTAACTCTCGAAGTTTAGACACAGCTTTGTTCTCAAACTCTTGGAACCCAGAAAAAGTGGTGTATTTGACAGATACACCTAGAACAGTCCCAATGGTGCTGATTCCTGGAATTCCAGACACCAGGGTTGCTATTGACCAGTCCTCCGTCCCAATCCAAACCTTACCCGTCACATTCTGCTCTATTACAAAAGGGAAAAATCCACTGGCTTTCCTCTTGCTGGAAAACACCACTATGGTGTTCACTTTGGTTTTGATGATATTTCTGACTATGTCTTGCATTTGATGCCGTGTGTCATTGTTAAGGGTTGGGATAACAGCTTGAAATGCAATGCATATGTCAAAAGCAGATGCTTGTTGTGACAGGCTCAACATTCCTTGGAGGCCATATGAATTGTCGCTGCCAAGAAGGGCTATCCAGGTCCAGTTAAATCTAAGAAGGATGAGGATCATGGCGTCAACTTGGTTCTTATCACTGGGGATGGTGCGGAAGAAAGCTGGGTATAAGATTTTGTTACTCAGCAATTCATTGGAAGCTTCATAGGAAATCTGTTTGTTGAATTAAAGAACATAAACTAACATCAGAAAAAATGATGCTAAAAAGTTAAGATCAGGATAAAGTAATGAGATAAATGCTCAATAATATAACATTAGGCAATGAAAAACAAATGTTTAACTTTAAATGTAAGTTAACATAAAAGGATTTCATTTTGGATCCTTTCTACCAGTTCATTTGTCATTTTTTGTTCAATGTACAGGGCAGATGAAAGCTTCAGTTGATGTAAAGAAAAGGAAAGTCATGATGAAGTTTTGATTTCGGATTCAAATATTTCAAAATCTGAAGAAACTCTAGAATGGAGTAAATGGGAAAAAAAGCCCTAAAAAACAAACGGGTTAGAGCAAAACATTGTGTAAGCCTTTTTGGCACTTCTGCAAAGTCTTATGAACTGAGCATAATTAAAGCATGTTCCCTTTTATCGTTAGCTTCTTTTTTTTTTAAGTGCATCTGAGAGTCATACATGACATGGGTTATAATTGAGGTGAAATATTGATAACATTCCTTGGACAGGATCATTAATCGCCATAAGAATAACAATGAATTAAAAGAAATAATCACATAGTGGCTAAAAAATAGCTACATGCCTGATAATACCCATAGACAATATTTGCACAATAATTAAGTTTAATATGTTTCAGTTTTTTCCCTTCATACAGTGTGAAGAAAGAATTAGAAAGAATATTTTCTCCAAAGACTCCAGTTCAGTGCCAGCTAACTTTTTGAAAGTTGTGGCAAAGATGCGTGCGACTGTTAATGAGAAGAAAAAAAAAAAGAGTTCAATGACTACAGAACTTTTGAAAAACATTTTTTGACCATGCCCATTCTATTCCTCTGACATAAACCCAATTACAAAACTATTGGGTAAGGTAGAGACATCAATCTGAAAAGGTTCTTTAACATCGGACATGATTTCAGATTCATTGCTCTGCATCCCATCTTCAGACTGTTCTTTCTGCAGGGATGTGCTTAATTTGATTGATTGGTGCTTGGTGATTGTTAGAGGTTTGTAAGTTTAGAGATCACTCTTTCTCAAGGTCGCTGGGTCATAAAGAGAGTATATTAAGTTACCTCAGGTAGAAGGTATGCGCCAAGCGCAGCAGCTGGAGTGAAAGCATAGTCACTGCTGTCTGGGCCAATGAGTGCCACTGCCCGGAGCTCTACATCAACTTTGTTATATTGCTGGGCTAGCAAGTCGACTGTGCCTAGAAGACTGGCACTGAGGGAGCAAATATCATAAGTCTGATAACCTAGAGTGATGCCTGGCAAGATCTGCTCCTTTCCAGTGCCATTATTGATCTCCTCCACAGCATAACGCATAGCCTGCACCAAGTGGAAGCCATGCTTGTTAGCTGTTCCACTGTAAAGGTCAAAAGATTACAAAAAGGAGATAAATAAGAAACAGGACAATAATCAGTATCATAATTACATTTAATTGCAATGCTATGTAATATTGTTAGTAGAAGAGCAGGTACTCTCTTTTAGTAGTATACAAAGTCTTACTGTTTACAGTCAGCCATACAAGGCTCAGCTGAGATGCTTTGTCCAGTGTTATGGAGAGGGAACATGCCATAGATGGTAAAATCTCCTTTCAGCTGGAGCCCACCACCATAACAGCAGCTCCATATGCACACCAGCAAAAACGTCCTGTGCAGTAGCTCTCCCATGCTTCCACCTGCTCAGCAGAGCCCCTGTTCCACACACCAACCTCCTGTTTTTCTACACTCAGTTGGAAGGGAGGATTTGCATACTCGAAAGTGTAAATCTCACTGAAAGATGGATTTGCATTGAGACATTTGTTTCTCGCAAATTTTTTTCCAGTTAGAGAAAAGAAAGCAAGTGCATCTAATAAACCATATGAAGGGAAAAAAAAAAAAAAAAAACAAGTTCAGGATTATTTCTTTGTGGTACATACTTTTGTAGAAAGACTAGCAGTCTGCCCAAACCTATTTTCTGTTTAGTAACGTATTATAGTGTTCATTGAAATGATAATGAATTGTTCAGTAGCAGTCATAAATTACAATTCCTGAGTTGATTAATCAATATTTCATTCAACTAGCAGGAAACAGAGTGAAAGAAAAATTTGCTACAATTCGGGAAGCAGTAGTCACGTGTATCAACCTTAGGTTCGGTTTTTATTGGATACTTCTATAAAGGCAGGCTGTATATCCTGAATGGCACTGAAATGGGATCAAATTCTCCTTCCACCCAAATTCACCTGTTTCCTGGAAGTGAAAGGGGGTTAAATTACAACCGAATGTATCAGCATGTAGACGACTGAAGGGCAATTTGCCTGAGTACTGAGCATTTACACAGTATTAGGTAAACAACAGACCACAGTCTTGTTTTGCTTTTGTACCATTACTTCACACTAATGCAGCCTATAGGTGAGAGAGGCAAATCTATGTAAAACTATGGATCAATCGGAGGTCTCCAGATGGCTGTGAAATATTAATGAATGGAACTTATGCAGCAAGAGATTTAAAAAATACCTTTTTGAACCTACCAATAAGGCTGACTAAACAACTGTACTTTTTGCTACTATGGCCTGTATCATTTCACAGCAAACACTTCAGCTGCATTCCTTCAGTGTACTGGTGTTTACTTTTCTGTGTACTGGAAAACTTTTCCAATTTATTTGACTAGCCAACTGTATTCTCAATACTGATCAGTAAAAGAAAAGAAGGCAAAATATATTCTGATGTTAATCACACTAAGAAGGTTTTGGATTTGGTAACCAGCTGGAGTAGCCTGGGTGTTTTCTGAGTAGATTTGACATGTTCTCCTATGACCGTGTGAGGTTCCTCTTGATGCTGTAGTTTCATGCTAAAGTCCAAAGACGTACATGTCAGGTTAATTGGAGAGGCTCATTTGTCTCCTGCATCTCCAGTAATAATGAATGGATGGAACGTTAGTTACTAACCTTATTATTTAACTTCGCCACTGTAGCCAAAAACTAAAAGAAAGGGATGAGAGATGTACTAGTAGTGTATCAATTCTGATTTATTCAATGACCTTTATGCAGCAGATATAAAATTGGATTTTTTATATTCATAAATTATAAAAGGCAGCAATAACTGAAAATGTCCACATATTTCAGCATTAAGTGATGAGCATGCACTAATAGAAGCCCTTTTTTAAACATATACAGTCATGTTAAAAAACTGGGACACCCAATTAAACATTCAGTTCTTTAAAAAGAAATAATCACATATCTATGTCACATATGTCTAATCTTGTTTTTATTTTTTCTCTGAGAAAGAAAGTGATTTCATTGCAAGTAAACAACAAAAATGAACCTTGATTTATTCATTAAACAAAATATAATCAACAAAAATATGCATTCTAACTGAGGAAAAAGTGAGGACACCCGAACCCCTAATAGCTACTGTTCCCCCCCTTTGGCTTAAATAACTGCAGTGAGATGCTTCTTGTAGCATCTACCAGTCTCTGACATCAGTCTGAGGAAAGTTTGCCCCACTCCTCAATGCAGAATTCTTTAAGGTGTGAGATGTTTGAGGGGTTTCTTGCATGTACAGCCCATTTCTAGTCACCCCACAGCATCTCAATGGGATTAAGATCTGGGCTTTGACTCGGCCACTGCAGGACTCTCCATTTCATAGTTTTCAGCCAGTCCTTGGCGGATTTACTGGTATGTTTTGGGTCATTGTCATGTTGCAGGGTCCAGTTCTGCTTCAGCTTTAATGTTCTTACAGATGGTCTCACATGTTCCTCAAGCACTCTCGATACATGGTAGAATTCATGTTGGAATCCAAGATGGTGAGCTGGCCAGGTCCTGCTGCAGCAAAGCATTTCCAAACTATGACACTTCCGCCTCCAAATAATTCAATTTTAGACTCAACTGTCCAAAGAACATTATTCCAGAAGTCCTGGTCTCTGTTTACATTCTCTTTGGCAAACTTCAGTCTGGCCTTGATGTTTCTCTTAGAGAGCAAAGGTTTCCTCCTTGCACAACTCCCATGAAGTTCAAGTTGTGCAGTCTCTGTCTGATTGTAGAGACACTTTCACATCAACAGCAGCAAGTGCCTGCTCTAGGTCCTGTGATGACATTTTAGGGTTTTTGGAGATTTCTTTAAGCATCTTGCAGTCTGCTCTCAGGGTGAACTTGCTTGGACGGCCATGCTGTCAGTTGTTTTGGAAGTCCTTCACTTGTAGACGATTTTCTGGACAGTGGAATGGCTGATTACAAATTCTTGTGTGATCTTTTTAAGTCCCTTACCAGACTTAAAAGCTGCTACAATCTTCTTTCTGAAGGCTTCAGACAGCTCTTTTGATCTCGCCATGGTGTTCACTCTCACCTCAACAGTCAGGAGCACACCAAATCGGGCAAACCTCCTTCAAAATGCTGAGTAACATGTGCACCTGATTTGTGTGATTTGAGCTATTTTAATTGGGAATAAAGGTGTGGGTGTCCCGATTTCTCTCTTTACCAGAAATTGCATTTTTTGTAGAATTACATTTTTTCAGTTTTAATTGTTTAGTTATATTACATGAATCTCCCAGTACTGTTAAAATTGAGACTAAATATCCATATGTCCAAGAATGTTACAAAAACACACACACTTTCAGAGGGTGTCCTCATTTTTTCACATGACTGTATTACATACAAAAGGCAATTGAGGCAACAATCACCCAAATTTACTTGTATATCATGTGAACATGTTTCAAGTTTCTAAAACATTTCAGCTTGCAAAATCCACTTTAACCAAACTAAAAAACCCAACGCAGGTATGGCTTTCTTCTTGTTTATAAAAGGAAGACAATTTTGCTTTAATACATCATATTTACAATGTAAGAATATGATTTAAACCTAAATTATAACAGAGTCAAAGGTATTAAGATTTTTTTTTTTCCATTTCTTAAAAAAAAAAAAAAAAAAAGTACATAGAAAGAAAACATTTGAATAAGGCAACAGAGATTGTGTATAAAGTAATATTAAAAGGCACATGGGTTTGGGTTTATTATTATTATTTTTGACATCTTCTCTGAACACTCAATATGCTCCAGCTTATTAAAGCCTTTCTCACAAATACCAAGTGTATTTCAGGATGTTGGGAAAAAAGGCCAATAATCACATGACACATTAAATTTTAATCACTGCATAGTTCTTAATGCATGGGATCATCATTGTATGGGATCATGGGATCATCACTGATCATCAGTGCAATTGTCATCTAGTTTAGATTATATGAACTCCATGAAACACGCCTTCTTAGGAAGCTGAGCTAGTGTTGTAGTGTTCATTTCCTGAACGTATTCAAGAAAGTAATCTTTTCTGCATAATGTGCGTTTTTAAATAGTCAACAACTATTTGAAATGATCTAGAACATGTACCGTATAAAACAATGGAATATTACGGTCAACCAGAAGTGGTGTTGTTGGTGTCATTACAAAACCTTGCATCTCCAAAAAGGTAAAAAAGTCTTAAATTGCATTGAATCAAAAAGGTTCCAAGTGATTTTGTATCATTTCTACTGATCTTTTCATGATGAAGGGCAGCCATCATTTTCAATTAAAAGAATAAGAGCTATTTTTGATACAACAGCAACAGACTGGAATACTGATCTGTTGCATGTAGTAAATATTTAATTAAAAAAAAAACATTTTGTAGTATTTTTCAGTTGTGAGCCACTTAATAAGTCCTAATCAAATGATATGTTTTGTTGATTTGGTCTGTGAAAATAAGTTAACGTAATTTAAATATTTTTTTGGGGTTTAACATACTGATAAAATATTAAATGTGTGCAGATCAGGTTATGCTTTATTTGCTGTAACAGTACATTAAAACATACAGACGTATAGATGATGTGGACTTCACTTCCACAAATCAACAAAAAATGTGATTTGATTGGGGTGCTCAATACAACTGTAGTTATTTAAAAGAATCCTAGTCAGAAGAATGTGGTGCATTATTGTAGGTCTGAAGACTGAGCTGTGTGCAAGCCAGTGAGGAGTCATGCTGTGGCAGTGCTGATGAGCAGGAAGCAGCTTCAGTAGGTTGATCTGTTAAGACTGTTCATTTCACCCCACACTGGGACAGCGAAAACAGCACCAAAGCTTTGGCTCCAAGAGTTGTGAAGACACCATGTCAAAACAGACCAATAAAGTAAAGAGGGCCAGGGTTTCACACAACTACATGACCCACTATTTGAAATAAGGCTGAGGGGATGGAGCTGGGCATCAACTGACCTCTCCATACTCTCCTGTCTCTCCATTCCGCCGCTTGTCCCTCTGTCCATCTCGGGGTCCACTTATCTCTCCATTTATTTCTCCACATGCCTCCTCAGGTGTGTCTGCTTCCACCACTCCCTCACTGGTCCAGTCCCTCTCCCTGCTCCTCTCTTTGTCTCTGTCTCCATCCTTCTCTCCATCTCTGTCCAGCTCATCCTGCATGTCGTCAGTATTTCCTGAGTCACTGCTGGCCACAGAACTAACGGAAGGCGAGTGTCTGCGGCAGAGAGCAGAACTTTCAATAACAACAAACAAAGCCAGTTCCCAGAACTCCTTACATTTTGAAGAGATAAATGAGATAAGAATCATAAGGGACCCATGCTTTATGCTTTTACTGGCATTTTATTTTCATTTCTAAAATCCACGTACAACAATTAAATGGTAACAGCTGTAACTCATCTACCAGATGCTCTCTTATTCTAATTAAACAGCCGGTTGTTATTACTGTACCTACTGAGACTTTTCATAACCTACATCTGCTCTGACTGGCTCCCCTTTCAGCTTATTCAAAAAATTGTGTTTGGGTGAAAATAAAAAGGCATTTCTTTTAAATGCCCAGATAAGTGAATATGATAATAAATGCCCAGTAAATAAAAAAATGTAACTTTCTCATAGCAATACTGGAAGAGCCTACGAAGGGGCTGTTAGAATATTTTTTATTTAATTGCAAGTGTTTGTTACTATCAATATACACTTACTTTAAAACTCATGACAAAGGTTGTGAAAAATACTTGCAATGATAAAAGATCACATTTATGCTGAGTTTATTGATTAGTCAAGACCTAAAAATGGACAGTAGAAGCTAGTTATAGTTATCTAAGTCCAAGTAAAATTTTCTCTTTTTGATGACACTGAATTGAAGCCACAAGCTACAAACTGAAAGGTTTTAAAACATTTTGGTTGTTTACCTTGAAAAAGGTCATTTTGTTTATTATGTAATAATATGTATGTACTTAGCAGTGAGTTGCAAAATGTTGTGAACCCCTGGCCTATCATTGACATTTACGGCATTTAGCAGACGCTCTTATCCAGAGTGACTTCCATGTCCTAATTGCAGGGACAGTCCCCCTGGAGCAATTCAGGGTTAAGGGTCTTGCTCAAGGACCCAGCAGTGCTAGTGCTAGAGGTGGGATTCGAACCTGGGACCTCGAGGCATAGGTCCATAGGCAAGTATCCTACCACTAGACCACCACCACCATCATATCATTTTCAAATGTGCAATGATCCATTTACTTCCTTACAAGCTTAACATTTAATCATTTTCATCCACTGCAGTAACTAAACACTGCCTGGTTGTGACATCACAACCATGATGAATTTAAAAAGACGTGCATTTAGGTTTCTGTATATAAACTGCATGGAGATTTTGTAAATGTGTAACATTTTGTAAAATGGTTAGGCCCTATTAGAGCTCTTAAACAGAGCACACCAAACTCTCTTTTGAAAAGAATACATTTGATCCAGTAAAGCAAAACGCACCTGCCGTTGGCCTCAGAGCTTCTGATGAGCCTTCGACATGTCTCCATCTGAACATCCAGTCCTCGTTTCATGCTGCACATCTCCATGTACTCATGCAGGTGTCTGGTCATGTCATTCTTGGCTGTAGCCAGCTCCAGCTGCAGAAACAGGTGGATGGAGAACTTTCTGCATAGAATTCCACTAACAAAGGCTGTTCGAAAGATTTAATTGCCACTTACCTCAATCTGTCCTATAGTGGCCTGGTATTCCTGTTCTCTGGTTTTAAAGAGAGACTCTGTTTCATTTATCAGACTCCGCAGACTTCCATCCTGAAAAAAAACAAACAAAAACACCACAAATACTTAAACATTCAGCTCAGATCTGATTTTAAGTACATCGGTTTTTTGGGACAAAAGTACTGCAGTTTAAACAAGCCATGTAGACAGCTGTATCTTCTAACAATAGTAGTATATTTGAAATTAATATAAGCATATATTTACATGCATATCCGATCTGCAGATATGACAAACGGTCTTAATTATAATTAACAGAGTTTGAATGGAAATATTATTCACATTGTAACTCTATTTCTAGAGTTCTATTTACTAATTCTGATCAATTCTAAAGCATAATAACATCATTTACTCCAAACTCGGATTTGTCTCTAATAATCAACCCGGTTTAACAATGCACTGCTCTAGAATAGTCACTAGACTGGAGAAGAAGGCTGCTATGGGTAACTTGCCTGCTCATGTGTCTCTACAGGGCAGTCAGCAGCACAGGCTGCAGTACATGCAACAGTGGCAGCAGCAGCAGAGGAGTTGGTGATAACAGGGCTGTTAGCAAAATCCTCCCACAACAGCAGAGTCTCCTCAGTCTCCTCCCAGGCCAGGCTGTCGCAGTCATCGTCAAAGTCAAATGTCTCTCTCCTGGCAAAAGAGCAATTATCTGAGCTTCTCCTGCACCAAGACAAGGCCGGCCAAAGAGCAGAAAGCAAACGAAGAACCAACCTAATCTCCTCCACAATTAAGTGTTCACACAAACAATGAAAATGATGGAGAAAGCAGGTAAAAAGAAGAACAGCATGCAATATATTCAGTAAAAGAGATTAAAACTCCAAGCCAGTATTATAAAAAAAGAGCACAGTGGGTGTCAGTTGACTATGTAGCCACTAGGTGGCAGCATAACGTCAGAAAACATTTACGTGGGAGTTAAAAACATAATTCACTGGCTTTGAAGGAGTGTCTGCATAATAGATTCAGGAGATACATCAAAAGAAAACGTTGTACCTTCTGAATCAGACAGTGTCAAAGCAATGGTCCAAACAAAAACACAACTTTACACAAATCTTCCACTCAGCCCAGAACTCAGTCAAGACAAGAACTAAAGCAGGAACGTTTTAGCCATCATTAATATCACAAACACTTAAGTGTCATTGTGAAACACAGCACAACGCTCAGTGAACCACAACAAAATGCATCCTCTGCATTTTACACACAAAGTGCAGCAGTGGGCAGAAATGTCCAGCACCCGGGGAGCAGTGATGTGGACGGTACCCTGCTCACGAGTAACATTCATTTCATTAAGTATATCTTAAAAGCATTTAGTAGTTACTAATTAAATGAATTTAAGTGATCATAAGATTTCCCCGTAGTTTAGTTTGGAAACATGTACTTTTTAGTTATAAAAAGCTAAAAAAATAAAAGAGCTGAAAAGATGTGCTCATTAGTTTTTCATCCTGTGCAAAACAACAGGCCTGTTTATTTGAAACTTAAAATTGTCCTACATATAACAGTTTAGTTGGAAACATGCACTTTAACATTTCAGGTTGTTTCATTAACCTAGCTGGTGTTCAGCCATGGTTTGCTTTTATTTTGGGACAACTTTATAAATTAGATTTTTTTTTTCTGCTCCAGAAGGTGCAGAATTCTTTTTGTTGCCCTGCAAAAGCAAACATTGTCTGGGTTGACTGACTGACTCAGGGATAAGGAAAAATTGTGTGCATCTTTTGTCTGAACCTTCTCTTTAAGGTAAGGATGTAAACTGCAGGCAGTCACTCACAGCTGGTTGAGCATGCGCTTCATCTCATCTGTAATGTTCAGAGATCCAGCCACCTCTTCTTCACAGCTGCCACTGGCTGCCTCCATCTCCGCACTGTCTTCTTCACACAAACCCTTACGCTCTCTCTTCTTACACGCCACAGAGACCTTCAACACACACGCACCCAGTTATCATTTCACTTCAGCAGGGGAAGGCCAAGCGCAATGTGAATCACCAATGTCAAAGTCACTGTCGTTGCATCAGCATCAAATAACACTAAAACCTGTCACCCAGGTTAAGTGTCACCATAAATAGAAAGCATTCCTGTTCATGATGTTCATTACTCTTGGAATAAGTGAAAAAAAGCCTATTAGCAAATTATTCTGAGATTACATGGCAATGTGGCTGCATTTCCAGATCTTCCTGCTGGCACAGCAAATTAAATTTAGATAAGCAGCAGAAACACAGTGCTTAAAATAGGTTTTTACTTGTTGAACACAATGTGCCCAATTACGTAAGCAGTAAAAATACTTCATGCTGATGAACATTTTATAAAGCCAAACTCATTAAGTCATGACACTGTTGCCAAACAACAGATGAAAATGTATACACATGCATAGATATACACCCACTAAAGCACCCATACCGCTTTCTGGTCTGGGGCTGCTCTGGAGGGACTGACGTGAAACATTTTGCTCATGTCTTCCGAGTTCCTCTGCTGGGCCACGTCACACAACTTGGCAGTGATGTCGATGCGTCTACAAATGTCCATGTCCACCTTCATGGCTTTCTCTTGGATTTTAGAGTCTAAGTCGGTCATTTGCTGCAGTGTAAAGAAAGAGAATCACAAAATCACGATCAAGCTTTCACAGTCAGCATCTCACCAGAGATAGACCCACTCTGATTTCATTTGAAAGTGAAAGTGACAACCCTTGTCATTGCGAGGTCACAGCACTGCACACCATGAACCACAACAAAATTGGACCTCTGCACACAAACACCGTGCAGCAGTGGGCAGCTATTGAAAGTGCCCGGGTAGCAGTGACGGGGACGGTACCTTGCTCAGGGGTACCTCAGGGCAACCTACTTGTGAGGGAATCGAACCCACAATCTTTCGATGCGGGGCAACTCCCTAACCACTAGGCCACCGCTGCCCCGTTTTATACTATATGGATAAATCTTTGCAAAATATTTAGATGTAAAGTTTTGCAGCAAAGTTTTAACACCCTAGAATTTATTTAAAAGGAGAATGAAAATATTTATCAAAATAGTTGCTGCTGAAAGATGAAAATCCAGCTCTATGCACTGCATTAACAAAGGATCTTGCCTTTCGGAAGTGGCTTTTAATTTTTTATTTGTTTAGAATTAAAGCAGTGAGAGCAGATGGTATAGCTCAGGTGCTGTGATAATTTCAGGAAAGAGTGGAAAGAAATATTAATGTCCTGTGTTCAGCAGGACTCGCTGTGCTTCTTTGGTATTCATGGCAGCATTGTGAACATACGCAGTCCGGACCATAAAACATGGAGTGGACCACAGCAGTGGTTTATGGCCATGGCAGTGTAAGGAGCCCAGTCAGCTGAATATAAGAGAACAATGAGCATCTGTGCAGAGCTATAGAAAGGCCTGATCTCCTGCTTATTTGTTTATCTAGATCTGTGGTTTCTAGCAGGGCAGCTGCTAAAGGAATGTGCTTAAGAGCGTCTAGTTCATTTGTTTAAAAGACCTGGTGCTAATTGCTGGCAATTAAGATAAGAGTAACTTTCTTTGCTATAAGCAAATGTTTTCTTCTGTTCACTGCATGGCTCACTTCATATATTTATATTTAACATGTGATCTTCAATTTTTGTGTTTGGTATTCAAATAATACAAACACCAAGCCCAAGCTAAAATAATGGCCACCAAGTCATCAGAATGCAGTAACAGCATGGACATTTCACCAACAGTTTCAGTTGAGTGCTTGGCTTCATGAATTTGCAGTAGTGCTCCATGCAAAACAAAAAGAGGAATACCCACATCAGTCATTAGACTCTTGAAGACGACCAGTTCTCTTTTAAGGCGCTCAACTTTCTCAGTAAGCTCTCCTTGTATGGCTTCCGACTCCTGGGCACTCTGTGGGGGAAGCAAGAGTATAAAGCCAGTCAAGATGTGTACAAATGTGAAAAAGTCAATACTGTAAGCAAGGGTGCAAAAAACAACTATCAGCTATCACTGACAGCATTCTCTACAAAAGAAAAAAAGTGAAAAATGAAACATTTATGTATAGTGTACATCATTTCCACTTGAAAATTTTGTCACACTGATTTTTTTTATCATCCAATATAAAGGGTAACAGCTCTAAATATCAGTGTTTAGAAATATCAGAAATAATGAGAATGTACACTACTATTTTTTGAGGACATCTTTGGTATGTTTTGCCATAACATCAAGAACACTTCTTTCTCAGCTTTTTTAACCTCACATTTTATCATCGTTTATCAGTAGACATCGACACACATTTCTATGTTTAAACCACCCTCAGAGTAAAAAATGAGTTTCAATGTGTGCTTTTAACAGTTTGAAGAAAAAAAAAAAAAAAAGTCAAAAAGGTGGGATGTGTGGATATAAATATATTGAGCTAAATTTCTAAAAGTGAAAGTGAAAAGTGAAAGTGACCATTCTTGTCATTGTGAAACGCGGCACAGCACACAGTGAAACACAATGAAATTACACCTCTTAACCCACTCACACATGTGCAGCAGGGGGCAGCTACTGAAAGCGCCCAGGGAGCAGTGATGGGGATGGTACCTTGCTCAAGAGTACCTCAGGGCAACCTACTGGTCTGGGATTCGAACCCACAATCTTCCGATCCTGGGGCCTCGTCCCTAACCACTAGGTCACCGCTGCCCCTACTCTTTGATATTCTTTGATGCATATAATCTATGTATACTTGTTCAGCCATAGTATAGAGGGATAACGCTAATCGGTTATGGGAAAGAGTCGGGGAAGCTAGGTTAAGAAAAGAGGTGATTAGTGAGCAGCTTGAGAAGAACCTGGAGACGTGGAAATACACAGAGAAGAGAGGAATGAAAGTGAGTAGGACAAAGAGAGAATACATGAGTCTGAACAAAAGGGAAGAAAGTGGAGTGGTTAGGATGCAGGGAGTAGAGTTGACAAAGGTAAAGGAATTGAAATACTTGGGGTCAACAGTTCAGAGTAATGGCGAGTGCAGAAGAGAGGTGAAGAAGAGAGTGGGGGCAGGTAAGAATGGATGGAGAAGAGTGGCAGGAGTGATTTGTGACAGATGGGTACCAGCAAGTGAAAGGAAAGGTTTACAGGACGGTAGCAAGACCAGTTTTACTAAGGTGTCTCTAAACTTTTGAGGTAGCGAAAGCGTCGAGAAATTTTACTTCTGTTTGCAAATAAAAAAGAATTTAACCTAGACCACAATAATGAACCTGGATAACCATGTGCATGTAGGAAGGAAGGAAGGAAAAGCTAAGAGGAGTGTGGCAGTGCTGAGCTCTCACTTCTTGTAAAGATTCCACCATAGTCTCCATTTGCTGGCGCTTGGACAACTCCTCCTCCCACCTGGAACGAAAGAAACACACATCTGGTCAATATAACCCAGAAAAATGTGTTACCTTTCCTCAAACAGAGCAAAGTTACATCAAACGTCTTAACAAAATCAATGTGTGTGTTGATGGGAGATTTAATTCAGCTGTAACAAACGGACAATTAAATTGCAAGCAAATGTTTTCAGTGCAGATGGATATGATGTGCTGTGATTTTACAGAGAGATCACCTCTAATAAGTGTGTTTAGGAATTAAAAGGAACAGAAATGAAATAGATCACTCAGTTTATCAGTATTTTGTGCAGTTCATAAATGTTTTAAGGACTGATCCAGTCTCTAAAGCATTTGCAACACGGATGAGGAAAACAACCAAATCCCTTGAGCAAATGATTGCCACAAACAGGCCTTAACTGCTTAAAGCTCTATGCTTCTTTTACGAGTGCTATGGTGACAGTAGTGGGCAAGAGAGCATGCACGAAGCCTTAACAGTGAGACATCTGCAGTTAGACTAAAGAGGTTCACTGAGCCACCCCTCTTTGTTTAGTGTTGCCGTGCTGGGTCTCATGCAGAGGATGGTGAGCTTTCATTCTGTGATTTTGCTGTTTGGAGATTCATGCTGGGTAGTTGGCGGAGTTTGTCACTGTGTCACAGTAAGCAGCACTACTGCTTTGAGCCAAGCTCCTGAGGTCTGACTGCCTGCTTTTCTAACTTATTGCTTTGCTTATTGCTTATGTTGCAATAAGACCGATTTGCTCTGCAGACAATGTGAGAAGCTTCATGTTAAAAATTGGCCATAAGCCCATCATCCCTGTGGATTCCTAATAAATATCCTAATCCTAAAACATTTGATTAACTCATTATATTGTCTTCCCAAAGAATCATGATGAAACGCAATGCTTGTTAAGTATAAAAAAATGTAAAAAAAAAAAAAAACCCTAGATTTTTTGTGGGTACTCTTGGGTTCGATTCCCAGGTGGAGCGATCCAGGTCATTTCTGTGTGGTGTTTGCATGTTCCCCCTGCATCTGTGTGGGTTTTCTCTGGGTGCTCCAGTTTCCTCCCACAGTCTAAAGACATGCACATAAAGTGGACTGGTACTGCTAAATTGCCTGTAGGTGTGAGTGTGTTTGTGTCTGCCCTGTGGTGAATTGGCAACCTATCCAAGCCGTCCTTGCCTTTCACCTTGAGACGCTGGGACAGGCTCCAGCAAACCCCCCCACCCCCCTAATTAGGACAAGTACTATGAAAATGAGTGAGCGTGAATGAGAGAGGTTTTAAGGCCATGTAATTTCTATATTAAGAAGGATTTATTTGCAGGTTGCAACAGGTTAATGTTTCTTTAAGCTCTCTCCCAGATAAAGACCTTCCCCTGACACGCTTTGAACAGTCTAATATGAAAGATCCCCTTCTTAGACGCGCTTGCTTCAGTAAGCACTCTACCACCAGGATGCCTTTCATTCCTCTCATAGTCCAGTGATAAAACCAGTTACCGTTTGTCTGAAGAAGCCAGAAAGCTCTCCTGCATGCTTGAAGACTGGAATCAAGTGTTGACTCAACAGAACAATAAACAGACAGGGTCATCTGGTCAGCAGACACAGCTCATAAGGAGCATTTCAAGTGCATTTAAACTAAACTCCACTAATAAGGACACAGTGGTTAAAATTGCATGTTGATTCCCTGGATTATTTATGCATTTCCTCTCCTCTGTGAATCATGAGAATTATGAGAAATAAATCATGGGTAAAGTCTTTTGAGATCAGTGAACGAGAACTATTTGAGCTCTTAAAATCTGTGACTGTTCTCCATTTCCTGAAAAGGCCCACGCAGCATGTAGAAGCTGAGCTATGCAGCTCTCGTTCATGGAAAACCCAAATCTTCCTCAGTTGTTTGACAAAAGTGAGATACATAATCACAATTACACATTCATAATATACCACCCACTCCCCAGTGCACACAGTGCAACTAAACAGCAAAAACAATGTAAAGTTTGTTATTGTTTTCGACTGAATTTAAATTAAATGAATGCATGATGTGGATATAAAGCCAAAAAAGGTCACATCAGATTTTAATACATTTCAAGGACTTCTCTTGAAAGAGGGAGTCCAAAGAGCCAGGGTAAATACAGGTATTCATTCCAGCGAAGCAGGAGCACACCTGATTAGCTGTTTGAAGACAGGCCAACTGACAAAACATGTGGGATCAGGCTTTTCTGGAATGAAAATCTGCAGCCACACAGGCTCTTTGCCAACAAGATTGGACACCCCGGGCTTAGAACACTGGAAGAAAGATGGAGCATGCTCTTGTATAAAGATGTGCACAGTCTATGATATTTCAGCCATCTTGTGAGTTTACTGCAAGCCACGTCATGCGACATGGATCTTATGAATTTCCTTACATTAAGTTGAATTTTTGTATAACACCTGCTGAACTGTAGGCTTCAACGCAAGTCAACGTACAAGAAAAATAACTAAGAGAGCATCCTTCATCAGTCTGTGCTACTATCGTAATTATCAATGCAGGCAGGCATTAATCCACCAGTGCATAATTTTGTGTTGCTTTCCCATTGGTCAGTTAGTAGACATAGCTCAATACAGCAGAGTATTTGCTGTACAAAACAGTACATTGTGTCCCACCACAAAAGCAACTATACTATTATAGAGTTTGGCAGAAAGTAGGGAAATGGGATCTCACAGACCAGGCAGGTCAGAAACAGCATTCCTCTGACTTCCTCTACCGACTATACACAAATATTAATTTCTGTATTTTTAAAGCTACAAATCTGCTGTTCAAGATGATTTCTCAACATCTTGTGCTTTTCTTTTGGTAAGCTTCCACACGTATGCATTTCTGCATATGTCAGTGTATTTATGGATTTTATCAACAAGCTTTTTCCAAAAGCAGATTATTCAGTTGACTTTGCCTTTTGCAGACAACACTGTATACAATGGATTAGTAACCTTTCAGTCTTTCAGAGATTCATGTGAAAGACATTGCGTTCACATTTGTCTAAAGTACCATTGTAAGGGAAAAATATATGCTGGAACCATAATCCTCATCTAAAAATGCCTAACACACACCCCTCTTTGTGCACTTCACTAGAACCAAAAGGAAGAGTCAAAGAGCACAAAGCAAGAGGAGTGTGAGAAAATTCCCTATACTCCCTTCTAAAGCAGAGCAATGTCCCCTCGAGCAACGGAGATAATCTGACCTCTTCACTCCCATGCTTTGCTGATCAGTGTCTTAGATCCTACTCCAATTCATCACTATCAGAAAGGGGGAGGGGGAGGGGGAGGCATTCTTTTCAAAGTAGTTAACAAATAATACACAGTAGACACTGCAGAGTTAATCTCGAGATAAAAAAAAAGAATTCTCTCTTTAGGATTAAAAAACAAAGGCTAAAGACAACAACAACACTTTCTGACAGATCTCCAGTGATCCCTTTTCTTAACAGTAGTCTGAGATAATCTTTTGTTGCCAACATACGATCCACATTTTATCATTTGATCCACTCTAAGCCAAAATAGTCTGTAAATCACAGTGTGGACTACATAATGAAAGGATCAAAATCACTTCAGTTTGGAGCATACAGGGTACTATTACTTTCACCCTTACATCCGTTAAACAGGTAAAGTATATAGTACATGTCATATGTCATGGTCTCAACAAAACTTTGTATCACCAAATTGATCATTTTTAGGAGAACATAAAAAAGACGTGGACAGTTAGAAATAAAAATAAATAAATAAATAAAATATTTTAATCAAATTTTGTTCTTCTTTAAGCAGGCATCTGCAGAGCTTCTTCTGTGGGTTAATGAACGTATTGGAGTTCATGTTAAAGGGTGTTGTAGTTGTGAAAAGACAATTAAAACTTAACAACGAATAAAAATCTCCTTTAAGATTAATCCATTATTAGTTTGGGATGTTCTATCACTCCAATACGCACAATATAAAAGGCAGCTGTTTGTTGTTCCAAAACATGGGGAAAGTCACTGTACTTGGTTTCTTAATTATTTTTAATTCTACATGTGTGTAAAAGAACTGAGCTGATCAAGCTCAGTTTATCCTTATAAAAAAGAATGAAAGGGGTTTTTTGACAAAGTATTATGAACAAAACAACAAACGTGGCCGAGTCAACTTTCGGTTTATGAACAGCGAGGCAGGTTGCATGTTGGGGAATGTGAAGTGAAGTGAAGTGAAGTGGAAAAAGTGAAAGTGACTATTCTTGTCATTGTGAAATGCAACATAGTACACAGTGAACCACAACAAAATTATACCTCTGAATCCTACCCATACACTCACACACGTGCAGCAGGGGGCAGCTATTGAAAGTGCCCGGGAAGCAGTGACAGGAATGGTACCTCAGGGCAACCTACTGGTCTGGGATTCAAAGCCATGATCTTCTGATCTTGGGGCCAACTCCCTAACCACTAGGCCACCGCTGCAGGAGAGAGGAAAATTTCATTGCTCAAATGTTCTATTAAAATTCCAGGTCTACTGTAGGAAAACACCCCTCCCCCCTCGATCCCCCTTAATATCGTCACTGAAAGTCATTTTTTGCATTTTTATTTATCTCAGACTGTCCTTTCAGAACCATCTGAAGGAAATGACATACAGCTGGCACTTTCAAATGTAATAAAATAAATCCGTTAAGCACAACTAACCCTACTGAGTGATTGTGGTAGTGATTTCTCTAATTGTATTGAATAAACCTTAAATTCAATATTGCTGTGTGACCCAACACCACTACAGACGATATACCTGCCTGCACTAGGCAGAGTCTAAACATATTACACTTATCTAATATGCAGACACACAGGAGCATTTACTGTTAAATACAGTCCTTTTGCAAACACACACTCATACACCCACAAAGCCAATTCCCCTCTAATGAAGTGAAACAGCACTTTTCTTTACCTGCCCAGACTACACAGTCACATATGGCAGCTAGCAACCAGTATAAGCCACAGAAAGGTGATATTCTGCAGCTACACAAAGTTTTGACTAACAGCAGCCAAGAGTCGGTGAGTCTTTACCCCCAGACCACGAGATGCAGGATTTTGCAGGAGATTTCACCTAAAAATAGATCGTTCTGTGGAGGTTTGTGGATCCTGCACAGCATCACTGGCAAAATGACAAGGGAATTACTGCCAAACAGCACTTACATTAAAAGTCTACCTTTGGCTACATTTAGTTCTCGGTCAAAGACAAACTTTCTATCACTTCTGTTTCAGACTGAGGAGCCGATCACAGTATTAAAAATGTAGATGAATGTTTTGGCTCAAACTTGTGGAAGGGTTTGGCCACTGTAAAGTCTTTGTCAAAGCAGCTACATTCACATGCAAAAACCCCCATCAATTAAAATCTGTTCATTTTCTATGTGAAGGTAAGCACACATGATAATGATCATTTATATTATATTTATATAAGGGCTTTATATAACCCAATATATAAAACCCAATGAAATAAAATAAAAACTCAATTATTTACAAAACAAGAGCAGCATAAATCATAAAACTGTTACCAGACACAATAAAGAAGCATCTTAAACATATTTATTTTTTATTGCAAATTTTGTGTTTATTTGCTGGTTTTAAAAAAATGGAAAGAAACTCATTTTAAAAATAAAATGTGCCATTACTGTGGCACAGGCCACATTTGTTTTATGATTAAACTCAATACGTTCAACTCCGCACCTGCACAGTTATTCTGCATTACATTTCTATCTTAATTTTACAAATTAAATAAATGGAAGTGTATAAAGTAAAGGAAAAAATCAGTCTAACAGAAAATGAAGATAGCTGACCCATATATGGATTGAGTCCCAGTCCTTCGCCTCAGGGTTTTCAGAAATGCACATCTGTTTCCAGACTGGGAGACCTGAAGGCTGAAATAACTGCATTTCGGATCAATATTTAGACACGCTACACCCTGGGCAGTGGTGGCCTAGTGGTTCGGGCGTTGGCCACATGATCGGAGGATCGGGGGTTCGAACCCCTTCCCAATAGGTTGCCCTGAGGTTCCCTTGAGCAAGGTGCCGTCCCCATCACTGCTCCCCGGGCGCTTTCAATAGCTGCCCACTGCTGCACGGTGTTTGAGTGTGCATGGGTTAAATGCAGAGGTCCAATTTCGTTGTGGTTCATTGTCTGCTGTGCTTTGACCTCGCAATGACAAGGGTTGTCACTTTCACTTTCCTAGAACTGGCTAAGCCCTGCCACAGTTTGGTACAAAGCTACTCATGTGTTGCAATCTACATTACACACAACACAAATCTGCATGTTGAAAAATAGAAATCCAACCTTCGAGAAATGCAGAAGTAGAGGCCAAAAATGAACATTAAAGGATTATGTTTGCATGCCTGCATTGTTTATGGCGTAGTTTTGAATGCATGTCACCATCATTGTGAATATACATGCCTTCTGTTCTGCACATTGATCGCTGTGAATCTGATAGCTCACACAAGTACACAGTCATGTCGCGGTTATGTCATGTGCTGCATAATTACCAGACCTGCATCTGCCTAAAAATCACCCCTAGTTCAAATGAACTGGTTCATGAAGAGGCTTTTGAGGAAACTCAGTCATGGGCGTGAGCACAAAATAACAGTCTTATTGCAGAAGGGAAAACGCAAAGCTCCCTATGTGAAGAGAACTGGCCGGTCTTTGCTGTGAATAACAGGGAGGGGCAGAGGGACATTGGCTTTTATTCCAATGAGAAAGGACAGAGGTTGTACTGACTGCTTGTGCATAAAAATTCCTGAGGTGCGAGTCTCTTTTGTTGCAGCCTCATGGACCATAACAGTGAATCAACTAGCCATGTACCAATGTAATATCGTAATTACCTAACCTTTAAGTTGATCGTTGCAGTATAAAAACATTACGTTTAAGGAAATAAATCTAGTGTACTGAATGCCATTTTCATTACTACTATAATTAAAAGGAATAATGTGTTATATTAATGGTGAAAAAAGTCTTGTACAATGGCTCAGCAGTCTTCACCCTTTTTTGTCTTAAAAATATATCATGATTTTTGATCCAACGCTTTTATGGGATCTGTGTGAAAGCAAACCGCTTTGCTTGCCTTTACAATGTGCGTTAAAGCTGCATCATGCTTGACAAAAAGCAGTGGTATTATGAAGTGCCCAGCACAGTAAGGGGTAGACTTACAAAACTGCAGCCTTACAATTTTAGGAAAAAATAAATACATAAATAAATAACACAACAGCAACACATTGAAATTGCAAGCTGTGGTCTTACAAATGAAGTGGTCTAACAATACTTTAACATACATGAAAGTTACCACCATACATTAAATGTTTTGTTAAAAGAACAACACTATTTAAATGAGTTGGTGACCAAATTAATTCCACACAACAGCATTAGTTTTGTATCACTGGGATTTTTTCAAGAATTTATGTGGCTGTCAAATCAATTCCCTCTTTTTAAGCCTTTTCGGTGGTGCAGTCATGCCCAAAGAAAACCACTATAATGGCTTGCTCTTCATCACAATGACTACTTTCACAAGCTTGGAACAGGTCATTTCATTGCAACACTTGAAACATCTTCATTTAAATTACATGGAATTGTCTGGGAAACTGCAGACCTGCAGGGCTTAACATTCTTTATATAGTCCAAACCCATTGCTTCACACCTACGCCATAAATACAAAGAGTACCAGCCAAAAACATTCTGGCTCCCATGAGCTTGTAGGGGCAAAGGCCACTAGCCTTTCCCGGTGAGGCAGCACTGAGGACCAAATCTCCAGAGAGATGACTTCACGCTCCTCCCGACCCAACCCCCATTCATTCATCACGGCACCTCCACACAGCACATTATCACTCAAGCAAGCATCGGCAGTATCTCTGACCAGGACTGGACAGGCACAGCTTTGAAAGCTGACACTTATGGGTCAAAGAAAGCTTATGGCAGTGTAAAGAGACCACCCTTCAAAAGCCTGTGCCTTGTGCCACAGCATGGTCAGTCTTTGCAAGAACCTTATTGTTCGACTTTGAAAGATCCAGCCTATGCTAACACATAGTATCAGAGGAATGATCAAATCCCAGCCAGCCAGCCAGCCACGGAACTGCTACAGGAAGCGGGGCTACCTACTGCCATACTTAATTACACAATGTCTCTGTTAAATTCTATAGTAATTTCTTTACCATCTGAACACAATTACATCTTTTATCTCCTGAAAATTTCACATCACATGACTAGACAAAATCGAATAGCGTGAAAGTACGTTTTTTCTTCTCCTGCAAAGTTGATTTAACAGTTTAAATAAATAAATAAATAAAAATTAAGAAAAAAAAAACAATACTCATGCAAATCAAATGTTTTCCAAGGAAACGCTGGATCTTGAGAAGTAATATGGAGAAGGATTACACACTCACACACACTGATAAAAACATTTAACACAGCAATGTGTGTGACTATCTGTCACACACATTGGACAGAGGCTCTGATAAACCTGAAAAACACTTCATTCATCGGAATTCCCACACATGGCTAATCAAGCCAACAAAGCATTCCATGGAATCAAAGCGGTGGGAGAAAGGAGAATAGAAAAGGCGTGCACTCTCTCTCAGACACACACACACACACACACACACACACACACACACACACACGCACACGCCATGCAGCACAAAGGCATAAGGTTACACTATTTCTAGTAGTTTCCCCCCACACTTTAGAAAAGATACCATAACGCAACAATAATTTAATTAAGGAAATTGTATTATTGTAGATTTTACACAATGCCTACATCTCAACACCTCACTATTTACTCTTTTTAGAAATGCTTCAGCCTACGACATCCATTTTTTTAATGATCGTGTTTACTAAGCAAGACAATAAAGAGAAATTTAATTCTGCACTTGTTACTTTAAATACAATATCGGTCTTTCTAAATCCAACAGTGGAATGGAGCATCCATGTCATGTTCTAAACCAGGGCTCAGTCCTAAACCAACCGAGCCATGCGACATGACTGATTTGCTGAATTGCAGAATTCATACTCTTAAGTGATCGAGAATGGCCCACTTCTAAGATTAATGATGGTCTGCAAATGCAGACTGGCTACATGTGGATGATGACGATATGTGTTGGCATCATGCCAGTGTCTGCTGCCCCTTCTTGAACAGATGAAGAATGAGTTCCCCTTATAGCAGAGTGTCAGTGTCGTAATAAGGAAGACCTATTAACACAGATGAAAAGGTTTAGTTTAAAGATGAATATTAGATATCAGGAATAATGTTAGGAACTGAATATTAGATATTAGGCAGAATATTAGATAGACGTTAGAATATTAGTTATATAAATATAAATTCTGATTTGGAACTATACATTTTCACCATGAACCAGTACTAAAATTGTCAACATTGTCGTAAAGCTGGTGGTTAAGCCCTGCTTTAACAACACACCGCAAAAAAGCAGTATATTCAATTTTTACAACACTTTTTTGAGAAGCTGAATTAGAGGATACAAGCTTAAGAAACAAACAGAAAAGCCTTCTATTCCTGGAAGTGGATCATTGTACAGTTTATAGCTCTGCTATCTCAACAGCACACATGCCCAGACTATTACTGGTGTGCTACACACCATTTAGAATGACGCATCCAGTGATAAAAAAAAATTGCAGAGGAAAACCCCTGGAAAAGAACAGGTTTTATATATATATATATATATATATATATAACTAGCTCAGCTCACATGGCTGTAAAGAGAAATTTCACTGAGGATAAAAAGCAGCCAGCAATACACAAAGTATTTAGGCCATTGGACATGTTAAACATGTTTTTATGTGTGTTACAGATAAGCAGCCTTTGTCTGAATTACAGCATGGCTAGCGGGAGTAGACGCACAACATCCCTGGCCAGTCTAAGGCAGGAAATGCCTTAAAGCTACAGTAGCCTTTTCACAGGATGTGCTTCCCAATGAATGAAAGAGCTTCTGTGGGCTCTGTTCATTTACTAGCAAGAAATGAAGGGGATAAGGGATGTAACACTTTAATCCTAAAAGTGACGACGCGTCACGTTTTACTGTCTGGATGGATGTATAGTGTAGAGATTTTGTGCAAGAAACAGTAAAAGAGAAATGTGGTGGTCTGAAGAAGTGAAAGTGAAAATGACTATTTGGTCACTGTGAAACACCACACAGCACACAATGAAATGCAACCTCTGCTTTTCACCCATACACACCGTGCAACAGGGCGCAGCCATAACCAGCACCCGGGGACCAGTGATGGAGCTGGTACCTTGCTCAAGGGTATCATAGGGTAACCTACTGGTTAGGGAATCAAACCCAAGCTTCTGATTATGGGATCTATTCCCTTACCACTACCCTCCTTTTTTTATTCTTAAAATAATAAATACAGAGCAGTGGGCCCAGCTACATGAAGACACTCCCTACTGAGCACAAAATGTTTTTCAGAGCTTATCCTCCTTCGGATTCTTAAATGTCCATAAAAATGTCCATCAGCGATTATAGCCAGGGGTGGGTTCAGAGTAGCAGATTCCAGTGTTGCTTTTTGAGAGCAGTATGTGTGTATTTCCAGGAGGTGCTGGGTGAGAATGATAAAAATACAATTTAACATTTTAATTACAACAAGTTTGCATAAGTGAACATTTTTATTACTGATCATCTATTTATTATCTGCCCCTCTAGTTCATTATCTGCTGATGTAATACTACTTGAACATCCTTGTGATAACTCGTCACTTTGCTAACTCCCTCTACAATTTGAGCCAAGTCTGTTGGACTCAGTTTCTTGTCTGTTAAAGTGGATTACACTGTACAGCCCGTCGCTTACAGTAAAGCCTGTTTTACAGTATGCTCGGTTTTCAATGCTACATCTTTCTGAAACATTGTTCCATGTTGTCGCCAGTACCAAGATACGTTCCTTCAATATTTAGGGTTGGTTGTGGCCTAATGGTTAGTGATTAGACCCCATGATCAAAAGGCTGTGGGTTTGAGTCCAAGACCAGTGGGTTACCATGAGAAACACTTGAGCAAGGTACCGTCCCCTACACTGTTCCCCAAATGCAAACATTGCAGCGTGTGTCTGTGTGTGTTTGGTTGGTTTAAATGCAGAGGACAAATTCACTGTTCAGTTTGTGTGTGTACCAGCATTCATTAATACGTAAAAGATTCTGAAACTGGCTATAACAGTGCTTGTTTCTTCCAAACCACCGTGAATCACACATCATACTGGTGACCACGGTGCACAGGAAGGTGTGACATGTGGCCCCAGATCAACTTACTTAGTCCTGTACTCGTCCCTCTCTCGCTTTATTTTGGCCAGCACGTTGTAGAGCGCCCTCAGCTCAGGGGTAATGGTGTCAATCTGAACCCCAATACCATCCGGATGCGTCCACGTTACTCCAGGCCCCTGGTGGATCTCCACACGCCCTCCGTGACTGCTGGCGTGGGAGAAGCTCCAGATCTTGCCGGGCGTCCTGGCTTCTCTCGGGATGACCTGCAGGTCGGTCTGCACGGCTTGCTCGCGGGGGAGACGGGCGCGGTGCTGCAGCTGCGCCTCCAGCAGTCTGTTCCTGCGCTCCAGCTCGTGCACTTTGGCCAGAAAGCAGCGAAAGCGGAGATTGAGGCTTTTCAGCACATGGATGTTGGAGCCCAGATCGTTCCTGAGCGCGCTGCTGACCCCCGCTCCGGGGCCGCTCCCCGGAGACCCCGCCGCGTGGGGGACCGGGAACTGGCTCTCCGGGTACAGAGGAAGGCTCGGCTCTGGAAAACGACGAGGTAGATCCATTCTGGCTCATCCAAACAGCGCTCTCATCATCCGGACTCCCTTCATCCAACAGCGCCGACACAGAAACACACAACCCACCGCAGACTGACGATAAAAAGCGACGATCACTTAATGTTTTCACGGCACCTGCCCGGCGACCCAGTCCTGTACCCGCTCACAGAGACCCGTGTTAAACTCCCCATACGGAAACCCGAGAACTCACACTCACGCGCGCGCACACCGGCCGCTACATACAGCAGCCAATGAGCCGCAGCTTCCGCCGAGACCGTGGGGTGGAGCAGAGACGTTCTTCTGAGTGAGCTGGCTTTCCTCTCTTTACCCACCCGCTTATCCCAACCAGGGAGGAAGCCCATCCCAGTGCACGTCCCGAGTAAAGGTGAAGAAACACACTAGATGGGTGTCCATCATAGAACATGTTTTTTTTTTTTTTTGCTTAGCTACATATTTTTGTCTTTTTCACCCTTTAAAGATTCGTCGAAAAAGAAAAACATTCTGGTCAAAGAATGCTTTCAAGTATAAACTCTAAAAGCGACTAGCTATTATGACGTCACAATATCGTTAAGTAATCAAATTCGCCCCAGAAACGGCTTTCTGTTTCGCTTGCGATTATTCTCCTTTCGGTTCCATTGTTTCCATTTCTTCTGGTCCTCTGCATCTTTCTCTTTTACACTATTCGCCAGCTTGTCTTCTCAACACATCCATATACCTTTGTCTTTCTTCTCTTGCCTTGCAGTTCCATCCTCAATATCCTTTCATTTTGTTCCGCACCCCTCCTCTGTACATGTCCAAACCAGCACAACCCCTCTTCTGTTTCATCACCAAATTGTCCCACCGGAGTGGTCCCTCTAATGTAAAATAACCTATTTTTGTTTGCTATTCTTGGCTTCCTAAAATTTATCAGGAGAAAGTTTATAAGAAAAACATTTACTGATCGAGGTCCTACAGAGTCCATGCACACATGCTCAGGACTAGCCCTGAGAAGAGGTAAATTTCTTTCTTCACATCATCTTCTCTTTAATGTAATTCTTTAATCACTGAGGTGACAACGAGTCATTCGTGGAATTCATACAGCTTTATTAACTTGAGCTAATTCAAAAAGCGGACATTCAGCAACAGTTGAACATTGTAGCAGCGGGAATAGGCGAATAAACACTAACTGGGTTCTTTTATTTAGATTTTTTTTTTTTTTTAACTCCAAACCATGCATTCAGCTCCAAGTACAAGATCACCCTTTGCAGGTGGCTATACCGTGTGTATAAACGAATTAATCACCGGGAAAGCTCTCAGTGAGGAGTTGATCAGCAACAAAAAGGGCTTTGGAAAAATGTGTGTGGAACATTTTAGTTTGTGTTGAGGGAAAATGTGTCAAAAGTATAAGTCAAAAAGAGTCTAGTGTTGTAAAAACCGAGATGTCAAACAAAAACCCAAGCAGGAAAACAAATCAAATCAAAAGGAAGAAAAAAAACCAAACAAAAACAAACAAAAAAAAAACCATTCAAAGTAAAGATGCAGGCCCTTTTATTCATTTATCTGGACAGTTGTTAATTCATTATAGAAGCAAGTAAAACCCCATCCCAGACGCATTTCAGATTCAATGGGCTTACACATCAGATCCAATCCCATTCTGTTTGCTTCATTAATACAAGAAGAGAAACCTCACACAAGCCTCTTTAAATACCTCTTTAAATACTCAGGAACAAGTCCTGATCTTTCTTACAATCAGATTGTTGAACACAACTGCAGAAATGTCCAGAAACAATGTGCATGACATTGAAAATCAGTTCAAATGTCTATGAAACTGTCTCACTCATCATTTTGAAAGTTAACTCAAAAACA
Source organism: Hepsetus odoe (assembly GCA_017165825.1). Classification (NCBI taxonomy): domain Eukaryota; kingdom Metazoa; phylum Chordata; class Actinopteri; order Characiformes; family Hepsetidae; genus Hepsetus; species Hepsetus odoe. The sequence continues at coordinate 15,670,445 of CM029385.1, read as the reverse complement.
AAACAAAATGGGGGAAAAAAGGAAAGAAAGCCATCATGTTCTTTTACTCAGTCGTCAATTCCAAACATTTATAGTTACTTTTAAAGATCACCTGCCAACATGTTGGATCAAAACAGCATGGTATGCTTCAGTGTATTAGATGTTACAGAAACATTTGTAATAAATGCATTAAACATGTCATACTAAATGTCATTTTATGGTTTATGAGTGTTATAGTTGAAGAACAAACCCAAGTTTATATCAGGAGCAGAAGTGGTGGTGAATCAGAGTGGTTGAGCTGATCAATTTGGGAGCCCGGACCATGATTTAAAGGTGTCCTTTTGGAGCCGCAAGCAGCAGTTGTCCAGAAAGTGAACAGCCTCCTTTTTTAAGGATCACCTGCACTTAGCAGGGTGGACTATGTCCAGTGAGGGAAATGACTGAATGCCATCAGGGTACAGAGTTCAACAGGTCCTGCAGAAAACCGTCAGGGTCTGGGATGTCTGAGAGAAGCCCTTCAAAATAGACACAATAGAAGAATTTTTAAAACCTACTAAAAATATACTCTTGATCTAGAGCGGCTTTGAACTTCATATTAAAGATTAAATTGTATTTTCATTACATACCATCTCAAATTAGAATGTTACCATTTTTGCTTTACCATACATGCCAAACTATTTTGTATGCACAAGCACTATGCACACTCATCTGCTAGCCAAACTCCAGTCCTAGTTAATTATTTCCCAACTTTGGTTTTTTTTTGTTTTTTTTTTAAGGCTCTTCACGTTCCCTCTTTGAGATGACAAACATTTTTTTTTTTAAGCAGGATATGACAGTTTCTACAGAAGCAGTAATTTAAACCTACACATACAAGAAGGCAACAGGCAATCTGCATGATCTGTGATCTAAAAAAAGACCCTCTAATTTTACTGAGCAGTCTGGAATGTGGGTGAAAATTATTTCCACTCACCTACGACATCCAGGAACTCTGAGAAAGATTCAGCAGGCATCAGCTCGTCCTGGAAAGCCCTCACCACCCTTTCTGAAGCCTCATAGATGGGCATATCATTGTGCCGCACATACTCTGCCAGTGAGAAGGACCAGCCTCCCTCCGTGTTACTGGTGGGCACTTTCTGTAATGCCACATGGAACGAAAAAACAGATATATAGATCACCCATTATATTAACCTACCTGCCTAATACTGTGCAGTTATATTTTCAATATAGCTCTGACCAGTTGCATGTATTTACATGGACTCCACAAGACCGTTGAAGGTTTGTGTGGTATTTTATCCTTAAAGTCCTGTCAGCTGCAAGGAGGGGTATCCATAACTTGCATGGGCACCTTTCTGTCATACCTTTAGAGTGTTGTGTGCTATAGTTACTCTGTGTGCCAGAAGAGAGGCCAGCCAATTCTGCTTATGTGCATCAGTCTTGGATGCCCAAACCTTCAGTTTCACACTGAATTTCTGTAATTCACTGGTTGTCCTTCCTTGCATCACTTCTGGTTAATACTGTATACTGAAAATATCGACAAGATCTGCTTTCTGCTTCTAACAAATGGATTTCATGGACTGATTTTTTTTAGTTGTTTCCAAATCTCTTAACCCTTGACAAATGCCATCATAATGATAAAATCAGGGTTATTTGCTTCACTTATCAGTGGTTTGAATGCTGCAGATGATCGGTGTGTTCAAGTCCAAATAAAGTAAGTTGTACTTAGTATAATCGTAAATGGGGTACAGAATACGCAACTGCATTTGGAGAAAAAGGAAAAAATTAAAGCTTATACCCTAAACATATCGTAGATGAGGTCCACCAGGCCCCAGAAGAGAAGAGGGGAGCGATAAACCATATATTCCTTCACGGTTTTGTCTGTGAGTCTGAAAGTCAAGTAAGGGAAAAAAAAAAAAAAAAAACTGTTTGATCCATAAGGCACAAATATTAGTCCAAGTTTTAATTACATTTGAAATTAAATTATTTGAAGTGACAAAAGATCTTAAATATTAATGAACAATGCAAAGAAATGTGTAAAAAATATAAATGGCTGCAAGTGAGCAGTTTTTAAAAGTCAAAATCACTTCACAGTATCAGCAAAAACAATGACAACCTCATTTTCCAACAACATGTACAAGCAATTATTCCATCACCAGTATACTAATGCAATTTGACAGAACTAGGCCTACTCATTGTGTAATTTAATCAGGCATGAGCCCTCTAATAGGACATTTCTAGTAACCAGGAGATTTTCTCTGTGCCAATATAAACATGGTGATGGTGGGCACAAAAGTAACCTCTGACATTTCTTTTTGGACATTCAATTTAAAATCATGTCAGGAACTGCTTTGCTTATGAAGTACCACACCTGTGGTAATTGCAAAGACATTTTGAGATAAAGTTTTCATAACAGCATAGAAACATGCTCCTCTCTTACTTGTTAGCGCCCCCTGGTGAGACTTTTCGTGCATGTGCGGTGACTAGGAGCCTGCGCAAGATGTCAATGCGTGTGGCCCGCCAGCGCTCAGGAGGGATGATGTGCATGGCCAGCACAGTGAAGTAGTGTGGCCCGTCTACCTCATATGAACTTTCCACCCATTTATCACATGGCTGCTCCAAGAAGCTCTGCAGGTTCTTCTCTTCCCGTGATGTAGCCCTTGTGCTGAAAACAACCAGAAGAATGAACTCAATCCACAGAATTAAAGTAAATGCCAGTATATCATGTTATGGATTTTGCCATATTGTGAATATCATGATAAGCTTAAAATTCACAAATACTACTTAACATGACACTTCAATACCACCATTAAGAACAATAGAAAATGCTGGAAAGTTATGTCCATATCGCCCAATCCCTAGAAATTAATGATAATACAGTGAGGGAACGAATTTCCATAATAACATTTAAAACATTAAAAGTACCTCAAATGTATGCATACACTGTGTAGATAAGAACACTTCATATTTATAAACAATTTTTCTCCAGCTGCAAAACAGTTTATCTGCTGTAGTATCAATTTCATTATTAGGTAAAATCAATTACATATCAACTGGATTAAAATCAGCAGGCCTGTTATTTTAACCGTAGCTCTCTGGGATCATCAAACAATCATATCACAGAGAAACAAGATCATTTATCTTAAAAATAATAATAATAAAGTGTTTCTTATTCTCCCAAGTGCTCTTTAAAAAGCACTTCAGTCCTCATTTGAAGGCTTTCCTGAAAACCTGCATCACTTTAGTTTTCTTGAAGACTTACATATCTCGTCTCAGTGATTCAAGTAAGTTGTAAGATGGGTTTGAAAATGCATTGCACAGCTAAATAAAAGGCGCAGACTCACGTGTTGAGCACATAGAGGACAGTGTGAATGATATAGGGAATCAGGTGGATGTTGCTCTCGCGGCCACCACCCCCTGAATCCACGCTGAAGGACTGCTCCATGGCAAAGCGCAGAAAGAGAAGCTTGATGTCATGAATGTTGAGCTGGTACGTGGGCTCCCTCTGGCCTGTGCACTCCTGCAGATATGTATTGTGCCTGCAAACAGATTTGTGCTCAGTATTAAACACTTCTTAAACAAGCATTTCATCAAACGAACAACATTAAAATAACAAAGATTTTATTTACTCAGGAGGACGTAAAAGTCTCAAACACAAAACATGGCCTACCTTGCCAGGCAAGTAGCAAAGGCTGATTCAGGTACATGTGGCCCCCACACAGGCAAGAGCCCATTGCATTTTGTGTTGGCGTTCTGCAGAGCAGCACTCTCCCACTCTTCACGGCCTCGAGCAAGCCTGACATGTCAAACAAAACAATGATCACACCATTGAACCCATATTAAAGAAAGATATTAAACCAGACACTCAGTGATATATACCTGACAGCAGCAAGGTGACAGTCATAATGGACTATGTTAAAGTGCGAGACAGTGCTGTAGCCTGGTTGCTTGCGAGGTTTATTCTCAAACTCCTCCAGATTCATGCGCTTTGTAAACGTGTAGATACCCAGGACCTTAGTTGGCTAAAGAGGGTCATTAGTTAGGATCAAAAAAGGTTATTTACATTCACAATTTAGTCTTGCACTACAAGTTGCAAATTAAAACATGTATACTTGAAACTTGTAGCCTTCTCGGCAGATGCAGCAGGTTAGCCCTGGCTCCTCTATAAGCTCCTCCATTTGCTTCAACAGGGATGTCTTTGTGACCACCTGGCCTTTCTCATTGGTCTGAAAAAAAGAAAACATTTACAATCACACATACATTTAACTGCAATTCAATCCTGTGGACGAGCTCCAGGAAGAATGGATATCCTAGGCAGAAAAAGTGGTGTTTTCATTCATCACATGAGGAAATAAATAAATAAAAAGTGTAAAACACTCAAGAGACTAACCGTCATTCCCAATGTACCCAAAGCTTTTTGCCTCATTGCCATAGCCATACGCTTTTTCTCTGCCCGTGTCTCCCTTCGCGCTGCATCAATCTTTAGGTTCACATCTGCATGTTCCCTCAATGCTTCAAGAAGATTCTCAGCCAGAGTTCCAATCCCCTCATCACTGGATACCTGCTCTAGCTTGTGCAAATTGCTAATGGAATCTGTTCCAATTAGCATCTAAAAAAAGAAGGGGAAAAATAAAACCTGAGGCCATCTTACAGAGTCAAACAAAATGGAGAAACAGCAGGGTATAATTTAAATTATTAGTGGTAACAGGGTGTGGTACCTGTGTAGGGGGATGCTGGGTGGCTAGACCACGCAACAGTCTTAGGATAAAAGGAAGGGCTGGCCTAGCAAGGAATTTCTTCCAAACATCTGCATCCAGGCTGCAATACAAGCAAGCAGGGATGGTAAATTAAGTAATGGAGCATTAAGAAACAATGCAAGCTTGTGCTGAAACAGCCCTTACTTTTTGGCGCTGGGGATATGTTTCTTCATATAGTCCAGGGCACTCTGAGTGATGCCCTTTTGTAAGATTAAGTCTTTGAGCTGATGGCCATTGCTGTTGTTCTTGATTCCTGCAGCAATTTTACAGAAGCAGTCTAGGAATACCTTATCATCTGCATTATGCTCCTCGTCATACCTAAAACAGTTAAGAAATGGTGTTGACATGTTTACACTCTCTGGTGCACCTTTTAAAAAATAAATAAATAAATAAATATTAATTAATAGATGGAGACTATGAAATGAATTATGTCTGTACTTGTCAAAGCTGCAGCAGGGTTTGAAACGCTCCACCAGGATGTGCATTTTTTCTAGCTCTCCAAAGGACAGGTACGGAATGATACGCAGCAGCCCCTGCAGAACACTGGGGTTGGAGCGCACAAAAGTGGTGTTGATCTGGTCCAGCAACATTACCAGCTGGTCTTTATCTCCTGTCAACAGCAAGTTGCCCTGCAGCAAAGAAATTGAGGGTTAATTGGGTTAATATATTAACCTTACATATGTATACAACGGTGCTGAGTGTTCTAGCATTTAATGTATAAGCTTGTTTAATCCAATTATGTGTGTTATTTGAGCTAATGGAGACTTCAATTGCCTTATATTTGAAGTCAGAATAAGTCAAATTTATTGTTCACCTTGTCCTCAGATAGAGTTTCAGCATTGGCCTCATCCAATATGATCTCCATGATACTGAGGACCTGCTCTGCTATAGATGCCCCGCCACTGTCCTTACTCTCTTGCTCAGCTACCAGTGCCTGACAAACACAAATGCTTTTGGTTGATTTATCATCATCCAGAGACAAATATTAAAAAGTCAACCTGAAATCATCAAACATGATGATTTTATATTACTCACCAGGTTCAAAGTTCCTAGCATTACATTTAAGGTGTTCATCTCTGGCCTGACCAGTTGCTGTCTGTTGATCTTCACTTTAACACAGTAACTGAACAGCTTCAGTAGAACCTAAACAGGAAGAGCAAAAGATACAAATGGGCCGTGTTCCCTCAAATAAAAATATAGTTTATTTTCTGGGGATGTTATACCGCCCCAACAGCCATTTTTAGCTGAGTGAAAGAAAATGCACAAATGGATTTTACATACTGTGAGTAGGTGTCTGCCTTGTTTGAAATCCTTGATTCCAGAAAGTCTGTTGAGCATGCACTCCAATCCTCCACATTGTGCCATGACTCCAGCCATCTTATAGACCTCTTCATCATCCTCCTCTTCATCTAAAAAAAAAACACCTTCATCACAACTCTGAGAAAACGAAGCCTATGGAATGACACAATTCAATGAGATGTAGCAGTAATGATCAGTTAGTGATTATAGAATACCTGTCGTTGAATCCAAAGACTCAATGAACTCTTCTGTGGCATCACCTAGAAGCCCCCTCATGCGATAGATGATTCTCATCGGCTCACCCTTCAAAAAATAAATAAAATTGCAGTCTCACACTGCTTCAAAGGCCAAAGCGAAATAAATGCTAAAACCCAAACTTCACTTGAAATTGTAACAAAAGATGTAGCCTTACCTCATTGGTAGGGCACCACACTTTCTTGTAGACCTCTGCCACAGAGAGGTCTAAACTAATGATCTTGTTGTTCACAAGAAGCTAAAGAGGCGAAAGGAACAAAAGGTGAAATATACATATACACTTGTAAACAAAATGTGTCTTTTATAAAAAATAAACAAATCATCTTATTGAGAACCATGAGCACCAGGAACCCGCTGGCCCCCTATATGATACAAGCTTGCTGTGTGCATTAGTTACCTCCATGCCACTGTCGTCTTCCAGCAGCGCCACCAGGTCACAGTCTTGGCAGATCTTGTTCTTGATATCTCTCATGAGTGGGCAGATGCCAGGTTCATTACTGCTGTAGGGGTTCCCTGGCATACGGCCCTGAAGAAAGTCCTCTTGTTGGGGGTCCTTCTCCAGAGTAACAAAGAACTCCGTCACCTCATTCTCCTCCTGAGAAAGGATACAAAAAGAGCATGAGTGTGAGCAAATGTGAAAAAATTAACGTGCTGCTAGTAAAAAAACAAATGCGTATGTGAACCTTCCGATGAAATAGAACTGATAAGGGGAATTTAAAAAAAATTTTTAAAAATGGGTCACTCACCGGATAGATAATGCTGCAGAGTCTCTCAAAAATAAATACAGGAGTGCGGTAATCGTCCAGGTTGTAACGTTTTGCTGTTTCAATGCAAACTGCCATAAATGCTTTCGTCTCAGACTCTGTCCCTGTAACAGCAGAACATTAGCATTCTTATGCAAAACGACAGCAGGTCATAGACAAAGCTAATATAGAGCATTCTTGCACAGAACGATAGCAAGTCAGAGACTAAGCTGATATACAGCACATACCTGTGGTCATGTCTTCCAGCATCTCCAGCAGCATGTCCTGAGTCTCATCGATAAGCTTAGTTCTCTGAACCACCAGCTTCCTCAGACAAAGGTAACCATTCAGCACTGTGCCCACTAGCCGGCTCTTAAAGTGGCGCTTAATGGACTCTACTTCCACAAATGAAGACAGCAAACCTAGAGCGGACACATAAGAGCATTTCATTGTGTCATAGCATTCTGAATTAAGAGAACCTTGTACACATCAAACATATAATAAAAATACAAAATACATTGAGGGTGGGTGTGGCATAGCAGTGATATATCTACATAGATCTGTAAATGATGTAAATTATGAAATGTCTTCTACCAGTGAGACTCTTGAGGGCATATCCTTGCTGCAGGTCTGTACTCAGCGTTGCTTCCTCCAGAGCCAAGAGATGGGCAATTTCCTGAAACAAGGAATAAATAAAATGTTAGGCCAATGGCCCCCCCAAAAAAAAAAAAAAAAAAAATTGCTCAAGTTGCAATTACCTTGGTGATGAGATTGCCAATATAGGGAAGGACACCACGAGCAGCTAGGTACACCTTCCAGTGAGCAGGTTTAATGAGTTTCTGGTACAGAGCCAGGTACTCAGCAGCACATTCTCCAGCAATGCTCAGCTCATCCAAATAACTAAAAGACAAAGCATACCCACTTCACCTCAGACAAACACACACACCTGAAAATTCATACTAGCTGCAATCCAATAAACGGACCACCGTCAAAAGCCAATCCAAAATGATTATTCATTAAAGTTTGTATATGGTACGAGTCTGACCGATTATTATCCTCTTAATCAAAGTGATGAATACCTTGTAAGAAGGTCCAAGACCTGTTGCTTGCGGCTGGGGATGGTCGTAAGGGCCTCTACGATTGTGCAGGCAGCCTGTCTTGCTGCCTGAGTTGCTGGAGTGAAAAGCACCTATAAAAAATACAAAATAAAAACCCACGCACAGAGTTGAATTACAATGCTTCCCCAAATTGTGTGTCAGAATACCCACAGCTAGGACAGGTGCATTAAGAGAAGCTTTACCTGTCTGAGCCAGTTGTTGTGACCCAGTTTAAGCAAGCGAGGGAACAAACCCTCTGATCTAGATTTCATGAACTGTTTCCACTTCCATACATATTTTTCCATCAGATACCGTCTCCTGATCTCAGCTTTGTTCAGAGGCTTAGACAGTGGCTCTTGACCTGTTAGGGATGAAAGAAAACAAGGTCAACTTTAAACTATTATTTGTTATTATTCTAAACTTTTGCATATGGATGCTGAAGGCCTAATTGATGCTAAATACACCTAAACCATTTCCTGGCTGAGGTAGAACACTTACATCTGGCTGGAAGGCACTTTTTCCAGGCATCATATGATGCCTTGGGATCCTTTTTGAGCCAGAGCTGGGCTTGGGCATGGATCTCATTACTATATGGCTTGACTGTGGTCAGGGATTCCACAGCAGCATCCTAAAACAGTAATAATGACAATTACATTAATTAGAACAAAAATCAATTATGAATTTAAGTGCCAAGAGGTTTTCATACTACCTTGTTTTTCTTGCTGGTGGGTGCAGGGGGTTTGATGAGTTTCTGTAAGATTCTTAGGCACATCAGAGTAATGTTCTCCACCACTACTGGAGTCTTTATATTGACTGCCATTAGGAACAAACTGAGGGCTGAGAACAGCATAAAAGAGAGTTTTAGTGCATAATCGATGGAACGATTTCTGTGACTGAATAAAAGGTTTGCATCGAAAGAGTTTTCAAGTTTTAAGATGCTATTAGGTGAAAGGATGATGACTCACCACAGCGAAGCCTCAGCTCCCAGCAACCTCCCTCCTTTGCTATAGAGTCAGTGAGAAGCAGCATTTCATACTGTAGACTACTGACCTAAATAGCAAGAGCACAAAACTGTAATACTAATGAAGCATGTGGGAAATTTTTTTTTTTCTTTGATAGATTACTTACCAGGTCAGGGTTAGCCCAATGTCCTTTCAAGGCAGTTGATACTTTTGCAATGATGAGGTCATTCATTTGCTGAGTTGCCTCAGGGTGATCTCTGCCAAAGCAATCAACAGACATTATTTATAGGTAAAGAAGGGGGAGGGAGGAAATGGGCCCTTACTAGGCATTCAATGCAATACCTGGTTAGCAAGCAGATAAGCTGGCGGACCTCTTCTCTCATGGCTCCAGTGCCACGGCGGAGATTGTATTCAAACAGCTCTCGAATGAGTCCCTGTAGTACCAAAATTTGCCTGATGGCAGTGTTGGTGGCAAGTGCCCGTAGAAGAGTGATGCAGTGGCCTGTGACTGCAGATGCACAGCCATAGCACTTGGTGGAAGAGGTGTGTCCACAACCCAGCACAGACAAGGCCCGGTACTGACTGGCAGTGAAGGTGGGCTGGGTGCTGCTACGGGAGGACTTTGTGGCTGCCTCTCGCTGCTGCAAGTCATACTCTAATAGTTCTTTACGAGAAGCAAGCACTTTCTGTTGCGGGTAAGATAAAGTAAAAAAAACACTTAGAAAATATACTCAGGATTTTAAAAGACTCAACACCCAAAGCAAAACAGATTTTGGCAACAATGGTATGGATGCCAACTGGATCAATCAAAGTGTAACTAGGACTGAATATCTCTTACCTGAATGATCTTGGACAGCTCATCAAAAGAGGTTTTGCAATCTCCACTGTATTCCTGAGCTAGTTGCTGAATGTATCTGTTTACACTAGCAGTGGAGGTACCCAGGCCTGCTCCTGCACCCGTGTCATCCTAACGAAGAAACCATGACTACAATTTTAGCACATTTCTCATCACTACTTTGTTAAGTATGCATCAAGTGTTCTTGTCCTTTCCATCTAGTTCACAAATGAAACCGTGACACTCCACGGTTAATACTCTTAAGTCCTGGTTTTCTAACTGACCTGTGGTTTCTCTGGAGCTGCTTCATTCACTTTAGAGAGCAAACTCTCAAGTTGTGGTCGATGACCCATGAGCTGATGATACACACGGTCAGCCTTGTCCAAAAGAGTGTTAATGTTGGTCACAGCCTAAACAGACAAGCAAACATACCAAGATTAAGCCCCTTCATTCAATTTGAACTTCTGTTTAAGCAGATAAAAGAAATTATTTACTAAAAGTGCTTCTTGCCTTTTTCCTGTCTTCTTCATTTTCGATAGGATCCACAGCACAGCAGGGCTTGGCATAGAGCATGAAGTCAAAGCGGGCATATTTACAAAAGCCACAGGCATTACACAAAAAGGGATCCTTCTCGTCATAATTAATAGACCTAAAAAAAAAAAAAAAATTTGTGAAAACAATTAGCAAACTGTATAATAATCACTAATACAAGAGTTAAATCCATGTCTTCCATATATGCAGATTAGAACTGTTTATTTACCTGCATTTGTGACACTGGTAAACATTTTCTCCACAGTTTCCACACACCCCTGGGTTGGCAGGCACAGAGGCGCTGCAGCGAGGGCACTGCAGAGTTTCTGTAGATGCCTGGTAGTTCTCATAGAAGTCAGAGAACTCAATCATCAAGTTGGAGGCCACAATAGGGAGAGGAAGGTCAATTTTCACTTCTGTCTGTCCAGGGGTCAACTGTACCCTCTTAGCCTTATGCCAGCGAGCAGGTCTAGAGTGGCCACATAAACAAAATTAAGTGACTAACTGAAAAATGAAACACATTTAAAACTGTTTGATTATTTGAAACCCACATATTGTCACAAGCTGTTCATGTATGAACTTTATGAACTGAAACTTACTTGTTCTTTAACTCTACAATAGCCTGAACAGTCCTGTTGTTGTAGTAGAGATTGATGGTGCGCACCATCTTGGTTCTTTTGAGATCTCCGATCTTCACAGTAACTTTGCTAATGGTGTGGCTGCCAATCAACTTCACCACTTGCTGTGTGGTGGTATAGCGTGTATCCACTTTGATAGATGACAGTTTGATATTCTGTAAAACACAATATGTTAATGGCTTATAACGAAAGACAGGATTATATTTTAAAAGACTCTTTGCCTATGAGATGTACTCACTGAGAAGGGCACTTCAGGATTGTTGCACACTAAGCAGGGATCACTTTCAAGGTAAAATCCATCAAATTCAACCAATCCAGAGAGGGTGCTTAGAAAGAAAGAAGATGGAAAACAGTCTTACTGCTGTGTATAATTGTTCTTGCATCTAATCCAATCATTATTTCAATAATTCTAATTCACTTAAAATATAAATTCTGTCCACTTACTTATAAATGTTGGAGTTGGGATGATTGGTGAGTATGTGATTTTGCGCCCTCAAAATCTCAACAGCTTTCTGAGAGTATTCCTTCAACTGCAATTATAAAATGCTGTCAATGACATTGCTAAAAATACCAAGAAAAAGATTTCAGGTTGTTAATAAAAGGCAAAATGTCTACAGGTTGTATCAAATTAGTTACTGTTTTTCCTTTTACTTGCTGCCATTAAAGCCATTACCTTCTTTTCGGTCTGTGGGGTCTTTAGGGAGAAGTAACCAAGCAAATCAACAAACTGAGCAGCTTTACGGCCATACGCTGGAAGCTCAGGCCAGATAGCCCAGGTCAGGTCCAGGAGCAACTCCTGCTGAGATTTGTTGGAGTTTCTGGAAAGAAAACATTTGTACTGAGTTAATGACATCCACTACTCAGTTTCAAACTGAGAATTTCTTCAGTGTCTGAATAATAAATGTACACAACAGCAGCCACTGAAGTGGACAATCTAGAAGCGTTTAAATTAGAGGTGTGTTGAACCTGTAAATGTGCAAGGCCAAACAGTGGGCTTGCCAGCGCACTGAGGAAGAATTCGACTCCAGCAAGAAGCAGCGCAGGAACTGAATCAAAGTCTCTTTATCTGCAAACTTGTTGAGCTGATTCACCAAAGCTGTGCATAGCTGATCCTCCTGGCTACCAGCTCCATCACCTGTATGGAGCAAAAGAGAAATAGATGATTAGGGGATCTACTTTTTAAAAAAAAAAAAGCAGAATTATGTAGGGAATAAATGATCACCTTCTTTGTCCTTCTCCTTGTCCTCCTTCTTGCTTTTCTTGCTAGAGGACTTACTCTGGGAGGACTGTGAGGCTCCAGCCCCTGCTGACGAGCTTCCAGAAGAAGCAGCCAGGACTTTGCTGCCACACAGGGCACAGGAGAGCAGCTGCAGCAGCACTGGAGACACACCTTCATCCACCAAAAAACTCACCTGCAGTAGAAAGTACAACACCGCTGCAGAGAGAGACAGACAGACATATTAGTATTGTAAAGGGAATCTGACACAATAAAGACACAAAAAATTTCTGTTTTTGCCTGTTTTATACAAGCCAGCTACTTGAATTTTGTTGTGATTTCTCTAACATGGTAAGTTAGTCCATTTACAGCCTAGAACATAGTGGTTGCAGGAAGAGCTCTGGAATTATTGCACCTACATTTTTTTTTGTTTATATTTAGCAACAAATTTCCAAGAATGTTGTGCCACGCAATAAATAAAATTAAAAAAAAAAAAATTTTTTTATCTGTATTTTAACATTTTATTTGCTACTTGGAAAAGTTCCTATAGGTTCTGCATTAAAGTGGAAAAAAATATATAAAAACAAAAACTTACAATCATCTTTCATACAGAACTTCTGCCAGTTGACAGTTCTCTGCGTGGCTATTTCAGCACATGCTTTCAAGTGTTCCATCTGAAACAACAAAAAGAAAAAAAGTCTAACATTTTTCTGTCAACATATACACCACAAAAACAACACACAGCCCAGCTTCATGTACTCACCAGACTGATGAGTGTGTCATACTGCAAAGCAGAGCCAGAAGTTGCTGTGACAATGCCTCCCCTTAGGAAGATGCCCTGCTCTTCCAGAAGCTTCTTGATGCTCCGAACATGAGAGTCAAGCGTGTGGAGGTCTCGTAGCTGACGATACTTCTCCTTTGAGCCGCAGATAAAGAGAAGCAGTTTCCTCACCTGTCTTCTCACAAACGGAGTCTGCTGGATCATCAGATACTACAGACGGATGGGGCAAAATGGATAGATTATACTAGGATATCAACAAAGAAGAAAAACACAGTATGCTCCAATATGCAAGAAGTTGGAAAAAGATAATACAGTACCTCAGAGAGAAAATAAAACCAAGAGTGGTCAAAGATAGGTGGTGGAATACGGGGATTTGTGTCTGCTATCTTCTTGATCTGATAGGGCAGGCGAAGCACCATTTCTGTCAGGAGCTGAGAGTATGCCTCAAACACATCAGCAGCATGGCCCTGAGAAGAGAAAAACATTAAAAAAAAATTTTAAATAACAAATGTGATAATTACAGAAGATTGAGGTGTAAATTGACTTCTATAGATTCTCAAAATTCGAAAATCCTGATTAGATTTTGTTTTTTTTTTTTATCCCCAATAAATAAAATCATCATCAACAACATTAAAAGCACAGATGTTTGAGGAGATATATCTCTTCTATAACAAAAAAAGTGAAGGGGGGGGAAAAAAAGGTTTTGCAACACAAAAGGCAATGAAAGTGTCCTTTATAGCCCTAAAGATAAAATTGATGCAGATTTCAATTGTACATATTCAAGAACACAGTCGCAACAAGAAGAAACATGTATATATATTTTTATTTCCTTAAAGTATATCTTACCTTTACATACTGGCGCAAGAAAAAGGGACTCATATCAGGGGGAGAAGAGGACGTGTGAGGTTTGAGGAGCTGACTGGCAGCAGCTGGCTCCTCCTCACCCTGCTGAGTTTTCCAGAACTCCAGCAAAGACTTTAGCACATGCAGACAGTAGTCTATTGCTCCCAAACTCAACAAAGCTGTAGCCGTGGCGTTAGAAATAAGAGAGGAGGACTGCAAAAGAAAAAAAAACACCAAAAACAAGGCTAAAGAACTTTGCTTAAAGAAACCACCTGTAGCTATCTGCATGACAAAATGATAACTAACTCAAGAACTGAAGGTACTATCATTTGAAATGGCAGGTTACCTCAGAAGACGACTTTGAGCCAGATTTAGTACGCGACATGAAGACGCTGAGCAGCCTCATGATGACAAGATGAACCTCGTTTATCGAACTGCGTTCATTCTTCTTTGAAACATCCTGAATGAAATTTTACACTTAAATCCTCATACTTCAGAAAAAGAGTCTGGTTTTTTTTCTTCCTACAAAGTTATTAAAATGTTACCTTCTTGTGCATTCCAAGCTCTGCAATGAGCTGAGCCAGCAGCTCATCCAGTGCTCCTTTGTCCTTTTCATCCTCTCCATCAAGGTCAGCAGTCAGCATGAGGATCACCTGCATGTATGGTATGGCACGCACACCACCCACACTGTGCAGCTGAGACAAGTGCTGCAAGAGCCGTTCCAGCAGCATCAGGCGCACCATATGCAGCCTACAGCAAAAACAAATTCAGAGCTTGAGTCTAACTTGGGAACAACAGAGACACAAGGTCTCAGCTGACGTGTGTCAGATTTAAAACCAGGCAAGGAGCTTGTGTCAAGACAAACGTTTATGAAAGAATACATGAACATTTCTGTAGCACCAACAGTAACCAATAATTCAAAAGGTCACCATAAAGAAAATCGAGTTCCACTGTGAAGAAAGAAGAACTTTACAGAAGCACAGTCATCAGGGTAGAACTCTACCAATCACATCTTTATGGTTGAGTGGCCATTCTTCACAAGCCATAGGGGTTCACCTGGAGTTTCCCCAAAAAGCACCTGAACAACATGGACCCAATGAAGCATCTGGGGAGCCACCTTAAAATGGCTCTGTATCAATGCTCCTTATTCCCACTGGCTTAACTTAAGTCAAATCAGCAGCTTCACAGGGACCTTTGGACGTTTCTCCAAATTTTCTTGACAGTATTGTTTTTCAGAACAGTAAACTGCATCGTCATTAATGGCTGCACACTGTAAATTAACACACTGGGAAATATCAAACGACATTATGTTGGTATAAATACAAAGCACTGTTGCTTCAAGTATTCATTTATAAAATTGTGCCAATTGATCATCTTTATGTACTATATGACATGCAGTTATGTAAAGAGCAGACCTATTGCTGGTGTGTATATCCCCCTCGTTCTCCCCCTCTCCTTCAGAACCATCTCCTTCCTGCTGTGCTGTAGTGGTGCTGATGGCTCCTGTGCTAGAGCTGACGCTGCCTGGTCCTGCAGGGTGACCTTCCACAGTTGTATCCCCGTAAGCACTGCTGCGCCCAGACACTGCAACAAAAAGTTTAAGTTAGATTTATGCTTGGACACTAATACAAAAATTAAATCCATCACAAAAAGATCCTGGCTGAAGTGTATCAGAAAATTTGAAGGCATTTGCTTATAGCTAGTTGTCAGATAAGCTTTCATTGTTTATGTTCTTAGTTGTTTCTAGAACCATGGACTGCTTATCACAGATAAAGGGGAAAAAAAAGGTACACAAATACATAGGGAAAATAAATAATTAAATAAATAAATAATCCATCTCTACTTAAACACTCCTTTCCTACCTCGACCCTCACCATTATGTTCTCCAGCCACTGATTCAATGGCACTCCCTCCGCTCTCAGAGCCCACACTGCCCCCATGCTCGGCGGGAGAGGTGCGCAGCGTGGAGCCGTCTGTGGCTGCTGTGCTCCCCTCATCATCCGAGGCTGGGGCTGAAAGTATAACCAGAGCTGTTACAGGAAAAAAACAGCAGGCTTTGCAAGGGTTTTTCTATTGGTGCACAAATTCATATACACAAGCCTTTTACAAGCATGCATTTTTTTCTTATCATAGATGCACTAGGGACAATATCCAACAGCATTTTAGACCAATATTAAAGTTTTTTGAATAACAATTTTATACATGAATATATAATCAAAATGTCTAGGTTGTTAGCTGGGTTGTGGTGCTACATTAAGTTTGTATGTTTTGTTTATCCTAAAGAAACCCAAAACAATTTGAAAATGAAAACATTTTACCAATGACAAGCATTAATGAATAGGTGGGTGCAGTTACCTGATGCAGTCGTATCTGACAAGGTGCCTGCGTCCAGTGATGAAGAGCTAGGGGCCTGGCCAGAAAGACCTAGGCTCTGCAGGCCTAGAGCACTGCTGCTACTACCTGCACCAATAGCACATATACACTTAGGCAGATAGCATAGACGTAAAATTGCTAAAGATAAGCAGTCTTGTTCAACCTATGACAGCTGAGAAAAGATTTATACATTTTATAATGATCTATAACAGAATGTGAGATGGTGTCATTACAACTAATGGCATCGTGCAGGTCTGTTTATGCTACTTAACAGTATACGTAAGACATTAACCTTGTTGATCCTGTTGAAGACTAAGTGCTATGGCCAGCTCAACCATGGTTTCGTCATCAGCATCGGGTGGGATGTCCAGCATTGGGGGGAAGCCCTCTGCTCCAGCCAGCAGTGCCTCAAGAGGAGATGGGTTTCCATTGTTTACATTCTCTGCCGTTTCTAGAACCATTGACTCAGACTGCACATTACAGAAATAGGAGACAAATACAGTGATAAATGCAAACTCGATTTATGAAACTGTCCAATCTAAACTGAATAGGAAAAAGATTAAATAAGATCTGTAAGATATGGCCAAAAGCTCACCACCATTTCAAAATCCCCATGGTCTACTTCACTTTGCTCTTGGCTCTCTTGCCTGCCACCCTCCCCTCCAGTCATTCCAGAAGGCTGCATCTTGTCGTCAGCATCATCATCGTCATCATCATCTTTATCGCCTTAAGGATTAACAGGTAAGGGGGACCCATGTTTAAACACCATCACAGTATAAATCATTAAAAAGCCAAAAGAACACTGCAAAAATCAAACTTTTACCCATTGGAGTATTGGAACGCGGTGGAGAGGGCAAGGTCACATGTCTACGCTTGTTCCTCGGTCTCAGTACTCTTATCAGTGCCTGTTTGCAAGCAAAGCTCACAGAGGTGTCCTGCAAAAATGGCAAATACTCATTCCAAACAGAAGGGCAAATAAATTGCATCAGTAACAAATCTGGATAGATAGTGTGTCATAGGGTGAGACCACAAACAAAATCTTACAGGGCACAGCAACATCTGCATGTAGATTTTAGAGGCCACATTGATGTAGTCCAGCTCACATGTGCAATAGCCATGAATTATGTCCACCAGTGCATTCACTGTAGCTTCAATATGGGTAAGACCTAACAGAAAATAGAAAGGAAAAGGTATTTCTTTGAAGCTTCTGCAAAATTCCTTTAAAACAATTATGAGATTTAAATTAAGCACATCTTAAGACTACAGAGATCACTCCATTTACCAGGCAAACAAGCAGGCGCAAGGAAAGCATTCTTGGGTTTCAGAGCATGGAGTTTCCAGAAGTTATTGACCAGATGCATGATAAAATTACAGCCTTCGGTGTCAGCTTGCTTCAGGCCATCCTTACCCTCCTCATTCAGATCTTAAAGAGGAAAGAAACATCTAGGGTGAAGAAACAGACCCTTCATAAAATAGCAAATATTAACAACTGCTTCGCCAGAACTCCAATATTAGTAGGACTGATAACACCCTGTACTACTACATCCCTAGCCATTAAGAATTTCTGGTGCTGGGTACCAGTTTCTCCATGGGGCATCTTAGATTCAGTGAAGTGCACCAAATTGTTTGGTCTCATGATGGCAATGGAGCGGGCAGTTATCACTAGCCGCTGGAATACGTCAGGGTCCAAATCCTTGCCATCCTTACTGCAGCTGTTCAAACACTGCACTGCATTGCTCAGCAAAGACTGATCCTACAAACAAAATATTGTCAGTCAGTTGATTACTTTGTGCCATTAATACAGAAATGGCAAAGGGACCTTTTCAGCTCCAGACAGTCTATAGGGGCCTAGAATGATACCTTGTGGTTGTGGTAGGCAGTGCGGCTCGTGTGCAGGCTTGCCAAAAGACCTTTGGTCTGCTGCTGTACTCCAGCAGGAGTTGGCATGGACAGGAGAAGAGTAGCCAGCTCCAGTGCAGGCCCTTTGCTTTTTTCCTATAAATAAAATCTTTTTGAAATGTTTTTCTTCTTAAATAGACCTGTTAATTAGAACATTGGTTGCGACAATAAAAGCTGGAACATGCTTTACTTACCTTTTCACTGGCAGAACCAAGAGCATAGCAGCTCTCCAGGGCTTCTAGAGAACTGACCACCAACCTAGAAAGATCAACAGAGAAGTTATTTTGCCATGCTGATATTATTGAAGAAAAATAAAAAATGTAAATGCTTTAAAATCACACAAATAAGAACATTGTAAAGTCTTGTAAGCATTTCAGATATACTGCTGGTTAAAAGCACCTTAATGAGCAGTAACATGAAATATCTACAGTTAACATATTAAGATTTTTATTTCTGTCTACAGCAAGCTCAGGGTAGCTCCTTCTTCCTTGTGTGTGTTCACACATACACACACTCGCACACAAACACCATGCAAACAAGCAGAGAAAGGGCGGTTACTAACCGGTCCAAGGTGGATAAGGACTCAGTTTCGCAACTTTATTTTATTGTTTTTGGGAGCAAAGAAAAAGAAAAATGTGTGAGGATCACAGAAAGAAAACAAGTAAATAAAATGATTTGTATGTAACAGAAGACATGTAAGCATGCAAGCACAAGTCATTATGAAAGCAGCCATGCACTGGACACACCACACACTCCTTCACTCCACACCTCTCTGCCCTCTTTCTTGCATTGGGTATTATTAAAGCCCTTGTCAGTGTAAACACATTAAAACAAATTAGGGTGAAATGTTAAAAGTGCACATGAAGAGTTAAACATTTAACGTGAGGACAGAAAAATGTAAACCAAACAAAAGGACCATGTTCTGAAGTTATAACAGTAATACTGCAATTTAACGATTTTGGTCTGAAACAGGTGATAGAAGATAAAAACTCTGCCCAGGCTAGGCTCACCTCTCCAGTACTGTTCCACTGGTGGAGGTTGGAGTGGCAATGTCACTATCTCCTGTGCCATTGCCCTGGTTCAGGTTGGGGCTGCAAACATTGTTGACGGAGGCAGAAGGGAAGTCCTCGGGTGGTTCATCGGGCCAGCCAAACTGCTCTTTTGTCTTGCCATAAATCTTAATAGAGTCTAGCATGGTAACTCCTGCAGGGTCTACTGAAGCTCCAACTGAGGAAGAAAATGTTGTAGGAAATGCATGATCACATCATAATCTAACAAGAGAACTAAATGAAGCTCAAAAAGGGGTGCAAGAGATGCAAGTAGTCTTACTGAAGATGGAGAGTTTCTTGTCAGCTTGCAGGGCTTCCTCACGAGTAAAAGGCAAATCAAACCAGCGGGACCGAGTCAAATTCATTTGCATGGTGCGGCCAAATATTTCAATGTACGATGGAGCTCGTTCAATTGCCTGAGTGCCAACCTGTACCCTCATCCCGGTCATCACCATAGAGTTGTTGTTGTTCACCACCTCGACTGTGAAGCCACCAGGCTGGGGGGGTGGGTTGAATCAAGTGTTATTCACCCTGTAAATGCTGGGTTTGTCAAAAGACTGTTTACTACTAAATAAATAATTAAGTCTTTCTTGCTTACTTTGGTGTTTGCCACATACATCCCTGAAGAGTTTAGCCGGTGTTTGATCTGTTGCCCATTGTAAACTTGCAGCAAGTCATTTCCCCCAAACTCCACCTCTGTAAGCTGCTGGTTGTGTTCAAAGAAATCCACAGGGAACGTCACCTGGCTGGATGTGCGTGTGGCTGCAGTAAGGAATTTATACATTTCAAAAGTAAAAAGCAGGAAATGAAATAGAATGCACAAATATTTTAAAACAAAGACTAACTTAGGAGAATGCATGCTACACTGAAACAACAAGAAGGTGAAGGTATGACTCACTTGTGGCAGCAGCTTTACGTTTGCGGACAGGCTTCATGATGCTAATGACACTACTTGGCTGGAGAGAGGGCTGAAGCCAGTAAGACGTGTTCTCTACATTGGCCATGTAGATGCGCAGGCTTCCATCCTCACATAGCAAGATCATGGTGGTACGCTGCTGCTCATTGCTGGCTGTGTGACGGATAGCCACCATGTCCTGTATCTGGGAAGCAAAGATCATTGTGGATTACTGAGTGTAGATTTTTTTTTAACTGTTAAACAACAAAATGTGTAACTTTCCACAGCTCTCTCTAACTGTGGACATACCTTAGCTTTGGCAGGTAGGGTTTTTATCTCCTGGATAAGGAAAGTATCTGGCTTCACCATGATAACCAGAGGAACCCCTGTGGTCTGCTGCACACAGCACACCAACCCTGGGTGGTTCATTACTTCAGACCACTGGCACAGAG
This sequence comes from Hepsetus odoe, assembly GCA_017165825.1. NCBI lineage: Eukaryota > Metazoa > Chordata > Actinopteri > Characiformes > Hepsetidae > Hepsetus > Hepsetus odoe. The sequence continues at coordinate 15,649,847 of CM029385.1, read as the reverse complement.
CTGGAGAGGTCTTACTGCCTCCATTTGACCTGTAGAGTGGAGTGAAGACAAGCACTGTTATTATAAAAATGTTCTTAAAATTATTATTATTGGCAATACAGTGGCTTCATAGATTTGGTTGAAATCAATAGGACACTCAAACATTACCTCGGCACAAAACTGGGGTTATCCATCCATCTCAGATCATTTACATTGAACATTTTTGCATACTACATTGTGACCACCCCATAAATACATTTCATATTTCTCAATTTCACGGGCAGTGATAGGATCATAGAATTTGATAATTTTGCATTAATCAGGAGAGCATTCTGAGAATCGGTGCCAATGCATCTGTTCACCTTGTGATGGACTGGTGTTTTATCCAAGCGTTGTTCTGATTAGTAATCTGCCTATTGGCCTTATCGTGTTTGAAGCAACTTCCTTTATTATTTATAATCTAACTTTAAAATTACAGTGCTCTCTAACATCAAGGGCAAAGAAACAATTTCAAAGCTTGTGCAGAAGTTTTTGCTGGATCTAAAAGTCATTAAAAAAAAAAAGAAAGAATATGTATATACCCTTTGACATTAATCGTAAATAGCCTCTGGGTCTCCATGCTGCTTCGGTGGACTGTGGCAGCAAAAGACTTGCCCTGGCTGTAACTGAAGAAAAGCATCTGCAGGACGTGAGAATAATATACAGACACTCCTCCTCCTGCCACCTGACCATTGCTGTCCTGAGGAGCACAGCAAACAGAAAGGTGTTCAGTGCCAAAACATTTGGCAAAACATATCAATGTAAAAATTGGAAAATGAGAGCTGAAGTACCTTTAAGTCTTCATGGTTGATTTCCAGCACATTTGTAACATAGAAGGGACCATGTTGTGCACTACTTGACTCATCCATCACCTGTGTGTACATGTAGCCTGCTGAGGACATGATGACTATGATATTTTTTCCCTCTTCATTGAACAGGAATGTAGCGTCTCTGATTTTTGAGCTTGGCAGCAGGAAGTAATACATGGGGCTCAGAGCATCCACAGACAAGTCATATACCTAGGATGAAAATGAACAAAACCATCAAAGAATTTCTCTTAACTGTTAGGGGAGTATAAAATATGAGTTGTCATGATGATAGAATGGACTACCTTAACAAAGTCAGCGGTGATAATGGCTAATTCAGTCTGAGAACCAGGGAGCCAAATGGCCTTAATGATGAAGTTTCCAGTTGCCAATTGGGGGTGAAGTACCAGGTGATCTGACACGGAGCCTGTGCTGCTGAATGTCAGTACATGGCAATCCTGCAAAATGCAACATACACATGTATAACAGGTTTCATTCAAAAAAAAAAAAAAAAGAGAAAGGATATTTAATATTGACAGAGCTGCGTGCATTACCTTGAGGCCACACACTGCCAAGTAGTCCTCATTGCAGGGATTTCCAGTCAGACTAAGGACAGTAAAGGGCACAGGTGCTGAGGCAAGGCGAGTCAAAGTCAGTTTTCTTTTACTGGAATCAGCCTGCTTCAGAAGGGCTGACAGCTGCAGCACTGTGATCTGGAAAAAGCATGATGAGTTGTATTGAGAACGCTCACAGAATAACTATATCAGACAATAAAATTAATGCAAAATTAGCTTTTTATCTATTAATAATTTAGCTCACTACATTTTCTCATTGACTTGTAGCCAACAGTTGTACTTGAACACTTACCTTGCCCTTCTCATGGCTGACAGCGAGATGTTGTCTGCGCCCGTGAGGAGAAGAGAGCACACACATGGCTACACGCCGCAGCACATGAGCACTGATGAGCTGCCTGATGGTCTGACCCTGATCGCCACTGTAGTTCATTCTCACATTCTCAAATGCTCCCTCCTGAGAGCCCAAAGTGGGAACCTGAGCAGACACATGCAGACAAATATGATACGTGCTCTACAGAAATAATCAAGATAACGTGTACCGCATACAACATCTGTAGACATCTGCACTGTAAAATATTTCACACAAAAAGCTATGGCATCTACACTTCTTGCTGAGAACCATGGCTGATTCCATACCATAAGTTGGTCCGTCATCTCCACAGTCTTGTCCTGGGTGTGTAGCTCATTAAGGGCATGCTGGGCACGGCTGCTGCTGCCGACCGCCGAAGCCTGCTGGAAGTTTGTCTGGATAGCGTCCATTAGGAAGATCAGTAGATCCAGCACCAGAGCTGCCGTTGAAGAACTTGACTGAAGAGACATTTAGAGTTAATGGGTGAACAGGTCACTTACTAAAATATTTAAAAGATATTTAAAAAGACCAGTTACAAAGAAACTTGTCATCTTTGGTCGTGCCATGCTTCTTACCACTTGGGCCATGAGATCTTCTCTGCAGCCCTCAATATTCTTGCACACACTGCTCTTCTTGGGCTTTTCCTCATCACTGCTCTTGCCATCACATATGGTGACTTTGCCCTTGTCTGCAGGTAACGCACTTTGATGACGGATAGCGCTCTCAGGCATCCTTAGCTCGCTCTGGAAGGCGGAGGATTCCTTTATAGTGGAGCTCATTCCACTACTCGGGCTTCTTTTCACAAGAGCCTGTTACACAAATACAAAAAAGGCCATGTTCAAACAGCTATACAAAATCTCAGTCCTTAACAATAGTAACTGTTACTAGTGTTAAAAGGGATATTATGAAGTACAAAAAAAATGGGGGATAAAACTTTAGAGGAGGTAACCAAAAAAAAGTTGTGCATGCGGTTTTGTTTCCATTTTTAAAAAAAGGGCATGCATGAGATGTTATGGCTTAGTGCAAAAGCTAAACAATTTTCAATTATTTAAGCCAAAGCATCATACAGCTAAGAGAAAGTTTTAAGCTTTTTACTCAATCTTCACTTAAATGTAAATAAATAAATAAACAAACAACAACATTACGGACTAAGAAGTTGGATGGTTCATGGAAAAGAAATACTGAACTTCCTGATGGATTGAGGGATAACTCAAATTAGTTGATGACAGTCAATGATAAATGATTTGCAAGCCAAAGTTACCGCTGTTGTTCTTTTCCCATGATGACCTGAAGTATTCGGTCTCACCTGGCAGCTGCCATCCTCCTTGGCCCCGCAGTCACAGAAGAAAGAGCCGTATTTGGCATAGGAGATCTCGTGGTCTTTGTGACAAACCTTGGCACACACTGTACACACACCTACCCCATCCACCATCTTACAGGTGTGACAATGATACCTGTATAGCGAAAGGACAGGAATGAGGCTAGGTTTTCAGTTTTAAATAGATAAAGTGTTTCAATGAAGGGAGTGGGAGCATAAATGGGATGGCAATTTCTTCCATTACCAGTGCTGGTTCATGAACTCCTTCTGCGTAATGGTAAAGGTACAAAGCTTATTGCAGAGCGAGTCCTCGTCCTAGAAGACAAACGGATTTCCATTTATAACACAAAGTAGAGCTAGGCTTTGGGGAAAACAAAGCTGCAAAGGCAGTATCAGCGAAGACACTGAAACCAATAAAACCCGTCATTCTTAGCGTCTAAGAGCAACTTCCTGACCGAGTCCTCAGCCTGCGAGTCCTCCTCCTCAACAGCCAGCTCTTCCACCCAGTCTGAGTCCACTTCAATGGCCTTTTCCTCTCCCTCCATCAGCAGCTGGGATGAGCCCTGCCCGCTACTCTGCCTAAGAGCATTCATTACGTCTGCCAGGTATGAAATGATGTGGCACGCACATTCCAACATGCTGGCATGCTGTAACCAAAAATATGACATTACTACCTTTGATATTAAATTCCTGAAGAAATTAACGAAATAACCATCCTTAACCATAATACTTACTTTGCCTTGAGAAACGTTGGCCGTGACTTTCTCTACAACGTTCTTCTGATACAAGTACTTTTTACTTAAAACAAAAAAAACAAAAAAAACAAAACTATAAATTACATGACTGTCTTCAAACAAACTGCATTATGCAAATATCAACTGTAATCTTTCCTCAAATCCTCACCATCTAGCAAGCCAGTCGATAGCAGCCCTGTGCAACTGTAAGTGTCCTGCTCCTTGGCCAGCACTGGCCAGCGTAGCCATGATAACCATAAGTTCAGGAAACCCAGCCCCGTCTCCGCTGGTCAGCATCTCTGTTGCCATGGGGATAAGGGTGCTCAGCAGCACAGTGCACACACCCTCACCCACCTGACTGTTGTCCCGCACAATATAGGAGGTGAGAAGCTGCAGCAGCTGTCGGTTCTCCTGCACAGTGTCCAGCTGGTCTGAATCTTTGGGAGGTGATGCAGTCATGCGGGTAAGCCAGGCCTGCAGCCTCACAGGCTCCACACAGGCCAGTTGGGCCAGAGAGCCACACAGACTCAACAAACTGGGGTTGGGGCTCTTCTCCGCTATGACCACGCAAATAAAGATATGTCAGACAACATACAAAGAAGGATGCCCCTTAAGAAAACAAGCATAGTGTTTCTAGCTACTTACTGAGCTGGAAAAGCTTAGTGAAGAACTTCAGAACTCTGTTGCAAAACTTGGCAGATAAATTCTCATTTGCTGTTGCCATCATGATTTGTACCAGTTCACCACTGTAGAGGTTGAGGTTGGGGTTGGAAGAAAGTTAGGTTAGCATTAGTCTATGCATTCCTTTTGGTTGAAAAACAGGGTAAGGCTTTAAATGTACCTGAAAGAAAAGAATTCTTCCATGGCTTTGCGGACCTGACTGTTCTCCAACTGCTTCTCTAGATACTGCAAACACTCCTCCAACACAGACTCATCCAGACCACTGCGAAACATCATACGCCAAACATTACTAAAAACATTCCACTCCCAAAAAACACACACTACCACATCTCTAATTCACAAAATGCCACGATATTATGAGAATGTTCAGCCACACACCTGTTAGGGTCTGAGTGGTTAGCAATGATGTTGTAGCAGCCTGTGATGAGGCGCTCATAGAGGCGGGCCAGAAACGCATCAGATTCAGCAGGGCCCAGGATCCTTTCCAGAGATGTGCTGCAGATTTCAGCCACACTCTCCGTACTGCTCTCCAACAGAAGAGGCAGAAGGGTGCGAATCACATGGGGAGGGTTCAGCTCCTCTGTGCTATAAGGAAAAGGACCATTGCTTATCACTATCAAATTCCCACAACACATCAAAAAGCTGCCATGACATTTATTAGAGCAAGCATTTGTAGCTCTGTATTATTTGTCACATAGTACAGTGTAATGCAGGGTTTGTACTACTTGCATTTGAAACTTACACAATCAGGTCCCCAGTGAAACGCACTAGTGTGAGCAAGATGTGCTTCAGGGAGGAAGCCAATGGCAAAGACTGATTGCTGAGTGTTCCAAGATGTGCTGCCTGGATAGCACTGATATAGCTCTCTGATGGAATTGTGTCATTAGCAAAGGCATTCCGCTGTATGGGAAAAGTTTACAGTTTAGAGCGCTGTAGACTTGAGTTTAGGCTTAGATCATAAAATCATAGGCAGCAGAAAAGCAAACTTACCCATGAACCAATGTTGGGGAACTCATTAGTGTGAATGTTGTTCCATGTTTCACAAAGAGTTTGAACAGATGAAGGCAAATTCTGCATTACTGACTGACCTGAAATGACAGCGAAGAGTAGCTGTAGATACTTCGGTTTTTCCAGCAACAAATTAGTTTTAAATATATAGGGCTCAGAGTTTTGTAAATATGGACACAAGGAATATTGTGTGTATCTATATATTGTTCTTCTGGACCCTTTTTTATATACATACTTTACACACTATTTCATTCTAACATTCTTCAGTGTATTTTATTATTAATAATAATAATAATAATAATAATAATAATAATAATAATAATAGCAGCAGCAGTAAGAATTCCCAGTTAAAAGTCGAGTCTGTCAGTGGCAGGTGGTGGCCTTTACAGAGACACCTGCTCTGCCAGTGGCCATCAATATGATCAGAAGGCACAAATATTTTTGTATTCTGAGGTAAGGGCAGTAATGTTTATTGTGTTGAATTTTTTTTTTTTTATTATTTTTTTTTTTTTACACAGAGTATTTTTTTTCCCTAAGCATAATGTGTAATGTTTGTTTTTAAAAACACACCCAATTTCAGGTCAATATCGGAATCTGATTTAAGGTTCGTAACTTTAAAGAAACTAGCTTGTGGCACAGCTGCTGAGTCGTGGTTAAAAGGAGGACATATGTAATTGTGTGCGTTTGTGTGGGCGCTAGGTTGCTCAGACAGCTTAAACATGAATGAAAGATGAGCACATTAAAACATACAGCACACCGGTGCTTAACACACAAACGTTCAGCACAATGGTGCTTTCAGTGGGTATTACTATTTAACTAAGTTTACTGGTCGGAAGCTGTGCAACCCCACGTTTCTAGTTCTGTTGGTATGTGGACACCATTTGTATTGTGCTTGTGCATTTAAAACGTATGTATTACTGGAATTTCACACATGTACTCAGGTCTGGGATTGTTCAGCTCCAAGAGAAAACTGCTGGCGTACAGTATCCTTACCAAGCATGTTGGCTTTGCAGCGTGTAGAGCCGATAGACAGAACAGCTGCATAACCCTGTAGCTTGGCTTCTGTGGGCTTGTTTTCTCCGTCATCAGGGAGGCTCATTAACAGGTACGATCTATGTGGGCAAACAAGTCAGATCAAAGTGTTTAGAGCTGGAAAGAAAATGAAAGAAAATTGTTTGACAGCTTCAACACGTTAATGCTGATTAAGAATGGAACAAATATGGACCTGGTAAATGCTGTGTAGAGGTCAATAAGCTGCAGTGTCGCAGGCAGCAGGTTCTTAGTAATCTCAAAGGATTTGTGCGTGTCTGTCTCTGCAGCCACCTTTGAGAAATGCTCATTACGGGAGACATGCACTTTTGAAATAACAGCATCTAGTGTGTATATGGTCTGCAGGGAAGGAACCTGGTGAAGAGGCAGTATGCTGGTGGGGTCCACAGAACAGAATGATGAGATCTAGAACACACAGGATATTTATTCTTTAGTTATTCGTTTTACAGAGTAAATTGTATGGATAAATACTAGTAATTATATTCATTTCACCCAAACTGGCCATATGTACCTGTCTGGCAATGTACTCTTCAGCAAGCTCTACATCATTCTTCACAGTACTGCATTTGGAGGACACCACTTCAATCAGAGAGTTTGCATGGTCGGCTTTCATTCCCTGTTTTACTAAGTGTTCCTGAAAGTATTAGGAAAAGATTATTAGAAGTGTCCTAAAGACTGAGATTCCTGGAAGAATTTAAGACATTCAGATAGGCAAACTTACCTTGACCCAACTGACATATGTGCTGACTCCTAACCGTGAGGACCACCTAAGCGTGTGCAGTATGTCACTTTCACTTGGGTCACTGTTACCTGTCTTCAGTTGCTCAATATAGGCTTTTGATGGGGGTAACACACCCAGAATCCTCCAGAGAATCAGAAAATAATACTGGAGCGAACATGCCTCCTGCAGAAAAATAACTATGTTAGGAGAGAGGTCTGCCATAACAAATAAACCCTTTTCAAAGGCCCATGGATCGGTGTTTATAGAACACAAGAAACCCCAATGCCAGATGCTCCACACAGCTGCAGTACTGTAGAAAAGCAAGTAGCCTATATGGTTCTTAACACTAGCTGTTTGTGATCACAGTTGCAGCTGCTGAGTGTAATTTATAACAGCAGGTCAGACAGGGTAAGACAAGGCCATCATTCATTGATGTTCAGAGTGAATGGAATGCAGACACTAGGAAGGATGTAGCATAAAAGATTAAACATCAGCATTCATGGCCTCTTTTAGATCATGTTCTTCAGCCAATATCGTCTTGATCCATCAGCCTTTGGCAGGCAAGTGTAGTTTAAACAAAATTTAGTGACAGCAACAGTACTTATTTATATTTGGTGCATAATCTAAGCGTTGTTAAGTCACAAATTTAGCTTTGACTAGTTATTAATACAGCACAACTTGAACCTGAGCTCTGTAAAGCCATTTTAGGCAAGCACTATATGTCAAGTAGGGGCAGGGGTGGCCCCAGGATCGGATGCTTGTGGGTTCAAATCCCACCCCACTAGGTTGCCCTGTCGTACTCTTGGTCAAAGTATCATCCCCATCACTGCTCCCTGGGCGCTTTAAATAGTTACCCCCTTTCACCCCGATTGAATTTTATTGTGTCATGTTTCACAACGACAGAAAAGGGGGAAAAAAAAAAAAAAAAAAAAGGTCACTTTCATTTCACATTCAAATAGACCAAACTGGATGGCTAGCCTTTGCTGCTCCCCTAGAAACCACACGTGTACAAAAAAAAAAAAAAACAAAACCCTTGAATATGAAAAGCAACATCAAAAACCAAATTGCAATCGATTTACAAATTATTCTGACTGGTCAGGCAAAGACAGGAAATTATTCTCGGTAGGGTGAAATAAAACAACTCACAACTGGGTTAATTGGCTTGCTTTCCTGCCTTCTGGCTGTATCAAAGTGAGATCCTGCAGCAAGCAGGGAGATGAGAGAGGAATACAAGTTGTCGTATTTTACAGCCCCACTGAACAGCACTTGGAAGACCTAAAAGAAAACAACAGAGTTTTATCAGAAGAATTACACAATGTTCCATGAAGTCTCATGGAATTATGCATATTTTGCCCTGTTAAACTTAGTGTTTGGCTTTACTTTGCTGTCAAGTCGACTTCTGTCATCTTCTGAGGCTTCTGGAGAAAGAACACAGTAGAACTTGGGCTGCACTGTAGAATCTAGAAGAAAAAAAAAAAAAAAAAAAAGCCATTCATAAAAAACCTTCTAGCAGGTCAGCATAATTCAAAAGGAATGCACATATCAGAAATCTTCTCTCACTACTGGGAGAAACATAAGTTTGACTTACTCCTACCTGCCGAGCAGTGCTTGGTCCAGTTTTCTTCTACCTCCTTAAAACCATAGTAAATGGGGAGAGTGCCTCGTTTTCCCCCTTCTTGGGTGGAACTGGCTCCGGATGCAGGTGCGGTCAGAAGATTGTACTGGACCTGATCAAACAACGTTCCACTATTGTCACACTAAAGCATGAACAACTTAATGAAAAACAGCTTAGAACGGAATCATCTCCCACCTGCTCAAACAGATACACAGGGGCTTTAGAGTACTGGTGTAGCAGGTAGTCAAAGACCAGCAGGATGCGTGCCAGGTTGAGGGGTACAGCCTGAAGTTGGGAGTCCACCTGGGCGGCCACCTCAGCGATAGCCTGTGTGCAGAGAGTAAGGACATTGCGACGTCCCTTTTCTGACAGGTTGTGAAAAATGAGCAGCAGTAGCTGGAGGTGCTCCACATTGAGATCCTCTTCACTGGGCATAACTCCCTGAAGGGTGTGCTGCTTCAGTGTGCCCACAAACCTGAACCAAACACAGAAAAGCATTCTTGGTTACTGCTTTGGACAAAACACTTTCACTGGACTAAAAGCCTTTATTACTATACCAGTTTCCAGTAACCTAAAAACCCCTTACAAACAATAAGCAGTGATTCTTTTGTCAAAAAATGAAACTCTGCATTTGTGTCATATGCACAGTATAGCCACTAATAAAAGACATGTCCTTATTCCTGTAGCGCCCTGAAGAGCCAGAGGCAATGCATAATACTTTTGATGCTTAAAAAATGAAGTCAGTCACGTTCATGGATGAGTGATGAGATATTCACCTCTCCCAGACCTTCATGCACTCAGGCACATCAGGGTCTCCCTGCTGACTGGCTTTGTGCTGCCAAATCAGAAGCAATCTTGATAGCACCGATAGTGACTGAGGGTGGATGTACATGGGCCAGGGGCCTTCAGAGAATGGAGCCACACCCAGCTGCTGCAATAATGTGTTCTAAACAAATGCAGAAAGTGTTAGTGATCTATGCATTAAAGAAAAAAAAAATGTTAACAATTAAAAAACTTGTAATATTTAGGATAATTAGCCTTGGAATTCATACTCACGTGAAGAGCTGGAGAGGGCAAATCTGATGTAACCAGAGAATGGTTGAAATGGTATAATGCTGATGCAAATTCTTCATCAGAGGAACCTAGAGAAAATGAGCCAATGTCAGTGCAATTTAGGAAAGTATATGCTTATACCGCAGATCAATAAATACAAAATTTTTTTACAGTATCTACACATCTTTTAATAAAATTCACCCTTCACATCTTTGTCCACATCCTTGATGATGCTGGCTAGCGTGGCCATGTGCTGTTCAGTGAGGGACACACTCAAGTAGTTGCGGATAAAGTTATTCCTGGACTTCAGCATGGATGTAGTGATGAAGTTCAGAATGCTAGACGCGAGACTTAGGAACTGCAAAGAAGAATACATCACTCTCTGCTGAGTCAAAAGTATCAGAGATGAACGTTTTTTTTCTTAACACAGATCATACGGTCAGTTTTATAGGTTTATAGTAATAACAACAGATTCATACAAATTGGGGTTAGAAGACACCAGTCTTTTCTTCTCTAGTCACCACAAAGTCCCAGGCTTGGGAAGGTAATGCACGGATCACCAAAACCACTTCAGATTATACAGAGCAATAGGTTCTCTCACCAACTCAGGGTCCTTGCGGCTGGCTAGGATATTGCCATTCTCGCCTGCATTTTGCTTGCTGGGGCTCTTGAGCCTTGGGGAGGTTTCCAGAGGAGGGGGTGGAGGGGGAGGTGGGGGAGCAACCTTTTCTTTACTGGGAGAGATGGTCTCCTCAAACCAAAGGCCCAGAATGGGCTCACTGTCATCATCTGTGAACATGCAGAAAGTCAAGTTCATCTCCAAATTTTTTGAGGTCATTGTATTGCAGGCAAAACAGATCTGCTGTTTCTACAGGCTGAGGGTAGGACTACTTGTCTTTACAGCTGAAAGCACATTAAGGCATAGTGAGACACTACAAGGTTAACCTAATGCAGAGTTCTGCTGACCTGAGACACAAGCTGCTCTTGTCCTCTCCTGTCTTCTCTCTGCTGAAATAACGAACACTGTCACTAGCTTTACAGACTGCCAGGGCGACGCAGTTAAGCAGGGCATGCTTGCTGTGCAACAGCACTCTGCAGTAAGCATAAACTGACCTGTCTCTAAGCTCTCAAGTGGTACAACTTTGGTCCATCTATTACAGTGTGCAGGCTTCAGGAACTGCATCAAAACATTCCTCACTCACCTCAGCCCTAACACTAGCTCAGTCAATGAAAGACACAGCCCAGCTTTCAAAATGGACAAATAAGCATGGGCTACAGAACCAATTCAGTATTTGTTCATTTTAAGTGGTTAAAATTGTGCAGAGGGTATTTTTCTCTCTTTTCTTGTTTTTATAACGAGATTTACATGCAATAGCAATTAAAACAATTACAACAGTAATAACTACATTGAGAACAATTTCAATAATAATTCATTTGGTTAAAATTGGAATATATTCTGCATTTTTAAATTGGACAAAAACGTATACTAATAATGGAGAAGGGAATTGTCAAACAAGAATGTGTGTCAACTTAGCTTACTCTAATGTCTTCTATCCTGAAGCCAGTTTTGTTAGTATGTCTGAAATAGCCCACTCCATGTTGAAGAAGGTCTTTGCCCGTGTGTTTTTCCCCAAAGACCCAAAGATTTTTTTTCAAACTATGAAAGCTGGTGCTTTAATCTAATGACGACTCAAGGCTGAGACATTTTAAGCAAAACATCTGCCTTCCACATCAAGTGTGCACAACCAGCGCAGCTCAACAGCCGTATCAGCTTACAAAGTTTTGTTTGTGTAGGCTTTTTAATCTAGCAAGAAATTAGTCTTCAATAGATATGGGGTGATGTTATCATGACAACTTGCTTAAACTCTCTCCAGGCACAGGCCAAGGATTAGTCTATTAACAATATTCAGCAACCATGTCCCTTGTTAAAAATTAGAGGAGACTGATTAAAATAACTTTGCTAGGCCTCACTTCAATGTTTAATTCAGGGAGATCTCTGCTGTATTCATTACCTTGACTACTGTCCTCCTCCGTGCTGCTGAAGTCATCTTCGTAATATGTGTTGGAGTCCGTGGAGGCACTGGCGTCGCTGCTCACTGAGCCTTTCCTCTGCCTTTGCAGCACACAAGCCTGAAAGAGCCAAAGCCACATTTATACTCAGCCATTGCATGGAAATGAATCTTGGTGAGGATAAAACAGGGGCTTGACTTCATACCTTCTTATAGGATGTGGAGAGCAGCGTGAAAAGCAGGTTGGTGAGAGGCACAGAGTCAATGAGTCTCTGCACTCTCTGGATGGATGTGCTTTGGGCCATGATGTTCAGCTCTGCAGGTGGCCCATCACTGGCCCAGCCCTGAGGGAAAGACAAGTCATGCCTGAGCAACTACTAAAAACTAAATAATTATTATTTAAAAACAGTAACAAATCAGAGACTAGTATGTCAGCGTGAGTTTTTTTTTACCCTGTGTAGTGCCTCCACTTGTAGGTCCTGGAACAGTGAGGTGAGTAGCTTGATTGAGTGGTTTGCTAAAATGACTGACAAAACTCCAAAGCCTTGATGTCTTCAGGATAAAAAAAAAAAAAAAACAAACAAACAAAAAAAGGGAGCTCTGTGAGATTGACCCTACAAAATACAACGTATATTTTAAGCTAAACGGAGGAAAAAGCACCTACCCTTTTCCAGGGCCCAATTTAGGGGATCCTGCCCCATCTTTGGTGCGAGATGCTATGTCCCTGACCCGCAGCGCTGCCAGAGGATCTTTCTCCTTCCCCTTGTCTGCCAATGCAGTGGGGCTCAGATTCAATATCAAATAGAGGCTGTTCAGTAAGCACCAGGCACCAAGGAGCTGAAAGTTCTGATAATGCTGCAAAGAGATGACAGGGACAATGACAAAGTTGTAGCGCATTCAGTCCAGCTTTGGCTTGTTAGTGACAAACATTAACATTTCCATTTACCTCCCCTCCAGCTCGGCGAGAATTACTGATTGCCTGTCCAATCATGTCATATATCTCAAGCTGTTGCAATAAAACAAAAATGGCACAATTCAATGAGAAAGCCTCAAATTTAAATTGAATAAATAGATATGACTCCAAGAACTTCACACGCACGCATTTCTGCACGATAGTAGCGGCATCATTCTCATAGTCTTCCTCTTTTGAGCCCGTGGAGGTGGTGCGAAGCTGCAAGCCGCTCCCCACTTGCAAAATAGCCATGCATGTTGCCACACTCACACCTGCAAATGAAAAAATATTATTCTCAATTCACAAAGTAAAGACTAGACTTTCAAATTAAGACTGAACTATTAGTTAATCGACCTGCATAGAGGCAGCTCAGAGCTAGCACTGTCACATCCAGCAGTCTCCCAGGAGTTAAAGGCTCCAGTACAGGAAGGGAGAGGGTGTCCAAGGCCATAGTCACATCAATCACAAGGGAGTGGAACCTGAAAGACAAATAGACATGCAACAGATGGCAGAAGATTCGGCACAATTCACATGTGAGGCAGAAACAAGTACAAGCAGGTTGTATTAAAAGTGTGTGCGACAGCCTCACCCATTTCGGACAGCTGTAGCATCTGCCACAGTGGCCGGCATGATGAAGAAAGAGTTTGCTGATACAGCATCCTGGAAACGGTTGATGTAGCGCAAGAAGTAGGGCAGATTGAGGCACACGCGCAGCAACTTTTCTGAGCCCCCTGTGGCAAGGAAAAAAAAAATATAGTAATAATCAACAATGTTAAACAACACCTAGTCAAAACCACAAGATCCTGAATGCTGAGCAACAAAGTTAATTTAAAAATATATACCCAGTTCTTGTAAACTGGAAACATTTTGTGAGATGAAGGCATTTTTCATTTTGGCCTGTGTTGCCTGATCTGTCGTCGTTTGCTCATCACACTCCCCCTCAGCCTGCAGTGCAGAAATTAAAGTAAATAAAGAGGGAAGAAACACACTCATTCTCTGTGAATATAAAAACTTTGTAATAAACAAACCTGCATATGCGCAGAGGGTGCGGCTAACCCCGTAATATCGGGGTTGAACACTGACGTCAACTGATTGAAGAAATTCATTTGCACTTCTTTGTTTCGTAGCTCAGGGTTGACTGGGGATGGTATGTCCTTCTGGTCCTCCACTAGGTAATAAGACAAGAGAACATATGAGTACAGTCTCAGGAATCACAATCTAATGTCCAGAAAACCCCAGCTCTGAGAGCACCCATCTGGAAACAAGAGAGTGCAAATCCCATCTGACAGAGGCAAGGGAACAAAGCTCCCTTTCTGCCAGCCTGGCTCTCAGAAAGAGGGGAAAAAAGGTTAATAGACTTAGATGAGACAAGACATTGTCTAGACATCTGTGCTGCTGAGAAACTAACAAGCAAGCTGCTTGCAAGAGATAAAAACAAGTTAATTTAACAAATGAAAATCATTGCACCTTTAGAATAAACAATGTCCAAGACAAAGAAAACACGCACACATGGATAAACTCTACAGCAACAGAAACTCTAACTTAATCAAAATTCTGACTTTACATAGTCAAAAGCATTCTGATTACTTTTTTTTTTTTGAGAATTCTCAAAACATGAAATGGATTACTTAACACTGGCCTCAGTGTTCCTCCTTGCTAGAAAACGCCCTAGCCCTAAATTCTTGGCTATACAGTATCTCTGAGAGCCACTGAAATGCAGCTGTATAGTCAGCACTCCTTTTCAAAGGATGATTTTTCTAGCAAATCAAAAACAATGAGGGCATGAGCGAACAAGAAGAATGCTTTAATTAACAAATGGCTACCTAGCACACAGCTGAATGACCGTAACAAATGCAGATCAATGTGAAGCATACCTGTTTGAAAAATAAGCAGCCTTAAATTAAAGGTCCTGAATCTCTCTAAATGAAAGATGTACAATGGGCTAAAAAAAAATCATTAGACTAATGACCATCTTGAGACAACACCAAGATGATATGATTTTAAAGTCATAAGATTTGATAAGTCTCATGACTGTGGATAATTTTTTTTTTTTTTTTTATTGGCCCCCCTACCAAAGCACCTTATAGTAAACATGAAAACAAATTAATTCACAATTATGGGTCAATAACAGCTCTGGAGCTAATCATGGACAACTTTACTTTTAGCAGCAGACGAAACCAAATATCAAGAATAAAGACCAATTATTATTTTCATAAACAAACACCTGGTAGCACTGGTGACAGCACTGCTTTTACATTTATACTTGCTTATGTATGACACAAAAATGCACTGTGTAACAAAAGGATTTCTTTACCTAGCATTAAAAATAAACCCTCCAACTCATCATTAAGTATCATGATTGCTCAGTAACCCTTACAGTAGTAGTCAGTAAAAATTAATTGATTAATTGATTAATTAATTAATTAATTTTTTAAAAGATTTATGGGATTCCTAAAACAGCATCAAAGCTTGCTAATCTAAAAAGATTTTTGTTAATATTTCACAGAAGATACATTTCCTGTAAAGTACATAATTACTTCCTTTTACCTAAACAGACTACTTCAGAATGTCAAGCTTCTTGAAGTTTGTATTGGAATGCTTGGTGAATCGCATTAATCTGATATTTTATTTAAGTTAACCACATGTTATTGCACCTTTCCTAACATAAAACACAGTGTCAAAGAGAGAAAACAACAAATACGTGAAAAACGTCAGGTCACATCAAGTCAGTCTTCAGGCCTCTACATCATAAGTAAGCTTTTCTGAGTCTAAAAGGAAACGTCATCCTTCCATTTCAATAAAAGCAACAGCAAATGCAACATGGACCAAACACAGCATTAAAAACTATGTTTACAAAAACAAAGCATTCTCACCATCAGACAGGGTTTTGACAGTCTGTGGAAGTTTGGCAGACTTCATCATTGCAGTGAAGGTAATGATCTCTGTGCGATCTAGTCGACTGCAACCAGTGCAAAGGCCTTTTATTAAGAGAATTAGGTGTTTCTGAAACAGTGACAGGGCATAAACAATTATTAGAATGGCAGGAAGTGGCTCGACTCAGCTGACAAACGACGACATTTTGATCGTAATTTGCACAAAAGACTTCTCACCTGTGAAACTGCACATGCTTCATCTGGATTCTCGAGCCGCAGCAATGAAAATTCAATCAATACTTTACAAGCTGCTGCGACTGACAGCAACTGATTTCTGGGGACTGGTAAAAAGCAAAAAAAAAGAAAAAAGAAGAAAGAAAAAAGGGCACAAAGGAAGTTAATATTTACTTGACATTTCTATCAGCTCTCCTACACTTCAGCATAGTCTGTAGAACTACTGAGGTCTAAATAAGGCTGTAACTCATGACATTCACTCCCTTCGCAAAAAGTTCACATACTTTGTCCACACACTGTGGTGATGTAATGTGCAGAAAGGGCCACGAACGACGAGTAGAACGGTTCATATTGTTTATCGTGATGAAGTATCTCAGATTCACTGTAAAAGAAAGATTAAGCATTAGTCTCGCACACACACATTGTTTATATTCCGAATCTGTTGAACGCAATGCCTGCAACTGAAAGCAAATGATGGCAGACTTATTTTGATCATATTAAAGTGGACTTAAAGCCACAACTTTTGGTGAGGTCTTCGCGAAAACACTCAAATCTCGATGCTTGAAAGGAAAAAAGGAATTCGAAGCATTAAAGGTAAACCATTAATGGCTTTTCATCAACAAAACTGAGCAGCAGGGTTTCTGATCAAATGTCCTACTGTGGAGAAGAAGAAAGTGAAAGTGAGCTTGATTAAGCTTTAGAACCCATTGCAAGTTTGGCAGCTGGACTTCTCGTTTCCTGTGAAACAATCAGACCATCGCTTTTCATTGATTGGTCCATCAGTCCAACAGACCTGCTCTGCTGTCAGCAACGAGGAAGGGATGAAGGCATTCAAACACGTAAAGCGTACGCGCTGCTAATGATTTTCGGTTTCGATTCCGTGACAGCCGCGATGAACAGCAAAACAACTGGAAAAGTGACTAAAACAAAAACAGCTTCGACTCTTCCTCCTTCCTGCACTGCCCGTGTGTCCCGGGGGGACTGGCTGTAGTGACTCAGGAGCTCCCCGTGCAGCTGCTATCAAGTAACAAACTCCGGGGCTAGCCAAGCCTTCCTCTGACCCACGTTTAGAAATCGGACAGGATCTGAAGGTCTGCCCTCATGGCCGGCTGACAGCTCTGGGCTCTGGGCATCACGAGGTCGTCAGGAGCCGGAGCGCCGGTCCCCCTTCAGCGCAGCAGGCTAAACTCAAACTGACAGCAGCGCAGACAACTTCACGTAAACACACGGGCGTCCTGGCCGACAGACCTTACTGTGAGCTTTGTGTGTGCCAGTGCGCTGAAGAGTTTCACTTGTTTAAACTAAAACGGAATGAGGTTCTGGAGGGAGAAAGCTAGCCGGCTATTAAAGTTGAGCTGAATGCTAGCGCTCAACTACCTAAACTCGCTACAAACTTTCTAAGCCGAGACTTGGTGACTAAAGTGAAAAGAACGGCATTCGCCTGTTTCTTTCCAAGAAACTGAGCCCAAGTTGAAAAATAAAGTTGCAGCCTCACACACTTAACTTTTCGCTCGAGAGTTATTCCTGACGTTAGCCAGGCGGCTAAGCGTTAGCCAGCAGAGGGAACGGCTAGCGGCTGACATGGGTGGTAACCTGCACAGGGGCAAAACAGTCGGCTGAGTTTAGGGTTTTAAAAAAACTAAGCCGCCGAGTGAAGCCGCTCCCTCTGCACTAATCCAGAGGTTTTGTGTGGAGCACCAGAAAGGCACCCTGGCGCTTTAAACAGGGCAGAGAAGCCGCACGCCTCCCCGCTCGGCCTGATGATGAAGCAGAATCTCTCCTAGCCTCGATGCTAGCGAGGCTAATGCGGGGAGTTAGGGTTAGCCGCGCCGAGCCCGGATTCTCCGGCTCGTTTTCGCGACTGCACGCGTGAAATAGCCAAAGGAACTCCGGCCCAACCTGTTTATGATGGATCCTATAAGCTGAGGTAGCTCCTTCGTCTCGAAAGCCGTGTAAGATGCCGATAAAAGTGGCCGCACGGCTGCGGTCCACTCAGGCTCTCCGTCTCCTCCACTCGACGCCATCTTGAGATTCTCTATTAGAGCCTAGCGGAGGAAATGAGCTTCATCAGCAGGCGCACAGCGGCAGGACGTGTCGTCACAGGTAAACACTTCACCTCATTTTTACATCTTAGTGTTGTCATCCTATAATTACACGATATATTAGCGCCTTACGAACGTCTAAAGCAGCTGCCCTGCGCGTCCCACAGTTTCAACAGCGCTGGCAGTGATCTGGGTCTCACTTTATTATAAATAATCATCATCTGGGGAGAGGTTCTCAAGTTTATTAAGATCACATAGCCATTGAAATAATAATAATGAACAAAATAATTAACAAAAACCAAACTCAAAGGTCTGGAGTCTTAAAGGCCCCAGTAACACACATGCGGTCCCCGCTCCTAGCTGGGACTGAAAGAGGGGAATGGTGGCTGCCTTCACTTTGTCCTTCAAATAAGAGTGCAGGATATGCAAACATGAAAATACTGAGCCATCATACAGCATTATCCATCATCCAGTGCATCTGACATTAAAGTCCAGTCAGTGTTTGCAACGACTGATCCTGAACCTGCTTTTCTCAGGTCGGCCCAAATAGACCTGACTTAACTCATGGAGGACTTCACAACTGCAGGAAAGCCTAAGAAAACTGCAGAAGACCAGCCTGGATTCAGTCGACACCTCGCTAAACCAGCCTTTTCCAACCCAAAGCTTTGGAAGCTTCCTGATTTATCTCTTCTTCAAGACTATTTTTGAAGAAAGGCTTAAGAAGCTGTAGATGTGACTTGTTTACTAGACCTGAGGTGGAGGGGGGCTTCCAGGGTCAGATATGGGTAGGACAAGTCTAAGACTCCTTCATTAAAAGGACAAACCAACATGGCCCCATTCTTGACCAAACCAGGGCAACTCAGATAAAATTCCTAAAGCAACCCTCGACCCCTCACCCATGTACTCCACTCAACTTATCTGAACCCGCTGACTTTAGCATCTGAAATCAACAGATCTTTTCACTCAAAATGCTGGACAGGCCACTGTAACCGAATGTCTGACATTATACCTGACCTTCCTCTTCTGTTCAGATTGTTGAATTATACAGTGTCTCTACATCAACTTTGTTCAAAAACAGATTCAGTGCTAGTAGCTGCACCGTGCATGATGCACTTAGCATTGCAAAAAAAGCCAATTTCATCATAATTACAAAAATCAGTCTCATTAGTGTCAATTAGTATTCGTTCATTTCATGTACACTGACCAGTCTCAGCATCCACACACTACACTCTAAACTGAAAACTCATTTTGGTGGTAATTTAAATATCAGTAAAGTAACATTCATAAGGCAAGTGCCAAAAATCTACATTAACATTAAAAATGTTTATTCCCACAAGCGTCATATTATAAATCTAGATCATAGTTTAGTTTCATCCCAGAAAGTGTAATGACAATCGGTGCTTGTTGGACAAAATATTACCAGAATTTATTCCTAAAACACAAATAGGGGGCCTAGAAATCGCTGATTAATTATGCCTCAAAAGTCACAATAAATAATTTTAAGAAAAACCTACTTAAGTGAAACAGTGTCTTTAACAAACCAAAACAAAAACAAAAACACCAGACTGCCATCAGCCTGAAGAGTTGGCTCAAAAAACTTCCACAAATCCCATGTTGCTCATTATGTGATCCTGCTTTCTGATACGGGCATCAGCTGGTCTCCTTCCATCAATGTGGCAATCCCACAGCAGAAAGGGGCAGAATGCAGTTGTCAGTGCACAGATTTTCACTTTATCGCCATGCACGATTAAGCAGTTTTACTTCTGCTAATCGCTTGCTGATCATAGTAGCGAAGAATAGGCCAAGCAGTACACTACTGATTAGTACATAATCATAATCATCCTTGAGGACGTCAAATTGTTTGGAAGGGTACACTCTGGTCTGATAAATGTCAAGGCCATATGCAACCACCTAGGGGAGGAAAAAGTACATTTTAGCAGTGCAATACAATAAAGAACCATGTACAGTTGAATGGAAAAATCATCTTAACCATTATTTAATACAAATACAGTGAGAGAACAGATGCATTGTTAATGGATAAACATTCTATTCCACTTACCAGGCATGTAGACTCCAGACCTGAGGGGGCAGTATAGATACCCCTGACTTTTGAAACAGTTTGATTGTAGTTAATAAACCACTCAGTACGAATTGGCATTTCAGGAGAGTATGGTATAAGGTTTTCCTCCCTAAAAAGACATCCAGTTATAACAATATTCAAATAAAAATTCAAAATAAACTAGACACTATTCCTTGGCTCTGTGCTCACCTGCTCTGTTCAGAGACCACTTC
The DNA here is from genome assembly GCA_017165825.1 of Hepsetus odoe. NCBI lineage: Eukaryota > Metazoa > Chordata > Actinopteri > Characiformes > Hepsetidae > Hepsetus > Hepsetus odoe. The sequence goes on along the minus strand of CM029385.1, from coordinate 15,629,517 downwards.
TGGTCTCCGTGGGTCCAAAAACATCTTTGGTAAAGACATGATGGCCCCGGATGGGAGTCCCACTGAATAAAGAAAAACTTATGTGTAACTAACAACTGAAATATTTAATCTCATTTCAGACACTACAAACAAGTTCAGAATTGCACATAACTGACCGAGTAGATGTCGACTAGTGATGCCCTTTTCAGTGAGCGTAGCTTCCAGGGTGCTTATAGGAGAGGGGAAAATGTAAGACTGCTGTAGGACTTGAGGTGGGTTAGGTCTGTCCAGAGAACTGAAGACTGTGCTGTTATACAGCTCCATTCCTTCAAAAAGCTCAAGCACAGAGAACTCGTTTCTCCTAGACTTTGTGTTCCAGTATGCATACTAGAGAAGAAAGGAATAAAATAACTATAAGTATTAAGTGAAGTGAAAGTTCAAATTTGTTATTGTGAGCACACAGTGAACCACAATGAAATGCATCCTCTGCATTTAACCCATAAACACATTGTGCAGCAGTCTAGCACCCAGAGCAGTGATGGGGAAGGCACCTTGCTCAAGGGTACCTCAGAGCATCCTACTGGTCTGGGATTTAAACCCACAACCTTCTGATGCTAACCACTAAGCCCCTGCCCCTATTTTTTTCCCCATTGTGAAGAACCCTTCAAATGATCAGATTATACTGACAAACTGAGCAGTGATATATGCACCCTAAACATGCAGCAGTGGTCTTCACATGCAAAAAGTTTAAAAAAAAAAATGTTTAAGTAATTGAACAGAAGAAAGTTGCTATTCTACTCACCACCACCCAGTTTTCAGAGTGGACAAAATGAACAGGTCCTCGGGCCTTCCTCTGTACTGCCTCATGAACAATACGGCCAGTCACGCCATCAATGAGGAAAATTCCTACAAAGCTGCGTTCCTGATGGTTGTCTGTGCTTTCAGTTACCACAGCAAGGAGGTTGGGGTTTAGGTACTAGACATAAAAGAGAATGAAAAGTATAAGTCATTTCCAACAAACCAATTCATGCTGAATGTATGTCAGGTGAATGTTCATGATTTACTGAGGTATGAAATGATAAAGGTTCTTCTACTATTGCTGTAGATGTTGTTGGTGTACTAAATATTACCTTATAAAGAACACTGCGGTCCCCCATGACTCGGCCCTGGGAGTGAACATGCTCATTGGCCCGCTTGCCTTTCACTCCTACTATCTTCTGCACATCAGCAGGGATGACCACTTCCCAGATCAGCTCAGTAGACAGGTCTTTGCGTAGGCGGAAACCAGACAGTCTACCCTCACTGGAGTCTACCAAGTAGAAGAATATGGAGGATGCCATCTCTTGCAGCTGTTGTAGGACATTCTTAGTGGATGGGAATGCTGTTACCTGAAGGACAGTTATAGAACAACAAGTATTAAGCGCCCTTTAATTTTTGGTTGAGGGCAACTTACTAAATGCAGAGGGACTGACCTTGTACTGATCATCTATCAGAAGAAGTACTTTAGCATAGTCCTGGTCCATGAGGGGCAGCAACAAGGACTGAAGAACAGGCCTGGGCAAAGCTGGTACACTGATATGGCTCTTCTTTCCAAAAATGGGATTGAAGACATGAAGGCTTCCTAAGCCTGTGTCCTACAGAAACAACCGCAGTTCCATACAAGTGCTTCAGTAAACAAACAGGCTATACATTTAAGACTTTTTTTTTTATTTGTTTTTTTATAAACATTCTGATTTAATAACTTCATCCATCATATCATGACAACTTCAGGTTGATTGGGTAATTTTACACCATGGCTTGGATAGAACCTGTTAAATGTTAACAAATTAGTGACAACAGCAGTAATGGACTTTCCACCAAATGCTAACAAGTGATAAATGACTTTTAATTTTCTGAGTCCGCTTTCAAATAAACTCACTACTGTTTGAAGGCAAATGCAAAACTGTACAAAGAGGATATGCCCATAGTAATATGCAAACACGAACATTCATAGACAAATTACATGTCATGTTCCTTTCTGTGAAAATATGTAAACATCCTGTAAATGGAGGGCCAAGTTATTAGAATAAATGCACAGACAATGTTTGTTTAATTCCCTTAATCCCCCATATTTTTTAAAATGCCTATCAACAGAAAGAGTGCAGGTATATAATTGTGGTTCAACCCGTGTGCCACGCAATCACAGAAGTGGTATTATTTGTCCACCAAACTTCAGTTACTGCCTCACTCTATTTCTACTGGAAACTAATATAAAATTTTCCTATGTTTGTAAATGGACTGTATAAGAACAGAGTTAACAGTTCTACCTTATCCTTAATGAGTAGAGTGCATTGAGGTGGATGAGGAAAATGCGCAGTAGTCCTCTGAACCATCAGTTTGAAGACTGAATTAGGGTGGACATTTTCAAGGTACTGCTTCCACAAGATGGTTCCTGACTTGCTGTCAATGCCAAAGAGCTGAGAAGAAAACATGAGGATCAGTCAGAAAATCGGTCACTTTTGTCAATGCTATTGAGTAATGTTTAAGGCAACATTTTCAAACAAGTACATCATTGCCCAATCACAATTCATGCCTTGCCCCAACCTTTTAAGGGGACACTTGAAAACAAGGGGAAATTTGATTGGGTCCATATTTCTTTTGATCTTGCCAAAGTAGGGTTAGGGTTAAGAGTTTATACTAAAGAGAACAGAGTTTCCAACAAGAGTTACACATGGAAGGTCACCATCACACTTAACACTCAGTTCATCTGTTTAGGTGATCCTAAAACGTAGATATTTTAAAGAATGTGTGTACCAACATTCAGCTAATTATCATACCTTTCCTGAGGCAGTGACCATCACCATCATCTTCTGCAGGTTGAACTCATCCCGAGATAAAGTTTCAATAGTGACCTCATTCTTAACATGACTGCGAGGCTTCCGGGCATCATAGAAGAGTTTCCACAGATGGTTCACCCAGGCCTGCAGAAGGATGAGTTGTGACGAGAGCCGCTTCAAAACCATTGGTAACAGTCCATCTGCAATCATCACAGCAACATAAAGCATTTGAGTAAGGACTAAATGTAATTTATACTTAAAAAAAAAAAATTAAAAAAGCTCTATAAAAGATATAATTAGCTGACAAACTATCCTTGTTCCAAATTTACTGCAAAGAGAAGCACATGCTACAAAAAATTACCTTGAATAGCTGGATCCAAATGCAGCAAAAAAGAAAGCAAAAGGGAGGAAAATAAAGACAGAGATAGTACATGAAAAGGCAAGGGCTCATTGGACAGACGGAAGACTGGTGCATAAGTGAGCACAAGACGCATTAGTTTCAGCATCATTATGACTGTAAACATACAGTTTAAAAAAAAAAAAAACCCTAATAGCTTAAGTGCAACCTCTCTTGACAGATAAAGACAATACAGCAGTTATATTGTTAATGTACACAGAGAAAATAAATACACAAAAATGAAATTTGCACAGACATGATTTCAGGCAGATAGCTGCACTTTACCAGCTTTTTTCCCAAACTCTCCTTCCAGTTCTGCTTGAGTTCCAGTGAGCGGTAAGTCCACCATCTCCATTGTGACTACATCAGCTAAGGCCTCCTCCCTGGTCCACACTACCCTGCCTGCAGATTGACCATTAAGTTAACATACAATAACAACAGTATCACACATGTATAGTATAAAAGAAAAAATTTCACCATTTCATGCTTACAGCTTTATGCACACATACCAGGCTGTTGTAAGAAATTGAGAACAAGGTCTTCAGTTTGCACCAAGACTCTGTAGCCCACAGAATCATCTTTCTTCAGAAATGCATGCACATACAACTGAGAAAATTAAAACAACTTAGCTTAGTTATACACACCAACAACAAACATGTGTCTGGAAAAAAATAATTCATGAAGGTGTCCATTTTTGTTTATTATTATGGATGTCCTAGCAACACATACCTTAGTTGGCTTTCCTCCATTCGGATCCATGTAATAAACGATGGTGGTATCAAGAAGCCGTCTACCCGTATCAGCACTGAACAGGTTGATGGTGCATGCCTTGAAAATGATTCAAAAACTCAGTGAGATCACTATTTAATGTAATGACAAAAATACCAAAAAACTCCTAGTTCTTGGGTCTATACTCACAGTCTCATTTTTTGGTGACATAACCGCAGCTACTGTCTTTTCTCCAGTTGTTGCAAAAGCGACAAGATATGACTGAGGAAAAATAAAAACACTAAAAGATCTCTCTCAAAAAACAAGAATATTTTTATCCCATTATTTTCATCAAGCCTATGAATATAATGTATTCAGCGTACTGGGTTGAGGTCTCGAAGAGGAGAAATTAGGCCATCACTCAGCTGCAGAAGGATGTGGTGATTTGGAGCAAGCTGCAGGAAGAATTCAGAGAGTGGAGGACGGGCAGGATGGGGTTGAGTGGAGAACAGAACTGGCTGAAACCCAGGTGCCACGTCCAGGCCCAGAGTCTGGAAAGAGAAGGTCAATTTATCCATCTGGACCTAATATAAAGCAAGCAGGACTGCTCTGGCAAATGAAGAGAGGGGGTCACCTGCAATAATATCTGAGTCAGTTCTGTCTGCTTCTCAGACTGCAGTGGTAAAGTGTACATGGACTGAGTGGTCAGGTCAACACATAAAAGGACTCCAGGGCCAACCACCACACAGCTGGACTGTAAACTAGAGATCCATGGAGCAGGAACAGATTTCTATAAATAAATACATTAAAATAATTAAATAAGAAAAATAATAAAAAATTTCTTCCTACATATAAATAATAAATGCACATTCTATACAATATAATTTTGATGACAGCAGTGCTTCACCTGTTTCATTATTTCTCCATCTTCAATGCTGTATTCAACAATAACTATATGAGAGTTGGGCACCACTCCCATAACAAAGATCTGTCCATTTCCTCCTGAATAAACTGCCTGGTACTGAACATTGTCACTGCAGAATGCAAGGTAAAATTAAATGAATCATCTGTCCTAAGCAATGCTGAACATTCACAGAAAGAAAGGAAATTCTCCAAAACTATCAATAGGGACAATAATCATGCACAAGTCCTTACCTTTCTGGAAGATTTTCAACCCATTTCTGATGGCCATTGGAAAGGTAGTGAAGAGAGATGGTTGATTTCTTCAGCACTGCAACGTACTTCACAAAGTCTTGTAGTCCAATAAAAGCAGCGGACTGAAAACTACATGGAAAAAGATTTTCAAATATTACCACATGTCTAAATTTGGAATAACACTGCTATATTCTGAAAAGCCACAACCAACCTTCCAGTATCAAGCACTGTCTCCCAATTTAAGCCACCAATAGTGGTTTCCCAGGAACGAAGGATACGTCCATTTCCAACAACGACAACAGCATCTAATAAGAGACAGTTGCTTCATAGCCAGTTTTCTAAATCTCAAACATTATCAAAATGATGAATCACAACATCACAGTTACCTTGCCCATGCATCAAAAGGGCATCGATATGTCCCTCTGGTCCTGTCTTGTCCACATGTCGCCAGACTACAAAAATTAGAAACAAGATCTCAAGAGATCATAGAAAATATTGCCTGTTGCAGTATACCAAATAGATGGCATATACATACAACAGTGCAAAAAAAAAAATATTTCAGTGCATCTTAGATTAAATGAAGGGGTTCTTAGAGAGTAATACTTACAAATCTCCCCAGTTCTGGAGTTGAGGGAGGCAAAAATGTTCTTCTCTGTTGCTACTATGAGCTTTTTAGATGCTTGAGAGTGAATATCAAAGAGTGCAAATCGCACTTCACCAACAAATTGCTGTCTCCTGGAAAAAGATGATATATCAATGCTCATCAGATTCAAGTAATATAAACTGATGTTCATACATTTCCCTCTACTAAGTGGGCATAACTAGTTATATGTACCAATGTCAATGTGTATCATAGTAAATGTTCTCGTCTAGCACACACTGCTGGTTCAGCAACATTTACAATAAAAATCTAATTTGTATGCTTGAATAACAGTTTAAGTGTAAAAGCTGCAGACCCTTTATTTGTGATTTTAAATACCTTTTAAGTTACAGTAATGGGAAAAAAAAATCTCCACTTGTTGTAAAACAAAAGCTTTGCATCCTTGTGGTGTCACACTTGACCTGTGTCCCTCTTGAGTTTTTTCCTACTGATTACTTCCCCGTTTTTATTGTATATTTTGGTCATCACATTATTTTTTTTTACCAAATGTTAACCATGTGCTGTCACAGTACCTGTACAGACTGAAGAACTGAACATTTAGCAGGAGCTGCACTCACATCTTCCCACTTCTGCAGGATTTTTAACGGTTGATGTAATTTTACCCACTCAGGTACACTGTACCGTGATACTAGTCTAACTGTAGAAATACTAAATGTATTTATTTCCTGATAATATTTTGTTGAGCTGGGTGTCATTAGCCTGCTAGCTGTTAGCCTGCAGCCTGAAAGTTCTCACTAAAAACTGGACAAAAGCAAAAATGACAGCCGTATTTATGAATTGCTCACATGTACGTACCAGTCAAACTTTCCCACCTGGTCTTCGAAAACAGCCACAGAGAAACCGAACAAACATAAAAAGACAGAAAAACCGGCCAGCAGCCCCGCCATTGCTACAGATACTCAGCTCCCAGAATCCTCCGCGGTTTAGGACCCCGACAACCACCTGCGATTCTTCATTCACTACAAACACAGAACAAACAGTGCAGCACATTTAGATCGGTTTTTACATCCGGAGTGTCTAACACACACAATCAACAACGGGTTACAGATTTAAACTTAATCTGTGTAAAGGCTTCCAGAATCATTACAGTCAGGCAGTTGATGACTGCTTTCTGGGAAGGAAGCCAACGGTTTTAAATAATTATTTTTGTTGTTGATGGTTGTTATTGTTATATAACATTGTTATTAAATTATTATTAATATTGTTATTATTATTATTAGTGAATGCAGTGAGAGAGGACATGGTGGCTGGGTTGAAGGAGGAAGATGCAGAGGATCGGAAGAAATGGAAACGGTTGATCCGCTGTGGCAACTCCTACACGAGAGCAGACGGAAGATGATGATGATGATGATGATGATGTTTATTGTTGTTGTATTAGAACATTAGAGCAACAAAAACAGAACACCGACAGGCAGCACAAGAAGAGAAAAAGGGAAAAAAAGCCAACTTTTATTATATCAAAGCAGAGTCCCACTTCTTCTTTTGACTGTTCCATTTCTTCCTGTCCTCTGCATTTAAACTGACCACCTGCATGTCCTCTCTCACCATGTCCATAAACCTCCTCTTTGATCTTCTAGTTTTCCTCTTGCCAGGCAATTCCAACATCCTTCGCCCAATATAATCCTTGTCTCTGCTCTGTACATGTCTGAACCAACCAAACCTCGTTTCTCTAACAAGCAGAGCCCCACCTGTAGTCCCTAATACCAACTGTAGTCCTTAATCCCACCTGTAATCCCTAATCCCACATGTCCTTAATCCCACCTGTAGTCCCTAATCCCAGTTTTAGTCCTTAATCCCACCTGTAATCCCTAATATCACCAGTAGTCCTTAATCCCACCTGTAGTCCCTAATATCACCAGTAGTCCTTAATCCGACCTTTAGTCCTTTATCCCACCTGTAGTCCTTAATCCCACCTGTAGTCATTAATCCCACCTGTAGTCCTTAATCCCATTTGTAGTCATTAATCCCAACTGTAGTCCTTTAACCCACCTTACCTGCCCATCTTTGTGTCTTTCTGCTTAGGCTGGTTTTCTCCAAAACTTGTTGTATTTTTGGGAAGTTCTTCATTTTCTTTCGGTTGCTCCCGTTTAGGGGTCGCCACAGCAGATCAACCGTCTCCATTTCTTCCGGTCCTCTATGTCTTCCTGCTTCAAACCAACCACCTGCATGTCCTCTCTCACTACGTCCATAAACCTCCTCTTTGGTCTTCCTCTTTTCCTCTTTCCTGGCAGCTCTATTTTCAATATCCTCCTTCCAATATAATCCTCGTCTCTCCTCTGCACATGTCCAAACCAATGCAACCTTGCTTCTATAACTTTGTCTCCAAAACGTCTAACCTGAGCTGTCCATCTAATATACTCATTTCTAATCCTGTCCATCCTCATCACACCCAACGAAAATCTAAGTGTCTTTAACTCTGACATCTCCAGCTCTGCCTCCTGTCTTTTCGTCCGTGCCACCGTCTCCAACCCATACAACATAGCAGGTCCCACTACTGTCCTGTAAACCTTCACTCCAGTCACTCTTCTCCACCCATTCCAACCTGCCTGCACTCTCTTCTTCACCTCTCTTCCACACTCGCCATTACACTGAACTGTTGATCCCAAGCATGTAAATTCCTCTACCTTAAATGCATCCATCACTCCCACTGCAGATCTCACCACTGTTACACTGCCATCATACATATCCTGAACTACTCTCACATACTTCTCTGTAACACCTGACTTCCTCATACAAAACCACAACTCCTCTCTAGGCACCCTGTCATATTTTTTCTCCAAGTCCACCAAGGCACAATGTAACTCCTTCTGACCTTCTCTTTACTTCTCCAACAATACCCTCAGAGCAAACATTGCATCTGTAGTGCTTTCTCAGCATGAACCAATACTACTGTTCACTAATCCTCACCGCTTTTCTTAACCTAGCTTTCACAACTCTTTCCCATAACTTCATACTGTGGCTGATCAACTTTATCCCTCTATAGTTACCACAGCTCTGTGCATCACCCTTATTCTTGAAAATCGGTACCAGTACACTTCATCTCCACTCCTCAGGCATCTTCTCACTTTCCAAGATTGTGTTAAACAATCTGGTCAGAAACTCAACTGCCATCTCCCCTAAACATCTCTACGCTTCCACTGGTGTGTCATCTGGTCCAACAGCCTTTCCATTCTTCATTCTCTTCATCGCTGCTCTTACTTCCCTCTTGCTTATTTGCTGCACTTCCTGGTTCACTATCGTCATATTATCCAATCTTCTCTCTCACTCTCATTTTCTCCATTCATCAGCCCCTCAGAGTACTCCTTCCTCCTCCTTCCAGAGCTCAACATGCTCTGTTCACCTGTGAGTACATTTCCATTTCTATCTTTAATCACCCTGACCTGCTGCACATGCTTCCCAGATCTGTCTCTCTGTCTAGCTAATCGGTAAAGGTCCTTTTCTCCCTCCTTACTGTCCAACCTCTCATGCAGTTCACCAAACACCTCATCTTTGGCCTTCACCACTGCTTTCTTCGCCATGCGGTTCATCTCCTTGTACACCTGTCTACTTTCTTCATCTCTCTGACTGTTCCACTTCTTCTTTGCCTCCCTCTTAACTTCTTTATACACTCCTGTACTTCTCAGGTCCACCACCAGGTTTCCTTCATCCTTCTTCCTTCCAGATGTCATACCAAGTACATTTCTAGCTGTCTGCCTTATCACTTCTGCAGAAGTTTCCCAGCAGTCCAGTAGCTCTTCAACATCTCCCAGTGCCCATGTTAACTCCTGCCTGAATTCCACCTTGCAGTCCTCCTTCTTCAGGTTCCACCACTCTGTCCTCACTTTCCTCCTCTTCTTGATCTCCAAGGTCATCCTACAGACCACCATCCTATGCTGTTTAACTACAATCTCCCCGTCACTACTTTACAGTCTCCAAACTCATTCAGACTGACCCTGCTGCAAAGGATATAATCCACCTGTGAGCATCTTCCTCCACTCTTATACATCACCCTGTGCTCCTCCCTCTTCTTAAAATAAGTATTACCTACAGCCATTTCCATCCTTTTTGCAAAATCTACAACCATCTGACCTTCAGCAGTCCTCTCCTTGATACCATATCTACCCATCACCTCCTCTTCACCTCTGTTCCCTTCACCAACATGTCCATTAAAATCTGCACCAGTCACCACTCTCTCTCCCCTGGGTACACTCTCTATCACTTCATCTAACTCACTCCAGAATTCTTCTTCCTCTTTCACCTTCAACCCACTTGTGGACACTTGCAAACACAAAATGTCAACCTTTCTTCTCTCCATCATATTAGCTATTTCTCTACCTTTACCAGTCATGCTGCCAACATTCAAAGTCCCTACCCTCACTACCACTCTCCTCCCCTTCTTTCTCTTCTCCTTCCTCTGGACATGCCTTCCTCCTCTTCTTTTTCTTCTCCTTTGGCCAACAGTAGTCCACTTTCCACCAGCACCCTGTAAGCTAACAGCACTGGTGGCGGTCGTTGTTAACGTTGTTAACTGGGCCTCGACCGATCCGGTATGGAATTCTGTTTCATTGTCCACATATTTGATTTGGCAAAAGTTTTACACTGTAAGAATACATTTTTGGGAAGTTAGCAGCTTTAATGTTCTAATGTTTTTTAGAGTCATAAATGAATATTTAATAATTAGGGTTTTTTATTTTAATATTTTATTTAGGTATTATTTTCATGCACACATCATTTAAAATTATTTTGAAATTTGCTGAATGAAAATATACAAACAGCAATCTAGGACATTTTCTGTCTATCTATCTATCTATCTATCTATCTGTCTACCTGTCTGTCTGTCTGTCTGTCTATCAGTCAGTCTTTCTGTCCGTCTATCTGTCTGTCTGTCTGAGAGCTCAGGCAGGGTTTGTGAATAAAGACTTTTGCATGAGGGAAAAAAACTGACCAGACATTTAAGAGCGCCATCGTTTGGATCACCATAGTAACAAACAGCGTATTTAAGGTTAAAAGAAAGAATCGAGTTTATTTGGATTTTATTTAAACACCTCCTCCTCGCGCGGCACATAGTGACGTCAGTGCTGACGTTTACGGAAGTCCACAGCGTCTGAAATGTTTATTCATGAAGCGTGAAGCCGATCCACCTGCAGAAGCTCCGCGGCGCCGGATCTGCAGCGCAATTGTCTACACAAGAGAATCGGAGCTGTGCAGAGAGGTGGGTAAATCTGGCAGCCCTCTTGACTGAAGTTCATTAGCTGTTGTTGCGTTTTGTTCACTGATTGCTGTTTTCCAACGAATTCGTCAAACGGGAAGTGATTTCTAAAGATTCTTTATAAATGCCTCTTCGACACCAGTTCTAACGTTTTCTAAACGCTTATAATAATCACTGCAACGACTATTTCAGTATAAAATCCTAAAGTATTTTAGTAATAGCTTAGTATAGGGTTTTAATCATGGAAATAGTTCAAATGACTCGAATGTAACCTCTCTAAGAATAAAGAAACGCTTTTAAACCCTCTGTGGAAGCAGGACCGTCGCAGACGCGGTTCATTTCTAAAACTTTCAGTCTGGCTGACTGTGGGTAATGACTACACAGCTGCAGGGGTTGCCCAAGACCCAGGATCAGAAATCCATGGGTTCGATTCCCTGATTAACCCTGAGGTACCCCTGAGCAAGGTACCGTACCCATCACTGCTCCTCGGGCGCTTTAAATAGCTGCTCCCTGCTGCAAGGTGTGTATGGGTGAATAATTCAAGAAGTTCGTAGTGTCTCACTGTGTGCTGTGTTTCACAATGACTAATAGTCACTTTCACTTTTCTTTAGGCTGTTCTTACAGTGCAGTGAATTTAACAATGCTGATAGATCAGAAAGAACAACGATAATAATGTGGGAAGCAGACGGGTGTAGCTTTCTCAACTGAAGCTGAATAGTAAAGGTTCTTTACAGAAAGGTTTATGAATTACAGGCTCCTGAACTATGAACAGCAGGTTGAAAACAAGGACAGTCAAATATACATGCGAGCTGCTCTGTAAAGCTCAGAACTCACCTGATGTCACAGTCAAGTTAACACCAGGGTTAAATTATTACTTAAGGAATTTTCTACCTGCTAGAATGACAACAACTATAAACACAGAATATTCCTTACTTGGCTAAATTGCAAAAATAGACCAATAATTTGCATGAAATTAACATTTACATTGTATTACATGAATAAAACAAATTATTGTTGTAAAACGTTTTTCTCAAAAAAGTGACAAGATTAGAAATGAACAGAAACACACACTTAGACCAAATGTGATTAGACTTACAGCAGTATGTGGTCAATTTAATCAAGTTTAGTGTTGTGTTTAGTGTAGACACTGGTCCTCCAGGACTGGAGTTGCCCACCCTTGAACTATCTATAGAAATGGTAAAAGTATGATGAAAATTAAGGCTTTAGTTTAGCTAGTTTATTTGAGCTAAGTTCAGGCTTTACTTCTGCATATGTTTAGACGACTCAAATAAACTATATGTTGACTTCGTAGGATTTTGTTAACATGCCTCCACCCGTTAAAGTTATTGTGGTTGGGGCTGGAAGCCGAGGTGAGACGTACTCCGACTACGCCTTGGTCCATCCTCAACGTATGCAAGTAAAGCAGTTCATTCTTTATTTCATTCATTATTTTTGTCTGTACATTAATCAGTCAATGAACACGTTACTAGTGGATCATTTAAACCTTCCTACAAGGATGTCATTACCTGTTTATGGCAGGTTGTAGGAATTGCTGACCCAAGACATTTTGCACGGACAAAGCTCCAGAAAAGACATAAAATTGCAGATGAAAACACATTTGATGGTAAACGTTTAGCCCCTTACACAGCTCTTTCAGTCATATCCCCAACGCACAGCTGCTCTTTTAAAATGTATCACATTCCTTTATATTGACAGACTGGCGCTGTGTAGCAGAGAGGGAGAAGTTTGCAGATGCCGTATTTATCTGCACTCCTGATTTCCTTCATAAGGTTTGTTTGAACGCTCTCTCATGAATTTCGTTCAGCTCAGTAACTGATGAGTAGTTCTGCTGCAGTATTTTAGCACACTTGTTTAGCCTTTTAGGTTAGAATGGCATAACTGGACATTTTACTCCTACAGTGAATACAGACTAGTGAAGATGTTCAGTCAAGATTCTTTTTTAGATTCTGAAGTCAATGAAAGTAAAATTAATTCAAAAAGATTTGTAAGTGTAAGGTAATCCGAGATCAGAGAGCTAGGTGAAACATTGCCAAATGATTGGTACTGACGGTGGGTGGTGAGGCATTATATTCTATTTCACTACACGTTGGTGTATGCTAGAATAGTCAAACTGGCTTTGGAGATTGTCAATAGTTCTGTTTAATAACTTTAAAAAAAGTTAACAAGTTTATTTCTTAAGTGGTGTATAGTATAATGGCTTCATATGATCACGTGCATGAATACTGATTTGAAATGTGCGTGTCTTTGTTTTCTAGGACCCTGCAGTGGCTTTGGCGAAAAAGGGTTATCATGTACTGCTGGAAAAGCCAATGGCTGTAAGTGAATTTGGTCTGTGAATCACATCCTTCTCAGAAGCGTGCTCACTTCTCAGATGAGATTTTTACCAGTTCTTACCAATATTCGTCAGTTAGGGATAACAATCCTGTGATTATTTTTTTTATTTATTTATTTATTTATATTTATAACTGTTTTAGTAAGGGTTTGCCTGACAGTAAAACAGCCTATAGTATAGCATGTTGTGGATTTAGCATCTCCAAATATGCAATAGTTATTTAATAACTGATGGCCTTTTTAGAAGTTACATAACAGAGTGTGAAAAGGCAGCAACAGGGAGCAATATGTACTGACATTTAAAACCAATCTAGACCATTACCAGACCTTTAGTAATATGGATTCAAAATTAACAGGTAAATAAGTTCACTTAATTATTTTACTAGGTGCTGAGTAGGTACTGTCTCTGTAGACCAGTGTCCTTCCACTTCTTATCTTTCTGTCTGCAGGTGACTCTAGAAGACTGCAAAGAGATAGCAGAGACTTGCATTCAATGCGGTGTAATTCTAACTGTGTGCCATGTTCTCCGATATGACCCCGTCATCAGTAAAATTAAAGTACTTCTCAGTTTCTGCACTGTCTGATACTGATTGTGTGAATCCAGTGCATGAAGCATTTCTCTCATTGTGTAGGCTCTCATTGACAGTGGGGCTGTTGGAGATGTGATCCATATTCAGCACTTTGAACCGGTATGATAGCACACGTTTGGTTGAACATTTTTGTTATATTGCCTTTTTCTTCTGTCTAACTCCCTCTCTGTTTTCTTGTCAGGTGGGGTTCTATCACTTTGCTCACTCTTTTGTGAGAGGCAACTGGAGAAATGAGGCAGAAAGCTCATTTGCTCTTCTGGCCAAATCCTGCCATGACCTTGACCTGATTCATCATTGGGCTGGAGGACGCAGGTATGAACCAAATAAACTATTTCCAATAGTAACAGACATGCCTTCTAATAAATTCAGGTATCCAAACCTGCAAAAACTAATTTCCTAAAGATTGATACAGAGATGGAAAATTAAATACCTTTCGCCTGGGGGATGGGGTGGTAGTGGGAGAAAGTAATTTTGTTGAGCCGAGCATGGAGGGGTCTCTCTGCCCCGTCGCTCTCACTATCTTTCTCTCTTTGCTTTCTCTCAAACAAATCTAATGGGAAGAATTCCAGGTCTCTGGAATTTATTTCTGGAATGTGTGCTACTTAAGGTACTCCCTTTGCTGACTTGGGTATTTAAATGTATAGACCACTTTTACATTCTCTATAGAAGAGCATAGGGCACTATGCATCAGTCTCCTGTGGAAAGGTTTTCTTTTAAATGATCAAGTGCTAGTCCATACTAACACCCTCCGTTTCAGAAGAAACACTGAAAATATACATTGGTTTGGTTTGTAAAGAGTTTCATAATTACCAAAGAACATTTGCAAAATAGAAAAATGTCTTTTTTTAATTGGTCAATGTTTCATGATTTACAGGTGTATAAAGGTTTCATCATTTGGGTCTCTCTGCCATTTCCGTGAAGAAAACAAGGTCCGTTCTTCGCTGAACTGTATGACTGTATAAACTGCAAAAATAAATGTAGGTCTAACCATTATCTAAAATGAATTGATTTTGCATTTAGCCCTCAGGGGCAGCAAATCGGTGCCTAAATTGCTCTGTAGAGAGTGACTGCCCATATTCAGCTAAGAAAATCTACCTGGACAGAGTTAAAGAGGTAATTTTTTTTTTTTCTTTCTTATAGATTATTTCCATCTGTTTACATTTACAGCATTTAGCAGACACTCTTATCCAGAGTGACTTACATCAGTGCTTAATATCCACATCTGATCTTCATTTTAGTAACCTGCTCAAGATCAACAACTGCTGATAAACTATTTTACAGCCAAGTAACAATCCTATTAACCCTGTGACTGATGGGTGTTAGTGCCAAGAGATAAGTGGCAAAAGTCTTGACACGTGTCTCTTGAGGAGAGGAGGTTCAAGGCAAGCGATGCTTGATGTTTGAGGGGACAAGAAGAGACACGTTGTCTGACAAGTGCAGTAAATTTAGAGGGTGCAGGACCATTCTTGGCCCTGTAAGCAAATTTTAAAGATTTAAGATGATAAGTTAGCATTTAACATTGCCATTAAATTGTCATGACCATAAATGTTCTTTAATGTAATGGTTTAATTTCTACATTACTGTCCTGATATAAGCTGTAATGTTGAACGTCATGACATTTCTTTATCCAAAAAATATATATATCTATATATATAGATATATAGTCCGGGAAACCATCAAGGGCATTTCTCCTCCTTTCACCCTATGAGAGCTAAGATGGATAAGTTAGGTTACACAGCACATAATTTTTCCTGATAATTTTAATTACGATGTGACAAGCTGTCATAAAATAAAAAAATTACCAATAATTTCATACCACTGTTATATTAATGGTGATGGCATGTGGTATCTACCCTTACATGTTTAAGTCTTGCTTATACCAGTGTTATGTAGCAGGGCTGCAATATTTGGTACGCAGATCTTTTAATGCATTTAACTAAATGACATACGGTGTCTAAACATCTGTGGATATTAAGCAGACTTTGAATGAGCAGTAGCAGTAAAGCTAAAAAAAGAATGTTTTACAGTACTCTTACAGTAATAAATGTGTTTTAGGGTTGGGTGCGATGGCCAGTGTCAGTGGTGTGCTCAAGTTCATTTCCTGATATTGAATCTGTAACCGAGGCCTTAAAAACAGGGCCTTATGGTCGCTGCGTCTACGAATGTGACAACGATGTATGCTCAAATCAGGTGGGATTTGCTTATCTTCTTTTGTTTTTCAGTCATAAGATTCAAATATGCTGCTCTGCATTAAATGAAAACTGAAATGCATTGATTTAAGATCTATGAGTAAAAGGCCTATCATATGTTCACTGATCAAATTCTCATATCTTTTTCTTTCACTTCAGGTTGTGAACATGGAATTTGAGGATGGTCTCACCGCTTCTTTTTCCATGGTGGCGTTCACAGAAGAGATTTGTAATCGTAAAACAAAGATTTGTGGCAGCAGGGTAGGGCTCAAAAAAATAAATAAATAAAAGCTTAACTTTTAGATTTTGGTGTTCAGTTGAATTTGAAATGTCTGTAATTGTTCTACAGGGGGAGCTGTCCTGCAATGGAAAGGAAATCAGTGTGTTCGACTTCCTTTCTCAAAAGTCTACAAAACATGAAGTGAATAAGAATGTACCTGGCAACTTTAACACAGGGGGTCATGGAGCTGCAGATTATCACCTTGTTGAGGCCTTTATTTCAGCAGTTGTGGTCAGTGATTTATTTGATTTATGTTTGCCTCATGCACTCTTCATAACTGATTATCTGTGTTTGAGTTAGTGCTCTATTTTTGTAGCTCTGTCTCTAAATCCTCAACACTGTGTATTTTTAGCTTTTAATACCAAAATCTATATTGAATGTTTATTGTAGAGTGAAGATCCATTGCTGGTCCAGTCCGGTCCAAAGGAGACACTAGCAAGTCACAGATTAGTGTTTGAGGCCGAAAGGTCGCGGCTAGAGAGCAGAGTTGTGTTCTGCGGAACTGGCCATGAATAAACACCAAGACAAAAAAAAAATGGCAAACAAAAGCATCTTAACCAACATTGGGTTTTTTGTTTGTTTTTTGTTTTTTGTTTTTTTAATTCTTTTTAAATTTCTTTTTAAATTAATTTTTTTTTTTTTTTTTAATTCATTAAAGTATGTATACACACAGTTAAAATCCTGTCTGTGCCTTTATTAAGAGTGAAATCTTGCAAAAATTGTTGTAATTTTTATCAGTATATATCTGAGTTATAAATCTGAGGTATAAACACTGAAGACAGTATGACAGTGAGATATTTTAATGAAATTTCCAGTAAAGTATATATTTTATATATACTTTAAATATACCAAGTTCTTAATCTAAATTATTTAAATCATTATATTGCTTAAATTATGAGGCATTTTAAATGGATTATATTATTCTTACTATTATTGTATCTCATTTGTCTCTACTTTTCAGGTGTCAAAAAGTCTTGCATTTAGGTCTAAGCAAATAATGGTGCATTGTGAATCAACAAAATATTGATGAAATGATCATGAAATTCTTGATAATGTTAAATTGCTTTAAGTGGATGGAATTCTTAATTATAAAGAAATAAAAAATCACAAATGTCATTTAACAGAGCTTGGTTTCAGCTATTGTTCTGTTGTGTTTTTGGGAAACTGGGCCAGGATGGTCTAAGGTCAGTGCAGTTGACGCCCTTTTCCCTTTACACATTATGAAGGTTCGCACCAAGTGGAGTGTGGTATCCGTGTGCTACGCGGCAAGTTTCTGAGACTTTGACCTCTGTACAAGCAGCCTTCCTCTGCAGTAACTTTCAAGATGAAGTTGTATTTGGAAAGTGGACTGAGCAATGCTAGCTGAATGTTGAATCAACAACCACAAGGTACACCCCTTCTAAGTTAAATGCTGTGGATGGCAATGTAAGATCTACTCGCTTTCATTACTTTGTTAATGATTTGCTTGTAGAACTTCCTCTGAGAGAAATTTCACCTTTGCATTGGGTGACTGTCCTCTTCATTGACAACAGCAGATTCTGTGATTATAAACTAGCATTACACTGCATCAGGCCAGCCAAATAAACTTTCTGTGTAACCAGTTCTGTTAATGAAGAAAAAAAAACCAAAAACACTTTATTTTTCCCTTAAATTTTCCCTTTTACTCTCGCTGGTACCCCTCTGTCACAAATCACTGCAGCCACTCTTCTCCACCCATTACAACCTGCCTGCACTCTCTTCTTCACCTCCCTTCCACATTCACCGTTACTCTGAACCGATGATCCCGAATATAAATATAAATGCCTACACCTTCACCACGTCTACTCCCTGCATCCTAACAACTTCACTTACCTCCCTTTGTTCACACTCATGTATTCTGTCTTTGTCCCACTCGCTTTCATTCCTCTCCTCTCTAGAGCTTATCTCCACCTCCCCAGGGTCTCCTCAAGCTTCTCCATACTCTCACTACAGATAACAATATAATCAACAAACATCATCATCCGGGGCACTCCTGTCTAAGCTCGTCCATCAACCTGTCCATTACTATCGCAAACAAGAATGGGCTAAGTGCTGATCCTTGATGTAATCCCAATTCTACCTTAAATGCATCCATCACTCCTACTGCAGATCTCACCACGGTCACAGTGCCATCCTACATATCCTGAAAGACTCTCACATACTTCTCTGTGGTTGTTTTTAAGGAGGTAAGGGGGGTGTCTTTTAACAAGACATCCTTTTCAAACTGAGCCCTGAATATAGAAATGCATGGAGTTTAAGTTGGTCACTAGCAGAGGAACTTTTAAATACTGTTGACAGTTTCTCGCAAGGATGGCATGGTGTTACAATGTGTAGCACTTTCATCTCATAGCAAGGGGGTCCTGGGTTTAATTCCCAGGTGGGGCGGTATAGTCCCTCACTGTGTGGAGTTTGCATGCTCTCTGCATGGGTTTCTTCTGGGTGCTCTGGTTTCCTCCCACCTTACAAAGACATGTGTGAGATGCTAAATTGCTCTAGGTGTGAGTGTGTTTATCTGTATGTCAGCAATCGACTGCAGACCTGCCTAGGATGTTTCCACACCTTTCAACCTGTGAGAGTCCATCTTCGTCTCTGCTCAGGACACGCGGTGTGATTGAGTTTCTCTTAGATTTCACACATGGAAAATGGTTGCATTCAGAACATTCCTCTGTTTACAAAGTAAATCCTTTATAAAATCTTTGACTGTCTTAATCACCTAATTATGAAGGTGTTTTTTCCCTGTCTGAATCGGGGAGTTTGGGTTGAATGACGCTGACGGTGCTAGGGCAGGGCCAAGAGGAAATGATATGCACTGTATGCGGGTGTGTGTCATCATGAGCAGGAGTAATGTTTTGAAAGTATTATCTGTTATGAGTCATGTAATAGTGTAGCCTACTTTCATTTCTGAGGTCTATTTTTTCTTTTTTTTATCTGAAACTTTCCAGCTAGGGTTTTATGAAATATGTGCTTGTTAAGGCAGACCCACATGTATGTGCAGCATTAAAATGTGGGTGAGGGACAACTTTTTATAAAGAATTATGGAAATGTTTGATGATTTCAGCTGTGGGTGCTATATTGAGTCATTGCATTTGTCAATGCATATTAAGGGTGTAGGCAAATACTTCTGGCCATAATCATTTAGCTCATTGAAAAAAAAAAGTCATTCAATTACATCAAAACGCTCAGCTGGATGAAATACATGCATGGGAGGAAAATAAAATTTGTGTTACTGTTAAACATAACTGTGTAAGTCAGTGTGAGTCACCATGGGCTGAAACGAGGGGGCTGCAGCCTCTCTGGATTCCAAAACAAACTGCTGGCAAAGATCAGGGTGGAAATCTGCAGGTCTGAATCCACAGGAGTCTGCCTGCTGCTTCAACACTTACACCGGATACTCAACACAAGTAAGCACTTCTTCACACACTCCGTTTAATCTGCTGTAGCCTTGAATAATGATAAAAACATTCAAATCCTCAAGAGCACTTTGAGTAAGACAACTATTTATAAATACTGGAGATAATGTAAGAGCAGTACATATTCTACTGCATCCTTAAATAATTACACGCCTGCTTTTTTCTTGGCCTGTGTCTGTTAAAACTGATCTGTGTGTGTATGTGTAATTTTTTTTTTCTTTTCACAATTTTAGTCAGCTTTTGGTGACTTTAGTAACTTGAGCACTGCTATAGCACTGCTGTCTCACAGCTAGAGGTTCTGTGTTCAGTTTCCTGCCAGGAGACCTGGCTCCTTTCTTTGTGGAGTTTGCATGTTCTCTCTGTATCTGTGTGGGATTCCTCTGGAAGCTCTGGTTTTCTCTTACAGTCCAAAGACATGCACATCAGATAGACTGGAGATGCTAATGTGATTATTGTTTGATTGTGTGATTATGCTTGTCTGTGTTTCTGCTGTGTGATCGTGACCTGTCCAGGGTGTTTCTCTGCCTTTGGGATTGGCTCCAGCACACCAGTGACCCTAGTAAAGAAAAGCGGCTCCAGTAAGGGATAAGGTAGACTGTAAGTTGTATCAAATACATAGCATCATGAAGCAATGTCTGTAGAAACTTGTTTTGTGTTACATTCTTTTCTTGTCCATCAGAATTTGACGTTTGAAAGCACATTCTTTACTTTCCGTGTAAGTTGCATCTGTATGCAATGGGTAATGTTTGCATATTTTAAGGCATATAAATTGTTTTGGTCATCATGAAATGTCAACTCTGTGTGGATTGGAAATAAATGAGTGATAAGAACAAATAAAAATAGAAGAAACAAGAATGAGTGTGAAAACTTTTTTTGCAACACTGTACAGAAGGACAGCAAATCAAATTCAGAAGTCATTTACATATTTATCAGTCTTAATGGCACAGGAACAAAAACAGCTTTTTATTTTTGGACGTGTAAGAACGTATTCTTGCTGTTCTTGGCGTGAGGTTAAAAGCTCACAAAAGAACATGAACATGAACCCATTAAGGAAGCAACACCACAGTTTTCTAATTCAAATAAGGCTTGCCTTTTCATTTTATTAATACTAAACATTGCATGTTAACCAAAGTGTGGTTTGTTTATATTTTTTCAATTCATTCTTCCTCTGGTTATATTAACCTCATGTGATCCAACCAACTACTAAACATGATTTATTTATAAAAAAGCATAACCCCAAAAAGTGATTTACATTTTAGTAACCTCAACACTTGCCTACTAAGTGCACCCAGAACACTCCATATTTGTCCTGTGTATTGGTCTTTTGTATTCCACGGAGTCTTTCATGCTCTGCTTCTGTCCCCTTGGAGGAAAAAAACTTTTGGAGTAGATTACTGTGTTGGCCTTTTCCTCACAATGCACTGCGGAAGGAGCCGTGCTGTGTGTGCAAACTTCATGCCCTTTCTGCTGCCTGGAACCATGGGTAATTGAGTTGCCCATCCTTCTTTTGCCGTATCCCAGGCAAACCAGGGTAATTATGCCTTTCTTTTCTAAGCCCCTGCCTCACTGGCCTTTTATAGCTGCTGCTTACCATGAAGTCATTTGTTTTTGTCCTCAGATCACGTTAATCCTCGCTACTTCCTTGCTCACTTATTAAGTTAAATGACTTAGTATTTGTTGCAAATTCTCAGCCATCCTGGGAAAGTGTATGTGCCTCATGGAAAGGCTTCTTTGAGGTTTCCTTGATGCTATGTTTTACAAGTGTTTCATTTTTTTACTTATTTATTTATTTATTTATTTATTTTTTAACCCAAAAAGTCTAAAGGTTTTTATCAGTTTATATGGTGTAAAATCTTGAAATTGCATTTCATCTTTTGGATAATTATTATTGTCCACATGTCTATTCACGTTTTTGATATTTCTGGGGAAAAAAATCAAAATTGGTTTTAACTTATTTTACTTTACTTATTCATTTATTACATTTTTTCATTTCTGAGATCTGGGTTTCAACTTAGGTTCTTCTTTTCAGGTTCTGACAGATGACAAAAATACACAGATGGTGTTAATTCAAGTTTTGCTGTTTAAAGTGCCCCGTGCAAGAGCATTAGCATTTCATGAATTAATTAGAAATTGGTCACATTTCTATGGTTCAAGGCTTTTCAGATCTCAGATGTAGCAGCCCTTTATGTCACATTCATATGTTACAGTCTTTTTGCATCTCATTTGCATTTTTATTTAGTTAATTTCATGAGCCTTTGTGTGTTCATTCGTCACCCTTTTGTAAATGTATATAAAGTGTTTCTGTGTGTGTGTGTGTGTGTGTGTGTGTGTGCGTGTGCATGCATGTGCACCTTCTTCCATTGCACAGGCATTGTAGTATAGTGGTGCCATGAAGTGACAGGGGCAACCAGTGTGTCTATGTCACCCCACCCTTGAGGATTCATTGGCGCTGTTGGTCACAAAGGAACTTACTCACTGGAAAAATGTTGTGGGTGTCCTGATCCAGCCTACCAGAACAATAAAGAAAAAAGCTACTCAACAGCCCCATCAGGTTCTGCCACCTAAACTACACTCAGTGCAATCCTGCAATAAAAGAGAAGAGGATGGTTATTCACAACAAAGCATTTAAGGAGCATGTCATTCAACTGGTATGAGTATACATTAGATGAAAGACTGGGAGGCGTATCATGTCCTTAAGAGATCACTTTCTTTGAAGCCCTTCAGTAGAGAAGAATAATAGAATTCCACTAAGCTCTCTCTTTTTTAAAATAAATGTTTCAGATGTTTATTTGTACAAAAGCAAGTAAAGGTGAAGGAGGCGAAGGAGTTTGCAATATGAAAGCCTTTATCCTCACATGCGCTCAACTTGCCGACATTTCCAGAAAGAAGGAAAGGGACGTCTGGGCCCCTTGTTCATAAAAGAGAAGTAACTGTGTGCCAGTTTCATGGTCATAAAAGTTTATTTGGTGTTTGGTGAGTTTTGTGTCATGATATAGCAATCAAGTGTAGAGACACTGCTGAAGTCATTTGTGGTTTTAGATGTTGATCTACCAAGACCAAGGATCACTCAATTCTGACCACACACCCTCTGGTGCATCCTGGAAAGGCCCAATATAGCAGATAGGGTTTTTTTTCTGGTGGGCAGAAAGCCCACTGTATGTTTATGGCAAATTTAAATTAATTTAAAGGTACACTGCTCTCCCTGCTTTTGAACAACACCTCAACAAAAAGAACAACACAACAAAAAGTTGTTAATGCTTGAAACTGTTTCAAAGTCTAGAACCCAGGCAGTAGAATCAGTTCAGGGTGCATGTTGTCCTGCAAACAACAAAATTCTGGACACATTTGCAATTGAACTTGCACTGTTAACTGCTGCATGTGGAAAGCATGTGTACATGCAAATTTTGCACAAAGCAGGCATGGATAATCTGGAGGCTTTTGTTTTCAATATATATTTGAACTCTTTTTACAAACTCAGTTTTATATATTATTTATATTTCTCAGGAATATGAGTGACACGGGACAAAATATATATTATTTTATACAAACAATGCAATCTCCTA